>OU744349.1:23742596-24942596 GCA_916610135.2 Macropis europaea
AAAGATTAAGCCATGCATGTCTCAGTACGCGCCGAATTAAGGTGAAACCGCGAATGGCTCATTAAATCAGTTATGGTTTCTTAGATCGTACCCACATTTACTTGGATAACTGTGGTAATTCTAGAGCTAATACATGCAGATGGAATTCCGACCAGAGATAGGAGGAGGAATGCTTTTATTAGATCAAAACCAATCGGTGGCGGACCTCGGTTCGTCCATCGTTTGCTTTGATGACTCTGGATAACTTTGTGCTGATCGCACGGTCTTCTAGCACCGGCGACGCATCTTTCAAATGTCTGCCTTATCAACTGTCGATGGTAGGTTCTGCGCCTACCATGGTTGTAACGGGTAACGGGGAATCAGGGTTCGATTCCGGAGAGGGAGCCTCAGAAACGGCTACCACATCCAAGGAAGGCAGCAGGCGCGCAAATTACTTACTCCCGGCACGGGGAGGTAGTGACGAAAAATAACGATACGGGACTCATCCGAGGCCCCGTAATCGGAATGAGTACACTTTAAATCCTTTAACGAGGATCCATTGGAGGGCAAGTCTGGTGGCAGCAGCCGCGGTAATTCTAGCTCCAATAGCGTATATTAAAGTTGTTGCGGTTAAAAAGCTCGTAGTTGAATCTGTGTGCCGCAGTGTCGGTTCACCGCTCGCGGTGTTTAACTGGCATTATGTGGTACGTCCTACCGGTACGTTCATCGCAGCAGCACGCACGAGCGATAGTAGACTATTCAGTCCACATTGAATTAAATCAGAAGAATAAAATTGGTGATATCTTTAAGATGGCCAATGTAATAGTATTGGGGGTAATGATAATATTTTTTTATTATCAAGCGAATGCTATTGATGTCACTGCAAGCTATGGCAAAATAACTATCAGTGAAAATGTTAATTGCACCTTAACTCTTAATGGTACTGAGATTAACATCATAGATGGTAAAGTTCCAGGACTACATTATGGGTTAGTGCAATATAAACGTGGACACAATACAGGTTTTGTCTTAAGTAAACCTGAGTGTTATGAGTGTGGAATATATTGTCCACAGAATGATAAACTGATAAACTGTCGCCAATTTGGTCTGCCATATGCTCTTGGATTTGCAACTGCTATGGTAATTTCAGTAACACTATGTCTATTCATGCATAAATGGGGTTTCAATTGGATTAATATACTACTATCTTCAATAAAGAACAGTAAAAAAATCAGGAGAGAAAACAGATACATCAGATATATCACCAAATTCAATGAACAATATATAAACAAATCCATTCACACAAGTCCTACTGCACCAGTGGAACAGCCAAACAATGAAGGAGCTTCAAGATCTTTAAGAAGATACCCTTCATTAAGTGAAATTGCAGTAAGTACACTATTAATGACAGCAGATAGGACATATGCATGTGATAGGACTCTTTTTATGCACAGTAATGGACAAATATGTGACAAGATTAAGTGTCAAGACATTAATTCATACACATTTAACATTGGGATTGGTAAAACTATATGTTTTAATACACCTAGTAGAGAGATGATGAGGTTTCAAATAACTAATACTAAAAATGTTGCATCATACCAAGAGCTTTATGAAACCAGTGATTATGAAATTGAACTTAAATCTGTTTCTAATTGTAAACAAGTTGGATTATGTTATAAAGAAACTTGCCACAAAAACTAGGCAACGAAGTTCGTCCTTCGGGTTGACCCAACTAATTTCCCATCGCGGTGCTCTTCACTGAGTGTCGAGGTGGGCCGGTACGTTTACTTTGAACAAAGTAGAGTGCTCAAAGCAGGCTGTCTTACGCCTGAATACTGTGTGCATGGAATAATGGAATAGGACCTCGGTTCTATTTTGTTGGTTTTCGGAGGCCAGAGGTAATGATTAATAGGGACAGATGGGGGCATTCGTATTGCGACATTAGAGGTGAAATTCTTGGATCGTCGCAAGACGGACAGAAGCGAAAGCATTTGCCAAAAATGTTTTCATTAATCAAGAACGAAACTTAGAGGTTCGAAGGTGTTCAGATACCGCCCTAGTTCTAACCATAAACGATGCCAGCCAGCGATCCGCCGAAGTTCCTCCGATGACTCGGCGGGCAGCTTCCGGGAAACCAAAGCTTTTGGGTTCCGGGGGAAGTATGGTTGCAAAGCTGAAACTTTTAAAGGAATTGACAGAAGGGCACCACCAGGAGTGGAGCCTGCGGCTTAATTTGACTCAACACGGGAAACCTCACCAGGCCCGGACACCGGAAGGATTGACGGATTGATAGCTCTTTCTTGATTCGGTGGGTGGTGGTGCATGGGCGTTCTTGGTTGGTGGAGCGATTTGTCTGGTTAATTCCGATAACGAACGAGACTCTAGCCTGCTAAATAGACGTAAATTACGATATCTCGAAGGCCCCCGGCTTCGGTCGGCGGGTTTTTACTATCAACGTACAAACAAATCTTCTTAGAGGGACAGAGGCGGCTTCTAGCTGCACGAGATTGAGCAATAACAGGTCTGTGATTGCCCTTAGATGGTCTGGGCCGCACGCGCGCTACACTGAAGGAATCAGCGTGTGGTTTCCTGACCGAAAGGCCCGGGTAACCCGCTGAACCTCCTTCGTGCTAGGGATTGGGGCTTGCAATTATTCCCCACGAACGAGGAATTCCCAGTAAGCGCGTGTCATAAGCTCGCGTTGATTACGTCCCTGCCCTTTGTACATACCGCCCGTCGCTACTACCGATTGAATGATTTAGTGAGGTCTTCGGACTGGTGCTCGGCATGTTTCGGCATAGCTGAAGTTGCTGGGAAGATGACCAAACTTGATTATTTAGAGGAAGTAAAAGTCGTAACAAGGTTTCCGTAGGTGAACCTGCGGAAGGATCATTAATAGAGAGAGACACATATCAAAGTTCTGCGGAACATTATGAAAAAAGTGTATATATACGTATATAAATATATATGGAGTAACTATGACAAAATAAGAAAAGAGAGTGTGACTTAACATACCACTCTCGAAATACAGCAATGAATATAAAGTCCTGTGTGACAAGATAAGAAAAGAGAGTGTGACTTAACACACCACTCTCGAAATACAGAAATGAATATAAAGTCCTGTGTGACAAAAATACATATATCCGTCATGGCTATCTAAAAATGCATTTACTTTTGCCGCTGGTCGGTTCGTGCGGAGGACGCTCACATACGGAGTACCTGGTTACTCAACGCGTCTCTCCCGTCCGATCATGCGGCCTGCTTGTCGAGCGAGAGGAATAATGGAAGATGTCAACGCACACCTTCGAACGAAGATATGCGCTCGACCGAAGAGAGACAGCGATTCGGAGAGAATTCGAAAAGAGAGATCGGGTCGAATGGAAGCGTTACCGCCACGCGGTTCGCTCGCCGATCTCTCTCTCCGTCCCGCGTAATTTCGGTCGTGTTGCGTCTTTCGAATCGTGTCGTCCAATGTGGCGGAACAGAGAGGACACCTCCTTCGGGAGGAACCGGGTAACCTGGGACGATGCACACACGCTTTCGAATGGGGACCGTTGGTCCGTGCTGCCGTGTGTCGCGTTCGTTCAGGGGAGGCGTAGCGCGAGGCGTTCGTTGTCGCGTCGCCGTGCGTGGATAGTCGAATAGGAAGAGAGATAGGGCGCGAGGTGGTCCGAGAATTCGAATGGTCGGCCACACGCGCACCTCTCTCGAGTGTATCCACCGGCGCGCGGACGTTAGACCTCCTCCCTCCCCGAGGTGTTTCAATGTTTTACTTTTCGCCCGGCCGTCGTCCGAAAGGCGCGTGTTCGTTTCCGCGTCGGTCGACCGGGTCCGTTCCGCCGGACGTTAAAAGTGCCGTCGGCTAAGTCCGACGACGCCCACACCTCTCGATCACGTGCGCTGGGTCGTTGAGGCGCGCGGCATCGGTTTTCATACCGAAATGAGATCAAAGATAATCGAACTTGTGTTAAACAAATAAATATATACGATTACCCTGAACGGTGGATCACTTGGCTCGTGGGTCGATGAAGAACGCAGCTAATTGCGCGTCACCGTGTGAACTGCAGGACACATGAACATCGACATTTCGAACGCACATTGCGGTCCACGGATACAATTCCTGGACCACGCCTGGCTGAGGGTCGTTCACGAAACCTTATACTGCTTGCGTTGCCTCTCCGAGCCGCCGCCGTCATTCGGTTGCCCGAACGTTTCGGAGCGGCGGTCGAGGAGACGTGTCAACGTACTAGCGAATGTTGGACGTTCGTCGGAGTTTGTCGCGGGCACCGTGCGAATGTTCGCACGACACGGGGCGTCGTACCGTTCCGCGGAACCACCGATGATCCATCTCGACCGTTGGGATGCGTGCGTGCTTTTGCGGGTTCTGTGAGTCGTTTCATCGACCGTCCGCAAATAGCACCGCTCCTTACGTGCGTCGGTTGTGTGACACGCGGTGCTACGTTTGAGAACGGTTTACGCGCCTCAGCGCCTTCGCACGCATATTTACCGCGCTCCCGACGTCGTCTGAAACGACAAATTCGAATCGAAAAGGAATTCTCGAATATAACAGGCGAGAGTATATATATATATATATATATATATATATATATATATATATATATATATATATATATATATGACTCCTTTCGAACTGTGTGCGAAGAAAGAGAGAAGGACAATTGCGAGGAGCGAACAACCAAAATCGATCGTTCCTCTGCGCGCACCGCCCTTTCGTGTGCTGCGCTCTTTCCATCCATCTCTCTCTCTCTCTCTCTCTCTCTCTCTCTCTCTCACTCTCTCTGTGTGTGCTCTTTCGGATATGCATCCCGATCGACGCGTTCGCACAGCCCCAGGGATACATTGTGGGTCGTCGTCGTACGGACAATTTCGAACAGTGTCTCTCAATGCGCCCGTCGTCGAAAACGTTGTCGCGTTGGTCCGTTGCGCGGAGCTCGAACAGGAGGATTGCGCTGTGTGCGTGTTGCGGTTCACACCGCCGCCGGCGCTCTCCTCGCTCCGCCGTTCCAACGAGTCCTCGTTTCTTCGATGGGTCGCGCGAGGACAGTCCGCTCGAAGTGCGACGTTTCTGCACCCCGGTCTCTTGACTATCGATGCGAGTCGTAAACACGCTCGGACGTGTTTAAGCGCATGATCCTACTTTGGCGACGCTCGAACGCCGATCTCGAAGGTCCATCCTTTCGTGCACTTGATCAGAGAGAGAAAAACGAAGGAGAGAGCGGATTTGGGGAGAGCAGTGGTAGCGGAAGGTATGCGTGCGTGCGCGCATATAAAGAGGGTCGCAGAGAGAAGGTCGAAAGTCGGTCGCCACCGACGTGTGCGTTGATCGCGCGAGACCGCGCGTCCAACCCGGTCGTCCAGTCCACGAATGATTTCCTTTCGTGATTTCCCCCTTGAACCACGCTATCGGTGGGAGAGCAGAAGCAGGCCGTGCCGCTCCGCGCCACACGCAGTCATATGAAAAACGCGCACCCCGTCAGCCCAAGTTCTTTGGGACTTAAAGTCGACGGGTGTGTGTGCGTATCGAAGGATATGTGCTGTGTGTGCGTGAGCGAGCGCGCGCGTGCCTCTCGCTTTCCGTCCGATTTCGCCGTGAATCGAAGGAAGGGGTGAGGAATCCGAGGAAAGTGGACGGGCGTTAAAATTGCCGGTGCGGACGTACTGCGAGAGTCTCCCGATCACTCGAATAGGCACATGTTGGCGAACGCATCGCGATGATCGTACATTCGAAAGAGACCGACTCTCCGATTGTCCGTTTTTTTTCTTTCTTCCACGGGGAGAATCTCTCCGCCTGCGCTTTCCTTTTCACCAAGGATTCGAAACCTCTCTCTCCGTTTTTCTTTCGGAGAGAGTTGTACCCCTCGTACGACGACCTCAGAGTAGGCGAGATTACCCGCTGAATTTAAGCATATTAATAAGCGGTGGAAAAGAAACTAACAAGGATTTCCTTAGTAGCGGCGAGCGAACAGGAAAGAGCCCAGCACTGAATCCCGCGGTCCTGCCGCTGGGAAATGTAGTGTTCGGGAGGATCCGATTATCCCGTGACGTCGAATCGCGTCCAAGAGCATCTTGAATGGGGCCATTTACCCACAGAGGGTGCCAGGCCCGTAGCGACCGGGACGGGTCACGGGAGGATCTCTCCTTAGAGTCGGATTGCTTGAGAGTGCAGTCCTAAGTGGGTGGTAAACTCCATCTAAGGCTAAATACAACCACGAGACCGATAGCGAACAAGTACCGTGAGGGAAAGTTGAAAAGAACTTTGAAGAGAGAGTTCAAGAGTACGTGAAACCGTTCAGGGGTAAACCTGTGAAACCCAAAAGATCGAAAGGGGAGATTCATCGTCGACGGCGTCGACGCGAGTCGGTGCGCGATGCCCCGAATGGTCCGTTCGCGTGGTTCCACGGGGAGGGCACGCCACCTTCGGCGAACGTTCGGCGTCGTAGTCGTGCAGTTCTCCCCTAGTAGAACGTCGCGACCCGTTGCGTGTCGGTCTACGGCCCGAGTGGGAGCCTGTTGTGTCTCGCGATCGCGCTATCGCGACAGACCCTCGGTCGCCCGGCCGGCTGCGCGACGGTACTCTGACGGTATCGGGCCGCAACCAATCCATTTTCGAATGTGTTTGCGTCAGGCCCTCCGCAAGCTCGATCAGTTCCTACCCGGTGGTTCCACGGACCTTGCGCCGTCCCCGGACCTGATCAGCTGTTGGCCGGCGGTGTCCTCGGACTGGCCAAAGCTTCGATTACCGGTCAGCGACGCTATTGCTTTGGGTACTCTCAGGGCCCCTCTTGAAACACGGACCAAGGAGTCTAACATGTGCGCGAGTCATTGGGCTCAATGAAACTTAAAGGCGGAATGAAAGTGAAGAGTTGACTCCCAGAGTCGACCGAGGGGGGATGGGCCGCGCACAGCACGGCCCCGCACTCCCGGGGCGTCTCGTTCTCATTGCGAGAGGAGGCGCACCCAGAGCGTACACGTTGGGACCCGAAAGATGGTGAACTATGCCTGGTCAGGACGAAGTCAGGGGAAACCCTGATGGAGGTCCGTAGCGATTCTGACGTGCAAATCGATCGTCGGAACTGGGTATAGGGGCGAAAGACTAATCGAACCATCTAGTAGCTGGTTCCCTTCGAAGTTTCCCTCAGGATAGCTGGCACTCGTTCATTGCGAGTTTCATCTGGTAAAGCGAATGATTAGAGGCCTTGGGGCCGAAACAACCTCAACCTATTCTCAAACTTTAAATGGGTGAGATCTCTGGCTTGCTCGAACTATGAAGCCACGAGATTTGAATCAGAGTGCCAAGTGGGCCAATTTTGGTAAGCAGGACTGGCGCTGTGGGATGAACCAAACGCAGAGTTAAGGCGCCTAAGCCGACGCTTATGGGATACCATTAAAGGCGTTGGTTGCTTAAGACAGCAGGACGGTGGCCATGGAAGTCGGAATCCGCTAAGGAGTGTGTAACAACTCACCTGCCGAAGCAACTAGCCCTGAAAATGGATGGCGCTGAAGCGTCGCGCCTATACTCCGCCGTCAGCGGCAAGTGGGGTCGGACGAGTTCCGCTCGTCCACCATGAAGCCCTGACGAGTAGGAGGGTCGCGGCGGTGTGCGCAGAAGGGTCTGGGCGTGAGCCTGCCTGGAGCCGCCGTCGGTGCAGATCTTGGTGGTAGTAGCAAATACTCCAGCGAGGACCTGGAGGACTGACGTGGAGAAGGGTTTCGTGTGAACAGCCGTTGCACAGGAGTCAGTCGATCCTAAGCCCTAAGAGAAATCCTATGTAGATGAGGTGTTTTGCCAAATGGGCACACACCCATCGGGCGAAAGGGAATCCGGTTCCTATTCCGGAACCCGGCAGCGGAACCGCATACCATTCGGGCCCTCATTGAGTGTTCGTCGGGGTAACCCAAAATGACCTGGAGACGCCGTCGGGAGATATGGGAAGAGTTTTCTTTTCTGTATAAGCGTTCGAGTTCCCTGGAAACTTCTAGCAAGGAGATAGGGTTTGAAACGCGAAGAGCACCGCAGTTGCGGCGGTGTCCGGATTTTCCCCTCGGACCTTGAAAATCCAGGAGAGGGCCACGTGGAGGTGTCGCGCCGGTTCGTACCCATATCCGCAGCAGGTCTCCAAGGTCAAGAGCCTCTAGTCGATAGATTAATGTAGGTAAGGGAAGTCGGCAAATTGGATCCGTAACTTCGGGATAAGGATTGGCTCTGAGGAGCGGGGCGTGTCGGGCTTGGTCGGGAAGCGGGTCTGGCTGACGTGCCGGGCCTGGGCGAGGTGAACGGTGCGTCGCGGTCTCGTGCCGCGCACCCGGGATCCCAGATCGGTCCCGTGCCTTGGCCTCCCGCGGATCTTCCTTGCTGCGAGGCTTCCGTGGTTGGCGCGAGCCGCCGTGGTCGTCCTCTTCGGCCGCCAGTCAACGCTCAGCTCAGAACTGGCACGGACTAGGGGAATCCGACTGTCTAATTAAAACAAAGCATTGCGATGGCCCCCAAGGGTGATGACGCAATGTGATTTCTGCCCAGTGCTCTGAATGTCAACGTGAAGAAATTAAAAAAAGCGCGGGTAAACGGCGGGAGTAACTATGACTCTCTTAAGAACGGGAGAATTGGTGGGGGATATATAGCTGGATAGCCCCGCGGCATAAGACCGCGAAACATCATCTCCAGGACACAAACCCGGCATTACTAGGCGGTGCAAGCCGTCTATATTCAGTGCGGCCGGTGCGTTGGGCGTAGAGGAGTTGCCTGGCAAACCGGACCAACCGTGCTGGACGAAGGGGTGCACCCGCTGGCTGGCATTACGATGACCAGGTGGGTGGATGATGTGGAGCGTAAGGGTATTGGTTCTCGGATCAATGCGCCCTCGTGGCCTGAAAACCACGGTCGCCAGCCGTTCTTTCGGAGGTCGAATGAGGTGTCGGGCTTAGGCCTAGTATCCCAGACGCTTGAGAGAGGCCGTCACTCGAGGTGTCTTGACTTCGGTCAGTATCCGAGACGGTTGAGGTCTTAAGACTGTTTCTACTTCACTGGTAAAGTCTTAGCAGTACAGGCTCTAGCATACCTGAGTAGTACTGGAGACACAGTAGAAGTAGGATCTCATAGTTGCAAATGGGACGATGAAGCGAACACATAGCCTCTCACGTCCAAGTGTCGTGATCTGGTACCTCCTCGAGGTCCCGCTGGTACATCGTTCTAACGATAGCCAAACCAGACACGGCGACATCAGAGTCGCCCATGACTCTGAGCCACTTGTGGTGCAACTGGTAATTCCAGTCTGGGCATGCAGGAGGGGGCAGCTGTCGGGGCGCCCTTAGTGAGTAACGACACCAACATCCCGAGTTATATCCCGGCAGGTGGGGGAGTGGCTGCGGCTCCCCATCCAGGATGGCAAATAATTATTCATGGCACATAGTGCCCATATTAGACAAAAGAAACAGAAAGGTTCAGAGGTGTCAGAAAATGTTAGTAGCACCTCGTGCTGCGACCGGCAGGAAATGGCCGAATTACTGGGACAGTAGAGGAGTATCCCCTTCGGGGGGCGCGCGTGCAGCATACGGGTTCACCCACCCATGTTTCGTAGCGCGTGTGAGAAAACCACACTCTGGGTGTGCATAGTGCTCGTGGAGGATAGTGCTGTTCCGAGCTGGGTTTGGACGTGTCCATCCTGCTCAAAGGAGCAGGACTAGAAGGGTCGGCTGGATGGGTAGTAGCAGCCACTGGTCTACCAAACTGGATTGATAGTATGACGACATAGCAAGACCGGCAAATGAGATGGACATGGAAGGAACTGATGCTAGGAACAAATCATTATTATTACTAATGTCAAGTGAAGAAGACGGAGTTATGCCTCGGACACAGGATCCCCTCGACCCCAGGGATCCTGTGGCGGATACTTCCGCTGTGGACCAGGGGGTCTCTGGTGACGATAATGGCGAGTCTAACGGAAATGAGACGGTACAGATAGTGGAAATGCCCTTGGCTGGGCAAATCAAATGCGATGCGTGCTCCAAAAAAGGGTTAGACAAGCGGTTCCTCTACGAGAGGGACTTCATTGAACATACACAAAAACAACACCCCAACAACAGTATTAGGTGGCAATGCCGGCCGTGTAAGAAAATTTACCAGCGCATACACGGCTGGAGATGCCACATACACAAATGTAAAGGGGAAATAAATCCAGAAGAACTGGAATTCAAATGCGAGTGTTGCGAAGAAACCTTTGCAACCAAAAGAGGGTTGTCTATGCATGAAAGGCACAGACACCCGGACACCCGAAATCAAAAAAGGCAAAATGAGGCAGAAGGTTCAATGAAAGTCCCCCAATACAGAGGAAGAGTTTGGACTGAAGAGGAAACCGCACTCCTCAGAGAATTAAATGAAAAATTCAAAAATGGAAGGTACCCGAACGTAATGATTAAAAGGTACATAACAAACAAAACCCTTAAGCAAATAAGCGACAAAAGGAGAACCATAGGCCCAGCCCAAGGTGCGGATCCAAATTCCGAAAGCTCCGACGCCAATACGTCGTTTGAATCGGCCTCTAGCCAGCCGGCAATAGGAGAGGGCAATGCCGACATACCAGATGGTATGGAGGATGCTGGCGAAGGCAGCTCCAACGATGAATGGAAAGACGAAATAAGGCGTCATATCAAATACTATTGCACACAAAATAAAACTAAAGAATTTGAGGAAATTACTAGAACGATAGAGGAGCTAACGGAAGAGGAAGAAGGCGATAGCACAAGGAGAAAAATAGAAGGCTTAGTGCTTAAGTTCACCAATAAGTTAACCGACAGCGACGGAACTGGTGAACCTAATAGACCAAACAAAAACAGAAAAGGAAGGGGCAAAAGGAATATCGAGGGCAAGACACTAAGCGATAGAAGTCGACGAGCCAGGTATAAATACGCAAGATACCAGGAATTATATAACCAATGCCCCAGGAAGCTCGTTGATATGGCCGAAGCTGGCCTATTGGTAGAAGTCAGGGAGCAAATTGAGCTCCCTGAAAGAGAAGAGGTAGAAAAGCTCTACCAAGAATTGTGGGGTACCTCCGGCCCGGAAGGAAACGCCCTCCAAAGGCCTAGAGAGGAGGAAATAACAATTGAGGACATATACTCCCCGATTACGGTGGAAGAAGTGATCAAACGCATAAGCAAGATGAAAACCGACTCAGCAGCCGGAGTCGACAAAATTAAAAAATGCCACCTAAAGAAAAGAGGAGCAGCACTCAGCCTGGCGTCTATATTAAACCTGCTTATCCTCCACAACTACTTCCCAGACCTGTGGAGGATAAACCGCACGACATTAATACCAAAAGCAGGCAAAAGCACCAAAGAGGTACAAAACTGGAGGCCGATTACGATCGGTTCAATCCTAAACAGAATGTTCACGGCAATGATAGACGCCAGGCTAAAGAATAAAATCCAACAGAACATCCGTCAAAAGGGTTTCACGAAAGAAGACGGATGTAAACAAAACGTAAGGCTGCTCCACGATGTGATCACCAGAATGAAAGAAACGCATGGAGGGGTGATCACAGTGGTGGACATTTGCAAAGCGTTTGACTCGGTTCCCCACACCGTCATCGTGGAGTGCCTCATAAGGAAGGGGGTACCAAAACAAATTGCCACATTTATCAGGGGAACATATAACGGCTGTAAAACAAAAATAAAGACAAAAGATGGAGAAGTGGATATCCCCATATTAAGAGGAGTGAAACAAGGGGACCCACTATCTCCATTAATTTTCAATTTAATTATGGATAAAATCATCCAAGAAATAGACGAGACGACGGAGGGCACTGATGTAGGAGAAGCCAATGTCTCAATTTTGGCCTTCGCTGATGACATAGTTTTAATAGCAAAAAACGGAGCGGAGGCCAAACGACAAATTGACAAACTAGAGAACTTCCTAACAAAACTAGGAATGAAAATCTCGGGACCCAAATGTTCGACCTTCGAGGTAAAAACAAAGAACAGAACGTGGTATATTGAAGATCCCGGATTAAAAATCGGGGGAGAAACGATTCCGGTAACAAAACCGAAAAATACAATAAAATACCTCGGGGTAGAGTTGGATCCCTGGAGAGGCCTAAATCGTGAGCTCCACCTTGAGGAGGCCATACAAGCTGCAAAGATAATACGGAGGATGGGGCTTAAGCCCCATCAAAAAATTAACCTTATACGCACGTACCTCTTGCCCAGGTACATACACCGGCTCGTTGCGAGCCCACCCCCACTTAAGACGCTAGAAGCGCTAGACAAAGAAATAAAACAAATAATTAAGAAAATATTGCGTCTCCATCCATCCACCACGGATGGAATAATATACTCAAATAAGAGTCATGGGGGAATTGGTATGCAACGAGTCGAAAACATCATCAAACTGGCTGTCCTCAGAAGCGGCGTAAAGATGAGAGAGACGGAAGATGCGGCAGTTAGGTCCGCCGTATTAGGGCAAGAGAGCACAATGAAAAAGTATGCTAGGTCAATAGGCCTAGATGGGCCAGTTACTCTGCAGCAAATTGAACAGGCCAGGAAAGACCTGCGTAAAAAGGAAACAACAAGGTGGGAAGAGCTCATATCCCAAGACCAAGGAGTTAGGGAGTTCAAAAGAGACAGGATTGGCAACTCTTGGCTCTATGACCCAACCCTACTTAAGCCATCCAGATACCTGGATGCACTGCGTCTCCGAACTAATACATACGGAACAAGAGTTGCCCTGAGAAGGGCTAACAAGGAAATAGATGCAACATGCCGAAGATGCAAGGCGCAGGTAGAAACCCTGGGACACGTCCTAGGGAATTGCATTCACACGAAGCCTGAAAGGATAAGACGCCATGATGAAATAAAGAAATTAATTGAAGATAAAGTGGCTCAAAGATGTGCTGTTTTCTCGGAACCGACGGTGAACGTAATGGGGGAGCTTAAGAAGCCGGATCTGGTTATTAAAAATCAGGATGGCCTACTCGTGGTGGACGTTACGGTCCGCTACGAGGACAAGCATAACCTCCAGAATGCGTTCGTCGAAAAGGTCCGAAAATACGCCGAAACAGCAGAATTCATCAGGCTGAAAACCAACAGCACCAAGGCACAATTGTGTTGCCAATTGTAGTGGGTTGCAGAGGTGCAATGCCACAGGAGACGCAGAAAAACCTGAGGGTATTGGGTCTGAGCAGCAAAGATATGGTAACCATATCCATGATTGCCCTCCGTTCGTCGATAGAGTTGGCGAACAAATTTATTGACTATGATCATATTAGATGATCAGTTCTTTTTTATTTTTATTTATTTGATTTGATTTTTTTTAACAGATATATTTATTATTATTTATGTATTTATTTATTCACAGCACTGACGAAGCCGCAAAGCGAAACCTATTTATTTAATAGTTTATAATATAGACGAAACCGCAAGGTGAATGTAATTTATTTACTTTACTTTATCTTATTTTATTTTATTTTATTTATTTATTGTCTTTATTGTACAATGACGAAGCCTAGATGGCGGAAAACATGACGAAGCTGCTGCCAGCAGATTAATTACAGCCCGTTGGACCTTTTACACCCAACGGAGCGAGTCAAGTCAGTACTATTGTACGACTTGGCGCGGGGCGGGGTATACCTCACGGTAATCCCGGGCGTCGCCTCCACGTGGCTTTCCCTGGACGCACGCATATGTGTGACCAAGTACGCTCCCGAAAGGGTCCCCGTTTCTAATTTTTCCAAGTACGTGGGCAGATCCCTGGGCAGGGGACGATAGAAAGTGGATTGAATTGTTATTTATTGTTGGCATTTGGTTGTTATTGTTATTTAGTTTTAGTATGCCTAACATGGGGGCTAAACCCTGGAAGTCTACCGCTTAGTATTTTACTCAGCGGTACAGGTTCTAGCCAAATGCCTCGTCATCTAATTAGTGACGCGCATGAATGGATTAACGAGATTCCCTACTGTTCCTATCTACTTTCTAGCGAAACCACTGCCAAGGGAACGGGCTTGGAAAAATTAGCGGGGAAAGAAGACCCTGTTGAGCTTGACTCTAGTCTGGCACTGTAAGGAGACATGAGAGGTGTAGCATAAGTGGGAGATGGAAACGTCGCCGTTGAAATACCACTACTTTCATCGTCTCTTTACTTACTCCACTTATTTGGCAGGCTTTTATTTTTATTTTACCTTTACGAACTCGCAGCGACACCGCAGCGACACCGCACCGCACAGTCGCACGGCAGTCGCTGTGGTGTCGCACGACAAAAAGTCGCTCGTGTGCATCCAGCCTAAGCAGTTTCGACTCTCGGAATCGAGTTACCGCTGCCTGGATCTCGAGCGTGCAAGGGATAAATAAGGACACACCGATTAATAACAAAGCATCGACACAGTTTTTAGTCTCTCGAATGGAATTTGTCCAAGGTCTCCTCAGTTTGGGGGCTGTTGCGAACGAGAAAACAGCTGTAATCGGCAGGAAATATTTCTCGCGTAGAAAGCAGTCTCTTTTTCAATTTAATTTTCCATTCAGTGTTAGGCTTAGTCTTAGCTTTTTAGATTTTTTTATTTCTAGAATTTTTCTGTGCGTGAGTAAAGTAATCACGCATTCGTAGGTAAAGTAATCGTAGTGCGTACGTGTGTGATTCAGTGGACACTCGCGAACGGGACAATCGCCTGGCGTCTGTGTTTTCAGGTGCAAAATTTTGTGCATGCTTTGAACATCTTTTTGTGGACATTCGCGGACGGGACAATCATAGTGCGTGTAATTCTCATGGACACTTGCGAATGAAATAATCGCGATGCGTGTGTGTGATGATATGGACGATCGTGGTGCGTGTACACATGAACACTTGCGAATACAATAATCGCGGTGCGTGTGTAAGCGCGTGTGGGTGATTTTTTTGGACAAAATCGTGAATTAGAAATTGCATTCACCCTCTCTGCTTGAGAATTCCGTGAGGCGGGTTTTGATATGCCCTTGTGGATTTTTTCAAGTAGGCAGGTTTAATGCCGCCAACGAAAGGTGTGTGTTTCTTCATAAATTGTCGCAAGATTGTAGTGTCTTATCGCATCGTATGGTATGTCATAGTTTCTGTTACATCGGTAAGCGAGCACTCTGTACGGAGAACTTGGCGCGCGATGGCAGACACTGCGCGTGTATGGAGTGCTGCCGCTGGACAGGCGTTTTTAGCCCGTTTTTTACTCATCGATAACTCAAAAATGAAGCCTCGGACGCGATTTTTTTATTCTTGATTTTCGTCTTATTTTGGCATGTAGAATCACCCCTTAAAATTTTTGACAGGGGTGGTGAAACACCCTGTATATATATATATATATATATATATCATAGAGTATTGTGTATACTACGCATCTATCGTATAGATTATTTACATTCACTGTAAGTAAGGTATTGGAATTAACTACTCGCTTCGGCCGATTTTCAGAAGCAACGCCCTTTTTCTCCCGCCATGCGTCATGGCTAACGTGACCATTTATTTTTTTCCTCAAAACGGGACGTCTACTAATTTTTAGGTAATAGTGTAGGGAGACTGAATTTTCAGGTCTGAATATCTTTTAGTTGTTTCTTTAATTTTTCACATGGGCTTATTGCGCGAAAAAAGACAAAGCGTTCGAAAGGCGTGTATGTGTGCACTTCGGAATCGGCATTCTTGATTTTGTGTTTGTTCCCGTCGCGTCGACTGAAAACAATACATATTAGATGTGTATATTAAATTTAATTTAAATAAAAAAACGTATATTTTTTCATAGTTTCTATTTATTAATGAAAATACACAAAAAAACACCTGAAAATAAATCATTTATTTGGTTTTATATTTTTCTGAAGAACAAATTTGCTTAAGTATATTTGGCGTTGATTTTAAATACGAATGAAATTCTTGGCACGATTTCTGAAAATTTACTTTCGTAAGTAACATGGCTTTGAGAACTGGGACTTTCAGTTGTGTTTTTTCGCTTGTCCATAACTTATTCATAAGGGAAAAGACCCTCTTTACGGGTGCATTAGTGCCGGGCAGACATAAAATATATTCAATAATTATAAGAAAGTTCGTATGTTTCAAATTATTGGTGTGAAAGTGTTTGAACAATTCCACCCAACGATTTTCGGGTGAAACATTCCCAGTGTTCCATTCTGTCACTTTTTGTGGTGTAATGTATTTGGAAATAAGTGAATACTCGTCAAATACTACTGTGTCTTGTTTAGAATCAATAAATCCTTTTGCAATCAATTCATCCATTATACTTTAAATTTCTTCCCACCTAGGTATTTTAGTTAAATTCGCCCAATCAAATATTTTTAATTCTTCAAAGAACACAGTCCACTGCTCCAAATATTCTTTGCTTATTTTATAGTATTCAGCAGCTGTAGTTTTCATATATTCTTCGTCAACACCACTGCAGCCACTTTCTTGCAAATTCGCCATTGAATTACTAACGGAGTGGGGAAGAAACAGAGTACTATGTTTTAAAGCCAAATTGTTTTTTAGTCGATTTATTTCCTTTGTTGCTTCAATTGCAGAAATACTCTGACCCTCGATCTTTAACACAGCTTGATGGAACGTTGTTGACTGTGCATGCATAAAAAGGAGCCATAATTCAGAGTTAGTGTTTTCAAAAAAGGTTCTCAATATGTTGGGGCATTTATCTATACTCAAAAAGTAGTTTTTTAATGGCTTGTACAATTTAAAAATCCTCTCAATAGCAGGCATAAGCACGAGCCACCTAGTTTTACTATAGCCTAGCAATTTGTGATACTCTGTGTCAACTTCATTACAAAATTCTTTCAGAACTTCCACGCGAACACAATAGATATAAAAGTGTGAATATATTTTCACAATAACGCATTCAAAGTCTATAGGTAGACAATCTGCGGCAGTTTTAATTGCGTTATGAATTATGTGTGCTCCACATCCGATTCCTAACAATGTTCTTCCGAGAGATAAACTTAGTTTTGCGTAAACATTGTTGACGCCTCGTCTTTTCATTCCGCCAAAATTGCAGTTAGTATTATCTCCACAAAATGCCACGATTTTTGAAGTCAAATTATTTTCTGTCAGTACTTTCATGAGATAATTCATAATAACGTCTGATGTTTCGCCCGGTTGATCTTGAAATTCTAAAAGTTTGACTTGTGTGCCTTCGTGCGGTAAAAAAAATCGAACTCAAACAGGGAATATTTTCTTGGATCCGTGGTTCGAAGCATCAGTTAATATAGCAACACAGTTGCATTTGCTGAGGCAATCTTTTAATTCACCTATTACTATTGGCACTAACATATTTACAACAATAGCTTCTGTTTTCGTCCGGGCACATCCATATTTCTGTTCAAAACATGTTTCAATTAACTTAGAAGCACAATCGTTGGAGCGAAAACTGTGGTTCTCTTGCACCGTGTGATAAGCCCAGATGCCGTCCGCCGCAGCAATTTCCAGATCTTTCGAAGTTGGTGAATCCGTTTTCTTAAAAAAATTAATCAATGATGAACTTGTAGCGGCAGCAAGATCGGAATTTTTATGTTTTTCTGATCTTAAATGCTGGTTAATATCGCTGGCACCTCCATGGGCTACGTTAAATTCTGTACGACACTTTTCACATCTGACGTCCGATGGAGTACTTCTTTGCTTTATAAACGGGTACTTAGTTTGTAGATTAACATTAAAAGTACACTTGCGTTTAGGCATTGTTAAAATGAAGGGTTCATATACAAGAAACTTAAATTAACAACGAATAACACACGTCGATAAAAAAAGAATAATCAATCGTTAAGAAAGATGCGCGTTCTGTCTTGTACGTCAGGCCTGGGCATGTGTACTAGCAACCGAGGAGCGAGCGGACTACTTACAATGTGTGAGACTAATTGGCATGCCGTTATCGCTGCGCTACTAGGCGCTGCCGTCGGATGATTTTTAGATTTTTAGCGCCCTTTTTTAAAATTGTTACCGTGGGTTGCTCACTTTCTAAAAACGGGACATTTCGGGGTCCCGAAGCTGTGCTTGGGGACAACGGGACAGGCTACCTAAAAACGGGACGTATGGTCAGTTTAGTCATGGCCCTCGCGACGGCCGTAGTGCTCAACACGTCTCAAGCGCGTACCGTATGAACCGCGCGTGGCGCATTAGGGCGACACTCGTATCCTATCGTGTATATAGGTTTCCACATCAACCATAGGGTACTATTATGGATGCGTTTTTTTTTGTCAGTGGTATCCCCTGTAGGCCTACTCCACTGTGTCACACGATAACATTTTCTGCAGCAGAACTTGTGACAGCTTCTTATGACAAATCGCATTAGAAAAAAATTTTAGAAAATGCTTCTAAATTTCACTGTCAAAATTTTCATCAAGTTTGGGAACACTGGATTTTCGCGCACGTTTAGACGTGATTGGTAAATTTAAAATGTCAACGGGGAGACTGGACGTCGCTGTTCGCACCATAGACGAAAGCGAGCAATCGTTAGCTGTGTGCGCTGTTCTGTCTAAATGCTACGCATTTTCGAGTACGCACATCCGCACAAATAAGTCAATCCGAACATTGAGAAAATTCGGAGCCCGAAATTCCTAAGATTAGGGTACGTCGATTCTTTCAGTGTTTTGAAGAATTTGGCTCCTTTTCCTTCCTTTGTTTTCAGAGAAATGTGCTGAAGATCGCACGGTTCTTCCTGATACTTGAAGGTTTGTTCTTCGATTCTTGCGGTGAGGGAATTCTCAAGGAGAACTAGATCATTTCTGAGCGAATCGAAGTCAGTGAAACGCTTATCGAACTGATCTATCATCGAACGAAGAATGTGAAAATGACTGTCGAAATCACACTCACTGCCGAATTCTTCGAAAATTAGCCTACATGAGGGAAAAAAGAAAAAATTTTTTTCTTCTAATTGTAGATGATTCAGATAAGTTACCAGCCTCCTACGAAAATAATTTGCGTGGCTACATAACTGTGAAATACTTTGGTCGAGTTTTTGCAGTTTTAAATTTAAAGTATTTAAATGGTCTGTAAGATCAACCACAAATGAGAGTTCACAAAGAAAATTCACGTCTGTTAATAAAAAAAGAATATTCATTTGAATTTAAAATTGGGTATTCTTGCAAAAAAAGGAAGATCTCTTTTCTTATAGCAAAGAATTTACTTAAACATTTTGCTGCACTGAGCCAGCGAACTTCGCAATGTAAGGGGACATCAATGTAAGTAGCGTTATGCGTTTCAAGAAATTCTGTAAATTTCCTGAGAGATACAAATTTATTTCCGCCCTTGATGTAATTGATTATTTTCGTAACCTGTTCCATGGCGAAAGATAATTTTATATCTCTCCCGCATAACCCTTCCTGATGAATGATACAATGTACCATTGGAAATTTAAAATCGCGGTTTTTAACACTATTCCTACCAGGACCGGTCAAATGACCGTTTTTAAATTTTCATTTGGAATTTCATACATACAACGTATGTGAATCGCCTTTAAACTTTACCACTTTTCCTCATATATATGTATGATATATTTTTCAATATTCACTTATTTTTCTATTGTTTATTTTCCGAGAAAAATTTTTAGTCTGTCTTACCTACCACGACCGGTCATTTGACCGGTAGTACGATTTATACATTTTTGTAAGAGTTTCTCTCTAAGACTCAATGCCAAAACTATAAAGTCGTTACAAACGAAAGGTAATGTAGTTATGACACGATTTTATCCGATAAGTGCCTTCCAGAAAATGGTTTACGGCACTTCCAAGTGTTTACAGTTCTCGCTCGACTATCGGGCTAGCGGTGTTTATTTGCTTGATTGATATCCGATACGGTCAAGATCCTCGAATGTTCTACGCCATCTCATCTACTATGACGTAAAATAAATAAACTTGTAACTGAAGGAAATGTATAGACGTCTTCTCACGAATTCAAATCAGTATAGTCTTGCGACACGAACAGAGTGCATCGAACGTGAAAGTCACAAAGAGCATACTTGGCAGTCTTTTATTATTATTTTGTAATATTTTATATCGTATTACGTGTTATAAGGGCCCTTTTCCAAAATAGTGAACAAGACTAACAATACGTCGCAGTAAGTTTCACATTTTATCTTTTATTCCTTTTTTTATCTATTTTGATTTACATTTTCATATTTTAGTTTTTATTTTTGTAGAATATTTGTCCCCAAAATGTCAAGACGTTTGAGGAGTGCGAATGTATTATTAGAGAGAATAAATGATATCGATGCAGAATGTTCTGAAGATGATCAGGAAATTCTGGATATGGAAAATAACAATACGGAAAATTATGATCCACTTGAAACAGATTCGAACACCGATGAGAACGAAGAGAATATTTCGAACGTACGTAGACGACGAAAGAGAAGGAGATTTTTAGTTAGTTCCGATAGTGAGAATGAGGAAGAAGTAAGCGAAATTGCGATGGACGGAACTGTTTGGCAGGAAGTAAAAATAGGGTCTAATCCTGGAAGAGCACCTGGTCATAATATTTTTAGGGAAACATCAGGCCCGACTGGGTACAGTAAACGTAATATTATGAAAGGCGAAGTTAGGACGGCATTTTCTGTGATAATTGATAAGAATATAATCGAACTTATAAGAAAGTGCACAGAGGCAGAGGCATTCAGAGTGTTGGGATATAAATGGGAACTGTCTACTGCAAAGTTATATGCATTTTTTGCAATTCTGTATGCACGCGGCGCATATGAGGCTAAGAATATAGATATAGCACTTCTATGGAATAAAAAGTGGGGGCCGCCTTTTTTCTCAAATACTATGAGTAGACATGACTTTACGGAGATTATGAGATTTATTCGATTTGACAACAGAAATCAACGAAGCCAACGGTTACAAACCGATAAATTTGCTATGATTTCCGAAGTTTGGTACAAGTTTATTGACAACAGTCAAAATTGTTATAAGCCAGGACCATATATTACTATTGACGAACAATTGTTTCCAACGAAAGCAAGGTGTAGATTTACTCAATACATGCCCAATAAACCGGACAAATTTGGTATAAAATTCTGGTTAGCATCCGATGTGCGTAGCAAATATATAATAAACGGCTTTCCATATTTGGGAAAAGATGAAAGTAGAGAATCCTCAGTTCCTCTTGGAGAGTTTGTCACTATGAAATTAGCAAAACCGTATGTAGGATGTGGAAGAAATATAACCACGGACAACTTTTTTACAAGCCTACCTTTAGCAACAAAACTTTTAGCAAAAAAAACTACGATTGTTGGGACAATTAGAGCAAATAGAAAAGAGCTTCCAAGACTGGCAAAACTGAAAAATGACGACATGGCACTTTTTTCAACCAAACTCTATCGCTCAAATAATTGTATGTTGACAGTTTACAAAGCCAAACCAAGAAAGAAAGTTCTAATTCTCAGTTCAATGCACAACTCCGTACAAATTGAAAAAAATGACACCCGAATACCGGAGACAATTCAATTATATAATAGCACCAAGTTTGGCGTAGATGTGACCGACCAAATGGCCAGAAATTATTCGGTAAAATCTAAATCTCGGAGATGGCCTTTGCAAGTATTTTTTAATATCTTGGATTTAGCCGGGATAAATGCATGGGTGTTATATAAAGAAACTACGGGAGGAGAAATTACAAGACAGGAATTTCTATTTCAATTGGCAGAAGAACTTGCCATCGAATACCAACAAGAGCTCGGCAAAAAAAATCAACCAATACCCATCGCAAGTACAAGTACAGGTTCTCGTGAACGGAAAACATGTCAGATAAAGTATTGTAAAGATAATAAGACGAACAAAATCTGTCTAAAATGTAAAAAGTACGTATGCGGAAAATGTACAGTTGAGAAGCCCATTTGTAAAAAATGCGACGAAAACGAATAAAATGTAGATTATGTACTCTTGAATAAAAGAAAATATATTTTTATACTGGTAAGCTGGCTATTGGTCTGCATTCAATATTGAAAAATATAAGTTGTGAAAGACCGGTCATTTGACCAGCCGCGGTAGGAATAGGTATACGTGAAGTGTCGGTAGGAATAGTGTTAAACTGCCCGTACAGTCCTGTTTTGGCACCTGTCATGGCATTCGCTCTATCGGTTACCACTGCAGAACATTTTAAAAAATTAGTATGGAATTTTCGAACAGTGTTCTTTACTGCGTCAGAGACATTCACACCTGTCGTTCTGCCATGCAAAGGCACGAAGTCCAAAAGCTCCTCGACATACGAAAAATCATTTTGTACATTTCGAGCGAAAATACTCAATTGACTCGTACGCCAATTATCGGTGCTTTCATCCAAACACAAAGAGAAATAACGACAGGTGTTTAAAAGTGCAGTTAACTACTCTTCAATAGATGCGCCTATATCCAAAATTCGGGAGCTCTCGGTTTTATTACTCAATGCGATGCTCGCAGCTTCTTCAAGCGTTATACAATTTCCGAAGGATCTAACCGCTTCAATGAGACATTTCTTTATGAAATCGCCCTCAGTGAACGGTTTACCCTTTCTTGCTATTAAAAGCGAAATAGCGTAAGAAGCTATGCGAGCTTTTTCAGATGATGAAGAATCCTCAGGAATATACGTACGACATTCTTCATGAACTAATTTGAGCCCTTCTATTAAATCAAATTTTTCGCGGCCTTTATACAATGTATATGTTGTTAGATACTCCGAAAACTTTTCCTTTTTAGTCAGCTGAAAATTGTCACCATTGTATCCACTCGACCTTCAGTCCCTTTCAGGCGTACGTGACTTTATCAAAAACAAGTGGATTAGCGCGTGGGCCTTAAAGGCCTCTCCATCTAACCGACCTCCTTCCCAACGAACAAAACTTTCACCGAAAACACTACTTCCATCGTCTCAATAACCAATAGAAATTCTTATACCCACACTCTTGCGCAAAAATCATGAAAAACCGTTTTCTCACAAGTGATGTCAAAGATCGCACACAAACCTCAAGCCAGAAAGATCTCGAACTCTGAAGCAACCACTTCACTCTATAATCGCTCTCCGTGTTTTCGGTGCTAGTAGAAATAAAGACATTAAATTTACCAAGAATTCGAATCACGGTCCCTTTCGAGTTCACGACAATGTCACTCTCGCGAATGACAACATCAAAAGTGACGTTCAATATTACTTTTTTTTACGACGGCAGGCTGAAATCGGCAAAGAAGACATATCGTACGATTACCAATTTTAGCGAAAAAAAGGTTTTCGCATACCTTGTAAAAATTTCGACAATACGACTGCTCTCCAGACATCTTGTTCGCAGTCGTATATTTTGAATTTGCTAACAATAAAATGAAAGAACCGCTGACACCGAAAGATAGGCGACGTCTGACAAAGAAACGATACGAGGAAATAGTGTTTTGTTTTTACGTCATTCGCAACGGTTATACATCCGTTGCGCGAACGTAAGATATTAGAGCGCGCAAAGAAACGACACTTATTATATTACGCCGTAATAATTACGATAAGCGCAACACCCAAACGGTTTCTGTAAAATACTTTCATTTGATCGTTTCAGTGATAAAACAGTTCAACAATTCATTACTTTAACAATTACTACTATTATTGCAGATTTTATTTAAATACGTTAAATACATTCTATAAAACGTTCACTCTTCAATGTGCAGAACAATACATCTATCGTATCGTTCCTTTTAAAAAATGAGCAATTTCACATCAGAACTGGTGCTTGTTAATTAGTGGGCGATTATTAACTATCAACTCGGAAAAACTCAGACTTCACTTTGAAAAGCGACATTTAGTAGTATTCTCCATATCTCCAATGGCCTAACCACGCTTCAGTGTGCGCGAAAATCCAGTTTTCCCAACTTTGAATGAAATTTGGTGTTATATCGATTCAGGATCATTGTAGAAATTTTCTTTCTAACACTATTTTTACCACATAAAGAAATAAATTTTCTAATATTCGTGAAACTGTCAATATTATTGATTTTATACTGTTATTTTCATGTAAAATAAAACTATTATCATCTAACGACATAAAATAGTTACTTACAATTACTAACAGTTAAAATATTAACCGGTGTCAAGAGTCATAAAAATGCCTAAACGAAATCTACATTTGCCTTTTGTGATATAAATTGTTTGCTGAATGCACATATGTATGTTATTGCAGTGCAATAATTCCATACTGCGAAATAGGTCTACAAGGGATATCACTGGTAGAAAAAAAACGTACTGACAATAGTACTTCACAGATGACGTGAAAATTTATTTTACACGATAGGATACGAGTGTCGCTCTAATGTGCCACGCGCGGTTCAAATGGTACGCGCCTGAAGCGTGTCGAGTACGTCGGCCCTCGCGGAGGCCAAGACGCGCGGCGGGAGAAAGAGGGCGTTGCTTCTGAAAATCGGCCGAAGCGAGCAGTTAATTACAATGCCTGTTTTAGATTATTGCTAACATCTGACCCGCACATACCACAATTAAGGTTAAATTCATATAAAAAGAAAACTAAAATACTAGATCCTGATGCAGTAGAGTTACTAATTAAGTAAAATCAATCAGTCATCGTTCATCATCGGTTATCACGAAAGACACAATGGTATGTTAATTAGCTTATTTTGTTATGTTTGATAATAATGACTGAGTATAAGGTCAGCACTATTTTTTATTCGCAATGTATATTTAATTAAAGTGAAGATTTAATATTATTTTATGATAATAAAATTTAAAAAATTAAGAAAACTATTAAACAAACATAAAATATATTCCATTGTATATAATTAGAAAGTGATTATTTTTTAATTTTAGTCAATGAAAATTTAATTTCAATATTCCTCATAGTTCAAAAGTTATAGTAAAGTGTCACTAAATTCTTTGATCCGCACCGCTGTACGACGTTGTAGCAGCAAGTGCTCAGTGACGATCGGTGCTGCAAGCTGAATTTGGGTGCTCGCGGCGCAGCTCTTATACGCGTGGCCCCGCGCACGTGATCGCGGGTTGAGCAATCCGCGCTTGGCCCTCTGGCGGCCACGGATTGAACCGGGAAAGAATTTATTCGAATAGGAACTAATTTGTAGAAGAATTTATTCGGATAAAAATTGATTTATTCTTTCTTTTGCTTTAAAACAATCAACACTTATTCGTATTATTATTCGAATAATTTATTAATCGTTATTCGAATACATTTGCAATCGGTATTCGAATAAATTATTCAGATATTTGAGATAAATATTTATTCGAAATAATTCGAATAATGCCCAACTCTACAGGAATGCAGACATGTTATACACTAACACATTTGCATAACAATTTTCAGTCTCGCGTGAAATTTAACCAACGTCTCCTCTGTAAGGAAAATTTGTCAATAGCGTGCTCATCGTTTTATCACCTCTGTAAAAAGTGATCTTTCCGACGCGTGCAACTGCGCACTTCACATACATACAGACGCGATTATTTTACTCGCATATGTCCATATGAATTTCACGCACCACAATTGTCCCATTCGTGTGTGTTAATTCCACCTTCTGCGAATTAAGTACTAACGGAATTGTTATTAAATTTTCAAGTATACGTAAATTAAAGAGTGTAAACTAGAGTCTGCAGCAAATGAAATTTACGCACCTAAGCCCGTTAACGTCGAACGATAATACAAGATCAGTTGCAGGTTCTGCGTTCAAATTACTGACCACATGCACAATACATTGTCGCTGTTCAACGACGGAAGAAACTTCAGCATCAGTGGTAAGAATTCTTTAATTCTCCAGACATTCTAATTCTATACTTTTTATAAAATAAACCGCACTTCTTTCTACCTCGAAGTTTGGAAGAATACTACATCGTTGGAAAGAAATGAAAGCGATCAGTTCAACGACACTCGTCGCGGTATCTACAAAGTATAAACAGTTTCGATTCTCGGGATCGAGTTACAGCTGCCCGGATCTCGAGCGTGCAAGGGATAAATAAGGACACACCAATTAATAACAAACCATCGACACAGTTTTTAGTCTTTCGAATGGAATTTGTCCAAGGTCTTCTCAGTTTGGTGGCTATTGCGAACGAGAAAACAGCTGTAATCAGCAAGAAATACTTCTCGCGTAGAAAGAATTAAATTCAATTTAATTTACTTTCAGTGTTAGGCTTAGTTTTAGCTTTTTAGATTTTTTTCGTTTGTAGAATTTTTCTGTGCGTGAGTAAAGTAATCTCGCATTCGTAGGTAAAGTAATCGTAGTGCGTACGTGTGTGATTCAGTGGACACTCGCGAACGGGACAATCGCCTGGCGTCTGTGTTTTCAGGTGCAAAATTTTGTGCATGCTTTGAACATCTTTTTGTGGACATTCGCGGACGGGACAATCATAGTGCGTGTAATTCTCATGGACACTTGCGAATGAAATAATCGCGATGCGTGTGTGTGATGATATGGACGATCGTGGTGCGTGTACACATGAACACTTGCGAATACAATAATCGCGGTGCGTGTGTAAGCGCGTGTGGGTGATTTTTTTGGACAAAATCGTGAATTAGAAATTGCATTCACCCTCTCTGCTTGAGAATTCCGTGAGGCGGGTTTTGATATGCCGTTGTGGATTTTTTCAAGTAGGTAGGTTCAATGCCCTCAACGAAAGGTGTGTGCTTCTTCATAAATTGTCGCAAGAATGTAGTGTCTTATCGCATCGTATGGTATGTCAGTTTCTGTTACATCGGTAAGCGAGCACTCTGTACGAGGAACTTGGTGCGCGATAGCAGACACTGCGCGTGGAGTGCTGACGCTGGACAGGCGTTTTTAGCCAGTTTTTTACACATCGATAATACAAAAATGAAGCCTCGGTCGCGATTTTTTTATTCTTGATTTTCGTCTTACTTTGGCTTGTAGAATCACCCTTTAAAATATTTGACAGGGGTGTGAAACACCCTGTATAGATTTTTATACATATTTATATTTTTACATTTCTATTTATTTGTTATTTTTCATATTAAATACATTTATAATTTTAATAAAGTTTGGTGTACTTGTGTTCTTTTAAGAATTAGACACGTTCGCAGTGAAATGACTTTTACTTTATCAGGCACGTAGACTTTGTCGCATTCGAAATCAGAGTCTAGCTCGCGGCCACGCACACTCGCTTTTATACTCACACGCTTCCCCACGCGTCGCGAAGATTCGCGAGAAATCGAGAAGGTTCCGAAGTCCTCGAGAATCTCGATTCGCGACGCGCGTCTCACATGCATACGTATAGTAGCGGCCACGATATTCTCAGGTCGTAAATTAATGCATCAAGAAGCGGTGCCGATTGATGTCGCGGCACTTAGGGCTGTGTACTGCGTTCTGTTTTCGGGCACCGTACAATAAAAGAGCGATGCCTTAGGATCAATGGTATTCGTAAGTCAACAAATCTTAATTATTATTTGGATTATTTAGAATTTTTTCCTATATGCAAATAACCATTGATATTCCATAAAATTCATTTTAACTGCGAAGCTAAAGTACATTGACACCCTACTAACATTTCTTCGTACGGCACTGGCCTGAGCTTCAGGTCGTTATCGCCCCATTTATCGCCGAAACTGTTGTTTCGGTGATCGGATTTCATGTACTTTGACGACTGACTGATTTTACGACCTCAGATATCGTGGCCGCGACTGTACGCACACAACGTCCATTCGCGCTCTGTGGTCAAAACATTCGCTCTATCTCTCTCGCACGTTCAATCACTCATTCTCGAACGTTCGATTTCTTCGTTCTCGAACGTTCGTTTCCTTTCTCACTATCGCTACATAAAGTGGTTCTATCAATCGTTTGAATGCGGAGGAGCGCGATCGCGCTTCTTTGTTGCTATACGAAAAGTGCAAAGAGCGCGATCGCGCTTATCATTTTTTATGCCGAGGACATGGAACGCGCGATCGCGCTTTATATTAAAAAATATATAAAATTATATTTTTTCCATTAACCGGTATCTACAATGGCAAATCCTATTCTGTCAGAAAGCGATTATGAGATGAACATTGATGATGTAGGCTATAACACAGGCTCCGAAAGTGATAAAATTATCCGCCCTACCAGGAGAGTACGACGCGTCGTCAGTTAGTGAAAGCAGTGATGATAGATCAACTGAAGATGTGCATGACAACAAATTTTTAAGGATGCATACATTTTAACAAACCTATTGAATATTTCAATACATTTTTCCCGCTTTCACTTTTCGCAACAATGGTGAGAGAAACAAATCGTTATGCTAACCAGTTTCTGAATTCGGTTGAAGACTTAAAACCAAGGTCACGTGCAAGATCATGGAAACCCGTAACTGTCGAAGAAATGAGAGCCTTTGTTGCTGTTTTATTAGAAATGGGAATTACAAGACGGCCAACACTATACTCCTATTGGAATAACGATTCAAGAAGCATACCGTGGTTTCGAAGAATGTTTGCCAGAGATAGATATTAATAAATTTTGAAATTCTTTCATTTGGTAGACAACAACACTTTGGCACCACCTGGACATCCGGATTACGATCCGTGTGGTAAACTTAACATTTTGGTAAATCCCGTAAATATAATTTTTCGGCAACATTATATGCCACACCGACAGTTGTGTATAGATGAATCACTAGTTGGTACTCACAGTCAATCCACAATAAAGCAGTACCTTCCCAACAAAAAACACCACAAATGGGGAACCAAGTTCCGGATGTTGTGCGTTGCCGTGTCAAAGTATTGTTTAGGATTTTTTGTTACCGGGGCGCAAAGTCAAACGAAGATAAAGAAGAAATATAAAAAAGGTCTCGGACACGTTGTAGTTGTTACGTATGAAGAATATTTTTCCGTTCGGTTTCTTTAAATCTCTCAAGTTCGCGCCCGAGGAAGGAAAACGCCCTAAAACCCCTTCATGTTTATCTCGCGAGTAACGAAGGGGAGCATGAGCAGTATTCCCACGGATAGCAACCAGAAGTCAAAGCTGATTCATCTAGAATCCACGAAGATCTCCTTATATGGAAATCTTAATGGATCCCCACCCATTTTTCGGTGTATATAAACCCTCAAATTTTAACCCTCTCGGGCAGAACTGAAAAGTCGTTCGTAACGTCACGTCGCATTACGTTCGTTAAAGAGTTGGTTGCATCCAGTGAGATCGAGCTCAAGATCCCTTTCGAATCAACGGTTAACCTTATAGAATCCGCGAGTTCGGTAGAAAATCTATTTGGCAATTTTCTTAAACCACTCTTTTGTCCCCGCATTGCCAGTGCGTCAACACCGAGCATCTATCGCATAGGTAATAGAAAGAATTAACCATTCGCGATACGCACACACATACACTTGTAATCAAACCTGACTTTTTGAATATACATTTAGTGTTCATTTATAAATTATATAATCTCTTTCAAAAGCCATCATTAATACCAGCAATCCTTATAATAGTAGTTGAACGTTCCCAAGCGATATAACTTTACCGCTCGAGTTATATCGACTTTTAATTTAGAGTTACGATGCTTAACTAACATTTCCTGCGACTCCCTGATTCCGAATCAGGTTCGTTCGCACGACACATTTATCCAAAAGAGATTTCTCTAACCCAGTGGCTCCTCAATTTCGCATTGGGTTCGTCCACGAAACCTAACCCATCCTGCAGCTCCATGGTTTCGCACCAGGTTCGTCCGTATCCTACAGCTCCCTCAATTCGCATCAGGTTCGTCTGCACGTATCATCCTAGTGACTCCCCGATTTCGCATTAGGTTCGCCCACACGTGTCTCCATGCTAGAGGCTCCCTGATTCTGCATCAGGTTCATCCTCGCTTTCAAAATCTTAGCGGCACCCTGATTTCGCATCAAGTTCGTCCGCGTACCACACTAATAAACTGTAAACCATATTCCTTGTAAAATACCCCTCGCCGGCCTCACGCGTTGCTCACGGCCCTGGCTTTTAACATAGTCGAAAAATTGTAAAATCTGGGAAACAACCTGAATAAACGATTTGATTTGTTCACCGATAACTTCTTCACGAGCATTCGACTTGCAGAAACATTGTTAGAAAATGGCATATGTGTAACTGGTACAATTAGGAAAAGTAGGGAGGATATTCCAAAGGACGCAAAAATTGCAGATGTCGGTCAACCGAAATATTTTCAAAGAAACAGAATCTTTATGTGCTCTTATCGAGACAAAAAATCGAAGAAAGAACCCGTCAAATTGGTTTCAACAAATTCCACAACAAATAGCATAACTGCTACAAAAAAGAAAAATCACTTTGAATATGTAATGAAAAAACCAGCTATCATTCATGATTACAAGTTCATGGGTGGAATTGACGAATCCGATAAAATGTTATATGCATATTTGGATGAAAGAAGAACGCTCAAACATTGGGAAAAAGTTGTTTCAATATTTTTGGAAGGGTGGATTGAACTCCTACATAATCTATTCAGAGAATTTTTTGGGAAAAAAATGACCAAGATTGCAGTATACTTCGAGCATTATTTATGCTATAAAAAAGGAATGGCTGGCAGTAAAAAGTGATACAGCAAGACAGCTTACATCATTTACACCGAGCAATAGTGTCGGTTTAGAAAAATTGCCCGGTTGTCCTTTGCAGCGATGTATAGTATGTAGCAATACAAACGGTAATAGGGTGAAACGATCAAATTTAATTTGCGCTTCTTGTAAAAAAGGTCTTCACGGAATATGTATAGTAAACCATACTTGTAATGAAAAATAAAAAATATTTTACTATCTTATTATTTTTCCAAACATTAAGAATGCCCATATCCACTCCGAATTTCTAAACCGGCAGCAGCGTCGCGTTCCGCACTTTTGGCAAGACACGTAAAGTATGCGTTAGCACTCAAACGGTTAAGTTCAGTAAATGGAAAGTATTAAACTTCACAGTTCTGCTGTAACACGCGAGGTAGCGGGTTAACTGGGTTACCATTAGCGTTACACAGCGTCGTCCATCAGGTTAGGCAGGTCACCGGGCGTATTAGAGAACCGTCTCCTACTTGGGTTAGGGATACTATCCCTGGGAGAGGTAGCGGAGGAGGATCAGTTATCCGGCTCTTTCGAGTCGGTGGCTGGAATGGAGGATGAGGCCGGAGTTGCGTGTGAAGCTGATGCGGCGCCCGCACCATCGATTTCCGGCATGTTTACTGAATCGGTGGTCCGAGGAACGTGCTGTTCAGCAGCGAACAGCCGGGTGGCCTCACCACCCGGTCAGTTCAGTAAAGTGTTAGCTATCTTGACGATACGGTGGACGGGACGTGTCACCGCCAGTCATCGCGGTGGAGTGTCACGGAGTCAGATATTTCCGGCACTCCAACCGCCGCCGCTAACCACGGTAAGCGGAAAAGGAGGCGGGCTCCGCACCCGGCTTCGGAGGAAGATGAGGAAGGGCAGGTATCCAGTAACAGGCAAGCTGCCTTGGATACCAGCGCCGAGGTCGACCAACTGAAGGAGTTGAACAAGTTGATTCCTCCAGATTGTTTTCGTAAGGGGGAAATTATAGAAGAGTAAAGGTGTGAAAAACCGGTAGAGAGAGGTAAAGACCGAGTTTATGCGGTCGTTGCCCACCGCCGTGTTGGAGGAGAAAGTGGACGTCCTAGTGGGTCTTATCCGCCGTGTGGGATCAACAGCGCACAGACTTTCCCGCAAGTCCACGACCATCCTGCGCTCTGTATATATACACCTACGACCTGACCCTCACTATCCCGCATCTAAGGCACGGGCCTGCTAGGTAGCCTTACTGACGAGTCCACTAGCAGGCCCCGGACGAAACGCTCTATCCTCTTTCCTCCTTCCTTTCTTTTCTGAAATCTCTGCACACCACCACCGCTACACGCCTAAGGAGCTTGGACGACTCGGTTACTCCGAGCGACGTAGCGACGGCGGTGGTGGCGGTCGGGGGCTGCGGGGTGGAGGAGGTCAGGACTGGACAGATCCGGTCCTCGGAACCATCTGGGTTCAATCCCCGCTAATCGCCGTCCGAAAAGTCGTAGCGTCCGGGAGGGTACGAGTGGGCTGGTCTTCGGCCAGTGTTGATGCCCTGGAGTCCCGCCCACTCCAGTGCTACTGCTGCCTGGAAGTAAGACATGTCAGGCAGCGGTGCACGAGCGCCGTAAACAGGAGCAATAGATGCTATGTCTACGGCGACTCGGCGCACCATGTGAGCCAGTGTTCGGCCACTCCCAAGTGTTCATTATGTACGGACCTGGGGAGACCGGCCGAGCACAGGCTTGGAGGCAAAGTGTGCGCAGAACCCATCCGGAGAGGCCGGAAGGGGACGGGAGGAGGCCATGACGACTGCATAAAATTCGCGTCGTCACGCCTCCTCCACACGAACCTGAACCACTGCGCCCGGGCACAGGACCTGCTAGTCCAGACACTGGCGAAGTGAGAGGTGGGGTTGGTGATCGTCGCGGAACCGTACGTCGCCCCAGACCATCCTGGTTGGGTGGGGCCGACTGCGGAACCATGGCGATCGCGGGGGGGGGGGGGGGGGGTCCCCGCTGTTCTCGTTACTGGAGACCGCCAGGGGATTCGTGGCAGTTCGGTGGGGGGACCTGGCGGTGGTAGGGTGCTACATCTCGCTCAACTGCGGTCTTGACGCCTTCGAGGAGTACCTGGACGAGGTCGGGAGATGCATTTCCCGATGCTTGCCTCGTCCGGTGCTTGTCCTGAAGGACTTCAACGCCAAGTCCACGGCGTGGGGGGACCACAAGACAAACGCGAGGGGCGAGACCGCGGTGGAGTGGGCCGCGGGGTACGGTCTCTGGTTATTGAACCAGGGCACCGTGGACACGTGCGTGCGGCGGCAGGCGGGGTCCATAGTGGACCTCACCTGGGCCACGGCAACCGTCGCGCCGTGTTTCCGGCTGAAGGGTGACGGAGGAGGTGGAGACGTTGTCGGACCACCTCCACATCCTCATGGATGTGTCCGCCGCCGCTCTCGGGGTCGGACCCCGCAGGCGAGATGGCAGCCCGCTACCGTGATGGGCGGTTAGGCGCCTGGACCGGGACGCCCTGATGGCGGCCGTCCTCGATATCTCCTGGCCGGAAGCGCCGGCATGGTGAGGCGTCGCGGAGGAAACGGACTGGCTTCGGGGTTCGATGACGTCGGCGAGCGACGTCGCTATGCCCCGAGTCAGTGCCGCGCCTCAGCGGGCGGTGTATAGGTGGTCGCGCGAGATCGCTGAGCTGCGTGCAGCCTGCATCCGCGCGCGCCGCCTCTGCACTCGCTACCGCCGCAGGAGGCAACGCGACGCAGCGAGGATGGAGGAGCTGCAGGACGGTTACCGTGAAGCGCGCCGTGTCCTGCGGCTCGCCATCGGGGCGGCCAAAATCCGAGCATGGGGAGAGCTCCTCGCCGCTCTGGACCGTGACCTATAGGAGCGCCCATATCACATGGTACTGGGCAAGCTCAGACCATGGGGTCCTCCGGTCACGGAGAGCATGGACCCCCAGCTGCTGAGGGAGGTCGTCGACACCCTCTTCCCTGTTACGGAGGTGGAGCGACGACTCCCAGAAGCACCGGCGGACCCGAACATCTGGTCCGCCGAGCTGGGGGTGACACGCGAGGAGCTATCCTAGGCCGTCGGGAGACTCGGCGCGAAGAACACCGCGCCGGCCCCCTACGGTATCCCGGACGGACCGCATGCCTCGCGGAGGCCGGGGTGGCCCGCGTGGTGGCGCGGATACAGCGGTTGGGGCTTAGGGTGGCCCCACACAAGACCGAGGCCATCTGGTTCCACGATGGTCTTCGGTCTGCGAGGCCGCCCGAGCCGCTGATCCGAGTAAGAAGTGCCTGTGCCAGTGTGGGGACCGAGATTAAGTATTTCGACCTCACCCTGGACAGGGCCTGGGTCTTCGACGCCCACTTGGACCGCTTGGTCTCCCGGGTTGAGGTTGCATCCGCGACATTAGGCCGTTTGCTTGCCAACCTGGGGGGACCGGAAGAGAGGGTTCGCTGCCTGTATGCCTTGGTGGTGCGCATGATGGCCCCGGTTTGGTCGGACGATCTGATGGCCAGCACGCGCAGCAGAATGCTGCTGCGGCGAGTTCATCGCAACCTAGCCATCAGGATCGTCCGGAGCTACTGCACCATCTCATGCGCGGCGACAAGCGAGTTGGCGGGGCTGCTCCCTTTCGAGGTGTCCAGGGTGGAGAATGCGGAGACGTATAAACGTCTCCGCGCACTCCGCGACCTCGGTGGGGCTCCCCTGAACCCTCAGGCGGTCAAGGCGTTGAAGTCGGAGGCGAGACGGCTCTCGTTAAACGAGTGGCACAGTTGGCTCATGGAGCCAACAAATGCCACTCGGAAGCCGTCGAGGCCGTGCTGCCTGTCCTAGAGCAATGGTTGGCAGACGGCTGGACAGGCTGACCCACTGTGTGACGCAGGTGTTCACCGGGCACGGCTGCTTCGATGAATACCTGTGTCGAATACGTAGGGAGGCAACCCCGCAGTGCCACCACTGCGGGCGGATGAGGACACGGCGCAACACACCCTAGAGGTATGCTCGGCATGGGCCGCGGAGCGCCGTGTCCTCCAAGAGAAAGGCAGGAGGGACTTGTCGCTGCCGGTCATCGCGAGTAAGATGGTCGGGAGCAGTAGCGCCTGGAGCGCAATGGTCTCCATCTGCGAGCGCGTGATGCTGCGAGGGAGAAGGTGGGGTAGACGGGGCGGTGTAAGGCCCCGTCGCTGTCCTCCCGATCAGTAGGAGAGGCGGCGGCGTTTTGGGCGGGAGACCCCCCCCCCCCCCCCCACGAAGCCGGTTGATCTGCAAAGACGGTAGAGCGATCGTGACGCGGAACACTGTGTTCCTCGCCACGATCGCAGGTGGAAGAGGGTGGGAGCCCGTTCGCCGATATCAGCGATCCCGAGGTGGAGGCGGCGTTGCTGGGTGACCGATGCAACGTCGCCTGGAGGTATGAAGGGGGGCCGCTTGACCCCCGAGGATGGGTCGTTTTCGCGTCTCGGTGTTGGGAGTGCTCCGAGTCGTGTCCTTGTGGGGTTCTCGGAGCCCTCCCTTACACGCCAGAGAATAGGTCACCGTGGAGGTTTTAGTGGATAAAAATCCCGCACTACCCAGGGTCCGGGGTGCCTTCTGAAGGTTTCCTCCACGTAAAAAGAAAAAAAAAGTAGCGGCAAGGTAATAGGTAGAAATACTGCGTATATTTGAGCTCAGAACAGAAGGCAGTGCCTACAAAAACTATAGCTGTTCGCTGAGAGGCAGTTCGGATTAACTTAAAATATAAATGAAAACAGCGATTAATTTTCTGGCTGAAAGATGCCTTTCGATCATACAATACAAGAGTGGCAGTGACCTAGGCGTACTTCTACCATTGGGAGCGCATCCACCATTTGCGTTGTATTGCATCGTAACTCCTTTTTCGAATATAAGAACTGGCGAGCCGCGCCGGCGATCATTTTCCGTTACTAGCATCGATCAAAATAATACCTCTGAAAATTATTATACAGTTTGTTCGCGCCAAAGTGATAGAGGCCCGTAATTTCTTAAGTATTGAAGGTACAAAAAAATTGTTTCTATGAAAGTTGTATGGTTCAAGTGGATCAATGTTCTGGCGAAGACAAATTTTTTTTTTACATTATTACTTTCCGAGATATGAAGGTCAAGTTCGTTTTTTTAAATGGAACTATGTACTTTTCTGCAGATCATTCGATGGTGTTTTTCAAGACGAACTCATTGACTTTTAATGTATACATCCAATTTTTATTGGTTTTCGAGATATTGCGCTTAAAAGTTTACTGATTTTCGACGGAAGAAATCCAGCCGAACAGGAAATACCAGTAGTAGTCTTGTTCGCGCCTTAAGTTCCACGTGTTAGACATTACCTCTTGAAACAGATACGAAGGGTCTGCACCAGAAACGGCAGACCCAAATTCTGGACAATAGCTCAAAAAATTCGTCTTCTCCGAAAGATTGGTCCGCTTGAACCATATAAGCTTCATATAAACGATTTTTTTTGTAGTTTTAATACTTCAGAGATTACGGGCCTGTATCACTTTGGCGCGGACACACTGTATGTACGAAAATCTAATCACGAATTATTCTGTAAGAGATGTCGTTCGAAAATCGTGTCCTTTTGTACGCGGAACTATAACGGTATTAAAGTTAACTTTGTAAAAACCGGGTGCATTCGATAACCCGGAGCAGACCAACTAATCCCGCACACTCGTTTAACCTTCTGCATGTTGTTTCTTTAGAAGCGAGTGATATCGCTGGCCGGTAGCGGTGGGCAAGGGCCTCAAAAAATTATACACATGTATGTACACAGCCGATCACAAGACTGTATTTATAACGAACAATTACCGAACAGTACAGTTTAATAAAGACTCACAAACAATAATTAAATATATAAGTGGACTGTACAAAAGTTTTCTGAGCTGGGCTCGTAATCGCTAGGGCGACGGTTAGTCTCGCAAAAGGCGAAGTCAAAACGTCCGTTCAGCACAAAGGCGCAATGCTTGGCAGACTGTTCGAAACACGCATACCAACGGACGGCGAGCTCGTTCGTTTGTTTTAACCTTTCGAAAACTCGCGGGTCATGACCGCGGTCATCGTTGTTGAACGGTTCGCGTTGCCATGAGCGCGGTGGAACAAAGGAATGTCCCTACCGCCGCGGCACACGATCATCACGTATTACCTCGCGTTTTAACGGCGTTTGCATGCGCCGTAACAAGCGTGACAAATATTTTTACACGGTTTCGTTGTAATTGGGCAAGTAACACTCGTGTTTTACGGCAATACGCGTCTTTCTAGAAATTTACGATTGAACCGAACGAAGCGCTGGCACGCCTTCGGGCACACTTCAGGAGAAAGAGCGGATTGCATCTAGCTTCTGCTTGAAGAAACCACATTCCTCAACGACACTTACCTTTTCGGGCACCCTTCAGAAGAGGGAGCAGACTGGAATCACCTTTCGCTTGAAGAACCCACTTCCTTCAGCGATACTTACCTTTTCAGGTGCTCTTCAGGAGAGGGAGTAGACTGGATCCTGCTTCCGCTTGGAGGATCCACCTCCCTTTCCTCCCTCATCCATAGATCTAATCTGATTCGATGCTTGTACAGTGAGTTGCTGGAAAGAAGACGAGCGGAAGGAATGCGGGTCTGATTGGTTACAGTAGGCCTAGTCGAACATAATCATGAAAACAAAACACACGCATTTTCTTTATTGGCTGAATGAACGGTCACATCCACGAATCGGATCATATAGCAGCGTGTGACAAAGGCGGAGCGTGCGGAGTACCCCTCTGCCCCTGTGCCGACACGCTAATCTTCTTTCCAGCAACGCACAGTATCCTCGCCCACTTACGCTCCATCACTTGCATAGCAAGATGTATCTATACCACGGCCGACGGACTAAAAGTCTGATTTAATTGCGGAATCGCGAGAGCGGAAGATATAATCAAACTTTATTGGGTACATTCACATTTAAGGGAATCTAATTTCCCGAACTGCTCGGTTTGTCGCGACTCCATCGTATCGACGCACAGTAGTGGTCCCAAATCGCCAAAACGTGGCCACAACCTCAAACGTACTGCAATTTAGTCAAAAATCAGTATTTCGAGGTTTTTGGAGTCGCTGGTTACGAATCTGAAGTTAAAATTTAAAAAAATAATTGCAAATCCAATATTGTATATTAAAAAATTGTTCGTTCTGCTCGAAAATTGGTATTATGATGTTTTTCGGGTCACTGATTACTAATCTAAATTAAAAAATTTTTAAAACAAAATGGTCGATCCAAATTTTAACAGTATTTCGCGTTGCAATTGTGGGGTATTTACAAATAAAGATACATAAGTCACAAACTATATTGCGTTTATTAAATTAAATATTCACAAACAATAAAAATATGAAATTAAAATGATGCTATAACGAATCACCTAAGCTTTTGTCGGTGTCTTCGTCGATGTGACACGATAACTCACAATTAACCCTTTGCACTCGAGTGGCGACTCTCAGTCGCCATAATATTCACGTTTCAAATTTCCTATTTTAAATAAACACCTAAAAATTATGTTCACTTTCACGTATTCTACAATGCACGTTTTATGTAAGTATTCAACTACAGGAACAACTGTACTGAAAACAAAAGAAATCTTCCTGTTAAGACTCCTTAGATTTTTATTTGTAGCTTATGTACATCAGATGAAAAATATGTCGAGTGCAAAGGGTTAAAATCTGCGCCTGTCATGTTCTCTTTTGTCACTGTTATGGCTGGTGGAATTAACAGGTTTACTGTGTCTGGTGATGAAGCTTTCATTTGTCTCTGAGGTAGTTTACTTAAATTTGAAATGTAGGGATCTGATGACACCAAGAGCCGCAAGACTACGTCTTCCATCGTTTTTACGTGAGAACATTTTCGTGAAAAATCTTCTATACCTTTTTATATATTTATTAACATGTTCCTGAGCATCCTCAGACATTTGTTCAATCGGCAATAAAGCCGAAGTTATTATTTGTGGGCCGTGAATTAAAATTTTGTGTACCGAAGTTGACATGTAATACCACGGATGCAACTGCACGAATGTTCTTGCAGTTTCAATAGCAGATTTTTTAAATTCGTCGGGATTTATCTCGTGGCCGCTCGAAATAGCTTGAAGAATAGTATGAAATCTTTTGATTAAATTTCATCAGTTCCCGTTATTGACGCAGACACTTCGAAATTTTCAAAAAAACGCTGAGCCGTGTTTCCATCATTCGTGCTTCCAGAACTAGGTTTTGGGCGATCTACTAGGAGCCCTAATTGTGCACGGAAACCCTGCCAAATTATTTACTTGCAGCCTTCTGTTGCCTGTCTGTTTTCTGTGCTGCGTGCTTGCAGAACCCAGTTCTGTATTGAAAGTTTGTACGACAAATTTATTTATTTATTTATTTATTTGTTTATGGGTATAACCCTTTAGTATACATACAATAAAGAAAAATTAAAACGAAAAGTCTGTCGCTTGCAACAGTTTGAGGTATATGGCGTGTTTAAAGTATGAAAATGGTGAAAAGATGTCTGTCGACACGCAATATCTGTTGACATTAATAATAATCCTGTTTATGCAATTGTGTTTTCCGTAATTTGTACGGTGTACCTCTCCGTACAACAGTAAATTGTTTCTCTTTGAGGACGAGGACGTATTAAGATTAAATTTGATTAAAATATCTGAGTACATGATATTGCCATTGAGCACTTTATGTGCCAATAGCAAATCGAACATAATACGTCTGCGTCCAAGGGGCCATAAATTTAAATTTATGTATAGGTGTGTGTATTTATGATCATCAAAGGACATCGGATGCTCCAGACGCGAGGCAGCTAAACGAAGAAAACGGTGTTGAACAGATTCTAGAGTATTGAGTAGGTGTTGCTGGTATGGAGACCATACTATCCAGCAATACTCCAAGTGAGGGCGGACATATGCACAATAAAGAAGTTTAATCGTGTTAATATTCTTAAAATACCTAGATGCTCTGCTTATAAAACCAGGAGTTTTGAAAGCCTTGCTAGTAATGTTAATGATGTGACTAGTAAAGAACAAGTTTGACGAAAAAATAACACCAAGGTCCCGAATATCACGAACATTGGATAGTTGAAAATCCCTGAGAATATAATTAAAGGGGGTTGAGGATTTTTTGTGTGAGAAATTAATAACCGAGCATTTAGATAAATTAAGAGATAACTTGTTTCGTATACACCACAATTCCAAATTATGAAGGTCCGATTGTATCAGAGATTGACTATATTGATTGTCGATGGCGTGAAAAAGCTTTAAGTCGTCAGCAAATAGCAGAAACCTACAATATCGAAAACATTCTGATATGTCATTAATGAATAATGTGAAAAGTAAAGGTCCAAGGTGAGATCCTTGGAGAACGCCGGAATTGACATTAATTTTATTTGAAAAAGAGTTATTAAATTTAACAATCTGTGATCTGCCAGTGATGTAGTCAGACAACAACGATAAAAAATTGCCGGATATGCCGTACGCACGTATTTTTGACAAAAGTATATAGTGACTTACTGAGTGAAAAGCTTTGCTAACGTCAGTGTAAATAGCATCAACTTCAAAGCCCCTTTCAACAGCATTGGACAGGTAATGTTGGTATAACATCAAGTTTGTGCATGTGGAGCGTCCGGCCATAAAGCCATGCTGCTCCGGAATAATTATATTTTTGCAAAGAAAGGAGAGTTTCTGTGTGATTATATCCTCAAAAATTTTTGGGATAACATTTTCAATGCTAATAGGTCTATAATTCTGAATATTCGAAACGTCTCCACCTTTGTGTATGGGACAAATAACACACGTTTTCCACGCTTGCGGAAAAATACCGGTAGTTAGGGACTTATTAAAAATTAGCCAAAGCATTCTGGACATAATAAACATACAAGATTTAATAAAGCGAGGTGAATACCATCATTACCTGGACTTGTGTTTACATTTAAATTCAAGATGCTATTATAAATTTCTCCGATATCAATGCTGAGTTCGGTAATATTTAGATCCACGTTGTAGTTGAAAACATAGTTGCATGAGCCATTCAAATCCTTTGAGTATACGGATTTAAAAAATTGAGCGAACGCATTTGCAATGGAGATGTCATCGTTTATGACAGCGTCATTAATATACGTATTAGCAGGGCGATTTTTCGACTTTCTCATGGATTGTGTGAAATTCCAAAAGGATTTAATATTGGATGGAATACTTCGGTTCGGTTAACATATTCAATCCAACATTTAAGTGATAGTTTTTTACATTCTGTTCTTAGCTTGCTGAAGGTAAGGTAATCGGAAAACTGGTTATATTGCTTGTGCATACGATGAGCTAGTTTTTTAGCTCTGATAACTGAGATTAATTGTCTTGAAAACCAAGACGGATAGGAAGATTTACGAATTGTATTAGACGGAACGTATATATCAATACAGTTTTTGAGGTGTAAGTATAATACATCCACCGAAACTTCCACCGGTAAATCCGAAAGACAATTATCCCAATCTATAGAGCAGAGATAATCATTGATGGCATTATAGTTTGCCTGTCGGAAATTTTTTATCGTTAATATTGTCTCAGTGCATACGACATTATTGAGTATAGGAAGCGTGTACTGTAGGGGTGGATGGTAGGTGTCCGGAGGTATGAGAAGATCAGAAGCGGGAGCAATACTAAGATTTTTAAAGGAGGAAAAAATGAGATCTAAGGGTCTACCATGACAATTGTTAATGGAGTTAGATTGTAATAAATTGAGAGAACTAAAATATTCATGGATGATGCCAGCTTGTTTGCGAACTGAGCAAGATGGTAAGTAAGAATAGACTAAATTACCGACGGAGTCATTCCACCAGGTGGTGTTAGGTAAATTGTAATTACCAGCTAGAAGAAGGTCGGTATCTGGAGAGAAGGATAGCAACACTTCTTCTACAGTTTTACAATGCTCCGTATATAGGTATGGGTCGCTGAGCGGAGGTAAATAAACAGCGCCAACGATTATGGATTTGAAATGGCAACGCACTTCCACGAATACCTGTTCAACACATAAAGCTGGAAGGAAAATACGACGACTAAAAAGTGATCCATGAACGGCCACTAATACACCGCCACCCATGCAACACCTACTTGTATCACTGTTTCTATCGAATCTGTAAATCTTATAGTTGTGTAATCCAATTTCCGAGCCAGCAATACTATCACATAACCAGGTTTCCACTAAAATGATAATCGAAAAACGCACAGCAGCTGACGCAATAGCAGATCTTAGCATACATAATTTAGTCCTTAATCCTGACATTTTGAAAATATACTAAAGGGATAGAGTCTAATTTTTTCGTTTTGCGAGATTAACTATTTTAGGAGCACCATTTACAAATCGTATTGTTTTATTCATGTCACCAGTGTCGTGCAAACGATTTAACTCGACACTTAAATTACGCAAATGCATTTGTTGTTTCACTGTGCGATCCTCGATGATATGAGCGGTTCCTTTATACTTCTTCTTGTTTTTTAAAATAGACATAACATCTTCCTTTGAATTTAACATAATTTTAATAGGTCTAGGACGATCACGATGATTAGATCCCATACGACGTACTTCACGGATAGAGAAACCAGATGGATTAATTTGCATGAGAATATTATTTGCTAGTTGTTTATCCAGAATCATGCTACCAACGGAAGAGTTGGCGACATTCAAGGAGTTCCTTGAGTTTGTGGGAACTGGCGTTTCTTCCAGATTGAAAATCTTTATGTTATGTGACCGCCGGTTTCTGTCTGCGATTTCAGCAATGATGTCCTCCTCAGTGCAGGAAGTACTTGAAGATGAAGACAGTGCTGATATCTTCTCCTATAATTCGTAAACCCTGCTCGTGATGGAAGTAATTTCGGACCTTAGTTCAGATTTTATACAATCTATGGTTTCCATGAGTTTTCCCTCGATAGATTCTAATTTGGTGGTTAAAATGTCCTCCAACTCTTGCCTGAGTATCTGACGAAAATTATCCAGCAGCGTAATTTCACGGGCGTCCAGTGAAAGTGAAGGTGGATTTGTGGACGAGTCAGATGCCTGGGATGTATTAGTTGAGCGACAATCCAAAAATTGACCTTTAGTGTACGGATGTCCAGAACGATGCAAGCAACTCGGATGAGCAACGGTCCCACATAAATTGCACGTCACTGGCTTAGCTACTTTTGAGGTACAACCCTTGCAAATAAGATCCATGATTGCAATTTAGAGAACAAGTTTAAAGAAAGGAAAAATGTACAAGAGAGTCCAACGACACTCAAAGCTTCGAACGGCGGCAGACAATAGCGGAGCAAAACAAAAACACCTCCGCCACCTACGACGGCTAAACGGTAACAAATGCAAGCAACTTGCAAAGAAACGTATCCACGCGTGTAGTGTCGATAACCCGAAACGGAGATGGGCTACGTTGACCTCTTTTTGTAGCATTTTATTAATATTGTTAAATTCGTTTGCTCTTGCTCCGCACAAATAGCAGCGTTAGGTACACAAAGTGGATGAAATTGCATTAGATACCTTACCATCGACCATAGTTAACGCAAGTTTATATGATGTAGAAATTTCCTTCCCATCTATAACTATATTGAACGAATAAATTCCTGTATCTGTTTATCAATGTACGCTACTTCGTGTATTGTAATTTCTGTATTTTTAAGCAGAAATTAAATTTATATTGGTCTACAAAATCGAGGAGGCGAAGGTTTTGCATTTTTCCACACAACAATTTCTCCTACTGATTCATGTTGAGCAGACAAGTTGTAATGACACAGACGATGTTAAAAAAATATCGGAGTCTAATTTTTCATCATCAGTAAATGCCTGCTTATATATACTTTGGCCAGAACTTCCATCACATCCCTACTTGCAAATGAGAACCATGTGCCGTACCTCTGCTGGAGCCAAGTTTTTAATAATATCATTTTGTATTAACAAAATGTGTTGAACCGAATGTTCCAACAGAGCTTCCAGTTTTACTTCTGCACTGTATTCTGTAATTGTAATATCCACTGTGGGCGGATAACATTTACGCTTCGCTTCTAATACTGCTTTGTATGGCAGATATAATTTGCAGCTATTTTCTCGGTTTACAGTCCGTAATGTTAAATATTTTCTCTTGGAAAACTTGTTTTCAATTAAAAGTGAAAGAGCAGCATCACTGGACAGTGTTGTTTCGGTGATTGACTGCACAGATTTTCTTTGATGAGCTCGCAGACGTTACATCCTTGATAAGTTTTGAAGCTTCCATTTTTCCTGGAGCACGAAAACTCATGAGTGGCATAATACGGTAATGTTTCTGGTGAAAAATTTGAACGATTGTCTTCGGTTTTTCTTCGTTTTGTCCTTTCATTTGAGGATGTAAACTCCGAAGAAGGGCGGCCGCCTTTATGTTTCGATGTCTCCGAAGTCACCTTAGGTATGCGAAACGCTACGGAAACTTGAAGCCATTCTTCAAACTTTTTAAAAAATTTGTCTTCGGTTCGTTTCACATTATGTCATTTATTCCTCATTGTAGAAAACAGTTTGGATAAAGCTGACTCCATTTCATTTCCAACTATTCGGATAGAATATTCAGACTTCTCGAACTGCTTTTCTAAATGATCAATGATGATGCTTAGGCCACTATTTAGATGGTCTTTGACCGTAAGATATATTTCCTTCCTTGTGAAACGTATTTCATTATCAGACGATCCTAAAAGTAAATAAAATTACAAAATTATACATTAATTACAATACATGTAAAACAGACTGTTTAAGAATTATAGCAAAGACCAAAGGTCTATTTGGTATAGGTCGTCTTTTTCCTCGCTCCCTATTGTTCTGCCATTTAAGCGGACCCAAACGAGAGGTACGACGACTTACACCGCACAGCTGTTATGGTGCCTGTCATAGAACATTTATTTGAAAAATTTTTTCGTATCTTCCACAGTTTTCAAGAAAATACGCTTGAAACTAATAGCTTGACTACTCTGCATCATAAAAAATGATCGTACGACCAAAGTGGCACATAGTGGCAGCTAATTTTTACAAATACTGTAAGATAAAAGTATCAACTACAAGTCTGAATAAGAATTTTAACGTGATATTGTGGAATACACAATTTTTAGTCTACAAGTTTAATATTTATGCATGAAGTTTTACCTTTCATTTCTTATAATAAAATTTACAATCGTACAACGTAACTGTTAAGTATCTTAGAAATGCTAGTACTATTAAACATTTTAATTACTTCCAGGAACAGCATTCATCTTGTAGAATTGAAATTAATATAGTTTTGTTGAAGTTGTTCACTTTTCACTTTGCTCTTTGACACCGTACTTACGTACACGAGAACTGCGTGACGAATAAAGGCGATGTTTGAACTGTGACCATTTAGCAGGTATAAGTAATAAAACCTTCGCACTTCGGTTTTTCTATAGGCACTGTGACGTCCCCTAGTGTCTTGGGTCTGGCCCGGCAGCGTATGGTAGGTGCTGGGCCGCCATTGGGTGAGTAACGACACCCCCGAACCCGAGTTATATCCCATGCCTATGACGACCAATATCATTTAGAAGGTCGGGTGCTCCTTCATGGGTAGTGGACAAATGTCCTCGAAAGTGTGACCAGTGTGACTTAAACTGGAACCTTCGGGGGCTTCGGCTGCGCAAAAGCAGCGCTGGTGTTCGGTTTCGGAGGAGTGCCATAGCGTATCTCCCGTCTGATCGCAGCCTGTGAACATTCAAAGAGCCTCAATGCTCTGTGGATTCGAAATGAATCTCCGATCAATTGAATGGGGCTGAAGAGTTGAACAGGGACCGGTTCGAACAGAGGCAGCTTACAACTGCCTGCCGGTCATCTCTTCAGTTTTGGTCGGGGGCAGAGTGAGCGTACAGGCGTGTACGCAGTGAGTTCGCCGCCCCGTGGTTCCCCGTGGATACGGCGCTGCCCATTGGAGGAGCTATCCTCCCTTGGCCACGATGTAGCTAAAGGACTCATCCGCAGAAAACGCTCTGTGGCACTTCTGGATTTTTCCGCGCTCGTCCCGAGGCGGTTTCGCCGGTGGTAAACCAACCGATGCCGATATAGGGGAAACCCCCAGGAGCGGCTAGTCGTTCGCGACGGGTTACACTAAATGTCTTGGGTCTGGGACGAGCGTCTCCTAGATCATCTAGTTCAGACCGAGGTCACCAGATGTCTCAGAGTCTCAATTTTCTTTAATTCTTCTCGCAAACGCTCGGTCCCAACGTCACTTCAATGTATACAAGTTCTAAACTCCGATATCCCAAGCGTTTAGGGCAGGGGTCGCCAGTATCAGTCCTACTGATGAGTCTAGCTGGCGATCCCGAGACGAAACATTGTTTCTTCCTTTTTTCCATCTTACCTCCGCTCGTTTCTCGGTATGCCTCTTATCCCGTGTCGTTACATGGGGCGGGGCAAGAATCCCTAGCTTGCGCTCCCACTTTAGGGTTGGGAGGTAACAGCACATTATCAGAATAGTACCCAACCCAGCAATTAAAATACCTCCAACGAAAAATGCATTTTTTAGGTTTTAGCCACGTTTTGGCGATTTTGGACCACTGTGCGACGTGTCGTTTGAGCGAGTGGTCAGTGTGCATTTAGAGGTTCTTGTTATTTGCTGGCAGCCTCCGCCACTTTGATAATTTTGATTCGTCGACCTCTCGAGCCATTTAAGGGGGACTATCGGACCGGAAAGTCCAGCCCCGACGTGACGCCCGGTGTTAACCCTCGCACACCGAATGCCGGGTCCTTTTGACCCGTCCCGTAGCCCGCCTGTTGCAACAGTCGACTATCGTTTTATCGTTCTAACAGAAACAATGACGAATCGACACTGTTGCGGCGGATGGGAACTCAATAGATGTTGCGTATCAGTATTCAGTATAGCAGCAAACAAGAAGTGTATCTAGCAAAGTTCTATCTAATAAAGTTCTGGCATATAACAAAATAATGCTAAAAAATAATGACAGCAAAATTTATTATAAAACCTTCCCTCAAAATGATCAAATATGTCTCAACTTTCACTATAGGCCAAAATGACCCGGCATTCGGACTCCGCGTCGTTGCTCGAGCATTCGGCGTCCGAGGGTTAACTGGTATTGTAACCAACAGTATCTGGATAATTAACGTTTATAATGAAATTCGTTTATTTCGTACAGTTTTTGACATATACATTGTACATATATGCATATATGTATACAGAAATACAGTTTACAATTACACTATACATATGCGTACGTATAGTTATTAGTGACAGTTTACACCAATGTCTGATAATGAAATACGACGCGGTCAATTAATAAAGAAAGTTTATTCGACGTGGCTTTCACAGTACTGATACTCCCCAAAAACATGTTTCAAACACAAACACTTCTCACACCAAGGACAACGTACATAGTATTGTAAATTCTCTACATACATGGCACCGATAAATTGTTATCCTACTTTGTGAAACAATAGTCTACTGGATTTTCATAATGAGCTTGACGTTCCTCTCCGTACCCACTTGCATGTTTAAGCATACTTTTGAACCTAGGCAAGAAAAACTGAGTACGTATAAGAGACTGTAACTCTGTAGTGCTGATCCTATGATATAAATTAACGTCACGATTAAGTAAAATGACTTCATCCGAGAAAATTTTGATAAAGATCTTCCAAATGCAACATCAATCGGAAACCGAGAACATCAAGACACTGTAGTCTTCCTGTCATTTTTTTTTATACAGTAAGCTCCCGTACAACGCGAGTTCCTACAATGCGAATTCCTACAACGCGCTAAAGATATTGCGACGACTTTTTCATATAACGCGATTCTCGTACAAGGCGCTATACAATAAAATGCAGGAATTCCCCGTTTTCTTTAGTCGAGCATAGCATAGCTTGTTATCTCCATGTTACATGGCGATTTCCTATAACGCGATTTCATACAACGCGTAACGTATTAACCGCGTTATGCGGGAGTCTACTTTATAGTGAGGATAATTGCCTCTTTTTCATGAAGAAAAATTGTCGTAAAACATTTGGATGTCCGCTCTAATTATTCAGTAACAGTACGGTTCGAGATGCCATACGTGGCAAGTATGTTTGCATAAACCAAGTTTTAAAATGATCAGCTGTTAATTTGACAGATTTCGAAGCAGAAACATGAACATTGAAGAAACTTTCTTGTATTCTTGGTCCAAACTGTCCGCTTGATTCTTTTGAAACTAAATAGAGGGGCGAAAGCAGTTTTTCGTCTGTGGCTGGTTGAAGATATGGACTACACGACAGCTCCAATGATTTTTCTCCCCATACAGTTGAAATACAAACAACATAACCCAAAATATAGAATAATTTATGTTTTCACGCCCCACCTGCTTGTTCATATTCCTTCCATCTGTATAACTGTTTGTGTGTCTTGACCATTCGAAAACGATTTTGTACCATGTTAAGGGACTTCCCTTTACCTGGCCCACTTTTCTAAGATTCTTCTGCTCTCTTTTTGTATTCCAAATCGGCATTACATTCTTCCTCTACAGATACCGTATCCGTAACGTTGTCAACTGATGTATGTACAAACTCTGCTTCTAGTTGCCTTGGTTCTTGAAATTCTAAAGTCTCATCTTCTTCCGCCGAAAATAAATGATCTTCAATATTTTTGTTACTGTGATTCCTTCCAATATTTCGTACAATTCTACTTCTGTATAATTCATTGGAGTCAGCGCTAAATTCGAGATGTGCACTGTAGTTAGTAACAAATTAATAACATTTTCAGGATTTATATACGCCATTTTGAGTAAACTGTAAAATCTAATCTTTGTTCTTTGATATTTGCCGTTATTACTTTTTTGCCATGGAGATTATATTTTTATTCATGGTATGATATAAACAAATTTTGTCATCTACGATACTTATTTAGGGACTGTAGATTACGATAACAGCTAATGCCGAGATACGCAAAATTAGGCCCGGGTGCAGACGAGCGACTTTTGTCGTGCGATTTCGCAACGATGACATGCGATTCTGAGATGCGACGTCGCTGCGGTTACGCACCGGTGATGCTGCGTTCATGAACGTAATCTGTCGAGTCACATAGCGTCACCGGTGCGTAACCGCAGCGACGTCGCATCGTGGAATCGCACGTCACTGCTGCGAAATCGCAGCGACAAAAGTCGCTCGTCTGCGCCGTGCGCGTAGCATGAGCAGCGTGTGCATTATATTAATTGTTACATTTACCTTAGTTCTTATTAAATATATTTTATTATACAAAGCAAGATTCTGTGCAACTTCCATTGCCTAAATACTTTGTAACACAATCCACATTGAGTGACTTCCATGAATTATGAAGTCTATCAACAGTTTTTGAAGGTCATTCTTGGATTTACATTTCCCAATACTTTTCCGGCCTCCTTTCAAAACAGTCCCTTCATATTTTTATAATGTTTTTTCAAAATACTATGCGACGTTCTGTAAGGGAAAGAATGCCCATAACTGTGGCACTGTATTTTATTCTTCCCTTTATTTTCAAAGCAATTCCATTTCCAACCACTTCTGTGGACCTTTGTCGACATCGCCCCACAGTCATTGTCAGCGTTTCCACTGAAGGAACTGTTAAGTGATTCTGATATCGTGTCCATCATACGATTTGAATCGCAACTTGAACTCTGTTAGATCGTCACTAGAAGCCAATTTCAACTGTACTAGTCAATATTAAATTGACTCGGTGACTAATACAATAATGCTTCCATCAAACTTGTGACATTCTGTGACTGTTTATAACCATTAGCGTGTACATTACATAGCAATTTAGACGGGTCGAGTCTTCGAGCTTAAAGGCTCGTGCGTTAAGGGCTGATCAAGGTTTGAACCCAGGGAATTCTAGCGTTTACGGTTCGAACTGCATCTCGAGTTTTCAAAGCTTAAGACTCGAAGCTTATTTTAACAACACTACTTTTAACTGCGCGGGTCTGTATTTAGAGTTATTATTTATGACTCGTATGATATCCCGATGTAATACGTTAAAACATTTGATATAGGCAACTTAGTGGCGGAGAATTTTAAGAGGGGTCGAAGGCAGATAGCCTGACGCTATGCTGCTTAAACCTTATTTATGACTGGTTTGAGGACTGTTTGTGTCCACATATTGAGAGTATGGCTCGATGGGTGGGCACCAGACGTTAGCCATCGACTCGAAGTCGTATGGCTATTGGGTGTCGTTGGCTGTTTGTTTGGAAGAGGCATGAGAGAGTTTAAGGGCGGCAGACGACCCAACGACCTGACTCCCTTGACCAATTTCTGACAGACACAAACATCGTCCTTGCCCTGCTTCAAATGGTTACGTTCGTTAACTAATAGATGCTTTGCCTTGGATATGCCGCATTCGCGTATCACGGCTTCAAATAAACCCTCAGCGTTATTAGTTTGGCGATTACTAAGAAAAGCGTCACCTGCACCTGTTGTTTTATGGACTGTGACTAATGCTATGAACATATCGCGGTTTAGGTATCAAGTTCAAGCCAGTTTTGATGTGCTGTTTCCATTTTTCAACTGGCATGTTATAACCCAAGAATTCTTTTACAATGTCTAAAACAAATCGGCATAAATTGCAGTGCTTTTCTAGGGTCATTCTGCCTCTGTCACTTGAAGAATATCTGTCATCCATATCGTCTCCGGACAGTTCAAGAGCAACTGGTCTCGATCGCGTTCTTTCTAGTGAAGTCTGTTGTTTTCTGATTTCTCTAATTCAATATCTCGAAGTTTATTAATTTTTTCTGTCGTATCGCTACATGGTGCCTAACATTTCTTCTTTATAAGCTTTAAAAGTCGATGGTCTGTTACAGCCTGTAATTTCTGAGGCCGTAAAATTGTTGCCCAAATTCCTCGATATTGTGCGAACATTCGCTATGTTTAATTTCGGATGTTATTTCTTTACACAAGAACTTTACTTACAGTAATAATGTCTTCATTGTTTCTTGAATCCTTGATTCTACCATTCACTCTGTAATGACCCCTACAATATTCCCAATTTTATTTTCCCTCTTATGCCGCTGCAATTCGAACGGACTGAAGAAATAGCTACTCACAGATATTTCTCTATAAGTAATAACATTATTAAAATAATAATCCGACATCACGTACAGAGTAAAGCTATTATTGGAGTCTAATCATAACGAATCCTGGTTTCCTTCTGACTGCCTTTCGGAGAGATGCTTGCGTTTTTACATTGTTCATGAATAAAGGAAGTATGCAACAATGACGGACGGAATTCATGAGACAATTTGACGCATCAAGGAATATATTGGGATATAAACGGTAATGCGACTTTTGGTTCTTCGCTCCTGCAGAACAGTACAACGTAACGTGTGTGCTTTTTCATAAATTGTCGCAAAAATGTACTGTTATATCGCATGGTGTCTGTTGGTACATGCAGGGTAACCATTTTATCGATGAACCACTGATTGTTCTTATTGTTAGTTTGTAAGATGTGCGCGCTGCGTCGGTAATGAAAACTGATTGTTTTTTGTTTTGTTCGGACGAAGCCGAAATCCTTCTTGTTCGATTCTGCTTCTTATCAAATCCAGCGCTATGTAATGTAGACGATAAGGAATAAAAAATATAATACTTAATAAATGGCATCTTATTCAAAGAGAACCCAAGACTCTAACAGTATCGGAGGTCATAGTTTCTGTTACGTCGGTGAGTTTGCGATCTACATGGTGAACCTGTCGTGCGTTGACCACCACTGAATGCACCGTGGCCGTCCTGCCTCACGCACGCCGTTGAATGTCGCATTGCCGCTCTATAGGCGCTTCAGAGCCGAATTTTTAAACGTCGATCACTAAAACATGAAGCTTTCACCGCAATTTCGTCATCCTTCATTTCCGACTTCTTTTGGCTTGTAGAATCATCCTTTAAAATATTTACCACCTGCAGTAAAACATCCTGTATGTATATGTATAAGGTCTGCGTCCTAAAAGAGTTAAGAATAAACCCTCAAAATTCAGAGCTAGTTTCCTAAAAATCGATATTTCGTATGACAAAAATTTAAGCTATAATTTCGATTTATTTTTTTAATAAGAAATCATTCTGTGCCCGTTTGTATTGTATTGTTCGCCGTATCATGCACGTGTAAAAAATATAGAATATTCAGTGATGATTATTAACTAAGGGTCTCCTTAATCTGATAAAAAATTAGTACCAATTCAATGAATACAATTTCAGTATGGTTTAAAAGTCAGTTTATCAATGAAATGAAAACAAGTGTTTGATATGAATTCCGTTTTTATTTCTTATAAAGAGAAACTTGTCTTGTATAAATCTATTTCATACAGATTGTGTCATTAACATTTTATTCAGATGTGAAAAATTGGGGAGAAGTATTTCTCTATAATGGATTAATTGTTTTTAGTACAAGTTTGTATAGACATAACGGGAACTAAGGCTTAATGTGTTATAGTTAAAGCATATACGTTTAAATATTTCCCTGCCATTTTTAACGAAAAACTTATCCAACAATAAACGCACTTCACCTAAACCGGTAATTTGATAGTTAAATTCTTTGCAATAAATAAATAAGTAGTAGTTGCATTAGTTTACTCACTATTAACAAATATTTACAAACATATTCAAAAATAATCAGCAAGAATTATTAAATTTAGAAACCTTGAATTGGAGTAATTTTAACGAAAAGTTTTAACATTCAGAAACTGAAATTTTATAAGTTATATCTGCATCGGGAAGCCAATTCGTAGTCATACAACTAATAAATAAGATGTCATACAGAAATAATTGTAATATTAAAGTCATGATTATCAAATATAACAAAACTGTGATTTCTGTATCGGAATATTACAGTAAAATTAATGAATTAGGTATACAAAGACAGAAATTGTTTATATTCATGAATATCGAAAGACAAATATGAACGGTAACACTTCTGGGTTCCTCTTTTGCTGAACGGAAGTGAAATAACACGTACAAAGTATCGGGTGTCAAACAGTATTTTAGACAATACGTACACATGTGAAATATTTTATCGCGTAGCACATATAAAAGTGTTAATTTTAAAATTCAATTTAAGCAATATCCTACGTACATATTGCAATGGTATAAATCTCTTTGAGATTTTTTCTAACATATTATTCTGTAGTATTTTATTTGCATATTACAATTAAGTCACTATTTCTCTAAAAAAACTGTGTTTATAAATTTTTACTTGTAACCAAGCTAATCTAATTACAGCGTGTTTAATTCGGATCACAAACATAGCATGGGCTTAACCTATCACTAGATTTTCTTATTGGCAATTACACTACATTGTAATAAGAGTTATCTATTTTAAATAATGAATGCCACATATTAAATTAAGGTTTATATTACAATTTGGTACAAACGGTAAAAATCTTTGTCTTTTTTTATACAAAACGTAATTGAAATGTATCTTGAATACTAGAAAATGTAACTGAGTACTGTACAATGATACGTACGTAAATTACCAATTATATAAGGTGTTTCACTTTAATCTTTTCAGACAATGATCTCCGTACCGATTGATGATTCATAAAAATGTTTCAGATAAAAAATATTTTATTAAGATGATGATATCTTATGGTTAATCGATTTTTCTCTAGGTGTAATTGTATTGAAAATTTGAAAGGCTGCCGAACTTTTTTTTAAATAATATCGCACATATGAGTTTCGTCATATAGACTGAAAGCTTAGGTAAATATTAATTCAACTACAACATGCCAGTTGTCTCGTGGTTATATAATACTGAATTTCACGAAGTGACAGATCAGTTACAGAATGTATTTAACATTGAAACTTGAATGACCCGTTCTAAAATAGAAATTATAAATACAATGGAACCCATTCAGCCTAAACTACGAGTCTGACTCGTAGTGCATGATCTGGACCAAAATGATGGACCAAAAGATCGTTTCATATTGTGCCGTTCTCCTCCTGTAATTCATTTCAGATATACACCGTGCCGTCTAAACATATTCTACTCGTAGAAATCAAACGTCGCAGTTTGTTCACATAACGCGCGAATCGAATGCCGGGGTTTGTCCATATGAAGCGCTATACAAATGTCGCAGTTCGTCCAGATGAAGCGCAAAAGAAATGAAGGCTGAATGGGTTAAGGTTGATTTCTCTATCGATGTTTAAGAACAGTATGGACACGTTCTTGCATCTAGTTAGACTAATTGTAAGTGGCGCGTCGAGCAAAAGATTTGGAAGGGAAACTTATACCAAAATGGAAAATACTGTCCTGATAGAAACCGAAATAGAAGGATGTCAATACGATGTTATTTCGACATACATGCACTACCGCTTAAAAGTATTTGCGCATCCAACGTTACAGCGAATATGGTGAAAATAACATGAACTGATCAACTCCTATAATGAGAAGTAGAGAAATATGATGATGTTGCAAACATTCATGCACTCGAATAATGAAATTGAGTAATTTACTAAAAGTGGAGTTGATCAATTTAGCTTCTGAGCGGCTCATTTATTGGCTATATCAATTAAATATTACGAAATCAATCGAAAACAGATTTGTTTTTTGAAAAAATAACAAACATTTGCGGTAACAATACAACAAAATGCACATACATAGGTGCACAAATAGTTTTGAGCTGTAGTGAATGAGTTATACAGGATATCATTATCGATTTACTGCTATTTTATCAGTATTCTTGCCAGACACTACATTGTGTAACTGTATTACAAATATACATGTTTTGTGGGATTATTTTGCCACTTAAAAGAAAGTGCAATACTACTGATACCAATGTGATTCCATTACATGATATCTACATATATCGGCATAGTCGTGTAAAAATTAAAGACATTAAATTTAACATAAAATGACCTTGAGAGACTTTATGTACGTAATTTATTGAATTCATATTTACATAAGCTACAATTTCAGTTTGATAATAAGTACATGATTTTATTAGAAAATGTGGCGAGTAACATTTAAATCTCAAAAGTAATTGCACCCAGAATATAATTACATTTATACTATAATTTCAGGCACGATAAACCCGAAATATTCTTCTTATAACATAAAGTGATTTTTTTTTTCAAATAATTTGTATCTGAAACATTTCCTTAAACAACAAGTAGCTGAAGAGACAGCCGTGTAATAACATTAACACAGGGTACCTCTCTTACTTAATATTTGTATAATTTTTACGAAAGCGATATTGATGGCGGTAGAAATGTAAAATTAAAGTATCTGATTACAAACTAAAAGCGATCTGTGTTTATGAAATTTTGTGTGCTTGATTGTATAGGTTTGAAATATATCATCTTCAACGTCATTCCTCCATCTTTCCTGAACCCATAATTAATCATTTCAAAGAACATTTATTTCTTCAGTGCGAAAAACAACAAATTAAATTATTATTTGATTTCCATCGCTGAAAAAGTCGCTGGAATTGTTCAGAAATTTAAAAGAATACGGACTACTAACTTTGTAAATAAAATGAGAAAATATTAACATCGCAAAGTGGTCATTAAATTCGTCACAGTAGAAGCTTGTCCACTTGTTTCCTCGAATTTGATAACCTCTGCGTTACAAAAACATTCAAAAACTCCGTACAGCTTATTGTTTTGAATTGCCATATTAAATGGTCTTGACGCCCATATTTTTATATCTAAAGTTAAGTTACATTGCAATTGACATCTGTTCGTTTATACAATCTGTGTTTAGATGGTGCATCGTCCTTTGAATCTTGCGTAAATCAGTAGAATAGTTTGCAAGGATACCATTCTAATTTCTTAGAATCGTTCCTGCCTTTATACAGACACTGAACACAGATGTCCCTCGAGGAACGAGTTCTAATGAGAATGTACTCGAGGACAAGTTGACTTCAGTTTTCTAAGCGTTCCCTTCTTTCCCTTTAATAGAACTACATTCTTTTGATTAACGATTAAACCACACTGTTATCGAAAGGACGTTACACTCATACCAGGTATGTGGGGAAGTTCTGTAGCCTTATTCCTTCATCACTTACGATATTGTAATGTAAACGAATGATATAGTTAATCAATAATATAAGGATCATTGCTCGAAACAATTCTCTGTCAGTTTTAAGTATCTTATCTATTTCCTTTGCATACAAATTTTCATTTTTATGCTGGCAATATTCACCGTTTGTAATTTCGACTTCCTTATTACTACTGACATTTCGTCGCTTATAACGGTCTTTTTTTTAATAACACTATTTAACTTATTCCACTGACAGTACCTTTAAGACATAATTTTTAACCTTCCTGTAATGATTCATAATGTACTGAACGTTTTCTATTCCGTCATTCACACAGCATAACTTTGTTTGATGCAACTCACGTTTTACAACTATTATTGCTGATGTCATTAGTTGACGATAAACTTTTTTTTATCATGTATTTTTATACAGAGCCCATTTTGTTTGAAACCAAAATACTGCGCTTCAAAACAAGACCAAGCCAATTAATATACTCTAAAATAGTCGTGTGATTTACTTCGAATTCTTTGCTAATAGCGATGTATGACGAGATCTGATTTTCTTTTAATACTTTTCACGAATTGTTATCAGAGATTTTAACTGGATCTCCAGAGTGGGGTACATCCTCAAAGTTCAAATCATCAGACTGAATTTTAGAAATGATCTTCGGTATGTTGGTGTGGCGACAATATCTTTGTCGAAAACTTTACATCCACATTAGGAAGCAATTGTCTTATTATTGCCCAATTTGATATTCATAAAATATACAATATCGCAAGTGCATTTTGCCACAAGACTTCTTTCCAGCTTGTCACTGCATGAAATAATGTTTCACTTATACAAGAATCATTATATTTAATAAGAAAACCCTGAATTAGTATAGGGGTTCTCTCGTTAAATACGCGAAACGTCAACATTGAAAAGAAGTAAAACGACAAAACTTTCCCACTGACCTAATAAAGTGATACAAACATCAGCATTATTATACAATATTTTTTGAATATATGAATGCGTGTGTATTTTTCGAGCCGTCCCAATTCGTTTAGTTTAGGGCGGATATCGAACGATATAAACAGATAAATGTAATCTGCCAAAAATTTAGCGAAATGTGGCGTTCAAAAGAGTTTAGAATAGCGTAGGCACTTTGAGGAAGTTGGGTAAGATTACAGCTCAAGAACAATGAAGATCGCTATCCGTCTCAAAAACTTCCCTTTTCGTTTTGCAGACCAATAAGTTTGCCTTTTAATTTATGTTCTTCATTGTTCTCGCTTCGAAAGAAATTATATTATTGCAAGATTCTAGAAAGGGCTATATTCAAAATCCACTGCAATTGTCCACAATTATTTTGTTCAAATTTTTCTTATTTACGAATCTGTACACAGGTTATCGATTTTCAATGATAGATTTTTTAGTCAATTCAGAGTAAAAAGAAGGAAGAAGTCAAAGTTCAAATATGATAAAACATATTGAAACTTAAGTCATTTGATAAAACAAAGATAGAACTCATGACTGATATAAAAAAAAACATTAAAAAGTAGACCTCTTCATCAATGTATATTTTTACAAAAAAGTATTGCATAAAACTGAGGTTATTTTACAAAATTTTATCCTACGTCTTTTTAGACATTGTAAGTTTAGATTCTAGAAAACTGTAGTGAAAGTAGTTGATATACTTTGTGGAAAGCTAATGTTTTAAATAGTATAGAGATTCGTTTTTGAGGCCAAACATGACGCAGAATCAATTATTAGCTTTATGAAAATCAATTTAATTAATCAATTTTTTAAATTAAAATTGTTATATTATATTCTAGCTTCAACATACTCCAAAAATACTATTTTCCAGATATTTCAGTGCTCAAACTGAATCTTAAAACTCGAAAACAAAACAATTTTTCAATACGCTACTTACGTATGCCATTTGGAAAATGGATTTTTATAACTAAGAATAATACAAAAATCACGTAAAAATTGCATTAGAAAAATGCAAAGCGTACAAACGTATATATTGATGAAAAGTCTTATGTTTTATATATTATGAAAGTAGCCACATTTTAAGATATTTTGATAAAAAAAATTGTATGCTCTGATGTGTTTGACAATATTGTGATTGTGAAATGATTTAATTTTTAAAAAATCAATACACGTAATTATAGACGATTTTGAAAATATCCCTTAATCATTATAGCGGAAAGACACCTTATGATTATAAAGAGGCGTAATATATTTTGATTTTCAAAATTCCTATTCTCTCCCTTATATGACTAGTTGTTTGTTTTACTTTCCACATTCACTTTAGACTACTTGCATGAGTATATCTTGAAATGTTGATGTGCAATTTTCAGAGATTTCTTATAAAATTGTTGCTACAACGAATAACACATTTCTTAAAAATTTCGATTGCCTTCCAAAATATCGTAGAAGAAAAATTTTGTTGTGCCTTTGAACGCAGTATGCGACGGCATTCCATATTGCATATCCATCATCTTTCGTGTATTCTGTATTTCACGATATACAGTGAGTGTAAAAGGTATGCCTGCATCATCTAATACTAATAAGGTCTTTATACAGTTCCCATTATTAGTAAATTTTAATAAGATAAACAATTCATATGTGTTTCCAAGTATTTTATGAATAAACTTTACATAAATTGAATTAAAGTAAACACATTTTTGTGAAAATATGAATGAAAATGCAGTCACTGACAGAAATAGATGCGTAATAAAGTATTCGTATAGTTTTTACTTCATAGGGTCGTGTATAGTGTAAGTGCAATAGTATATATGTAATGCAAATATAAAATGTGTCAATTTATTAGGAAACTCTACTGAAATCAGTAGTGCTGACACTTAATCGCTATTAACAAGTACTTGTGTCATATTGGTTAATATAGTACAAAGACAACGGAAAAAGAACAAAATATTCTTATATACAGACAGAATCTATCTAGACCACTCACAATGAACGAAATTTTTTGCATCATTAATAGATCATAATCTGTAACATAAGGGAGTCACTGAAATGCACCAAGAATGTCAAAAATTTAAGAAACAATGAAAGAACGAAACATTTAAGGAAGATAAATACATTTGATGGGTAATTATTCAGTCAGTAAAATAAAATTTACTGCTGACCTTAAAAATTAGTGCCATTGCTATGCGTACTTTCTTACGAAGATATGGCACAAGAGTGGCATTTAAGGAGTACTACTTTTTTAAGTAAAAGCAACCGAAAGAAACAATTTTCAAAGCAGCATGTTGATGTTTTGATACAATCATAAAAACGAGCCATGTTTACAGATAAAACAGATTTAATATATCCGGCTCTGATGGATACATTACAGTGTGGAGAAAGATAAATACATTGAAACAGAAAATTTTTGGGTTTACTGTCAAACACAGCAATAGGATCATTTACACTTTGGAAATGTATGAATTGAAGTAGCGTTAGACATCAACAGAAGTAAATAGTACTCGCCAAATGGAAGAAAGTTCTAATAAACATGAGTTGAAAAATTAATATTTTAAAAGTTACAAACAATTTTCCGTTTCGGTTGAAACATGCAATTCCGCGGTACGAAAATGTGAAGCGTGTATCGAAATGGGATGAGGATATATAGAGGAGCTTCTATAAATTTTGGAATTTAGAGAGTTCTTACGTTTTCTTTTGAAAGAAGTATATATGTGTATACTTATGTATATTTTATCGACACTATATATCAGAAAATGTATATTAATATGTAAAGAGACAACAGTCAATGTGACGCAGAAAAAATGAGGCTAAAATATCATTTTATTCTCATACAGATCGAAAGCACACCACACAAAATATAGAAATATTGATCGTACACAATGTTCCATAATACTTAAAAATTCTGCTGTAGTTGCCAAATATAAATGCAACAAAATACTTATGGAACCACCACCAGCGAAGAATTTGATTGCATTGTGTTTCATAAAAAAGTGTTTGAGAGAGTACTCTCAGAACAATGAAATAAAAGCACAGAAGATGTAACAAATGGTTTGATGAACTGGATGTCACAAAGACTAAATGTAATTGTAGGGTCGAAAGAAAAGCCAGTAAATATGACATGCAAATATTACAGCATTGAGTAAATTAAGTTGCTCATGTTGTATTATTAAAATTCAATTGGTTTTTTCGTAAAACTGGTACTGTACGAATACTAATTACGCGTCTGATTTCTCTTCGTTTTAGTATTTTTATTAATATATTCATAAGAATATGAGTGCAGTCTTGTTTGCAGTTTGTTCGTGGGATATCTGGAAATGTATACGAGTTACTTGATTCATGAAAATTTATTAATAAACGGAATTATATGAAGTTCTTGACGAATCTGGCCGATGTATAGATATTTTTTACACGCACTGCATTCATAAACCTCTTGTAATTGTGTTTCAGTGAGCTTATGTAGCTTCGGTAAGATGCATTACGGAGGGAGTAACTTGTAAATTTTAATTATTACACTAATTAATGAAACGAGAATTCTTGTTGTTTATATATTTAGAATTTGAATAGTTTTGTCAAATAATCCAAACAGAATTTATAATTACGCGATTTATTTTGTAGGACTTTGATGCTACGTATGCTCCCCATAATAACACAGAAGAACAAGATTAACTTTTTTGTAGTTGAAAATGAATACACATGTTCATTCGGCAATTACAAAATTAAATGAGGTGTAATTTGGCTTTATTTAAACTATTCTTCTGTTTAAAAATTATTTGATATGATGAACATGTAGAATATTAGAATTACAAAATTTATAGTATCTGTAATTTGGAAAGAGTTCTTTTGTTTGAATATTGGAGTAAGGAAATCATTATGAGATCATTTAATAAAATGATCTGCAAGTACAACAAACTAAAGAAATGTAGAACGACAAACAAAGACCTTCGCTTCGTAATAACCTATTTTCATAGACAGTGACACACAATAAATTCATCTTTATATGAGCATCATAAAATTGATTGAAAGTACAGCATTAGTAACTGCAACTTAATATAATAAGCAAAGCTCACTTAATTTGACGTATGTTATATTAATTATGAGATTCATATAGGATGTTTCAAAAATAGCTGACCAAATTTTAGAAGCATCTTCTAATTATCCTAAGGATGAAGAAAGGACATATAAACATGTGTCCTGGAACTCTTCCTTTTCAAAATATAAGTAATTCTTTTTTACAATGGAGTTTTGATAAGAATACCTATTATATATAGAATTCCAAACATTATTATAATTTTTTGAAGAGTAAATAATAACAATATTTGTGATTGAACGAGTCGGATTCGCACGTTACAATCAATGCACATTCCAGTAATTACGAAGATTATTGGTCTCTAAAAGTGTTTTGCTACAGCTGAAAAATTATTCCAAAATGATATCGCTGCTTTGTGTGATAAAATTTGGTAAATTGCCGGTATTTCTTAACGTTTTTGAGACGTTTTAGGACTCTAATATCATGCGTGCGTTGTTAGATAAAGAAATATGTTCCAGCAATTTTTTGACTGGAGTATGTTTATAATACTATCCTAACGAAAGTCTTTATATTCCAAAAAGAATGCATTACTGCAAGAATGTTTATATGATACTTTTTCATCATTAAGGCAAGTAGAATTTGCCACTAACAAGTTAGACCACCTATTTCTGAAGCATACTGTACAAATGTATACATGGGGTGTGACACGTAAACATCTAAATATCTTTATAAATTTTAGATATACAAACAAATGTCTGAGTGAAAAATTGTAAGGTTTAAGAGGACAAGTATTATGATATACAAAATACTTGACATGAAGGTTATCGTCAAGGTTAGTTCAAGGTTATCGAGGTTTTTTTTAAATGGCACTATACATTTTTAACTTGACAGCTTCATGCTTGTATCAAAACGAATTTAATGACTTATACTAACATGTCCTTCGTTGAGCTTTAGCTTAAAAATTTAGAGTCGAATATAAATAAATAAGAACTATAAAAAAATCTATTTTATTCAAAGAAATAATAATTTCTTTTCAGTATTCCCTAACTCTCATTATTTTGCACTATATGTATAATATAATGTTTGAAAGTTTTACATAATGAAGAAGACACACCCTATGTAAACATAATATAAATATGTGCACATTCTTAATTGAATTAGACTAGAATTGCATACTTAAATTTAGTTTTTTCCCTTAAATTTGCAGAGTAACGGTAATTAAGAACAAAGCAAGCAATTGTATACATAAGAACTCTTCAAAAATTAGTTTAGTAGAGAAGAAAATATATTAAAAAATATACCAATACTGAAATATTTGAACTTCAAGGTATAATCGAATATCACGACATTATCGTTAATAATAATGGTGATACATCAAGAACACTTTACTATGAATTACTAAATATACATTATAAATAAATGTTTCGATACTCTAAAAATTTGTCACAATTGTCGTAAAACGAAGGTCTTTGGTTTGCATATGTTTCAAAAAACGTAAATAATGTAACATTTTTATAAGAACCAAATATTCATTTTTTTCCTAATATTCTTTCGTATATTCTGTCAATAATCCTTATTACGTTCTTATGCATTAAAAGTGCTTACCATCCAAGATTAGCTATCAAATAATTGCTTTTCGTTGACCATTTACAACTGCCTAACATTTCTACAGTAATTAATGTTAACTGAGTAGCTCGTTAGCAACGTATAACACGTAATGCATTACATATTCGTTTTTCCGGGTTCTGTGAACCTTCAATGTTAAAATACTTTATTTTAGAAACTAAAATTGTACACCAACATACTTTGTGTTCATATGAATGTATGTATGTATGCGCATATGTTGCATTTATGACGAAAAAAAATGCCATGTTTAGAGAACATGTTCTTCCTGATTTTTAGCAACTCGATAGGCCATTTGACACGAATCGTTACTTTCTGACAATCAATACAGTTGAGAAAATAGTAATTGCCGCGAAGAAAATTAGTCAAATTTGCCATTCTTTGTTAGATAACCGCCAATACAACAGCAACTCAGTCATTTATGGATCCCTATAATTTCATAATTTAGCAATCAAATAAATTACTATATCCCCAAGATTTTTGTTTCTAACATACATATTAATCGAAAAATTATATAAACCCTTCAAAACAATTTTAAAGTACTTTTACGCCACAGAATATAATAATATTATATAATTTCAACTTATAAAAGTTGATGAAAAATCATTATTCATATTATTAAGTAAAGATTTCTCATATATTCAACTGTGATTTGTCCTGGTGTTGCCCGAAGCTAATGAAATCTCCCCTATTCGATCTTATGTGTAAAAAATGCCATAGTCAATGTTGCTGCACCGTACATTTTGTCGACTGCATCTTTTTATGAACGCCTTACAGGGGGAGGGAGGGGGACAATTACATAATGCTGTAAATAAACCGTCAACGAGTTAGTTTTAGATTCTCAATACAGCTTTAACGTACAGTATGTAACAAAAATAAGTAATCCCAAAATTTCATAATACGTAAGTCTGAATAAAAGTCATTTTATTCAGAAACATGTAATAAGCATGATAACAAAATTTTAAAATGTGATGTCAGCACCCTTCGTTTGTTTATAACACGTTGAATACGAGTATTGCGCAAAACTGTTGTATTTTTTAATTACAAAACATCGCTCTTATGTACATTATGAACTTTAGAAAAGTGAGAAAACATCTTTGTTCCCCACCTTCCGTACAGCTATACTATTTATTTGTACACAATTTCATCAAAAGTGCATTTTATAAAATTTTTGTATCTTATACTGGAGTTCCGTTATTTTTTTGTTATGCGAATTTATTTGCTTAATGGTACAAACATCTCGTTATCATTCATATCTTTTTTAATGTTTTGTATTGAAAAGATGCGGAAAGCTGCACTTCATCACCTAAGAGCAAAGAACCGTAATAAAAATAAAACAGATAAAATTGTCATACCAAGAAATAGGTAAGTTTGATAATAAGAGAACAGCAGACATTTCTCAAATGACAAACACGGACAATGAAAGTAAAAGAGCATCCACTTTCATTTATACTATTTATATTAATTTACTGTATAACATATCTAGGCTATGATGCTCCAATGTGATAGATGCTCTACGAATAAAAGAATATTGAATTTTTCAATAACAGATGTATTTTTTCTCCTCCAAAATTACAAAGTAAAGTAAAAGGAGTACTATCTACGCTATGCAAACAGCTGAACGATTTTATGTAACAGAAACTTTTTTTAATTGTTATACACCATATTATAATGAAGAGACAGAGTTTGTTTGTATGTTCACGAAAATCTTAAAAAATACTAAACCGATAGTTATAAAATTTTCACAATAGCTTGTTTACATTTTCTGGAGTATTATAGGCAATATTTTGTCGCGAAATAAATAATATATCGAGATAAAAATCATGAGACTACTTTTATCGGCATAATGGCAAGCCGTCTACGAGGGAATAGTTCATGCACAGCCGCTAGATGGCAATTCTCGGCACCTGTGCGCTCGAAAGAGAATTCGCCCGAGTATAAGATGTACGGAAAAAAAAAATAATATTCTGCATTCTATACGCAGAAAAGTCGCGGGCGTAACCGTATCCAGGGCAGGCTAGTACACAATAAAATGGTTATAATAAAGGTATGGTTTCATTTAAAACACTTGAGTTTTATAGTTTTTACAATAACAATTTGAAGATAATTTATTCCTGCGATCATATGTATCACTTATTGTTAGAGCCGAGCAACATTTATGTATTTTCGAAACGGACACATTGTACGTATTGTTGTATAAAATTCAATATTTTCTGTGGTAAAATACACTTTTGTTGAAACGTTCATTATTTACTTATTTTTGTTACATATAGTGTATTCAAATTTTAAGTATGTGCCCCACATACATATTTCATACCAGTAAAAGATATTTGAATATTTGAGAGTGAGTAAAAATTTGTAAACGAGACAACATAACGCAACTTTTGTTTCATTCAGAAATATTATATACTTCACACACATGCTTTGTATAACACTTTGTATCTTAAAAATACACAAGATCATAATCATTTCAAACATAAAGGAACAAAGTATATAATGTTATCTCTTACTAGCGTTGTACAAATAGGTTGTGTACCAAATTCTTAAAAAATTCGCTAGCTATACAAATCTCCACTTGATCTTTTTGAACACACTAATTTAGCAAAAATGGATTTAACTGTTATGTCATTATATACATATTCTTTATGAATACTGGTCTTTGTGAACAATTATGTTTTTGACAAACATGATAGAAAATTTTCTATTAAGTGTAAGGGAGAAAAAATTGGGTGGACTAGACCGGGAATCGTACTCGGAACCTTTCGCTTTCCAGGCGGGTGCTATCCTACTAATTGTCAGCTATCCAACCCACCATCAATTCCGTCTCCCTAAAATGTAACACACTAAACGGCTACTGCTCAAATAAGTGTCCTCAATTTAATATCCAAGTAAAAAATAACTGAAACAGATAATATTTTGTAATCAACATGTTTATAAAGAAACATTAAGTAATCAAATCTATAAGCTATTAAAAAATAATTTAATATTTGCTATAATTATTATGCCGCTTTTATTTTAGTTGTAAGTAATTTGTTACTGGTCTTATTATCTTATTTAAACTATCGTTACATCAATCCTGCATGCGATCACAATTAGCGGAAAGAAAATTGCTTGTGGAGACAAATTTTATATTTAAAAATAAACACTTGAAAACGAGATCATTAGGCAATCGCGTGATTGTACAAATGTTTACAATATGGTCAGGTGTCGCAGGTACTGTACAGGATGAGTCAATAAACTGAAAGTTATCCAATAATACTATCCTAACCATAACTCAAAATCTTGTATTTTTATGTAAAAAATGCATGTTTTCACCTTATGTTTTGACATATTCACAAATATTTAGCCTATGAACATCCGTTATAGAATCATATTAATGCCATTTTGAGCATACTTTGATTCAAAATAGGTCAGTCTGTTTGAATAAGTTTTTAATGACTATCTGTGCAATGTTTGGAAGCTATCCAATACTTTAGTTTGACCTTACAACGAAATTCATTCTTTTGACTATATGTGCATAAACAGACTGCAGTAAAATTTATTGTACAAGTAAGAACGGTGTAACTTCTTGTAATAACATAAGCTGAAAATTATCATAAATATTTATCGCGCGAGTTTTCGTTTTCACGAAAAAATACGTTGAAACTTCATCGAGAACGCGTACACTTGTTAAGTCGATTTAACAGATTTGGCTACAGACAAGTAAACTTTTATTTCATGCATCCCATTTACAAAGACCTACCGAACATTTTTTCGAGTATTTTATCATGACGAAATTTCATAAACATCGGCGTGTTTTATCTGGGTGATATCACTGGTTGGTATAACAGATAGTGAATAATAACCGAGAGCAACAGTACTTATACTGGTACCGAAGAAAAAATCGATTTAGTTGATGAATGGACACCAAAATCTTGAACCTCCACTCTGTTTGCTTTTTCTTTTATGGATAACTTTATGTCCAAAGGGGCCCTAATCATTTCCTGTGAGGTCTCTGACGGCCATGTGTAATTTCTGCCCTCAAGTGGATAAAAAATTCTCCTTAATGGAGCGAATGGTAAGTCTTCCAGGTTGATTCTCCCGTTGGCCTAATATTAATGCTTCTTTATGTTTTAGACGAGTAACATATGTTACATGTCGGTTCATGTTAACATTTTGTGGGTGTAATTCATATAATTGTGTTTCATTTCTTTGATTTTTTAACTCTAAGAAATGTATTTTTATGTAAAGGCAGATATCTTGCACGGCACAGTCTACAGTTCAAAATGTATGTACAGGCTGTTCGTGCTAAGGTATTGCAGTCCATTATTTTCTAACGTATTGGAGATACAAAAAAATTGTTTTGTTTATTGGTGAAAACGAAATTTTTTACATTATTATTTTAAGAGATACGAAGATCAAATTCGCTCTTTTAAATGGAACTGAGGCGATGGGTGCGTAATGGTCAACTCCGTTTTCTCGTTACACGCTCAATGTATTTACAATTATTATAATGAAATAAGAAGCAAGTGATTAACAATGTCGTACGGTCATCTACGTGGAGTGTCGCAAGAGGTTCTGCCCGTGCCGAAAGGTTGCTGGTCCTTTTATGGTGTTCGAGAGAAAGAAGATAGAAAAGGAAAAACGGAAAAAGGAGAGAGATAGAAAATGGAAAGAAAATGGGAAAGTTCGCGCGCGGATCCGCCCGGGACTGGTCGCCAAATGTGCAACGTTGACGCTGACCAGGCGCGAGCGGGCCTTGAAAAAAAAGTTGAAGAAAGGATAGGCCGGGAGCATTTAGAGAAGAGAAAGTTAGAGAGGGTAATATTTCGAGTTTTCACGACAGGGATGTGGTAGCAGTGCCGTAACTGCTACAGAACTATATATTTTGTTGAAGTCATTTGATAGTGCGTTTCAACACGAATTCAGTAACCTATAATACATACACATCTTGTTAACTGATGGTGGTCTTGTTCGCGCCTTAAGTGCCACGTGTTAGATATTGCCACTTGACACTGATACGAAGAGACTACGCTAGGAACGGCAGGCCCAAAGGTTGAGCACCATCGGTACTTCCTATTCGGCCAGGTTTCTTATGCTGCAAAGAAGTAAATTCGTAAGCGCAATATCTCGAACACCAGTTGAAAAAAGGTGTATGTATTATAGGTTGTTGAATTTGCCTTGAAACGCACTATCAAATGATTTTAAAACAAATACATATATAGTTCTATTTAAAAAACGAACTTGATCTCTGTATCTCTTAAATTAATAATCTAAAAAGAGATTTCATCTACGCCAATAAAGTTGCCCCTCTGTATCATGCAGCTTTCGTATAAACAATTTTATTATATCTTCAATACTTTAAGAAATAACAGGACTATATCCCAGCTAATCATGCGACCAAATATTCACGCGCAAACACAAATGAACACATGTACCGTGCGCTAACAAATCAGATCCTTAACTTTTAATTGCTCATACCTCGAAAGTAAAGCTTCAGATTGCACAATAGCAAAATCATGAATGACATTTCAATTTGTTTTGTCATGAGGGTTATGTAGCTTTTGGCATTTAAATTATTTTTTGGGACATCCTGTACATGCGAAACTTGGGCAACGTTTGGAAGGTTTTGTAACAGTATTTTATCATACTAAATATTTTTGTCCACTAGTAATACTGACGTATGCATTGCACCAACATCCAATATCTATTAAAGACAATCAAAATTTGAATGACTTAAATATCTTAAATTCATAAATTGAATTTATATTATTAAGTTATTCTTCTCACTTCTGTGGAAATACAAGTGACAGTACCGAAATTGAAATCAATGAGTATTATACATTTGAGGAACAATTTTGTTTAAAAACTACACATTGCACTGATCTACTAAGCATTTATAATTCTGGTAGAACTCATACGGTGAATAACACAATTCCATAACGTAATGTATGCTTGGAAATGCATTTAGTTTAAATCTGCATGAATTATGGGTTTTAGAATGAAAGGTTGGTATAAGTGTGTGTCTAAAGTTCTAAAAAGTAAAGCATGTGTAAAAATAAAAAGAGATGTGTATATTCAAGCAACCTTAAGAAACTAAACTCTAAAAAGTTGTCTAAGTTAGTGCAATAGTAAGACCAAAGTTAGTTTATAGCTTCATCATATATATTTCGTTAATTAAATATATTGAGATAAAGTTATATAAAAAGTGAAATCGATCACAAATAGAATAAATTTTTCATCTAAATCATCTGTGCATAATTAGTGTTCCACTTCATACTTTTAACAGGTTTGTAGGTTCAGAATGGCAGATTCGCAAAAATGTTATTTTGAGAAAAAGAAAAAAAATTTTAAATAATAATGATTTAAAAAGAAAATGTACGTAGATGTTAAAAGACATGGATGAATATGTTTTGAATATTAACAAACTTGTAGATGCGAATAATTTCCAAATATCGAAATTTAAATAACTGTTATACTTGAGACAAATAATTTGTTCTTTGTAATGAAGAATTAAATAAATACTAGAGCACAGAAAACAATATTTACAATCGTTAATAAAAAATTGTTTGCACATGTATTGAAATGTGCTATGTTCAATGAAATGTGGATAAAAGTGGGAAACAATATATGAAAGAGATGTTGATCAACGAAATTTGTTGCAGTATTTTTACGATTGTATATTTAATATAAACTGAGGCTTCGCAAAAAATATTACAGAATTGGAAAATCTTGTTAAAACACTACAAATATTTTATTAGTGCTTTGAAATTTACCATAGTAGGTTGCTAGCTGAAGAAGAAAGATTTAATAGCAAAAAAAGCTTAATATCCAACATGTATGAAAGAAAGTTTTACAAAAGTAACAAACAGGGACATTTGTCAAAATCTGCAAATTTAAAATAGATTATAATAGTGGAGCTTGTTTCAGTTGTGGCGAGGTGTAACATTTTGCTACCACATTAAATAAGAAACCAAGTACTAAGTAATTATACTTGCACAATCCATAAAGAGAATAACCACATCAACAAAGATTGCTATTTTCATACAAGAAGAGACAATCAAAATAAAAGTGTCATTTCTGACAAGAAATTCAGATAGAATTGATATAGAAACTTGGACCATGATACATATGAATACATTACGTGATCAATTCATGAAAATATAGGAAACGATGTTAAACTTCAGTATTTTTAATTTCCATGTATTTAGCTCATGAAACGCAACTATGGTAGAACTGTATTTTGGGGTTGAAATGTTTAAAAGTACATTTTTTGTTCCACTTACTGTATAAAATGCGCATTCTTCGCAAACTTGGATATATTAAATTGCACAAAGACCCGCAGTTTAGTTATAATGTTTAAAAAATGACATTTCTTCATGTACTGCATGATTACAGAATTAATTCTTATCACTCACTAAAAGTATGCCATTGGTTACTCTAACAGCATCACAACATAATGTATACAGCAAATACGGATTGTTACAAAAAGTCATTGTCATTGCAGATGCAGTATGAAAATTTGAATCGAGATAATCGGAAATGAAACGGTAATACCTAATTGCTTTCTAAAGAACTTAATTGGGGAATCTTATCTACGCTTTTTATGTAATAAACTACCTGTTTTATTAGAAGATACATCTCCCGTTTCTATGATCATTTTCTATGACAAGCATTACAAAGAAAATGAGAAATTTGTGGAATTAACGATATGAATGCTGGATTGGTCGTAGTTTAATAATTTAGCCAAGTCTGTTGTTCGATTAATGTGCTACATTAATCCTTAATCATGTGCACATGTATTCGATGAGCTTTCAAAGTATTTTTCTCATAATAGCTTATATGTAACAATTTCATTTTGAACTTCAATCCGATTTTATTGTAAAAATTCTTTTGAGTTGTACCACTAATAATGGACAACCTTGTATATATGCATGCATATTTGTTCATCGTACGGGTATTCATGATTTTCATTCATTTACAATTTGTTGACGGATACCAAGTCATAAGATAGATTAATTTTTATTCGCTACCCAATGCAACAAAAATTTTAAAACTATTCATTTTCAGTTAGTGTAGGCTTTACTTTTTTTAGTAATCCTTTGGTAAATTCTGCCTTTTGTTTCTTACAGTGCGGTAAAAGTAATAAGATAAATGCAATCATTATACATATTACTTTTATTGACATGTCTTAGCAGGGAACAGGATATACATATAATATTGTAGCTTGGCTTCAACATTAATACAACAGCTGTAGCGTACAAATATCGAATTGCTGTATTCAATATTAATCCAATTGATGTATTGTGGAATTTAAAGTCAAGTTTATTATTAGAACATAATCCATGTTTAAAAATCTATTTTTGAAAATTAAAGTTTGCAATATACTGACATTATTATTAGAATACGGCGAATTGAACGATTTTGCCTACACATTCACTTTGAGGCACGGTCCAAGCACGGTCCACGGGCAAACTCCACTCCGATTCTTGCCTTGGCTCTCATTTCCTTAACAACCGATTACCGCTCCGTCAATACGGTAAACCACTGTATTGCAAGGGTTTCTATAACGCGGTCCAAAAATTGCGACAGGCTTCGTATAACGCAGTACATCACCCCTGCATAATGCAGTTAAAAAATTTCGAAAGCCTCATGTATTGCGGCAAATCTCCGTACAATGCGGCAGACAAATTTTAAATGTTTAATTTCTATATCCAATGCTACTTTGATTACCTTTAACTTTTTGAATATTATGGACGCTATACCTATGTGTATGTTTGCCAAAACTCGTCAGCATAGATTATACTGTTCAACAAATTGTTATTATTTTCGGGACTGTTAATATTGACTACGCGTTTCTTATTGATTTTTGTGCGCTAAATACGAATCTGCAAGTCGTTCATTTTCATCACCTTCAGTTTTCGAAATGAAAATGTAAATTTTCAAACTCAAACATATTTTGTGCTTTAACGGTAACAGATATTCAGTTTCTCTTTGCACGAAATGATTCTTTGGACTCTCCCCAAAAAAATGATATATATCGTAACATTATAAAGACTGAAACATATTTAAACAATGATTAAAGTAAAAAGGACACCGATAACGCTCCAATTTTTGCAGATATTTTTCAATTTATTTGAAAAATTAAAAGTCCAGGAGGAAATCTAACTATACTACGCCATAGAGCACACCTTTTTCCTATGGGAGGCAACAAGAAAATGTACAAGTCCTGTCTTGTTTTTAATACACGAGCGGAATAGTGTAGCAAATCATGTGGCGCCAACAGTGGTACACAACTATGTGTGCATGACAAATTTCGTCCTCTTATTCCTTCGATATCAGCAAAATCATCAGTCTTTGTGCTGGATATGTGTACTTATGAAACACAGTTTTGTGTAAACTGAAAAGTGTGTTCCATTCGAGTTATATTTTTTAAATGAAAGCTTTGTATAGTGTGGAATTATATACGATTGGTCCACTGTATTTTGTCTTTTTCTGTTTTCGCATTCATTACTTTCTGGCTTTCATTTACTTGTTCACAAAAACCGAGACAAGAGCCACAATAGGGTCTGTCCCTGTGACATGCCTTACAGTTAGTGCGAGGGAGGAAAATTGATCAATTGGCCATATTCCAACCAGAATTAATAACTTCTTGTGTAACTTTTCCTTATCAAACTGAAATAAATTGTTTAAGAATCGTGAATACTGTTACGATGAATATTCTGCGTGTTCGCGCGTGTGCGTGCATGTGTGTATATAAAAAATTAATGAGTAAATAAATGCACGATTGTCTGATTTGATAGTTAATCGAAATATTTGTCCATTGCATACTAACAATAAACGTTAGGAAGGTGACCGTTCTTCTTATAATTTACATGAACACTGATAATAAGTGAATAAAGATATGCCAAATAAATATATACGGCATATAAAAGTAATTGAAAATATAAGTCGTTGTAGTACCAATTAAAACTATGAAAAACTGTTTAATGGACATGAATTCAAAACAACTTCATCAATACAAACGACAATTTTCTATTTCGATAATATAAGCCGCATTTCAATTCGATTACAATATGTAATAAGTTGAAATATTAAATTACCGGTGAAAACAGTTTCTTCTGTAAAAATATCTGAAAGGTTTACGACAGTCGTTTATATTAAGTATTTTAGCACATGTCTGTCAGATAGTTCGAGATACACTATGAAATTTCGAAAGAATACCGAATTTTAAAACACCCAAAAATATTGTTTGCATTGATAAGATGATACATGGAACTGTTATAAACAATTAAAATAATAGTAACAGTATAACTGTTTTTAATTTCTAAGAAACTCTTGTTTGCATGCACAAAATGGCAAGCATACGTAAATAAAACTTATGTACATGATAGAATCAGATAGTTATTGTTTACTCTAAAACAACCGGTAAGGAACCTTAACAGGTTTGTTCTATATCAAAAAATAAAGGACATATACTTACTTTTTGTCAGTTGAGACGCAACTAGAAGGAGTGAAGACCACAACAATGCTTGACTCTTTTCTTGATATCTTGAAAGGTATTGGAGAAACAAAACACTTTACAAAGAAAAGTTCCATGTTTCTTTGCATAAAACAGTACGGTGTATTAATTAGTAAAAGATTGTAACTAGAAAATTAGAATATTGTACTCGCGACCTCCATTTTTAAGGTTCTCACAAGTGTTGTAAGGACAACACTTATTTTTTTATGCTGCATTTGACTGTACAGGGTGTTAAAAAAAGTTGGGGTCAAACTTCAGGGGTGTGTAATACTCATCAAAACAAAAAAGTTTTAATGAACATGAGTCCAAATTATCATTAGGTTCGGAGTTACAAGATAAACATACGGTACCATTAGGGAAGAAACTCATAGGCGAGAACATTGTCTTTATGCAAGACAACGATGCTAAGCATACTGCATAAATATGTTACAATTATTTAAAACAACTAGAATACTGCAGTCAATTTAAAATTATGCAGTGGTCGCTACAGTCACCCGATATGTACCTGATCGAGAAATTGTGGGATTAAATGAATCGTAAAGTTAGAGAGTTGTGGCCAAACTCGGAAGAACAGCTGTGGACTTATTTACAAAACGCTTGGAAAGAGGTAAAAGAAGATAAAATAAGAAAAGTAACTGTCAGACTACCTCGAATAGTTATGTTATTGCACAGCGAGACGGATACACAGTCGAACGCAATATTTAACAATTTTCATCTATCTGTTGGTAAGATTTTCAACATACAGTTTAGCTCAGTTCTTCTATATGCCAATAACATTAATTGGTGTTAATCCATTTAGAGGGGCTTTCATTAGAATAAGGATATAAATATTTTAATTAGGTTCCATCAAGTGTCCAAATACTTGTCGACGGTAGTGTGTGTCCTTACAACACTTGTTATAATTTAAAAAAAGGCCTCGAGTGCATAATTTAATTTCACATTATAATTTTTCTCCAATTAATGCATCATGTTATTTTATGTACCTCATAAGTTTCCTAAAATATCATAAGAGGGATCAACCCTTGGAGGCGTTTTCATTACTTATACTTGCGTCTCAGTCAAGAAAAGGGTACGTATCCCGATTTATTAATTCTTTGCGAACCTGCAAAGCTTCATTAAAATCAGCGTCGGACATTTGCAGAAGAGTCCTTGTGAGTTTGCGAAACAAAACGTTGTTTAATAAATTTAATGTGAATTATAAGCACCAAAAGTTCGTAACCACCTTTTTTTCAACATCCCAATTGTATACATTGTAATTATGTACTCTCCGATTAAATTCTATATGTACTGAAATGATTTGGACCAATTTTTAACTATTTGAAAATAAAAAGTTCAGAAATAAGTGAATAATTTTCAATATTGAGCACATTACTGAAACCAGAAATTAAAAATATTTGTTCCTTCCCGTTTTTTAATATTTATCGATTTAATCACTGTACTTTCCAATATTCGACACGTACGTACATGTATGTATTTACAGAGTATTCTTTAATATTTAATAGTCAATGAATACTGTTTCCTTTTACTTATAATTTTTTATCCATATCCGGATTTTTTTTGATTTTTTTAAGTATAAAAGAATGTACACATCAACATTAAGAATCATATTTTATGAGTACGTAGAAGACATCAATCTGTGGCACTTGCACAATATCTTAAGTGTCTATTACGTGTTTCGATTCTTTTAAAAAATATTGAATGTTTTCCATTGGAAAATACAGTAATTTCAATATAGGTTATATTTCAATTTTAAATTAAATTGTACATGATATTATATTCTATCAGATCAAATATGAAAGTACAATGTATAATAAATCATGTTTTATTTCTGTCTATTCTCTGTTACTAATTTGAAAACTTAACATACATTTTTTAACACATTTCACCTCTATGTCTAATACATGAAAATTATGTTTCATTTGGATTTATCAAAAAAGAAAACAAAAATCAATAAAAGTATTAAAACAAAGAGTTTCAACAATATAACTTATTGTACATAATTAAAAGGATGTGAAAACTCCATTTGTACATATCTTAAGAATAAGACTTTTTCTGTGACTGTAGATATCCTATGGTAATATAAATATCTTCTGTTACATAAACAGAAGACAAATAATAAACTGAAGCTGTAATTTACCACAGAAAACATTTCTGTCAGAGGTATCCATTTCGTTCGTAGGAAAAAAGTTGACGAAATAAAAAGAGCAAGTGCTCTTGTCTACTGAAAACAAATTATATACGAAACAGAGAATATATGGCTGAGAATTGGCATACACTCGAAATTTAAGGGTGCATTATCTTGACTTGGCACTGAAGGGAGCTTTTTAGCAACAAAGGCCGACACCAGCCCAGTCATCGTCGAATCACATCAAAATAGGCCGAGCTTTGTCCTCAAAAATTCCTTGATGGGGACATAATACTGATTTCTTAAGGCCACCATTTCTGGAGTCTTACGCAGGCTGTTGAAAAGGGTTGTATCTGTTTCAAACACCAGGACAATCACAATGAATAAGATTGTGATCGTGAACATGAAAGCTGGAATAAAAAGCCTCACTATGCGGCGACTTTTGTGCCTCGATTTGCTATCAAAACGTCGACCAGATTGCTGCTGATGTTGATGCTGTTGCTGCTGAAGGCAGAGTTTTGAGTTTTGTAGTTTTTGCATCTTTGGCACCGGCGTCACCGAGCGACTGTGCGGTTTACCGGACGAGTCCAGTACTTGACTCTCTGACGATGAATGATCAAAGGAATCCCTAAAGTAGTAGTCGTTTACCTCGCTCTCGTGCTGACCGACTGAAACAGAATTTTTATACTGTTTTAGCTGATAAACGATATTAGAAATTTTTGGTTAATGTATGGTTCTGTATTCACGAGTACTGTTTCGAATGAAATACAATTAGATATAGGGTAAACGAAAATATTACTGAATTCTGTATTTGAACTGACAGTTGGTATTACTTAATTACGCGCTATTGTTTATTCTTATGTTATATGTATCTATATATGAGTATAGATTTAATGCACAACAAAATAAACCTGTTTAACTCGTTAAAAACGAAATAAAGTGCGCAGTAATATTCTGTTTTAAATGTTAACATTTCGAAGACAACTGATCCGCTACGTATTATGTAACTATAGATCTTGTTGAAAAGAACAAGAAAGTTCGATATATATTCGCTCTAAATTCAATAGTTTAATAAAAAAAATAAGTTTTGTATTGCAATATCTTTCTCAAATATGCTAGAGTACGAGTAGTTTTTAATCGTATTTTAGCTGAGATGAAAACTGTATATTTACAATACTCATACTTATGTACAATTATATACAAGGTATTCAAAAAAGTTGATGTCAAACTTTAGAGATATGTAGTACTCATCAAAACAAACAAGAAACTCTTAATGAACATGGGTCCAAGTATCAGTAGTTACGAAGTCACATGATGTTATTCTTCAGTTCATTTTTGTATTATTTAATAATTAGGGATCATTCATACACAAATTCCGAAATGGCGGATATGCATTTTATGTACGGTAAAGCAAGTGGCAACGCTAGACAAGCAGCAAGCCTGTATCAAGAAACTTTTCCGAGCCGTAGACCCCCTGCCAGTAAAGTGTTCAGTATCATACATCAACGAATTTTATAACTAATGGAAACATTTTGTAACTCCGAAACTAATGATATTTGGACTCACGTCCATTAAGACTTTCGTTTGTTCTGATGAATACTATATAACCCTGAAGTTTGACTACAATTTTTTTGAGCACCCTGCATAATCATAATGTATATTATTCACAATTTACACAATACATTAAAATATCTTGTAAAGGTGAAAAAATTGGGTAGGCTAGTCCGGGAATCGAACCTTGGACCTTCCGCTTTCCAGGCCGGTGATATCCCACTAAGCTATTGATGTCCAGCGTAGGGGCCCCTCACGCGCCTGCTTCCCCCTCCACCCGTTCTAGACGAATAGACGATATCATTGCTTTCGCGGGAAGCGAGCGTATTGGTTATTGTTTCAGCCGCGTCCCTGTACCATGTAACGGCGAACGGTGGTGGGGACGGCGTTTGTTTCCCGGGAGACAAATTTGGACATCACTGCACTAAGTCAGCGCTGTCCGAAGCGTTACTCATGAGTAACTGGGGTTCCCCCACGCCTGTCCGCGTTGTCAAGGATACGCGGGAGGCTAAGGAGGCGACCATGACGGACTAGCGCCTCCGCATCAAGGAAGCTCAGATGCTACACACCACGGGACGTAAAAGAACGGTTGGAGGGGGAAGCAGGCGCGTAAGGGGCCCCTACGCTGGACATCACTGCACTAACAAGGGGAACACCAGGGTGTCGGAATCGCTTTTGGAGCGACAGTAGGCATAACTTGTAGTACACATATCCTGCAACAAAACCCTAATGGATTTCCGTAGAATGGGCCTTGGTTTTTGAGATATTTTGATTCGAAGTTTTTAAAATTTTTGTCTGCACTTGCAGTACGATTATAGATGACCAGTGTTTCAACGGAACGTCATAGGTACAACGGTAGAGTGACTGCCTACTACGCTGGAGGTCCCGGGTTCAAGTCCGCATGGGATTACAATTATTTTTCTTTGTTTTTTTTTCTCACTTTAATAAAATATATGCAGTGCAAATCATTTTTATTTCATCTGACGTTAATTTAAAAATCGAAAATGCATCAAGAAGCGGTGCCGATTGATGTCGCGGCACTCATTGTCAGGGCTGTGTACTGCGTTCTGTTTTCGGACATCGTACAATAAAAGAGCGATGCCATAGGATTAATGGTATTCGTAAATCAACAAATCTTAATTATTATTTGGATTATTTAGAATTTTTTTTGCCGTAACTGTAAAATGAAAAATATTTTTGCCGTAAATGTCCACAAAATCACTCGAAGCCGCAACAAATAGAACATATGTACGTGTGAAAATATAAAAATGAAAAATGCATTTTCGAACTTGAAATTAATGTAAGATAAAATAAAAATGATTTACGCGGTTATCATTTTATTACAGTGTAGAAAAAATAGAGAATATAATTGTAACCCCGTGCGGACTTGAACCCGGGAACCTCCAGTATAGTAAGCATTCACTCTACCGCTGTACCTACGACGCTCCGTTGAGACACTGGTCATCGTACTACTACTGCAGACCAAAATTTAAAAAATTTTGAACCAAAATATCTCAAAAACCAAAGCCCATTCTACGGAAACCCATTAGGGTTTTGTTGCAGGATATGTGTACTACAAGTTATGCCTACTGTCGCTCCGAAAGCGATTTCCACACCCTGGTGTTCCCCTTGTAAGCTATCCAACCCACTACCAATTCCGTCTCCCAAAGCGCGACGCACTAAACGGCTGCCGCCTACACTCTATAGATAATACTGTCTATTGCAGAGGTGAAACCAAATTGTAAGTTATTCTGACGCTTTACATAATTCCATTTAAAAAAATGAACTTGCCCTTCATATCTCTTAAAAGAATAGTGTAAAAAAAAATTCATCTTCGCCAGAAAATATGTCCCTTTATATCATCAAACTGCCATATAAAACATTTTATGTATCTTCTTTAAGTTAGGAAATATCGGTTTCTAACAGATAAGCTGGGGCACCCTAAATACAGGGTGTTTCGCTACAGATGGTAAATATTTTAAGGGTTGATTCTACAAGATAAAATAAGTCGAAACTCAAGAATGACGAAACTGCGTCGGAAGCTTTATTTTTTAGATATCAACGTTTAAAAATTGGGCTCTGGAGCGCCTGTCGCACGGCAACTTGAGCTGCATGCGGCAGGAAGGCAGGGTACGTTCAGTGGAGGACAAATCACGACTAACTTACTATGTAGAAAGCATACTTACCTGTGATTTTTTAGTACAATATCGTGTAATGGAAGTAGCATACACCCTCTATTTGAGAATCCCGACGGGGAGTTTTGATATGCCCTTGTGGATTTTTACAAGTAGGCAGGTATAATGTTGTACAACGTGACGTATGTGCTTTTTCATAAATTGTCACAAAAACGTTGTGTCGTATCGCACGGTATCGTAAGTCATCGTTTCTGTTACGTCGGTAAGCATGCGTTCTACATGGTGAATTTGCCGTACGTTGACATCCACTAACAAGGGGAAGGCACAGGTGCTGCTCTCGCTTTCGGAACGACAGTATGTGGAGGTCGTAGTACCCGTGTAGTATAATAAAACCCTTAAGGGTTTCTTTAGAATGGGCCTTCGTTTTTGAGATATTTTGAGTTAAAGTTTTTTACGTATCTAGTACTCCAGATACATAAGAAGTACATTCAAGCATGCTCCGTAGCTACGACGGTAGCGTATCAGCTTGTTACGCAGTCGGCCTGGGTTCAAGTCCGCAGTGTGTAATAAAACTTTTCTTTCTTTTTTTTACCAGTTTTTAACATGGAAATATATTTGTTATATATTATGTATTATATACTATGTTACATATTATTTAATCGTTGTGAAGACATACCCACAACGACCACATTCGACCATTTGTTTGAACAGGTATAAGACTACCCTTGCGGTCAAATGTGTCTGCTATCCTATTTTACCTGATTGACACTCTCCGGCGTCAAAACTTTCGGTATGAAGAATTCACAGAGGAAAATATTTTCACAATAGAAATGTATAAAAACATCCGTAAAAGAGATGATTAGAACAGTTTGTTATGTTATTAATGTATTTTTAACCCTAAAATTTGTGCAAGATAATATGTAATGTAGTATATAACATATAAAAAATACATTTCCATGTTAAAAATTGGTAAAAAAAAGAAAAAAAATTCTTTCGCACACTGCAGACTTGAACCCGAGCCGGATGCGTAACAAGCTGATACGCTGTAGTCGTAGCTACGGAATCTACTTGAATGTACCTCTTATGTACCTGGATTACTCGATACATGAAAAACTTTAACTCAAAATATCTCAAAAACGAAGGCCCATTCTAAAGAAACCCTTAAGGGTTTTGTTATACTACACGGGAACTACGACCTCCACATATTGTCGTTCCAAACGCGAGAGCAGCACCTGTGCCTTCCCCTTGTAAGTAGACCCTTCCTGACCTGCAATATGCGGGTCAAGTTGCCGCGCGACAGGCGTTGCAGACCCATTTTTAAAACATCTATAACTGAAAAATTAAGCCTCTACAGCAATTTCGTCATTCTTGATTTTCGACTTATTTTGGCTTGTAAAAGCACTTTTTAAAATATTTATCGCCTGTAGTGAAACACCCTGTATATACAAGTGAAGAGTTCTCAAGAATCGGAGAGTAAAGAGTACATAACTTCACAGTGGTTCCGAAAATTAGACAAAAAGCTGTGTTTATATGACCTTTGGTGACTTTGAAGGACTTATTGTTATATGTCGTTGAATTTGTCTTTAAATGGTGTTACTTTCAGCATCGCTCATTCCTGTACTTGAAGGAAATTAGAGAACACCGCGAGGTTAAAATCTTTCCCCACGAAAAGTCTTCCGCAACGCATAGCTTCATTCATCCCCACTACTCTTTTTCCTGTGGTTTTTCGGTATAAAAAGGGTAGCAACGACGACTCGTCGGATTCAGTTAAAGAAGAGACTCTGTATGAGGAAACTCTGCTAGATCGGGTATCTAAATCCCTGTCGATCTTAATTTAACTACATAGTACGTCAAGTTACTGTTAAGCATTACTTTAACATTTTTTCTTCGAGCCCTCGTTAACTCGTTTGCGTGAATATCGAGAAGGATTAGATTTTTGCTCCGTCGGAATCGAAACTTATTCACTCCAATTCAATTAAATCTCATTCTTTTTAAATTCAATCTTGGAATTTAGAGTCAAGTATTACCCACCGCGACCTTACACTATACATTTGTAGCGTCCTGGCATTGCAGAATATATCTACATTCTTTTATTCTTAATATCACTCTTTATTCGGTAAAACTGACGTTTAGGGGAGGCAACCCCTATGACCTTGAACTTGATATATGTTATGAAGGACACCTTCTTTAGTAACGCTCAAGAGGTGTGAGCCGACGCTTGTTATTGTTTACAAATTTATTAATGATTAAATATAGAATATGAAAGGAAATCCATTTTGCAACAAAGTTGATACGTGTCGCAACACTTGGCCATTACTGAATGAGAAACCTGCTCAAAACTTCAACACATGAGCGGCAGCACCCCACCCGACAAAAAATCCAACCCAACCTAACTCATTCTTGAATTAAATTCAGGATAGGATAGTTTGATTTATCCCAAGGACAGATTAGGTTAGGTTAGGTTAGGTTAGATTATTTCAGGGTGTGGGTGCAGGGGGAGGCGCTCCGCCCTAACTTTATCTGTTCTTGGGATAAATCAAATTATCCTATCCTGAATTTAATTCAAGAATGAGTTAGGTTGGGTTGGATTTTTTTGCGCGAGGGTGCAGGTGAAGGGGCTCCCGTCCCGTGATTTTTCATGGTTTCGACGCCGTGTTAGCAAAAATACCAAGACGCATTGAGGCTTTCTTTGAAATAATGAGGTCTGTGTATCCATTAGATCGTTTAAATACTGAGTAGAATTCTCATTTCGCATACTCGTCGATTATTTCTTATATCATAATCCTCTGTCCATTAATGATTTCCTGCTTAAAATGACTTTTCTTTGGTCACACATGTACTATTTCTACATACATATTAGTCGTTTATGCCTTTCAATACACAAAATGACTGGTACATTCTGCAAACTTTTTAATAAAAAACGAGCGACGGCTAAAACCTTCTGGAAGTTGCTCAGGAGGATGACCTTGATAACATATGTCAAGGTCAGGGTCATCGGGGCTGCCTCCCCTAAACGTAAGTTTTACCCTTTATTCAATTATAATATACAACGCTCAGAGAACCAGTATACTTTTGCCGTTCGAAGTATACCAAATTACTGATAAGGAGTTACGAGGCCTACTACTAACATTTTCTGCGGCTCTCAGCGGTAGATATACGACGGTCCGCCCGCGTACATTTTCCTAGGGCTCCCGGTGTTAGTCATACGTCGGTTCGTCCATGAAAACCAACCTCCTGGGGTGTCTATTTCCCAACGACTCCTAGTGCTAACGCACTGAATCGGCCGATACTACTAAACGCCATATTCCAAGAAAAGCCCGACTACGCTTGCCGCCCCGTCCGGCTCGTAACATGGCTATCATGTACAGACAAATAAAATTTAGCATTCCATTTAAGAAAACAAAGTTGTCTTTCTCATTCCATTAATCCTTCCCAACGGAATAAGACCGCTGCTATTATACATCGATCCCCACAGAACTGTGCAACTTTCGTAGGAAACATTATTATGAAATTGTGGGATCGGGACCTCCAGACCCAACATAAGAGGAATCGTGGAAATAAGGATGTCAGCGGACTGACGGTGGCGTAGTGGCTAAGGTGGCTGGCTACCAACGCAGAGGAACTAGGTTCGAATCCTCGTGCCGCGGTCCCTATTTTTCACGATTTCCTACAAAATTTTAATTGTAGCAGAAATGTTTCAGGTAATAAAGTTAGGTGAAGCATCCTGTACATATTTATTTACATTTAGCTGTTGCTGTGAGGAAAATCTCATGAAATATCTCATCGTGGACCTCCACCTTAACAGCCGAATTTCGCGGGCTTCGATAATTAGCGCACGGCGCCGATCACACGTAACGAGAAAATAGTCGCGAGTGTGCAGTCGAGTTGAGCAGACGTTATTAGCATATTTTACTAGTTTAATAAATCATTCTATTCTTGTGGCGTTAGTTCCCGTTCTCACTAGCAAAGTGATCAACAGCGCACGACTTTCCCACAAGTTCTCGACCGTCCTACGATTACTATACCTACACCTTCGACCTGACTCTCAGTATCCTACGTGTAAGGCACGGGCCTGCTAGGTAGCCTTACTGACGAGTCCACTAGGAGGTCCACTGTCACGTCCGCGTACACTGAACGCGACGTCGATGCTGCTGGCTCTAGCTTAACGCAAGATGGAGTCAAGTATGCGACCCTTATCATCATTCACCCACAGTGAAGTATCAGGACTCCCAGCAGCGAACTAATTAATGCCGTCGCTAATAATAGAGGGCAACTGTACCCCACATATAAAAAGTACCCAGTCATTCGAAAAAGGGGGAAAAGTTGTGCAATTTGAAACTGAACCAGGAGGCCTCAAAGCAAGTGTCCTAAATCAGCTCTGCTTAGTGACGCAGCCCTGGCGAAGTCAAATCTAAAAAACACAAGTTTCCTCGAATCCTCCTCCGGTCTCAAGATAGAAGCTGGGCCACTGCTCATCTTGAGATTTTTATTCCTTTTCCTATACACCCCTTCGGAGAGCTGATGGGCCACTAGCACCTCTATAGCTTAATTTTCTATTATCGTCTTATTTTTATTTTTACATGCCGAAAAGGCATACTAGGCAGGTGGATCGGAAAACCGCTATAAACCGTTTGAAATATCACCTATTTATATCAGTAGCAAATTATTGTAAACAAATTGCGCCGACATAATACAAGTTAATTCAAATATCCCTACCAACCTCCGGCATACCGGATCTGGGAAAAATACCTAAGACCGAGCCGGGCTTAGCGTTTTATTTAAAAAAACTATTCGCGGAAACAAATTAATATAACTTTGTTTTTCTCTGTTTTTATATATATGTATAAATTATATATAAATTAAAAAATTAATCACGTTTAGCTTTTACGCCTGTCTAATCCATTTCCTCTTAAGTAAATTCACGAGTACCACCGAACGAATAGCCGCTCGTTCGTTCAGTTTAGCTCGATAGAATCTAACGGCGCAAGGAATTGGACGTTACACCATGATGAACGATCCACTTTCCTCCTTCCATTCTTTTCGCATTTTCTACGCAACGCACCGCCACACTCTATAAATATCAAATATGTTCTTGATTATTGTTGGAAATACATACACAATTTATCAGAAGTGGAATTGAACAGATTTATTAGAAGTGACTTAAATCTGTAGTAATTAAACATTACGAATCACACGTGATTGGAGTGTGCGGCGCTCGTCACAACTACTGAATAACGTGGTCGAAACGTTATAATCGCGACTCTAGTGGACGAAACAGTGTATTCTTAATTACATACTGTAGTAGCAGTAGTGGATGGAACGACGAAAGCGACAAAAATTGTGCAATCACAAGAAAGATTTCGATGGAATTTGGCGGCTGTAACCATCATGAATACGAGGAGCAATGGGGGTCACGAACGAACATTCCAGCAGCTCGAGAATACATCGAGAAGGAAGAACGATAAATAGACGGGGCGGCAAGAAGAAAGAAGGTCGGTGACAACAACAGAAGGCAAGAAGAATCAATACGAAGCAAGTACAAGTAAATATATGTATGTACCAACGAAAGCAACACCAATACTGAGAGCGCACTCATTTGGTCAGACGAAGGTCTGCGAATAGGAATAGATATGACCGATTTGAGCGAAGACAGTTTACAAGGAAACGCTAAAGCGGCAGGAACCAGGCGACATTTAAAAAATACTCGTTCACCATTTTCTAAGGCTTCTGGCAGGAACACGGATACGCTGGGAATAATTCATAGCGACTATGTGGTCCCATGCGCGTACATTCGAGCGGAGGTTCCAGGTACTTCGTGACATTTATCAACGATTGCACGCGATAATGCGAGATATACGCATTGAAAGGCAAGGACGGAGTTCTACAAGCGTTCCAAGAATTTACAGCTAACGTAGAAACCCTGACAGGGCGGAAGATAACGTATCTGCAGTCGGACAACGGAACCGAGTACAAGAATTTCGCATTTGACGGATTTCTGAAGAGTCACGGAATTCAGCGAAGACTTTCGGTCGCCTACTGTCCTGAACAAAATGGATTGTCAGAAAGGAAGAACCGCACGCTCGTTAAATTGGCCAGGTGCCTACTTTTACAATTTGGTCTACCACCGCCTTTCTGAGCAGAAGCCGTATCTGCGGCAAATTATATACAGAATCGATGTCCAACCAGAAGCTTGTCAGGCGGAACAATTTACAAGGCGTGGGCCGGGAAAGCGCCAGACGTCCAAAATATCAAGAATTTCGATTGCGCTATCTATTTCATCGACGGGAAATCGAACAAGGGGAAGTTTGTTCCACGCTCCGGAAAAGACCCGGAAAATGTTGAAGGAGCTGAAGAATGGCAATAAAGTATGTCTCCTAAAACACACTCTATACAGATTAAACCAGGCCGGACAGAGCTAGTATAACAGACTAATTAAAGAACTGAAAATGTTCGGAGCTCTACCTTCCGGCGCTGACCCCTGTATGCATTATACCGGTCAAGGAGAAGATTTATTGGTTGTTCTGATACGTGTGGACGATCTACTTATAGCCTAGCAAAGCCGAAGCAACACAGAAAATCTAAAAGGATTTTTGGCTCGCTTGTTCGAAATAAAGAATCTGGGAGAGGTCAGGCACTGCCTCGTAATCGATCTTCTACGCTACGAATCTAGTATCACCCTGAAACGGAGCGGTTATATAAAGGAACTGCTCGTAAGATTCGAAATGTCCTTGGCGAATACCGCATGCAGTCCAGTGGATATTAATTTAAAACTCCCAAAGTCGGAAGAATCTCACGGAGACAAAGTGAGGAATTTACCCTGTAGCGGCACTTCCCGACCCCGCCAGCAGAGGGATCAGCGGCTCACAGACTTTCCCGCAAGTCCACGACCATCCTGCGCTCTGTATATGTACATCTACGACCTGACCCTCACTATCCCACGTCTAAGGCACGGGCCTGCTAGGTAGCCCTACTGACGAGTCCACTAGCAGGCCCCGGACGAAACGCTCTATCCTCTTTTCTCGAAAAGCTCGTAGGATCACTCACGTAATTATCAACAGCAATAAGATCCAATATAGCGCATGCCGCGAATGTTCTTAGCCAGTACAACACATGTTTTGGGGAAGTTCTGTGGACAGTAGCGAAACGCATTCTTCGATATCTGAAGGGAACCATCGGGGTATTACCTACCGTCAAAACGAAGAATCTCTAATCGGATACGCGAACACCGACTGGGGAGGTTGTCTGAATGACACCCGTTCTCACACGGGTTACTCATTTATCCTTAGCAGTGGAACAATTTCCTGGGAATCTTGTAAGCAAAAGACCGTCGCTTTCTCTTCTACAGAGGCGGAATATATGAGCTTTTCTGAAGCTACGAAGGAAGCTGTATACTTGAGGAAGCTACTAATCGAATTGGGAGTCAAGGAATTGTCGAACATAAAGCTGTTTGGGGACAATCAAAGTGCCATACGATTGGCTGAAGATCCTGTATTTCATGTGAGCACATCGATATCCGACACCACTTCGTACGTAACGACGTTGGAATACGTGCCTTCTAACCGCATAGCCGCTGATATTTTAACGAAGGGCCTACCAGGATCCAAACACAAGAAATGTATCGATTTACTGGGAACGGAAACCATCGAATCCGATACTTATCCACTCCTCGAGGGGAAGTGTTACAGACATACGATGTATGCACATTACGTCCCGACGGGTGCGTGTATTCCCTTCCAGGTGTTCGTATAACAGTTCCTTTTGTACTTCTTCACTTCCAATTTTAACTGTGTACGCGACGGATCGTTCGTATTATATCACCCAGTATTTTTCCATTATATTATACAGTTATTGTATTTAACCGTTTTTCCACTCGCATCCCGACTCCTGCCAATAACACGTCTGAAATCGTACATTTAAATATTTTTTCCACAACGAATATTTTCTGAGACAAACGACAAAATATATTTTGTAATGCCAACTTTGAGGGCTGCCTTCACCCTTCCATTATGGATGATGGCCGATAAAAAATACATCAAAACGTCGTGTATTTTTCTGCATTTATTACGTTTACCAAATGTGTGTCGTTCTTGCTAATATTTGTTGGTTGATTTCCATAACAATAAGTGATGGCGTCCTTTGAGGATTTCCAAGTTACAGAATTGGTTTTAGAGCCAAACGTACAATTTTCAAAGTTTTTAATGGAAGATAACGTTTCTTCGTGGTGATTCGTTCTCCTGTTGCATCCAAAAATATGTTTTAATAATCGTAAACTGCGACATCGATGCCCACAACTTATTATGACAGTGATGAATGTAGAAAATCGTGAAAAATAGGGAATGCCGACGCCGGAATCATACCCATCTCTCCATACGTACTCGGCTACCTCGTTCACTATGCCACCGTCAGTCCGCTGACATTCCTACTTACACTATTCCTTTTAATATTGGATTAGATGCTCCCGATCTCGCATGAGTATTGTGACAGTCAGTATTATTGACATCATATTTGTGTGTCCAGATTGACGTGACACCTGATAAAACTCTTGTGCATCCGTTATCTTAAGGTCTTCTTGTTCCTTTAGCCTCTTTAAGTGGAATATGTTTTACCTTCTCGAATTTAGGGACATCTGGTCAACAGTCGTTGTTCAATATATTGATCGGTGGAATGTAATAGTTTTATTCTATCTTGTAATCTTGACAGGTTCCAGGGACAAAAGACTGGTGCATCCCTTGCATTCGTTACTTAATTCTATTATGCCTGCGCCACGTGGAACGAAGTTCTTCACATGACGTTGGTCTTTTTAGCGTATGATACTGAATGTAATTGGCCTTTGGTTCATGAATTCCCTTTTTGTCTTAATTTCACAGTCCTTGGGTATGCGGTGCGAATTGGAAATCAGAAGTTCCGGGCACCGGGACTCGAACCCAGGTCTCTGCGTTGGTAGCCAGCCACTTTACTCATTACGTCACCGTCAGTCCGGTAAGATCCCTATTTCCACTATTCCTCTGAATATTGGGTCTGGAGGTCTCAATCTCACATGAATAGCATAATTCAGGGTTGACGAATTTTTTTCCCCGCCGAGAGCCGCATGAACCCCATTGTAAATCAGCCGGTTCCCCCACCATTTCATATAGCTTGTTTTAGTTATGTTTGCCGGGAGTCAAGCGTGTAGGAGTCAAACGAGTATGGTGGGGGTCGCTTTCCGATGGCTCAACGGAATAGACAAACTGGGGAAGGCGCAGTATGCGGCTTGCGAGTGGCCAGTTCCCGAGCCCTGTCATAAATGATTACGTGATCGTGTACAAATGTTTGAACTGAGTTTGTTTTGTACAACTGTGGCATGTTCTCTATTTTTGGTGGTAAAATTAATTCGTACTCGCCTTCGCAATTCTGTAGTTCTTCGCGTAATATATTGGTAGATACCATCGACGGTGATATTATACCATATCTACTCAGATTGACTGCGTTTATGTGTTTAATTAACTGCGTATTTAACTTATTCGAGAGTGCTATTAATTCTGAATTATAATCGGCCAGTATTGCTTTAAAAGTCCGATGTGACAATTCAATGCGAGATTTGGTGAGAATGTTATTAAGTTATTTAGAGTTATGGTTCAAATTATTTTCAGTAATTTTTAATGAATGAATGGAAATATTAATATTTCGGGGGGGGGGGGGTCGGAGATAATGTGATATACATGTCAAAATAAGTAAGGAATTGGTTAGAAAGTAGAAGGATTATCCAGAACACGGCGACTATCAGCCGTAAAATTGTGTTGTAATATGTTAGCGTGATATTTATGTACGGCATTGCCTACTTTGGTCTCCATGTATTGTTGAGATGGATTTCGTTAACTTTGTATGGACGTTTATAGTTCGGTTTTAATTTTTTCGATAACCCGGTTGTTTTTCTCTTTCAGGAAGTAATCGTGATAATCCATCCGCATTAGAATTAATTCTCCCGGGCTTTATTTCATACTCATATTTATTTAAACCCTTCGCAACCACGGACAAGATATTTCGCAACACAATATTGTTTGTACGATGCCACAGACGAGTTATCCCGCTACATAATATCGTTCGTATGACGCCATGGACGAGATATCTCACATATTTGTTTATTAGATCGATAGTTCTAATTCGAAAAAATATCAATTCACAAAAAGATACGGTAAAACTGACGTTTAGGGCAGGCAGTCCCGATAACCTTGACCTTAACATATATTATCAAGGACACCTTCTTCAGTAACTCTCAAGAGGTTTTAGCCGTCGCTCATTATTGTTTACAAAGTTATTAATGATTAAATATAGAATACGAAAGGAGATCCATTTTGCAATAAAGTTGATACATGTCGCAACACTTGGTCATTACTGAATGAAAAACCCGCTCAAAACTTCAACACATGGGCGGGGGAGGGGCAGAGCCCCTCCCAAAAAAAGTCCAACCAAACCTAACTCATTCTTGAATTAAATTCAGGATAGGATAGTATGGGCTCCATAGGGTTCTTATGGGGTTCTCGGAGCTCTCCCTAACACGCCAGAGGTTTGGTCACCGTGGAGGTTTTAGTGAGTAAGAATCCCACACTACCCAGGACCCCTCCGCCAGGGTCCGGGGTGACTTTTGAAGGTTTCCTCTACGTAAAAAAAAAGGATAGGAGTTTGATTTATCCCAAGGACACATTAGGTTAGGTTAGGTTAGATTATTTCGGGGTGGGGTGCAGGGTGGGGGTTGGGAGCGCAGGGGGAGGGGCTCCCTAATCTGTTCTTGCGATAAATGAAATTATCCTATCCTGAATTTAATTGAAGAACGAGTTAGGTTGGGTGGATTTTTTTCTGGGAGGAGTTGCAACGGGAAGGGCTCCCGTCCCGTGATTTTTCATGGCTTCGACGCCGTCGTTAGCAAAAATATCAAGACGCATTGAGGCTTTCTTTGAAATAATGAGTTCTATGTATCCATTAGATCGTTTAAATACTGAGTAAAATTCTCATTTCGCATACTCGTCGACTATTTCTTATATCATAATCCTCTGTACATTAACGATTTCCAGCTTCAAATGACTTTTCTTTGGTCATATATGTACTAGTTCCACATACGTATTAGTCGTCTATGCCTTTCAATACTCAAAATAACTGCTACATGTTGCAAACCTTTTTTGTTAATAACTTTTTAATAAAAAAACGAGCGACGACTAAAACCTTCTGAAAGTTATCCAGGAGGATGACTTTGATAACATATGTCAAGGTCAACGTCATCGGGGATACCTCCCCTAAACGTCAGTTTTACCAAAGATACAATTCACATGATATACTTCAAAGCATGGTGTAACACATAATGCTAAATTACAATTTTTATAATAGGAACTAGTTTCTTTACGTAAATTGTTTTCGTTACACAATACGCAACGTCTTATCGGGTGACATTTTTTTTGTTGGGGGTATTCATTTAGGGAAGCATCGAGATTGAAAACGAAGAGGATTAAAATGACACTTTTTCCCTTTGTAATACAAATTTTCTGTTGTATTGTGATATTGTTATAGTAATCTGGATATTATATTCTCTCTTATTTCACGAATACTTTTCCTATTTGCATGATGACAATTCCATATAACAAAAGAATTAGTACATATCACAATATCCAGCAAGTAAAAAAATATATTTTTTATACCATTTTAATGTTTTTCAGAAGGATTCATATTCATGTAAAATTTTATTTATATAATCTACTCCACCCATGTGCAGATTATATTCTAAAAAGGTATTTGACTTCTTCATGTACTGTCCTGTAGTGTGGTCAATTTTCTCACACGTCACCAAGCGGGGAGTATCTAAAGTACTAATTGTAAGAGTCAATACCAATCTTTTGCCTTTCCACCAACAGAAATCCATGACTTTATTGTATCTCACTGTTATTTCACCTTTCTTCAGATTTTTTATGTTCTTCACCTTCTCGTCACATGGCATATCTTTTCTTCTCTTTCGAACGGTGCCACAAGCATGTGTTATTTTTATTCAGGGTGTTTCATTTATCTTGAATTCCTTAATATCTCCGTTACTTTTGCCGATATAAAAAATTGTGCCAGGACAAAGTTATTTGGTTCAGAACGATGAATATTGTGATCCGTGATTTTTTTTCTCTCAAGGTCATTTTTAAGAATAAACATATTGCACAGAAAACAAAGAATGTTGAATTTCCCAATCTCCTATAAAGTTTTATGAAAATTGCTATTTAGTAACTGGAGAATTATAGATTTTGTTCACAATTTCTCTTGTTATAGATTTATGCATAACGAATGAGACTTAAAGTTCACAAACACTATATATAATAATATATGTTTCTTGTCTATTTCTTAATAGACATAATGTTATGTATGAGGAATTAGGAAACAAAGTAGTTTGCATTGGTATTATTATGGGGAAATAGACTGATAACCTGGGGGTGCTTCACTACGTACGTCGTTACTTCAGTTTTGAAGCTTTACGTAGTTTTGTCAGGTTAAAAAGAAACAGACTTACTTACATGTTTTTACAACTTTACCGAGCAATCAAACAGTGTTTTGTCACAAATTACTTGTTGCAAAGCAATACAATTTAAAAAGAAAAACATTTTTGCAGTTTGAAATTATGTGTTTCGTGTCATTCAGTATGGTTAGATTCGAATAAGATTTAAAATAAAGGCATCAAAAGCGAGTGCGTTGAAGGATCCCCAGCAAGCGGCCGAATAAAGTGGAGAGCGGAAGGTCTCAGGCACCCGACGAAACGAGAAATAACTATGACCTGAAGTACTGTGTAGAGCTGGAAAGTTGGCGTGCGGAAGGAATGCGGGCCGGATTGGTTAAAGCATAAATAAGTCCATCTAGTCGAACACAATCATAAAAACAGAGCACACGGATTTTCTTTATTGGCCGAAACAGTCACATCTACTAATAGGGATCATATAGCACCGTGGCTCGGAAGCATCAAAGGCGAAGCGGTGTAACCCTTTTTGCCTCTGTGCCGTCCCGCACGCTAACTTTCCAGCTCTACACAGTACTTTATACACACACTAGCATGACCTGGATGCGGTTTCGCTCACGACTTTTCTGCGTATAGAATTCAGAATATTGTTTTCTTCCTTATACCTTGAAGCCGGGCGAATTCTCTTTCGAGCGCGCGAGCGCCGATGTTTGCCACCTAGCGGCTGTGCGTGAACTATGCCCCCGTGGACGACTCGCCGGAGCATCGACAAAAAATAGTCCCATGTTTTTGTATTTCGATAAATTGTTCATTTTGTAATAAAATATAGCCCATGACACCCCGGAAAATGTAAAGAAGCTATTGTGAAAATTTCATAACAATCGGTTTAGTTGTTTTTGTGATTTTTGCGAACATACAAATAAACTCTGTCTCTTTATTATCATAGTAAGATAGTAAATACTCGTACCTTACCTGCTTTCAAACGATTGATATTCTCGTGAAAACGTTATAAGGGAATCGGTATTGACAGGAATAAATAGTGCGTCAACTAAACTTTCAGTTGATACAAATTTTATTAGAGAGGGACAGTGTACACTGCTGCCCCAGTTAAAAAACAGTGTAGGAGAAGGAGCCCTCTCACGTCTCGCCTGAGGGCTCCTTTTCCTACACCGCTTTTTAACCTGGCGCCATTGTTGCTCACCGGTGTACATACCTATAAGATAAATAGAATTGGAAATTTATTTAAAAAATCAAGGCCATAAAAGTATTCGTACTCCTACTAATTTGTACTCAAAACAACCGTTATAACTATGATTCATATTTTGTTGAACCGCCTGATTGATAATACTTATTATTCTATAAATTTATATTTTAAGGTCTCTTTACTTGTAATTTTGTATTTAGTTATTAGTCTATCGCGTTCTGCTCATAAATATTTTGTGGGATTTGTACCAGGACTCAAGCGACATGTTATTAATAAATGTTAAATATTATATAGCGACCACTGCTTTACAATATGAGCTTATTTCGGAATCACTGTCCCATCGGAGATAATAATTTTCTTTAAATTATACTTTAGTAGCATTCGATTACAAATTGTTACGTAGAATGTTCAAATTGGTGATTTTATTCACAATTTCATGAATAAAAACTAAATTTCCCATACTGTGTACAGCCATGCATTTTCGTACACTCAGAGAAGGACACCGGCGAGCACCGTAGGCCCGTGGTGTCCAAAGTTGTTTCCCGGGACATAAACGCCGTCCCCACTACCGTTCGCCATTACCATGGTATAGGGGCGCGGTTGAAACGTTAACCAATATGCTCGCTTCCCGCAAAAGCAATGATATCGTCTATTTGTCTAGAACGGTTGGAAGGGGAAGCAGACGCGTGAGGGGCCCCTACGCTGGACATCACGGTCCTAGGCGACCGTCTGCTCAGAAACGGTATAGTAGAAGGAGCCAATCACCTAACTGTTGACGCTCGCTGAAATCTTAAGACCGAAAGCAAGTTGTCGAAAGACAAATGGTGGAAGACGTAGATCACCTAAGATTCTCGACAGTGTATCTCTGTGTTTTACCGTTCGCTAAATGTTTTTTAAATCGTGTTCTGTACTGGGTCCCTCCACACTATAACACGTTCATTCCAATTAAATATACCAAATTTACTTTAGTCTGAAAATATTACACACCTCTAAAACACAGGCTTTTTGCGACTGTATGTTTTTGCAAATTTTAAATTTTGTGATCCAATTTGCTTGAATAATAAAAATATTTTTCAACCTTCTCGACAATTACAACCCTGCCGCATTAATACTCTTAAACAGCTTTCTGTATTCACTTTCTTATGCAAGTTGTGTGATGACCATTCGTTTAAGAATGCTTCTTAATTTTTCTCATTACCTTTTTTCGTTACGTACAGATAGCTTATTCGGCCACTCCTCCCGTGGTTTCTTTTACACAACCATTTGATTCCGTATTCTTAATTACTTACTGCATTGCAGATTTCCTTCCACTTATCAAATTCGCTATGTCTGAATAAGACTTTTGTTGTTTTACCTCTTGTAGATCAATTGTCTTCCAGCTGTATAAGTTTCATTGCTTTTCGACTTATTTTATTGACGAACGTTCCGGATATCGCAACATTGCATACGGATGCAAAATGTACTATATCCTGAAGAAGGAAGAGGACGAAAGGAACAAGGAAACATCAACTTCTCTAAATATTTTCGTTATATGTAGATATAACTTATACAGTGAACTCCCGTATAACGTGAGTTCCTACAACGCGCTAAAGATATTGCGACGACTTTTTTCATATAACGCGATTCTCGTACAACGCGCTATACAATAAAATTCGGGAATTCCCCGTTTACTTTAGTCGAGCATAGCATAGCTTCTTATCTCCATGGTTACATGGCGATTTCATACAACGCGTAACGTATTAAACGCGTTATACGGGAGTCTACTATACAGGGCGAACACTATTGCGACCATTATTGTTTCTTAATGTACTTTAAATTCTATTCATAATATACGTATATTGTTGTTTACTAACAAAATTTATATAAATTGAAAGGTTAATCAATGCACTACATATTGCTATAAATAGCGACTTCCGCATGTTGCTTTCAAGAGAATATCAGTTGTTTGCAATTCGTGGCAGAGAAGGTATGGCTACTTTTGTGACACACTAGATAATGTTTCGTAAATCCAAAAGAAATTGTTCACGTTTGTTAATAATTTGTTCTATATGAATATGCAGGTGTCCCAGTTCTATATGAGCAAACGTTGACAATATATTCTATGAACATAAATAAGAAAAGATGTTATATAATGATAGGTCGTTTGAAGCTTTATTAAGAAGTTATAACCAAAATATGAAATACGAAAGGAACGGTAACGGACTTGCGATCATTATGACACAAAGTAAGAATAGATCAGTGATATTTACATCTAATCTGTTTATGCGAACAGTGTTTACTACCTGATGTCGTTAACGGTATCATAATACTCCTAGTTCTCTTAGGAGCAACTAATACTCTACTTCAGAGCTGCATAACTGGGTGCTCACGAGTAACGGCGGCTCGCACTTCTCCTCTCGATTTACCCCCACTATGTGGCTCTGGTTGACTTACTCGAGGCAGAGAAAGAAAGATCGATGGGGGGTATGGAGAGGTGGAAGAGGGGGTAAGAGAGGGACAGAGAGAATACTGTGCTATGGCGTAGCCCGCGTCTTCCCACCACGGTTAGGGGGGTACCTCGGAAGGAAATGTGCGAGCTGCCGTTACTTACCCACTTATGCGACTCTACTTTACTTTGTATGATAGTACCCGTATATTTATATGTTCTTTGATAACTTTTTAATGAAGTTATTTTTATTATACCTTTTTAATACAGCTTCAAACAACCTATCTTTATACAATACTTGTTTCTTATTTATACCTATTGAATATACTGACAAAGTTTGGTCGGAAAACACTGGAACACCTTACATACTACATGTTCCTGAAATTTAGCTCCAACTTTTTTCAACAAAGTGTGTCTGGTAATATTAATTACATATCCATATATGTATGTGTGTGTAAATATTTTATACGTACTCAAATATTCGAGTAACTTGTAAAAAAAACAAAAGAAATTTTAATTACCAGTACTATACGGTACCGTGAATACAGACCATTGATATTGCATGTACAATGTATGATTCAGGTGTCCTACTCCAGACAAATCATTATTTATTGTTAAATGTTTTCATCAATATAAACAACTACAATTTGCATATTTTACGTTTTTCTTAAAAAAAGGTATTATACATCATTTGATTATAATCAATATTTACATATTTTTTTACTCGTTTTTATTGTATCTTCTTTGCATGTGGGAACTGGATTTTAATGCTAAAAATGTCGCAATAGGAATTACATCAACTGCTGTACAACGTTGAGGAAAAAAAGTGTATGTTGAACATTTATTACTGAATGTAAGAAGTAGGACGAAACTTAAGGTGGATAAAGTATCTTTAGAAATAAGAGGTGTGTTATCTCTTTGGAAATGAGCATATACAGGATGGAAAAAAAGGATTCAGAACTTTACGAGTAGACGGTACTCACCAACTGGGAGGAAAAAGTACTAATATACGGATCGAAAAACTAATATTTCCAAAGTTATAAACAATTTTTCGTTTCCGTTAAAACGAGTGGTTTGTCCGCTTCTGGTGCTCTAACGCGACTGAGGTAATAGTAAATTTTCAAAGTGCGATAAGAATGACATTGTATTTCTCAAATCAAGAAATGGCAAAAATGCATTTCAGATGTGGACGTGTCAATGGAAGCACTACAATAGTACGAAAACTTTACGCGGAGAAATATCCGAATGGGAAAATACCGTCTCACACATTGTTTAAAAAACTTCACCAATGCCTTTGTGAAACTGGTTCATTTGAACCATGAAATCAGGATTCGGGAAGATCCAAGTCTGTTTCGATTCGCAATTCTGTCATATCATGAGCTAAAGCTTGTGCGAAAATGGGAGGAGAATATGTAGAAAAACTTCAGTAATCACGAGAAGAAGAAATTGTAACATAATCCATTGTTTATGCGCGCCACGATAGCTCTCGAAGCGAGCAAACTACTCGCTTTAACCGAAATGAAAAATTGTTTACAACGTTGAAAATATTACTTTTCGACCCATATTTATTAGGACTTTTTTCTTTCATTTGGTGAGTATGTACTATCTACTCTTAAAGTATTGAACCGTTTCCTTACCACTTTGTATAATAAATTTACCAGCAGCGTTATAAAGTCCATGTAATTCCTCTGTTATTTTCTACATTGTTTTATTAATACAATTCCACCTTTAGATTTACGACTATATTTACACGTGCACTAATGAAGTCAGGTCGGTAAAAAGACCACGTTCCTTACTTTTAATAGCACAGGCTCATGCTTATCGCAATCTTATGCAAAAACTTGAACAAAACTATATAACGCAAAAATGTTTAACAAATAATTATTCACATAACAATGTAAATGACATTCACTACATAAAGACTGAATATGAAGTAGCGGTTCGTTATGCTGTATGAGAAATGAAAGAGTCGTTGGGTGTATGTCTTGATTCATCAAAGAGAGCCCATCACCTAAATTACCTGTCTTTTCCTGACGTTTTATGACTTGAACTCCATTTTGAAAGTCTCCGAAGTCAGTTTTGGCTGATGTGACGCAACCGTTTGCTGTTTTTGTCGCAGTAGTTACTCCGTGCCACAAAGTGTCGTTCTCCCGATGACCGAGCATGCTTACCTGCTCATAGGACCTGTGCAAGATCATCTTACCTGTGTTGGAGTCGAAAGGACCGTCCACCACCGTCGTGATGATCGTTCCTGAACCGGCCGTAGGAAATACGTACGTCTCATTCTCGATCTTTTTACCGGATTTTAATGATTTCGTTGATATTTTTGAGCTCTTTACTATCAGGGCAGTCGACCGGACCACCTTCGGACTCTTTTCAAGAGCATTTATTCGTTGTTTGACGACATTATGGATGTCACAGCCAGCTAACTCCTCTGAGCCTATTACTATTTTTTGACTGTACAATGGTTGCGGTCGGTTCAGCGTACTCTTGGAAAATTTCGATCTAACTTTCGTACGATTTGTGGTGGTGTTGGAGGTGGTGATGGTAGTAGTGGTGGTAGTGGTGGTGTTGTGGGTGGCACTCACATGCGTATCTTTTTCGTCTACGGCTAAACAAACAGAAAGAAAAAGAAAAGACAAATCAACCGTCTAAAAAGCCAAAGAAGCGACGCTCCTAGTTGACTGTCATGTATACAGATGTGGACTTGTCAAAATATAATATAAATTTTCCGATAGATTCATTGTTTATCAGGTACTTCTAAATCATACAGGATGTTTCACAACGGGTATCAAATATTTTATGGGATGATTCTGCAAACAAAAATAAGTCGAAAATCAAGAATAACGAAATTGCGCCGTGGTTTCATTTGTCAGTTATCGATGCTTAAAAATTGGGCTAAGAACGCCTGTCACGCGGCAGCCCTCCGTACACGTTCAGTGGCTGTCAACGCACGACGAGTTCACCATGTAGAGCGGTCACTCACTGATGTAACAGAAATGATGATACGATACGCTGCGGTAAGACATTACGTTCTTGCAACAATTTATGAAAAACCACACACGTTTCGTTGACGGCATTAAACATGCCTACTCGAAAAAATTCACAAGGGCATATCGAAACCGGCCTCACGGGATTCTCAAGTAGACAGAGTGAATGTAAATTTTAATTCACGATTTTGGTAGGTCATCGTTTCTATTACATCAGTAAGTAAGCGCTCTACATGGTGAACTTGTCGGGCGCTGACAGCCGCTGAACGTGTACAAAGAGCTGCCACGTGACAGGCGTTCGTAGCCCAACTTTTGAACAACGATAACTAAAAAATGAAACCTTCAATGCAATTTCGTTATTCTTGACTTTCGACTTATTTTGGTTTGCAGAATCGCCGCTTAAAATATTTGACACCTGTTGTGAAACGCCCTGAATAACATTAAATAATTTCTAGTTAAAATGTAAAAGTATCAAGTATTTAACTAAAACGTTTAATGTTCATTTTTAAGAGAATTTTATATTCCTACTTATTGAATAAATGTTTATATTCGATTAATATTTGCAAAATTACTTTTAACCTTATTTTATGATTACAAAAATGCTGTTTGCAATTGAAATGTCACGTGCATTATTTAAAATAACATTAGCCTAATAATCAGTTGGTTACATAGGTATAAAAAATAAATTATTTAATATAACTGTTACGTAAATTACACTGTTCAATACATATTTTGACTTGTAACACTCAATAGGCGTTTTTTATAGATTTTTATGAGCTGAATATGAATCTGCAAACCGTTTTTCTCCATCATGCTCAGTTTTTGAAAATATCGACTTTAAAAAAGATGTACGTTTTCAACTTCAAAGATGTTTTGTACTTTAACATTAATAGTTATTCACTTACAATGATCAAAGTGCAAAACACAGCTGAAACACGCGAGTTTTCGCTGATATTTTTCAATTTATTTAAAAAAATGAAGGTATAGCACAAACTGTAATTACACCATGCGATAAAGTAGACATGTTTCATACGGAATGCATTAAAAAAGCTACAAATCTTGTTTTATGTTCAATACATAAACGAAGCATGTTTTTCAAAACATGGCGCCGCCAGTGGTACTCAACACTGGCGGTCGCAACACCTGCCGCACAGCGTAAAGGAACCGCTAAAAACGTGCGACTATGTCACTTATCCTGCTTCAATATTGTATTTGTTATTTGTAAAGTATTTAACATTAAAATAACGAATGAAAGTGTAATATCTCTTAACATACTCCTATTTCCTAAGTTTTTAAAATAAATTGAAAAATATCAGCAAAAATTGTCGTGTTTGAACTGTCCTATACACTTTGATCGTTGTTTAAACGTATTTAAGTTTCTATAATGTAATAATAATTTATATTGCTTTATTCCAAAGAATTAATAGAATCATTTCGCGAAAAAAGGAAGTGAATAACTATTAATGTTAAAGTACAAAACATCTTTAAAGTTGAAAACGTAAATTTTTTTAAAATTGATATTTTCCAAAAACTATGGGTGTTGGAAAAAACGGTTTGCAGATTCGTATTTAACTCATAAAAAAATATAAGAAACGACTATTGAATGTTACAAGTCGAAAAAGAATTAAAATTCGTTAAACAGTGTGAAGAACTTGTCAGAACTGAAACCATTCGGAACTGTCGTACTGGTAAACATAAAAAGTATTCGCATAGTGACTGATTTCAACAACAATTTTATGCGAGATGTATCAGAATTGTAGATAAAGACTGAACTGGTGAGTGGATCTCAGAGTAACATACAAAAAGTCTAAGAAAACAGATTCACGAACTAATTTTTTTCAATATACTGTAGGACCTTCATAGATGCAAACTCGGTACTTGCACACGAATCATGTATGTCGCATTTTGTCGAAAACCGGTAGGGGTAGTATAAAAAAATAAAGATCAACAAGCAGCTGAAAGGTAAAGCAACAGTGTCAGTTTCATTGGGGATATACAGGATGCTAAAAAAAAATGTTTAAGACTTTAGGTGCTTACAGTACTCACCGATTGGGGGTAAAAAATGTCTAATCAACGAAGGTCCTAAAATCAATCGTTTTAATATAAAATCAGCTTTTATATTTACGAGCGTTCGATGTCGTAAGTGAATATAAAAAAAAATAAAATGAAACAAAATAAAACCTAAAGGAAAAAAATAAATAATGTGGTGCATTTACGACTGGGAATAGAAAATGCATTTTACACAATACGAGACACGGAAGGAATATTTGAAAACGTACATCGATCTCTGAACCACAGATGAGAAAATAAACTTCTGCAGATTTTAGGACCTATGTTGATTAGACATTTTGTACTCCACTAGGTGAGTACTATAAGCACCTAAAATCTTAAACCCGTTTTTTTAATACCCTGTATTATATGGTGGAATATCTCATAAAAACCTGCACGAATTCTCAGCCCCGTTCTTCTGAAACTTTTGAAGTTTCACTGTGTTCAACTCTTTATTTCCCTGCTAATGAGATAAGGTTATGATCTTGTCGAGCGCTTTTGGAATGAAACCTGGCTTAAAATGCAACTACCGGTAAGTATAAACAAATTTTATAAAAGTAGAATTGCCTCTTATTCTGTAGTAATTAAAGAGTTACGTTCTAACGAAAAATTAACTTTTTTGTTTGCTTTTTTGAGTTCTATTAGCCAATTAAGTCTATACCTATAGTTCTGAAACACCTTACATAATTTCGTTTATTAATAAATTTTCAGGAAAAAAATGATTCGAAAAACTAAAACACTTGTATTTTTTATAAAGATATTAATGAAAATCCCCAAAGTAACAGAAATAGATGCGTAATAAGTATTCGTATGATACATACTTCATATGATTATGTACAATGTGAATACAATAATATACATGTAATATAAATACAAAGGGCGTCAGTGACATTTGGGAGCACTACCGAAATCAGCAGTGCTGAAAATTAATCATTACTAATGGATACCATTATCGTATTGGTTGAAAAAGTACAGAGATAACGGGAAGAGAAAAAGTCCTACAAACTGTCATAATCTAGGCAAAACACTGACAAGTTGTGAGTGAAATTTCTCGTATCATTAACAGAACACAATATACAGTCGAAGGAAGTCACTGACATACATCAGGAATAGATGAAATTAAGGCTCAATAAAAAGAACAGAACATCAAAGGAAGATACATGAATACACTATATCGTTAATTATTCGCGAAATAAGATAAACTTCATAGGCTAGTTTTTCAAAGTTGCTTGCTGGCCTTAAAAACTAGACATACCTTCTTACAAAATAGTTGATATCAAACAAGAGTGCTTTTTAAAATGTATTTTTTAAACGAAAACAACTGAAAGAAACTTAGAATTTGCAATGCAATATATTAACGTCGTGAACTAATATATTTGATTACGATGGATGCCATACAATGTGGAGAAAGATAAATTGTGCGAAACAGAAAATTTGTGAGCTACTGTAAAACACAACGGAGCTAACTTACAGTTTGGTATGATTATGTACAGGGTGCATCTAAATTAAGGGTTTACAATTAAATAAGCGTTACTTCTTATAGTATTGAAGATACGAAGAAGTTATTTATGTGAAATTAATTGGTTCTAAGGGGCACATATAATAGTAGAAACAAATATTTTTATAGATTACTATTTTAAGAGATGTAAACGTCCTACTCACTTTTTTAAAGGGAGCCATATATCCTTATTTTTCTTTTGTATGTAATCCAGCATCGACTACTATGATCATTTAATCGAGGAACCTACAGTTTTAAGTGGGTCCCGAACCACCATAGCGCTTATACGTGACAAACGTAACTTAACTACGGAGATCAATCAACAGCCGGTGTTTCCTACCCAGTAACAGCCGTTGACATATCTTTATTAAAATTATTTATCTGTGCGTCACAAGACGCATTCAATGAGCTAAAACATGCACTGTTTATCAACTAATTTTTAGATATTGCCATTATAGATACACATACTTGTTACAACAGGGTTGCTCGCCTACCCGAAGAAGGTCCTGTATGTGTCAGCAAATAGAATTGTCTGCGTTTCTTATTACAAAGATTTTCAACACTTGGGGTCTGCTGTGCTTACTGTACGCCATTTTGTCCGTTTCAAGAGGAAATGTCTAAAAACCGTTCAAATCTACAGACATTGAATGTGTCAGATTTGTAGTGTGGCAGACCTCACATTTTCGATAATATAAACATATCCTCTTTGCACAGAGGACCGGGAGTATCGCATCATACGTCAGAATACTTATTATTAAAAAAATATTTTGAACGGGTCTGGTGAAATGTATGTTCTCTAACCAATTGTATTAATTTTTCGTTATTTATTACCAATATGCAAGTTTTTGCAAATGAGTACTTCAAAGATCGTGTCTGTACGGTATGAGACATGTAGGTACTCATACTGTCTACATAGATGGGAACAAACAAGCAAACATGTACATACGAGTACAGACAAAATATTCTCCGCAAAAATGTCATGTTGGCACGGGACCTGTCTGTAGTTATCCGTACGGATACGTTGCGTTAAGTATGAATGCTCACATGGATAATGTACTAAGGAGTATCTGTTTTGTCTGGTACGTTCAATGTCTGAAAATATGAATGGACCTTAATACGTGGCACTTAAGACGTCAACAAGGCTACCATTAATACTTCATACTTGGGCGGGCTTTATTCTCTTACAAATAAGTGATTTTCTAAGTATAATATTTCAGCACTTATTCATAAACAGTACATTTTATTTAGCTCGTTGAATTTGTTCTGTAACTCACAGTAAGAACTTTATAATAAAAATAAAGGTTGGTTTACAACAGGTGTTAAATATTTTAGGGGTAATTCTACAAGCCAAAATAAATAGAAAATCAAGAACGATGTAATTGCGGTTGAGGCTTCATGTTTTAGTAATCGAAGTTTACAAATTGGGTTGTGGAACGCCTGCCGCATGGCAGTCCGCCGCGCATGAAGCAGATCAGTCGCGGTACGTTCAGTGGTGATCAACGTACGACAGATTTACGTGCAGAACGCATACTTACCGGCGTATCAGAAACGATAACCTACGATGCCATGCGATAGGACAGTACGCTCCTGTGATAATTCATGAAAAAGCACACACCTCTCATTGACAGCATTAAACCTGCCTACTCGTAAAAATCCAACAAGGGCATATCAAAACTTGTTTGGCGGGATTTCCAAGTAGAGAATGTGAATGCTACTTGCAATACACGAATGTGTCCTCAAAAATCAAGTGTCCATGTGAATTACACGCTCCATGATTGTTCCGTGTGCAAGTATTCACAAAGAAATCTTCAGAAACATGCACAGTATTCTTCACTTGAAAACATACACACCGAAATTATTCCGTCCGTGATTACCCACTTATTGTTGATCACACACACACACATTACGATTATTTTACCCGCGAGTACAAGATTTCTTCACCCACACAGAAAAATATTAAAAAGAAGAAAAAGCAGATCTGGAAAATTAAAACTATACCTAATATTAAAACTGAAACTCAATTGAAAAACACAGCTTGCTTTCTACGCTATAAATAGTTCCCACCGATTACATTCTGTTCTCCCGTTGTCAACAGCCATCAAATTAACGTTTAGTTAGTCCACATGTATATCCACATGCATACAATTTCTTACACCTCAGTTTGGTGTCTCTCGCCAACGGGAAAACAAACTGTAATCGGTGGGAAATATTTCTAGCATAGAAAGCAGTCTATCTTTTTCAATTTAATTTCACTTTTAGTGTTACGCTTAATTTTAGTTTTTTAGATTTTGTTTTCTTCTTTGGGCGGGTTTTGATACGCCGTTATGGATTTTTGCGAGTAGACAGGTTTAATGTCGTACAACGTGACGTATGTGATTTTTCATTAGTTGTCAGAAGAACGTAGTGTCGTATTGCATGGTATGGTAGGTCATAGTTTCGGTTATATTGGTAAGAATGCGTTTTATATGGTACATCTGTCGTGTGTTGATCACCACTGAACGTACCGCGACTGCCTTGCCTCATGCACGGCGGATAGCCGTGCGACAGGCATTCAAGAGTCCAAATTTTAAACATCGATAAATAAAAGATGAAGCCTTCGCCGCAATTTCGTCATTCTTGATTGCCGACTTATTTTGGCTTTTAGAATCACCCTCGAAAATAATTAACACCTGTTGTGAAACACTCCGTATATAGTTTCATTTTAAAAAATAAACTTGACCTTCGTATCTATAAATTAGTAATTCAAAGTGATCCCACTGCTCATTTGCACATTCGAACCAAGCAACTCTCATATAAACAACTTTTTTGTATCTACAATACTTTAAGAAATAACAAATTGCAAACACTTAAGCCGGACATACTGTATGTAAGAATCGAATGGCGCTGGGTCTCTGTATTTTATCAACGGCATTATTGACTATCAAACATGTTAATGTCTGAAAACAGAACTTTCAATCCTATGTACATACAAAAAATGTGTCCGATAGATAATTTCAGAAGGGAGTAATAAATTTTAAAAGGAGCTTAAACAAGTACTTGTACAAGAATAGAATAAAATCTTTAGAAATATAACAAGTGACTGGATAAATTCATTGCTACAAAGGCTGAACGCAATTGTAAGGTCAAAAGGTAATGTCACGGAACACTAAAATATAAAATACATGAATTTTTTCATGTTTCATTATTAAAATTACGTGTCTGATTTCTGATAATTTTAGGATTTTTATTCAGATTTATATAAAAAATGCGTAAATTTTAGTTTTGCTTATGTAAAGTTTATTTATGAGTTATCCATATGTATTATGTATGAATCATTTGTTTTATAAAAGTTAACTGTTTCTTTTCTCTTGACAGAAATTCGTTTAAAGAATTCTGATAGGATTGCAGTGACAACAATTCATAAAACGTATTCATCAGTTATGATTATGCCAGATTTTGTTTTACTGAACTGAATATGGCATTTGTGCGTCTGACGATAATTAGATCGGTATAAATGTGAAAAGTAATTAACTCAGTAAAGCCTATATTTCTTAAGATGTAATTAGTAACAAAAATGTATAATTCCTATTATTTTTATCAGAGATCAATAAGTCGAATTTAGAGATAATAGAAATTGCATGTAACTCGTAATGGAACCTCGTGAACCCACGATTACAGATTTTAATGAAACTCTGTGAAAATATAGACGTATTTTAAACATGAATAACGGTGTATTTCATTCATGCTTAATCGCCATTTCAGAGAGGTGAAATCAACTCTAAATGTTAACCAGGCAAATCTATATTTTCCTAAACTATAAGATGTGAATTTTCAGTTACTTCTCTTTATAGAACCCTTGAAACCATTCAACTTTCTCAAAATTTATTTACTAAAACTATTTCTCTGTATCTTTTATACTTCAAGAGCTATAAGCAAAAATATAGATTCGATCCATACATGCTAAGATCCGATTTCTCCCCTCCAGCGGTAATTGGGCACAGATGAGGTGTATCATGAATCATACCGTTTCATTAATATCGATGGCTTTGGATTCGCGAGGTTCCCCTGTAAGTAAGGTTCAGAATTTCATTGTGTAATGTTGTCTTATTATTTTATCTGTCCTACGTACCCGGGTACCTAGTTACACTTTTGTGTATAAAATTTGTATAATATAACATTGCAACAGTTAGTCCATTGTGCCCATACCAAATTTCATTTTATTATAAAAGAGAATAGTTTAGAATGTGTTTACTAATCCAGACACGGCAGCCTTGCTATCCATGGTGGGTATCAACAAAATCGCTTTATTCTTGAGTATACATGAATGAAATCAGTCCAGTAACTTTAATTCCTGCTACAATATCTAACGGTAATCCATGTTTGAATAGCACAGCATCATTTTTTCTAATAACTTATGTACTTCATAATGTATCGTAAACTAGGAAAAAAAAGAATTAACATAAATGTTAGGTTTCTAAATTATCGTTTTTCGTTTGATCGAGCGTTTGAGGTATGCAGGCATCCCGGTTATTAACCAACAGTGAGTAAACTACATATTAACGCAAGGGTTAATCTTACTCTTTTCAAACCACCATATGTATAGCAATACAAAATTCATACAAAACAAAACATAAGTGTGTACTAATAGCAAAACCTTGGTGACGTTGCACATATCATTAAAACAAGTAGTTTTTATTAGCGTATAAGTCATTTCATGCGGAACGTTCAAAATTTGCTACCATAGTCACAGATTTTTTCAAGCTTGTATTATTTATTGGTAACCTTGAAGAACCAGTTTCTGTACAATTTTAGCCTCTTAGCTCAAACGGTTTTTACGATAGTGACTGTTAAAGTTTTGTAAAATTCTCCAAAACTCTCCAAAATGAGTCAGCACACCACTATTTCGCGCTTAGCATTCACATTCCGGTTTAAAATACAGATAACTCTCATATAACGAGTAAGTAGTCTCGAAGCCGAGTGCAGTGTAAAATAAAGATTGATTGAAAGAAAGATCAGATAAAAACCATTAAATCGTAAAAGATTAAAAAGAAAATCAGTAAAAAAGATCAGTGAGTGCGAGTAACCTAACCTATATCAGAGACTAAGCTAACGCCAGTAATAACGTGTTAGTAATACCACGCCAGCAAGAGGACGACCGGCCCTACCCCACAAGAGTGGTGAAAATACCAAAATGTAAACAACTACAAATAAATTAGAGGATGCACTAAAAAATATGAAAGATGTTTCAGGAAAAAGTATCAGGCATGAATCTCAGGATCTGAATATGGCGAGAACAGAAGATCAAGCAGGTAGCGAAGGCAACGTGGATGCAAGAATATCAAAGATATTGATGGGCAACGAAGAACTAAAGCAAGATATGCTAGCAATAATCGAAGAAATGAGAGAGCTAAGAAACAATATAAAAGCCAAGGAAAAAGTATGAGAGAAAGAAAAAGGGGAGCTTAAGGAGAAGATTGCACTGCTAGAGAAAAATCAAGAAAACAGAGAAAAGTAGGAAAGAAAATGTAATGTAGTTATTCGCGGTTTGAATATAGGGAGTAACAAGCCACATTACGGGGGACAAGAATTGTTCTCAAAAACATTACAAGTGGACGCAAAAATCATAAATGCTCATTTAACGAAGACAAAGAACAACAACACTATGATTGTAGCAAAACTAGCCAATTGGGAGGAGAAAAAGAAAATCATAACAAATAAGGGAAAACTAAGGAGAAGCAGGATTTTTATTGACAACGATTTAACAGTGGAAGGAAGAGAAATTCAGAACGAACCATGGAACAGGGAAGAAGAAGCTAAAAGAGAAGCAGTTACGGTAGGATATGGAAAATTATTTATAGAAAACAATACCTACATTCGGAAAGAAGGTAAGATGCACCAGATTTCCTTTCGAGACGAATAATCAAGTACTAAATGTTGAACTAGATGAAATAAGAGATGAAGACGCAATTGAAAATTAATCAGTTACTAGAATGAGGCATACTACTGATAAAGAGAGCAAGACAAACCTAATAAAAAGTCAAGAGAATAAAAAAACCAATGAAACAAGAAATATGGCACAAGTGTCTCAAGAGAAGCAACTAACCAACAATAATTTAGAATTACTGTCTTGGAACATCCATGGAATAAGCAACTTGTTCAATTTAACTAAGGCTGACTGGGAGGGTGTATTAAAGAAGAGTGCAGTCTCATGCCTACGCGAAACGTGGGCGACAAAAGAGGATATTAGGCTACCGAAAAAACTACAGGAGAATTTGAGAATCATCGTTAATAAGGCAACAAAAGAAAAATCGCATCTTATACAACAAAGAAGAACTCAATAAATGCTTATGTTTAAGTGTATTTTAATGTTAAAAGAAATGAATGAATGAATTCTTAATTATGGTTAAATGTGACACAGAAACCGCAAATATCGTTACATGTAATGTTTATATAAGGGAACTGTACGCACAGGAACGGCTAACCATGCTCGCAAAATTGCTAAAGACAGTCAATGAACAATTTAATGGACAAATCATAGTGGGTGGTGATTTCAATTCACGTATTAGTGAACTAAACCAAATAGAAAAGGAACTAATACATGGAACAACACTTAAAGCAATAAGAAAATCTAAAGATAGAATCTGCAACAAGAATGGAACTCTACTCTACGAGCTGGTGGAAGAAATGGAGATGATTTGTCTGAATGGAAAAACTATAGACCTTCTGCGGACAACAACTACGTTTATACAAGAGATAAAAGACCTGAAGATTGAGGAAATTGCCATAACTGACTACATGCCAGTTAAAGGAGTTTTAAATACTACGATTAGTGATGTAAAGCGAGGAACGGAACCAAGCCCAAAGACTATAGAAAGGAAAGTCAAATTAAAATGGGAGCAAGACAAAATACCAGAGTTTTCGACAGAATTAGAAGCAAAAGAATATGAATACACAGAGGAAGTGGAACAACTTTATGAAAGAATTACGAATATAATTAAAGAAGTGGCAAGAGAACTTGGAATGGAGAGAATGGCAAAAAATAAGATAAACAATTTTGTAGAAGATAAACCTTGGTCCAACAAACAAACAATAAAAAGAACTAGTAAAAGGTACCGACCCAATAATGAGAGAGTACTACCTAAGTGCCAAAAGAACTCGCGGAACTTCTGGTCAATCATAAAGAAGCTTCACTGTCGGTGCAATGTGACCCCTATTAAAAAGGAGGACCGGGAGGAATTTTATACCAAGATATATAAAGGAAGAATAACTGTGGATAAGCTGTTTTGTAACCCAAGACACCCATATTCCAACCAAGAGATAGAGATGAATGAATTAATTATAACCCTGAGAAAGCTAAAATTAACAAATCTCCAGGACTAGATCAGATAGGAAATGCGTTCTATAAATGCTTGAACAAAAAATGGAAAGGTTACTTATTAGATCTGTACAACAGAATACTGGCGAAGGCACCACTTCAGAAAGCTGGAGCCTACTACACCTAACGATAATACATAAAAAGGGGCACGCCTCCGTACCAGGCAACTATAGAGGAATCGCCCTTGCCGGTTCAATGGTAAAAATATTCACGTCAACATTGGCTAAGAGAATAGACAAGTGTTGTGAAGAGAATAAAATCCTCCCTGAAGGCCAATCGGGATTTAGAAATGCGAGGTCGTGTGAAAACAATATATTCGTTTTAAACGCTAAGGTAACAGAGGCACTGGGAGAACAAAAAGGAAAGCTTTATGCTGCATTCATTGCTCTAGAAAGAGTTTTTGATTCGATTGACCACGAAGTACTATGGTTCAAGCTCCACCAAATTGGTAGAAGCGGTCAAGTGGTCAGAGGAATAAAAAGCTGCTATGACCGGATAAAAATGAAAGTAAGAACCAGTCAGGGAATATATACAAGGGAGATGAAAATCACTGAAGGACTATTGCAGGGAGATTCACTCAGCCCCATGTTGTTCTCCCTGCTGATGAGTGATGTTGATGAGTTCTACATGCAAAAGGGCCACACAAACATTGTAACCCGGATGGAGCTGCTATTGTTTGCGGGCGACATTATATTACTATCTAATGATGTGACTGATCTGCAACATAAATTAGATACACTAGCTAAATACTGTGACACGGTAAAACTAAAAGGTAATACCAAGAAAACCAAACCGGTAATTTTTCACAAAGCTGCTAAAATAAAAAGAGAGTGATAAAATTTAATGGAGGCACATTAGAAGTAGTAAAACAGTATACCTACTTGGGAATCCCCTTCTCCTCGTCGGGGTGGTTTAACAAGGCATGTCAATATCTATCAAATAAAGCAAGGATCGCATTAGGAACAATATGGAAACCATTTATGATAACGAAGATCCATAATTGGAAGGCTAAAATCAAACTGTTCGACGCAGTCGGTGCAACATCACTTCTACATGCGTCCAACATGTGGGGGTTACGTTACATGGATGAACTGGAAAAAATTCAAAACATGTTCCTCAAGAGAATGCTGGGACTGCCAATGTGCACTCCAGGTTATATGCTAACAATAAGATTCGAAGCTGGTAGATTAAACTTGGAGGTCGCAATTATAAAGAGAACCATACATTACTGGGCTACACTACTCGCAATGGAAGACACAAGATTTCCCAAAAAGAGCCATAAAATGCTTATCAAAATAGATGCTAAAGAGGGAGGGAAAAGTGACAAAAACTGGTACACTTTCCTAAAAAATATACTTAATAAAACTGGACCCGATTTCTCATTGATAAACCCATCAGTAAAGGCAATAAGAGAAGAATTATCGAAAATCCTAGAAGAAGTTGGAAATAGGGCCGTTCTAGCAGACAGAAGCAAAATTGAAAACACCACATACAGCCCGATATATAGAAGCATTAAGAACCTGGACATATTTGAATGCAAGAACAACGTACGATCAACACTTCCAATACATATCATAAGAACAATCGTGCAACTCAAATTAGCAGGGAGCGAAGAATTACTGCTAAGCAATAAAAATAACATGTTCTTTAGGATTAAGGGAACAAAGTAGTGTATATGTAATGATCTCGAGCTAGAAGCCAAAGAACATTTCATATACAGATGCATGAATACCGAGCGTGTAGATACTATATCAAAGATACGTTTCCACAACTTTCGGTGAATTGCGAGGAACATGCGAAATCGCCTTATTATTTCGTTCAAACAGCATTTTAAAAATAAGAGCTTTCTGTTTAAATGAATAAAGTAGAATACGTGTTTGGGGATACAAAACAGTACATTACAACAGAGTATAGCGCTTAGTACTTACTTCGTTCACATTCAGTATTTGTATTTTTATTCTATTTTAGTTTGGTTTTTACCAATAACAACTTAATGTCTAAGAGTTAATTCAAATGTACAATAATAAAATTAAAGATGATATGTGCTACTAGTTATAAGTTACTAGATACAAGTCTAGAAATGGGACAAAGATAACTGTATTGGTCGAGACTCATCGTAATAGGCAAAAGCCAATATGCGATTATTATTACTATTACTATTATATAATGTGTCCTATCATTTTGTCCCAGACTGTACCTATATGTTGCAGTAAAAACGGACGGTACAGGAGCAAGGAACAAATCAATTGTAACTGTTTTAAAATGAAAAGGAGTATATTAATTGTAAATTTAAATTAAATCGTACGAAGTGGCCTCAATACAGCTTTCATAATTCGCAATAATGCAAGCTTTAATGTTACCATAGGCTACTAAATTCGTCTTGTCACAGGCTGTGAACCTGTCAAGTCAAAAATATACAGTACCGTTTAAAAAATGTCAATAACCTGAAAGATGACCAGAACACAGAATTTTTCACGTCATAATACTTATCCTCTTAAGCAGTACAATTTTTCTCTCAGACGACTTTTTTCTAAACCTAAAGTAACGAAGTCATGTGGCGACCATCTCCCAACGCTCACCAGAGAGCTAAGGGCGGCTCACGTGTCTCGCGAACGAATTCGCAATACTTCACGAATATAAGACGCGATGCGAGCACCCTTCGTCAGCTTTCGGGTAGCTATCGACCCTCTAACCGTTAATTTTAATGTGTATTGGGTGGTATTGGGTGTACATTCCTATATCATTATAAAGAGTTAAGTCTTAGGTTTTTCGTAAAAAAAATTGGCTACTACTACCTGTTAATCAGGGAATTACAGGGGTCACTGTTACAAACGATGAGTCATGAACAATTATTTATAAAATCGATTTTATAGAAAAGTATTCACATACTAAAGATTTTTATTAAATTTTCTATAAGAATTTAGCCCAAAATTGCATCTTTTTATTATAGTAACAAGGATAGTTTTTACTGATAAGACTATAACTTTTTACTGTTTAGATAGATTTGCTACGAATTTTATCAGAAAAAATAATCGTCTAAGGCTGTTATGTAGAGTGCAAAGTTTCTTACCGTGACAAAAAAAATTTCACCCCGTCTATACAATCCTACTCCAAACCTTTGATAAAATTCAATATAGCTATAAAACAATAACTGCAGCAAACAGTCAAAAAGTATACTAGTTCTAGCAAAATAAAAAGTAAATGAGATCAAATAATTCTTTCAGGATACGTACTAATAAATAAGAAGCATAATCCATTATGTTGCTGACCATTCCTTCTAGGCTGGCGTGTTATCATCACTTGAACATTAATTTTAGAATTTTAGTATGAAATTCCAAAAACAGTAATGGTCCCAGAAATATGAAGAAACAAGTTCAAAATATTAAATAATGATGGCCCTGTAAATTTTATGTAATAGAAATTCGACCGAGAATATAAAGGTAGTTTATAAGGGTGGTTTCTTATTCTAATAAAAAAATAATACCAGAATCAGATTCTGCAGCCCGAAAAACCTCTAAAGCCATTTTTAGTCGTAACGAATAACGTATAAATAACAGAGATATGAATTTAATTGACGTTTTTACAGTTTCGGATCGGTGTCGATGTCTATGCGTTCTGGTTGTGTGAGTGGAAGTCGGTCTCCTAATTTTTAATCCTGTACGTGTTTAAAACGGGGCTTTAGATTGCACAACGGTAAAGGAATTTTTATGTATATTATAAGGAACTCGCAGCGTTCAGGATGTGCACTATTTTGGGCCACCCTACTCTAAAAAGTAGAGAATTCATGGTAACGGATGGTAAAAATCAAATTCGTAGCCCGTGCCTTTAACATTCAATGTCTTAAAAGTCATTCGAACATGCATGTTAGAATTTTACACAAATAAGCTTCTAGACATTATCGATACATTTTCTAAGCTTGAAAAAATCTGTAACTATGATTACAAATTTCATTTACACTTATTTATATTTATTATTTATTCTGCAAAACCTATTTAGACAAATTAGGGCTTACAATTGGCAATCCTTTACGAAATTATTAAATGTGACGTTAACAGCAGTTTGTCATTAAGAAGTTGAAAGAAAATAAGAATCAATTTATAAACATTTCATGGTAAAATGGCGTTAGTGTTCATATAATAAGTCAAATTCGTTTTAGTTGTCGCAAAAGTAAGTAAATACTGCACGTAAATATACAGGGTGTTAAAAAGAAGGTCCGATACTTAAAGGGCTTATAGTACTCACCGAGAGACAACTTCTTTTGTGATGCGTGTGCTTATGATAAACAAAACCAGCTATCCTTCAAGCAAAGGGTTCGAACGAATACAAAACCAGGGGAGTTGATTTACTCAGACCTATGTAGTCCTATGTCTGAGGCATCTGTCCAAGATGCCAGATATTTCATTACTCTGAAAGATGTCTGCTCTGGCTATCGAGTGGCCTATTTCATTAAGTACAAGCTGGACGCCCTGAACTGCATAAGAAGGTATACTGCACAACTGAAGTCCAAATTTGAACAGTCCCAGAGGATCCTTCACACAGAAAATGGCAAAGAATATTGCAACCGTGAGGTAGAGGACTTCCTCTCAAAAAACGGCATTCAGATGCAGACAACCGCCCCGTATACACCTGAACAGAACGAGCGCGCAGAACGTGACATGAGAACAACAGTTGAAAGCGCTAGGTCCACGCGTTATGCCATGGATCTTCCTACATACCTGTGGACAGGAGCTGTAAATACAGAAATTTAAATTCTAAATCGCATCCCCACATTAATTGGATTATGTAAATACCCCCCCCCCCCCCCCCCCCCCCCCCCCCGACAAGTTATCGAAGCAAAGCTAGAAGCTGCTGCTGGTTGGCTATGAAGGAAACTTCAGTAACTATCGTCTCTTCGATCCTACATCAAAGAAAATAAGCGTCTCAAGAAACGTGTTATTCAAAGAGAACAACGAGCCATCTCGAGAACCTCTGAAGAACATGGCCCGAATACAAATCACTCAGGAGGATATCCATTCAAACCGTCAACCAGAAGATATTGTTAAGATCAACAAACAAGACGCACAAACAGAGAAACATCCGGAAGAAGTGGAGGTCGAAAATGCAACCAACAGAGCAGCAGCGTCTGCGATGCAACTTGCCCCCGTGAAACATTGAAAGCTTCACAACGCTTTCTGGAAGCAAATCTGGTGGAAACGGCTATACCGGCTACGTTTGAGGAAGCAATGAAGAGTCTGGGGCTTACAAGTAGAAGGCTGCGATTGAGGAAGAATTGGAGGCTCTCGAGCGTACACTTTCAAACAGCGGCCAGAAAAATGCACTCCAAACCAATTTCGGCATTTGGACTTTATTGGGCAATTCACGACGGTTAGACGCCACATCGCCGGAAAAGAGAACAACGTTGCTGACGCTTTGTCCCGAGTAGAAGATATACAGCCCACAAAATGTGTGGACTATGCGGAGTTAGCAAAGTCTGAACAGTCAGATGAAGAGCTTCAACGCTTCTTATTGTCGAAGTCAGCACTCAAGTTGAAATGGATCCGCTTTCCATCTACCCTGGGTGAAGTAGAAATATTTTGCGATATTTTTATATATACTACGCGTCCATGTGTTCCAGGGCCTTACCGTCGCAAAATATTTAACAGCCTACACGGGCTGTCTCATCTCGGAACAAGAGGAACAAGGAGAATCATCACAGATCGTTACGGATGGCCATCTGCCAACAAGGACTGTGCCAGGTGGGTCCGACAATGTCTCCCATGCCAATGCAACATGGTCACACGGCATACAACATCTTCAGCCGGCAGCTTTCAAACACCAAACCTCAGATTCGGTTACATCCACATCGACAGAGTGGGGCCGGGACAAAGGCCCGTGGATTCAAATACTGCCTCACCTGCATCGATCGCTTCACCCATTGGCCGGAAGCAATATCGATGGAGTACATTTCAGCTGAAATCGTAGCCAGAACCTTGCTACACGGATGGATCGCATGTCTTGGCGTGCTTGAAAAAATAACAACGGATCGAGGTCGACAATTCAAGTCGTAACTCTTCAAGGAATTGACACGGCTGATCGGTTCAAAACATATCAGAACCATGACACTTCATCCTGCAGCCAACGACATGATCGAGAGGTTCCATAGATAACTCGCAACCACAATCAGATGCCACAACACGGAGAAATGGACAGAGGTCTTACCTCTAGGCCGAAGTATCATTAGTTTCGGAGTTACAAAATGTTATTCTTCTGTTTACTTTTGTATTGCTTAATAATTATTTAATAATTATGGTTCATTCTTACACAAATTGCGAATAGACGGATATGCATTTCATGCACGATAAAGCAAATTGCAATGCTACACAAGCAGCATGCCTGTATCAAGAAGCACCCTATCAGCCAAGTGTGCAGTATCATACAAAAACGTTGTTTATATCTAACGATGGCACTTTTTAACTTCGGAGCTAATAATATGTGGACTTATGTTCATTAGAACTTTTTTGTTTGTTTTGATCAGTACTACTTGCCTCTGAAGATTGAACCAATCTTTTTGAACACCCCTTATATTTAAAAGTTCACCAATCTTGGTTTCCGGCATCTTTTTTGCTATAAAACTTAATCGCACACTAGATCATTAATCCACCACAACACGTTACTTTTAACGATGCTTTGCGTCGTGCGTTAAGTTTCCCTTTTTTGAAAACACTTTTTGTAGGTACTTCCTCGTATGATAAAAGTATACGCGACTCACCGTTTCACAACGCAACAAAATGTTAAGCCATCCCTTTGTCCTTGTCGCAAAAGAAACCACTCGAGTACAAATTTATAAGTCGCGGTAAGGTCAAATTTTGCAACGACAGTGGTGTCACAGGCATGATTTTTAAGACGTGATCACTCTTCGTCATTATGTTGCAAATGACTCACCTACTCCATATTTGTCGGTTTCGGAAGGGAGCGCAAAAATTTATTCTTAGTAATGGAGTCTAACAGAACAGGAAGCAGGTATTAGAGTCTCACGATTGGAGGGGATTATTCTCATTCAATTAGTTTTATTTTTCGGCTCTGGCTGAGGTTTATTTAAAAAAAAAATGAAGTATAACAGAACGTTGGGGTGCAGAGCCGGGGAATAAAGTCTAATACCGTGTATCCATTCGACAACAAGTTACAACGCGGGTCGATGCTTCCTCTCAGACGTGGTGTTCACTCGCGAGAAATACTATTTTTCTACCTTAACACGTTGGTGCGAGGGTCTTCGGCGATTGGCGCATTACATTTCATGTATGCAATTAAATAAAGTGCAGGGGAGGCCAGGCTTCAGGCCGTCCTTGGTAAAGAGCGACACTACCCCCCTGAGCTTCGGGCAGGGTGTGGTAGGTGCCGGACCGCCACTGGGTGCGTAGCGACACCCCCCCACCCGAACAATACCGGGGTAAGCCGACCCACTCGTGTTGGTTTGGAGATGTTACAGCATCTTGAGCAGGCAGCGAAGTTTTGGTAAGTGGCCCGCGAAAGTGCGTCCAGTTGTAGTTGAAGCCGAAGGTCCGAAAACTACAATGGGGGTCGGTATGCCCGCAGACGAGAGCGTTGCTCCGTGCCGTACCGACCATTGGCGTCGGATTCGTGGCGGTACGTGGTAACCCCATATCGCGCGGGAGAGTAGGCCGTGCCACTCGACAGGTGAGCAGCAGTCTCTGCTCAGGCACCAGCCTGCAGCGCTGGTAGAGGGCTAGAAAGACCTCCTCACGGCCACGGGTCGACTCCTGGGCTGTCCGGGATCGAATTGGTAGTTCTTGTATAGACCCTATACTTGAACACGCTGATTGTGCGCATCTCAATCCCTTGCGCATGAGGGCCGTGTGGTTAAATCCTAGGAATGCACACCGCACGTAAAACAACGACAGGTGGTTGGTTCCCCGTGGATGCGGCGACGATACTTAACACGTTCCGTGCCAAGCCCTTTTTGCCTGATTTGTCGTTCAGGCCATTTCATATTTTGACTAAAGATTGATGTATTATCACACAATATTTCATTACATCATCAATCCATAGGCAGTTATCTTGTTTAGAGCAGTTATCACATCGTGTACCACTTGTGGTACACGTGGCGCTGCGATCAGTTCGATTGTAAAAGTCAGTCAGTTCAAAACTTTTCGATTAGTAAATAACCTGCTGTATTCGAATTTGTTACTGAATTTGATACTGAAGTAGTAAGACAAAAAACTATAAGAGTAATGACGTTTTGCGGCGATTGCCCGAAAAAGCCGTTTTTATGTATCCCTTGCTTTAACAAAATCAACCATTACATGTAATTATTAATTATTGTATATATAACAATTAAACAAACTTATGTGCTATGTTCGCCACTTCATTTTGTATAATGCCTCATTCTTTTGGTAGAAATATATTTTACAGAATAAAATTTGTCATAAACGTATGTTTTCAGCGCATTTTATGTATATGTCTGCATGTACCACCGGTGGTACTCGTGGCCCGAAGATCAACTTTAGCGTGTACCACCGGTGGTACACGTGGCACCGAACGTGTTAACCAGTTCTGGCGGCTCCTTTCATGGCCGCCGGCGTAACCAAAAAATTTATCCGTAGCAAACGCTCTACGGCGCTATGAGTTTTCCTATTGGCCTCTCGTTTGGAAAATGATGTGCTGTGGGTACATTAGGGGTGTTAACGCATGTGCCAGTTTTGGCGAGGTAGCACAGTCGTGTCACCCTCGGGTGTCCGACTTCAGATTCGTCTTCCTATCCTACTTCGGCGATGTCTGCTAATGAACGTGAATTTATAATTCTCTTCAATTAATGTTACTGCGGAGGTCACCAGTGTGCAGCGCATTATATTTTATTTAATTGAATACAGTGGTTCACAAAAGTAGTCGAACGATTACATTTGCAACGTTTAATAAGCGAAATGTGTATGTTAAACTAAAGTACATATTTACAACAATATGGTATCTGTAGCAAAAGGAAAGTCTCAAGATCATCTCTGTAAAATTGGAAAACAATTCAACGATATATGCAGTAGTTACAGTACCTTTAGTACAAGTACGTACCATCGGTGGGTCATAAAAATATTCGAACGCATGCATTATTATTTATTATTTGTACATATTATCTTATATTAATATTTATTTGGTCCACCTTTGGCTCTCATTACATCTCTAAGGCAGTATTTCATACCGTGCACTAATTTTTGCTAGATATTTACGCCAATAGTATTGCATACTTCGATCATCTTTTTGTTTTAGTAACCCTTTTGGGTTTATTTCATGATTATTTAATCTTCTACCTATTTCAGACCATAATTACTCATAGGATTAATGTCTGGGCTTTGTGATGGAGTGTTTAAGACGTGGGGTGTATTATGTAGTATCCATTCTATTACGATCTGAGCAGTACACTTCGGATCGTTCTCTTGTTGAAAGTAAAAGTTTTGTAAAAGGCCTAATTTTTCCGGCATTTTCTTTAAAATTCTTCTTCAAAATATGCAAACACTTGTATGTGTCTAAAATACCATCGATAAATATTAGATTTCCGGTACCATTGGTTAACATGCCACCCCACACCATGACAGAACTACATCCGTACTTTACTGTTGGACGTAAGTTTTGCATTTCCATTACAGCTTGGGATCTTTTCCACAAATGATTGCGTCCATACGAAGTAAGAATGTTAAATTTACTTTCATCGGAGAATATAACTGTATCCCAGAAGATACTGATTTTACTGATACATTTTCTTACAAAACTTAATCTCTGTTTCTGATTTTTCTTATTAGTGTACGGTTCTTCCTTGCAACTCTACCGTGAAAATTATTTTCTCGTAAGTCTACTACAGAGTTCTGGGTGAACATCTTTTCCAAATGCATTTCCGACCACTTCTGCAACCTTCGGAACCGATGTATCTGGGTTCTACTTTATTTCTCGAATAATATTGTTCTCTTCTTGACGATTCAATTTCCTTTTAAAACCTTTACAGACTTCATTTGCAAGAGTCCCTGCATTTTTCCACTTTTCTATAATGTAGTGGATCGTAGATTTACTTCTACTAACGAGATCGGATATTTCTTTATGAGATTTTCCTTTTTTATGGAGTTTTAATATTAATTCTCGCTTGCAGTTCTGTGATTCCGACTTCTTCGTATTCATAGTTTCTACACTCTGATAACTGCACGCAATTATAACACGAAAGTTACTAAACGATGTCTTAACATCGATTGAGTTTGTCAATCATAACATTTGTTGCGGAAATTCATTGTAAACACCGTTTACCTCTAAGCGCTCGAATACTTTTGTGACCCACTGATGATGCGTGCTTCTACTATACGTACTGTAACTCCTGTATATGTCCTTGGATTATTTTCTAACTTTACTGAGATAATCTTGAGACTTTCCCTATGCTACAAATAACATATTATTTTAAACGCTTTAGTTTAACATACATATTTCGTTTATTAAACGTTGAAAATGTAAGCGTTCGAATACTTTCATGAGCCACTGTATATAACTTGATTTGAAATAGCCGTAGTTTCCTCGTTGTCGCGTCACAATAGTGGCGACTACGTAAAGCGAATTTTACGTATCTTCCAAGAATAACAAAGGACTATGCTACTTCTTAATTTGCTGGTCGCATCAACAAGGACGCGCTGCGGATATACGTATGTATAATATATAAATTTTTATGTACAGTACCGCGCATATCCAATTTCCTTTGACGGTGCGTGATAGAACTTGCTCTTGAATGGCGAAAGTATGGAAAACCACCACTCTCCCCACCACCCTCGTTCTGTTAAACTCCATTTTTAAGAATAAACCCCGCCTCCGTGCCACCCTGACATCCGGATGTATTCGGGAATTGGTCTGGCATATCTACAGTGAGCTGCTGGAAAGATGACGAGCGGAAGGAATGCGGGTCTGATTAATTACAGCAGGCCTAGGTGAACACAATTATAAAAACAAAACACACGCATTTTCCTTATTGGCTGAACGGTCACATCTACTAATCGGATCATATAGCACCGCGTGACAAAGGCGGAACGTGCGGAGTACCCCTCTTGCCCCTGTGTCGTCCCGCTAGTCATCTTTCTAGCAACTCACTACAGTGAAAGTTGGATAACTGCCCGCATCGATCTACTGCGTAAGTGCCCGTTGGTCATCACCACGGGGGTTGGGGTTCCCCTTGACGCACACAGAAGTTCGACAGACGAGTAGTGTAACCTGATACTAACTCGAATGTCGGTGAGACAATACTAATGCAAACATAAAACTTTTTCAATTTTGATTTTTTTTTAAATTAAACTTGAACTAACGTATTTTTGAGGTTTTTCTGGTTCAAATAAGTCCAAACACGGTATAATTTGAATTATATTTACTTATTGATATTGATTAAGTGTGCCACGTTGTAGGTTTAAATTATAAACCAAATATGCTTTAAATTATATCGTGTTTGGTCTCATTTTAATTAGAAAAACCTCACAAATACGTTAGTAAAAGTTTAATTTTAAAAAAATCAAAATTAAAAAAGTTTAAAAATGTTTGCATTAGTATTGTCTCGCCGATGCATAGTTTTCGCATTCTGTAGTGTCTCGGACCTCTTTCGCTTCCACTCGCTGTCCTTCTCTACGTTTGTCAACAAACCGAACTTCGGTTCGAGCCTTGTCTATAATTAGAATCGATTCTCTTACTGCATAACTACCCGCCTTGGGTCCCGATTTTCGGGCAGTTATCCAACTTTTACTGTATACTCATAAAAGTGTATGTTACTTAGCTCACTGAATTTGTTTTGTAACGCAAAATAAAATGGTTATAAGAAAATTATATGGTGCCATTTAAGAAAGTGAACATGACACCTCTGTTTCTTAAAACAATAATCTGGCACAAAATTTGTTTGTACCATCATGTACCGTTCGTATGAACAACTTTCTCTACCTCTAAGGGTTTGAGAAATACACTTCAACCGGACACACTGTATGCCAATGCAATGCCTGCTATGACGTAATCAGTGATATTTTCACATGGCAATAATTTTATAGTATTTCGGCTTTGCTCAATAGCTGTTTTCGACAGATTCAATTGGAAATTGCCTCTTTAATAATTGCAAAGACGAAAATTTCTTCTTTATCTGAAGAAAATAAGAATGAAACCTAACGCTAACATGAATTTAATCGCTGCCATGTTTTCTTCTTTACTGTGAAGAATATTGAGTCAGCCCTATAACAATCTGTCTCTTATCTTCGATGAGGTATCGATTTGCGTCAGGAAACATGTACGCTGGTGGCATCCAGAGATTCATCGCTTTGCGATGGAACCGTAGAATATCTACTTATCGCGTTTCTAGGTACTCTCCAAGATGAAACGTTCTGGAGCATCCCTTTGTTTTGCTGGGTATAAGAAAATGCCCTTAGATGTCTCCTGGCCGCATTTCTTTATAACCGCTCTCAGTTTTAACGTGTTACTACAAACAATCTTTTGTGGCATCTAGTATTAGTCCTAATAAGTGTAATAAATCTTGTGTGGTGTTTGGAAAGGTAAAATAAGGGAAAAACAGTTGTGTTGCGTTAGTTGACCGTGGCTTGGGACCATATCTGGCCAGCTATCAAGGGAGTTAGAGTTCTAGGAAATCCCGAGTATGTTTCTTCTCCATTGAGTGTGAGTGAGGCACGGAAACCTGATACGAAATATCGAGTTGCCTTTTTGAGAATTGAAGTCAGTCTCCGTTACGTTCGTTCATTTTACATACGTAACGCTGGAGGCTCATTTCAGGAAACTAGTTCCGGCAACTGGTGGAGATAGCGATGGTCAGTTAACAAGGCAACATCCTGGTGAGGTAACGCGGCAATACTATACGCTAATTATTTCATTTAACCCATCCCACCGCGTAACATTACACTAGAGTTTTGTATGTTTCCCGTCACATTTTGAATAAATAATTATGCTTTACTAATTCCTTATGACGTATTTTTAACCCTTTGTGACCGTAAGGCGAGCATAGCCCAACAAAACACTTTTACCGTCCTGATCGTAAGTCGGGGTGTGCCCGACACACGTAATCGGTCTGTTATTGTAATATTTGTACACGAAAATCGAGTCTGCATATGAAATACTGTTTCGAGAGATATCACACTATTAACGATTATAGAGTATAATATTACAATTAAATGTACTAAACAACTTTATTTTCTATACATGTAAAACAAAATGATGGGTTCCAAAATATGTAATTCCGATCAGTGGGATACCCATGCTCTGGCACGCTACGATCGCAAAGAGTTAAATGAGCTACATCAATTTTTCTTTTCCGGTATTAATAAAATGACTCCACCATCCTTCTTTGCATACAATGGTCCAAACTAAGAATATACAATCTTTCATGGCTCCTAAATTCTCCCACCAGGGTCCAAACATTTAGATTTTCGAATCAAATATGTTCTACTTTCCACAATAAAAAAAGACCTTAGTTATAATGAAATAGCTGAAACTGTAATACTTTTCCCCAAAGAAATGAAGCTCGTCGATCGTTGTACCTGTTACCCTTTGGCAACGGTGGCTTTAGAACCCATAGGGGCGACGGTACCGGGGTCATTTTTTTACCCAAACTGCGCTCTTTCTGAAAGTACTTACGATACAGAGTATCGATGTTATATACTAATTTTTTGATATGTGAATTCATGTACTATTGAAAAAAGGAAAATTACGAAAGCGTAAGCATTTTTGCGAAACATATAAAGGGTGTTCCATTATAATCTTTTCACGCAATTATCTCCCAAAGTGTTCGCTGATCGAAAAAATATCCTAAACAGAACATACTCTGTTTCGAGAACGACATCTTATTTTGGAGACTAGTCTCATTTAGGCGGAGGTGATATTCGTTTTTTGAATAAAACAAAAAATTCTGTTCAGCTAGGTGTGCAGCCCATTCCGAGAGGAATTCATTCACCTATGGTATGTGTTTTTTTCAAGATAGTTCAAGGTCATTTACCATCATTCAAATTTCTTTTCGCTTAACGGCTTATAACCGTGCCGACGAATTTCTACGGTGCGCCGCAGCGAGAAAAGTCTTTTATCCGTTCAGTGAAGAGAGAATTTAAACGATGGTAAATGACCTTGAACGACCTTGAAGAAACAATGTAACATAGGTCAATGAATTCGTCTCGGAATGAGCTATACGCCTAGCTTGAACGAAAACATATAGTTCCCTTCAAAAAACAGTGGTTACGTTGAAATCTCGAATGCACTTCCATCTAGGCAAAACTTGTGCCCATAATACAATGTCCCTCTCAAAACGGAGTAAATTCTGTTTGAAACGTATTTTTCGATCAACGAATAGTTCGGGAGATAATAGAGTGGAAAGATCATAATAGGACACCCTGTTTGACGCCCTCATTTAACGAACTATATCAATAGAACTACTATCTACTAATACAGAGTGGTCCAATAAGAATTCTCAGTTTTAATACCCCCGGAACCATGAGAGTTAGAGAAAAATTTTCAAAGAAAAGTTGTTTAGTACAAAAAGGGCCATCGTATGATCGTACCAACTTTTTTTGTAAGTGGAGCTACATAGGAGATATGGAGGTCATTCCTGTTTTTTTACCACATCCCATGTTTCTATGTTTATTTGCTGATAGCAGCAATAAAGACAAATATTAAGACCTACAACACAAGGTCAGTCAAAGCCATGGAAGTTCGATTACATAACCTCATTTCTTTTAGATGTTATATTCGATATGTCGACCGCCGGCGTTTTGGTTTTGAGTGAAACCACCCAAGCAACGTTCCAACAAATCTTTCTGCTGAGTTCTTCATGTATTGGAGAAATTGCTTTCCTAATATCATTAGGAAGAGCTGTTTTATGAGTGTATTCATACAATGTATTGTTGGTCTTAGCTACCTGTCAAGTACACCAGCTGTTCGAACCAGGCTGGCAGTCCTCATGCTGGGGTTTCTTATCGGTTGATGATTTGTGCTTCAGCGTAGTTCAGCTCGATTTTCTCATGTCTGCCGTTGAATTTTTGTTTCTTCTTATGGCTAGTCCATAATATACGCATAATTCATCAATCAATTTTGACGTCAGTTTTCCTTTTCCTCCAAGCCCTTTTTTTTCTTTTTCTGGTTTATGAAGACGTGTCCACATGCGGTTTTGCACGTGACCAACGCACTCTTTTTTCTGAATTACAATGTCATCGCCATATGGTCACGAATCTACGATGCCTTTAAATGTTTTAGTATCGTTATCACCGATATGATATAAATATTTGACATTGTGTAATTCAACAGATCTTGAGAACATTTCGACCGCTCCGTTCACCTCCATCTTTCCGGAGCTGCCTTCATGAGTAATCGAGCACTCGCTTTCGTGTGATTTCTCCCATATTTCGAATTCTTCTTCGTTTAATTTCTCTTTACAGTATTCACACGTCTTGCAATATAATGACTTGACGATGAGATCCAGTACCTTGCCAGAATGGTGACCAAGTATTAGGTTGGGGAGAAAGTAATCCGGATTTTTTGCTGAAAAATATTGATTAATAAAACATGTTTACAATAGCTTGTTTTAGTTAAAGTAGGCGCCGTTTGAATCGACTACCTTCTGCCATCTTTCAGGTAAAAGTTGAATTCCGCGCTTATAAAAATCTTGCTCTTTGGATGCAAAGTAATTATCGACCCATTCTTTAACTTCAGCGGCATTTTTAAAGTGCTGTCCTTGTAGGCTATGCTGTATCGACCTGAATAGGTGGAAATCTGTTGGTGCAACGTCTGGTCAATACGCAGGGTGTGGAAGGATTACCCAGTCCAAGTCTGTCAGGGTATTTACATTGGCTGCAGCGGTATGGGGGTCTGGCGTTGTCATGCAGAAGAAGGATCTTGAGTCGATTCGTGGCATACAATAATCGCTTTTCCTGCAGTGCCGAGGTGGCAAGAGTTCATAGTAGACGACACCCTTTTCATTTCACCACACACACAAAAGCACTTCATGGCCGTGGATGTTGGATCTCGGTGTCTGAAGAACGACTTAACCGGAATCCACCCATGATCGTTTACGATTTCGATTATCAAAGTGAATCCATTTTTCATCCCCCGTCACAATACGGCTCAAGAAACTTTTGAAAAAGTTTCAAAGTTTGTTTTTTTCAAATTGAAAAACAAAAGTAAGCAGTGGCAAATATGCAGTTTATCTGGCACCATGTTCAATTAAATTAAATACAGGTTTATCACAAACGGGATGATTTGTCACGCTATTATTTGAATGTAAGTTGGTAAACAATAGGAAACACAACAAAACACTAAGATACAAATGACTACACTACGCTGTATTGTCATCTACCCACGATCCGGATTACTTCCTCCCCGACCTAATAATTTAACAACACCTTGACGGGGCAAAAAGCCGCGCTTTCTCCATGTGCCGTTTCCAGAAACAACAAATCCCGCCGCTTCACGTGTATTTTCTGCTATTGCTGTCAACCGTTTCTCTTCTGTGGCCGCTTCAGACAACAATACACAAGCAACACTTTTCGACCCGCTGTGGATACTTTTGACAATGTCTAAATAAAGTGTTTGACTGAAAACTTTAGAGAGGTCTATAATACCACAGAATTTTCGAAAACCGTTGCAACCAATACTGAGAGGTCTCATTGCGAAAACTAATCGACGCTTAATTTCATAAGCGTTTTTTATAAGGGGTCAAGAATTGATAGATCCGGGTTCACAATTATCACACTTGACACTAATTTGAATCCAAATCCTCGAATACTGGATTCGGCGAAAGTCACCTTCCCATCGCAAAGTTATACACAAAAGTAATACACAAAAAGTAAAATTAAATAAAAATAAACTTGAGAATTGTAGTCTAAAGCAATTTTTCGATTTCAAAACTTTCACGCAGCAATGTGGACAACAAACGCACAACAGCGGACTATAACATTAAAAGCATGGATTGAGGAACATACGTTACAAAGGGGCCCCAACGCAGTGGGGATGAACAATCGTCGTATCCTGAACCTTTACAGTCCTTAGAGCTCGGTTAGCCTGACTCTCCTATTGTGACTCACCCGTCGCGCAGGTATACGATTTTATGTTCGGCTCTATATCTTGAAAACTAATGCCAGCATACATTTCGGACCTTTTGCATTTCATTCTAGAAATTTCAAAGTAAACGGAAAAAAAATTTCCGATTTTTTAAAAAATTTACACCAGTCTAACCCCTTAATGCAATATTATACCCATGACACTACTGATTCAGTTACACTTTGAATGATCTCATGAAGGTCTTCCGTGACTATGAATGACTTTGTGTTATAGGTCTTTGTATTCGTCTTAAGACCTGCTATCAGCAAATAAACATAAAAACATCGATGACGTAAAAATACAGAGATGACCTTTATACCTGCTAAGCGACTTCTCTTACAAAAAAGTCAATATGAGCACAGGATGGCCCCTTTTGTAGTTATTCTTACCGAATAACTTCTATTCGAAAAACTTTTCACTTACTCTCATGGTTCCAGACATATTCAAGGTGATAATTCTCATTGATCCACCCTGTATATTATTTTTATAACATATTCTTAATTAGCAACATAGTATATTACTTTTCCTACGTGATTTTCCTTTTACAAAATAGAAATATGTATCGGGAAATTTAAAAAAAAAATAAATCTTAACTAAAGCTAATATTACTGCTTTTATGTAAATATTCTATAGGAATGTGAAGAAAGCATTCGCGCCTTTCACTCGCAGCAATACAAACAATGCTGTATAATGTATGTTACATCAGACTAGACCGTCGTTTTATTGCTATTATACAAACAAACGGTATTTACTACCATTCAAACCCCATTGTATACTTGAGGCCTGCGTAACTGGGTGCTCTCGACTTGCACTTCTCCTTTCGAGGTATCCCCACTACGGGGCTTAGGTTAAGGCACGGGGACGAGTGAGTCAACTTGAGTCCCCTAATGGGGGCAACTCCGGAGGAGAAGTGTGTGCCATGGGCACCCAGTTATGTAGTTCTGGTATACTTGGTTAAGTTTCCAGGCATGGGTAAAAAATGATCCAGGCACCGCTGTGGGAGGGTTAAACATAATGTAAGTACTTGATGCGATGTTAATCAACTAATTAATACAACAAAATGTATCGAAAGAATTGAATAGAATTTTTTCGGAAAAGTAAAAACTGTTTTGAATTACTATACAACGTTAAAGGTGTACGAAAATTAGAGAATATTACTTTGAAAAATAAAAAATACAATTTTGTCTTATGGTACGACCACTGTTCCCTTTCATAGTAGTAACTCTCTTACACATTTCATTAGTTCTGGTATGGCTCTATCCTATTGTTTAAATACATGGCTAGGCATGCACAAGGAGGGTCAATGACATTAAACACTCAGAATCTGCTTCGTTATTTTTAAAGATATGAAACATACTTTACTTACAAAAGTTGTACGATGCCGAAAGAACCATAACATTCTAACAATAATTTTTTTTTAGGTAACGGGTATTAGGAAATTTGAAGCTCAACTATGTTTTTTTAAATGGAATGCTATGCTTTTTTGGCTCTAGAAGAATAGTGGATGATTAAAGGATTTCAACGACCTGTAATACAAGGTCATTATAGCATGTGAAATAAATTCGGAAGTGATATGAAGTGTACAGGCTTCAGTAGTTCAACGGTTTCAGCATTGCGTCGACACGATCAGATAACACTCCGAGCATCTTTTATGACGTAAGAATCGTTAATTTCCTATTTTATTTAACGTCGAACTCCTTGTATTAGAGTTTCTTGAAATCGTCTAAACACTCGCTATTCTACTACGGTCGAAAAGTATAGCATGCTAATTAAAAAAATGGAGTTGACCTTGAAATCCCCAAAGGCCCTCCATCTACAAAAAATTATTATTGGAATGTTATACCTTCCTCGGTACCATATAACTTTTGTAAATAAATTTTTTCATATCTCTAAAAATTGTGTGGATATTACAGGTGGTCAAAGTTATTGCCCCGCACTGTATAAACTTAATTAAGATAAAATTATTTAAATACATTTCTATTCAAGTTCGTTTGTCGTTAGCGTTAATGTTACTATGCCGTTTACCATGCGTCTCGAGTTAGCATAAACAATCGGCATTAAAAGTGACAAAATAAAAAGTTTGATACGTAAAAATTAAATAACGTAATTTGATGCGTAAAAATTAACAAGAATTATGGCTATATGTTAAAAAACTAACCGTTATTTCTTCTGGCATGAATTTCTTGGTCCTCCGATACAGTCTCCAAGAGTGGCAAGGTATTATCTGGACAATAAGGTGAACTGAATGGAACGCCTGCAGTGGCCTCTGACATTCCAGCGCCATCTAAACCTGCGCTATGACAACTACGTGGCAGGCTGGAATATCCTGTAAATAAAATTTTTCAAATGTTATAGTTTGTCAACATACTCAAAAAATACTTTAAGGGGTCTCCCTAGTGACGGTCGAAAGACGAAGCGATCTTTGGGAATTTTTTTGAAGAAAAGTAATAACCGTATGAATGTAATAGTTGGCTGCTGTATCAGACAATGTTTGAAGAATACGTAATAATTATTTAGTGCAGAAATAACGATTCTGTCCAAAGCTATAGGGATTCTGCCACTGCACCTAAAAAAATTTGTCTTCATGGCTGCCATAAAATCTGTCCTCAGAATTATCAGAATGAAAAAGAAAAGTATTCTTAATCTGTATGAGTGTGGCTATAGCCGGTAGTAGAATAAATGAAAAAAAACGAAAAATTAAAAAATGGCAACGTCTGAAAGGAAAAGTTTCGATTTTCGCACAAAAAATGGCTTTTTTTTTAAGTCGCAGAATTTGAATTTTTCAAATATTGACTTAGTTCTAGTACCAGCGAGAATGAGGCATTTACTAAATATGTCTGCCAAGCTTCACGTAAATCGGATGATTGGATTTTGAGATATCGTAGCAGTCATTTGAAAAAAAAAATTGTTATCAGAAAAACGCGTTCAAAGTTTCATGTATCCTTTAAAATTATATGAAAGGTTCCGTTTCAAAGCCTGTAGCATTGTCAATTTTTGTAATGCATCTGTAACACTTTGGTAGTATGTTTCTAAGATGTAAAACTATAAGAAAATCTCAACAAAAATAAATTCGATTCTTTTAACCAATCACACTAGGGAGACCCCTTAATATTGTTTTTAACATGTCGTGCGGAAATTTACCTTAACTTTTACAACAGAAAAGGTGGAGGAAAAACAAAGAAACAGAATTTTTATGGTTATAGACGTAATATGTACCGTGACAATTGATAGGTCCCTTTTTCCAAGCCTAATGTACAATTTACATGATTCATACGATTTTTCCTGCAACTTGATCACCTGTAATATCTACATCATTTCTTGTTAGGTTAATAAATAGAAAAATAGTAACCAACGGCTTTCTCGGCCTTTTGTGTTGGCACGATTGCCCGTGTCGCCTAACGTTCAGACAGAAAGTGAAACTAGAGTTAAGGCGATCCTCTGGTCAAAATTGTTAAAAAAATTGATTTTTTTGATATTTCTAACTAAATTAGCTATAAAACCATAATTCGGACGAATTCGGAACCAATTCTTTTTGCACTGTGGTCACAAACCTTTACCGAGTGTGATGACACTAGAAAGAGCGTCGGGACTCACCCGGAAGTACAACAAAATCATTAATGAAATTTTATAATCGTACATAAAATGACTGAATTATTGATTATTTTCAAATATTAATAACTATACAAATATATATTATGAAAAAGTAAAAACTGTGTGGAAGTGCAGTATATACCTACCTGAAAAGGTTCCATTATTCAGGAATTTACATAATTTACTTAAAACATTTGAAAATCGCTAATAAGCGAACGATGTTTCAGAAAATGGTTAAGAAAGAAAAGAGTGGCATAAAATCTCTTCACTTTGGATGAAGCACGCTGCTTCATGAGTGCACAAGTAAAAAAAAATACTGATACATTGTTCCTCATATATTCAACTATCTCGGGCATCAAAAATTTTATGGCTTACGCAAACTTTTTGAAATCGACTTTTGGCCGGCTTTTCGGTGCAAATACTCCACTGTGGGCGGGACAATCGCGGCACATGTACAGGGTGTATAAAAATTATGTGTAAAGACCACCAAAGTGCGATTCTACACCTTTGGATCGGTGGACATTTGTGAACAAAAGTCCGTGCAAAATCGACCTTGACCTTGAAATTCAAGGTCAAATTTTTTTTTAATGGTATCGTATTCTAGTCGTCGATAAAAAGTGTCAAAGGAACCATGGATCGCAACTCAACCGTTCTCCTGAAAAATGATGTTAAAGTGCCAACTTACAGCTACTTTATTTGCAATGTGCTTTTATTTCATAGTCAGATGCAGGGCAAATATCCGTGTCGTGACGCTCATAATTTACTGCCGCTCGTAGATACTCCAACACTGATGATTCTGTCTGTTGCTAACACTCTGTATGCGGGCGATGTAATATGCAGTACGTGTTTATTTTAACAACGCTTATCTGCGGCCAACGGAAAATTCCGTTATTACTTCGTCTGTGCGTTTTCTAGGAGTCTTTGGTGCGGGTATCAGCACCTTATATGCAGGGTATTTTGCACATCTTAACCTACATGCTGAGGGCTATTTTTGGCGATTTCGTGAAGACTTTATATCAGACACAACTAAAAGTCACATAACATTTGAAGCTGTCGTCGGAATATAATGAAATTATTTTATTTATGCTCACCATTATTAGCAATTTCAATTTATTGGCATCATCACATAAAAAATAGTTTTAATTCAACTTTAGCGCATGAAATTGCCCTGACTCCCAGATACAGCACAGACGAATTAATTACAAATATCCACCGATCCGAAGGTATAGAATCGCGCTGTGGTGGTCTTCACATATAATTTTTATACACCCTGTAGATATGGACACCTGCGAGTAAAATAATCGCGGCGCGTGTTCAAGCGCGTATGGATGATTTTTTAGAACAAAACCATGTATTGGAAGTCCCTACTTGAGACTCCTATGGCGCGGGTTCTGATATGCTCCTGTGGATTTTTTCAAGCAGACAGGTTTAATGCTGTACAACATAGCGTGTGTGCTTTTTCATAAATTGTCGCGAGAACGTAGTGTCCTATCGCATCGTATCGTAGGTCATCGTTTCAGATACGTCGGTAAGTATGCGTTCTACATAGTCAATTTGTCGTGCGTTGACCACCACTGAACGTACCGACGTGCGCGAACGTATGCGACAGGCGTTCCAGAGCCCAATTTTTAAACATCAATAACTAAAAAATGACTCCTCCATCACAGTTTCGATATTCTTGATTTTAAACTTATTTTGGCCTATAGAATCACCCCCCAAAATATTTACCACCTGTTGTGAAACATCCTGTATAATTGCTCCAAAGTATTGTATCCACCACTTCGATCGCCGGATTTAAACTCATTGAAAATGTATGGGATTTATTTGTAATATCCGAACAATATTAGAGTTAAATCAACGTTTACTAGACGAGTGGGAACGCATTACGCAGGACTATTTCAAAAAAATTATTACTAATATGCTTATGCGTTTAGAAGAAGTTGTTAAATAAAAGGGCTATCTGACAAAATATTAATCTTGCTACAATATTCTTAAAATACAGGATATTCAAAAAGGTCGGGGTCAAACGTCTTAATGAGGCCAAGTAAATGAAAACAGTTCATATAACCTTATGTCCGAAAATGCTTTATTGAAAGTTATAAGCGCTCAAAGAGTTACGGGCAAAATTGTTCTTACAACTCGTTATACAGAATCGCAGACAGATACAAATAATTCTAATTGACAGTTATTGTTTTCCGTCCTGATTCGAAAGATTTCGACAAGCATTAGTTCAATGAATGGAAGCCTGCATTCTTGCAGCAGGAAGAAATTTCAAACATTTATTATAACTGCCGGAACAATTAATAAAATTCTTTGAACTCTTATAACTGTTCAATAACGCATTTTCGGACATAAGTTTATATTAACTTTTTTTACCTACTCGACCTCATTTACATGTAGTATAAGTTTGGCCCCGACTTTTTAGGGCACTTTGTATATGTATATTTTATATAAAACTAATGTAATCTGTTTAGTGTCCGAATATTTTCGCGACGTGAAATTTGAACAATATTTAACTTATTGCTTGTTATTTAAAAAAATGTGTGCATTAAATAAATAAAATATATGCTTTTACCAACTATAATGTTCACTTTAATATATTACAAAACAATCAGCACATTCACACTATTATAAACAAATAGATACAGCAATAATATTTCACACACCATAGTGTCCGAATATTAATGCGAGTTACTGTACATTGAAGAAAGTCGAAAGAACATTGTGATTCTCGCCTTGATCTGGACAACCAAGTACCGCTGCGCATATACTGCATCTGGTTTTCTTCGCATCTGTTACCCTCTCACTCCCATTAAATCGTAAAAACTGAGGCAAGAGTCAGAGTGGAGTCTGTCAATGTGTCGTGCCTGAGTGTACAAGATTGTGGAAAACCGACCGATTCGCTGTGTTTCGGCCATAGTAACATACTATCAGTAGAAATTAAAACGAAATATACTAACTTATTTCAACAAGGTCTTGGCTAGGTGTACTTGGAGTCGCTGGTACGCTGCTAGCTTTTCTTCTAAGACATGTAGTTTGACATCGTTGAATAGGCGGCTCCTCTTTTCTAAGAGGACCCGTTTCTTCTAGAACTTCTTTCTCTGTTCTGCCAGTGTATTTAAATTTCGTACCCCATGAAAATATGGATCCGCCGCTTACGACTGGTGCGTCTGACGCTCTTGGTAATCTAAAGAAAGAAAAATATTATAATCAGAATTTTTAATTACATTTAAATAAAGCAAATATATTCAATTATACGAATGAATGTAGAAATGAATGAAGAAATGAATGAATACGTATGCCATCCCCTATGGTTGGAACACCGCACCCAGACCCCATGGCAGGAGAGCAATCAGTTACTGCGTCGCCTATGTTTCGTCGTTTCTTTTTTACACATATTACCCTCTCACTCTTTTTTCAACTGTTGCATGCAACGTTCCTTTGTCTCTCTTATTAATGCTACACTCATACTCTTTTTATAGTCAACCGGCCCTTGTTACAATGTGTTCCTCTTTTCGTTTTTCTGTATAAAAAAGTTAATCTATTACAATTTCGATATTCTTTATCTGCTTTAATATAACCATTAGTCACAAATAAAACAGAACAGTATGGACGCATTAGTTGAGAGAATAATCGGAATGTAATATGAATGAGAGAAACAAAGGCACGGGTACTAATTAGCGTGAAAGGAGTCAGATGATAATATGTTCAGAAAAAGAAGGACAAAGAGTAAGCGACGCAATAATTGTTTATCGAACAAACAACAGTCGAAACAAGAGTCACAGTGGAAATGTAAGAACTATCAGTGTACTATGTCTTAATGTACAAGGGTGACAGAAACGGGACAGTTCACGGTGTTCCGTGATACAACTATAGTAACAAGACATGACGGAAGTGATTGTGCTGAGAAGTAATGTATGCGACGAGCTTCAGATGAAGAGAAACAGAGTACACAAATTCTTGTTAGAAATTATTGACACATGTAAGGTGATTCGCCTATTATGGCTATATTAAAAATTTCCATTAATTTTGACGATGCGAAAACGTATATAGAAAAATACATGTTACTACCAATACAAAGTGATAAAAAGATTTCAGAACTTTAAGGATAGATAGTATCGGCAAATGGAGGACAAAAGTCCTAATAAACATGAGTCGAAAAATTAAGATTTTTAAAGCTGTAAACAATTTTTCGTTTTGGTTAAAGCGTGTAGTTTACCCGATACGGGAGCTATCGTGCTGCATAAAAACAATGGATTATTTTACCATTTCTTCGTTTCGTGATTATAGAAGGTTTTCTACATGTCTTCCTTCCATTTCTATCCTCTGTTCCAAATAAGAGTATAACTGTGACGCGACCGATTTTCGGCTGATCTACGCAGATCCCCACTACCACCCATCATTTTCGGCATCTTATTGGTTACATCGCCGCTCCACGCGTCTCCCACCTAATAGCACGTGCTCGTAGCTAATGTGCATATACAGTGGTCGTATTTGTTTGAAATTATTTCTACGTGTGCAAGTGGTATGTGTGTGTGTAGTATACTGGTACGGAATATATGTGTGTTTAATATATGTACCTATAACACAATTTGACAAAATATGACATATCCTGGTGTTCTCCCTGAATATTTACCACACGTATTCCAGCTAAGTATACAGAAAGTATTGTTACCGTGTATATTGTAGGCGTCAGTCGACGGCGTAGGAGACGGCGGTAAAGTGGGGATCCGATGCGCGAAACAGTTATGCTCTTATTTGGAACAGAGGATACACAAACTACATATCGTACTGTTAGGATTCCCTTGCGTCATTACTTTTCGCCTTACACTCGTGGTTCATACCGCGAAAGACGAGCCTGTGTTCCTACAATGGCCAGCGAGTGTCAGCGAAAAGGGCGAATATAGATAATACCCGGATGCCATAGAGCCGTCATTGACCATCCGGAGCGCAACCCCACTCCGGCCTGCCCCCAGTCCGCGTCCATTCTCCTCATACAGGCTGTGATCTGTGACGACGATGGACGGAGGGGGAACTCGAGGCAACTGAAACGCAGGGAACGGACCTAGAGTGGGGAAAGGCCGGAGCAGGGCTGCGCTCCGTATGGCCACGACGGCCTTAGAAACACTTCGTGGGTCGTCAGTCAATACAGTTTTAATTGTGAGTCTTGTCACGCTATTTCAAACCAGCTAAAGTCTATTCTTTTTGTTGCGACATAACAATACCACAAACTTGCAAATGCAGATAGACTTAGATCTTTTCGAATTCCGATATTGTGTGTCAAATGAATTGGTTTCAAAGAGGCGTTGTTGAAGTTTTTTAAACAATGAGCGAGACGGTGTCTTTCGATTCAGATATTTTTTCGCATAAAGTTTTCGTGCTGCTGCAATGCTTTTATTGGTGCGTCCATGCATAAAATGCATTTCTGTCATTCTTTGATTCGCGTAATACGATGTCATTCTTGCCACACTGTGCAAGTTTTCTGTGTTCACTGATCGCGATAATGTGTAACGAACACTTCTTTCGTCAAGCTTAATGGTAAGGTAATTCTGTGTCATGATACGTATATATAAAGTGGGAAGAGGACAGATAGTTCTCTGTTTTCCCGCTGTGCTAGAGCACCAGAACCGAGCAGGCCACTCGCTTTAACCAAAACGAACAACTGTTTAGAACTTTGAAAATATTAATTTTTCGCCCCATGTGTATTAGGACTTTTCTCCTCTATTTTGCGGGTACGATCTACCCTTAATGTTCTGAACCATTTCTTTACCCCCCATTGTATGTACCCAACTTTTAACCTCTTTCGTTATGATCTTTTCTACACTACACGTGCTTAAGTTAAGGAAAGGAAAAAAATATAAATTAATCGATTACAAATTCAATAATTTGTAAAATATAAATTATTAGATCGATGAATATCAAAGAGTTCTCCAACTCCTTCTTCTTCATTAAGGTTAACGACGCAACAAGACGTATTTCAGTATTTAGTATGCAAAGTTTTTAGTAATATGGGGTTAAATCTCTTTCCCTGAATAGGAATATAGAGACGAAGCATATCCTTACACGGCTGGAAGCCTTTGCGGGACAAGGAGACGAGGTACAGTATTCCTCGGCAAATTAACGCAAAATCGAGACCGCGTCGCGTTTAATCCCGAGGGACGTAGGTGTTCCGGGAATTGTCCGGTCTTACCTCTCTGCGATTCGCTCGCCTCTGGCTGCGACAAGGATAACAGTGAGACACATTGAGAGCGTGTAAGATAGAATGAAATGCCTGGGAGAAACGTCCTGGTGGGGATAACTTCGCGTCATTTAAGTGAAGGAAAAATGCATCAATTAACCAAGGATTACTGTAATAAGAGCCTAGTTTTCATTGACTGGCAGTGGTACTCAACGCCAGTGGTCGTCTCCGCTGCCGCTCAGCGTAATAGAACCGCCAGACACGCGCAATTATCTAACGATGGACAACACGGGTGAACAGGGGTGGCAACCACCAGCGTTGAGTACTACTTCTGGCGCCGCATGTTTTGCCAAACTATTTCGTGTCTGTGTTAAAACAAAACAGTACTTGTAGCTTCGTCTAATGCTTCTCGTAGAAAAAGCTCTATCGCGATGTGTAGTTACATTTCCTCTTAGAACCTCAGTTTTTAAAAAAAGTTGAAATATATCCGCAGAAGTTGCTACTTTCCGGGTGTTCTTATTACTTTGATCATTGTTTAAATCTGTTTAAATCTTTATAATTTTACTAGCATGTCCTTAGATGCGGCTTCGTCCGCGATTTTTCTGCATGTAGAATTCGAAATATTATGTTTTTTCCTTGTATCTTGTAGCCCTGCGAATTCTCTTTCGAGCGCGCAGGTGCCGAGCATTGCCACCTAGCGTCTGTGCGAGAACTATGCCCCCGTGGATGGCTCGTTGGCACGTCGACAAAAAATAGTCCTATATTTTTTTATCTCTATATATTATTTATTTCGCGATAAAATATACCGTATAGCACTCCGCAAAATGTAAACAAGCTTCGTGAAAATTTCATAACAATCGGTTTACTAGGTTTTGAGATTGTTGCGAACATATAAGCAAATTCTGTCTGTTTATTATAATAGTAATATAATAATTCATGTTTGGAGTTCCAAACAGTAAAGCCTCTCAGGAAGGGTCTGAGGACCATCTGTGGCTGGGCGACACGAGACGATGCCAGGCATCCTGAGCATCGGGAACCTGAAGTTGTACATAGTAATTTATTACTTTGCAATGCCTCGATGTCTAAAAATCTCATATTTCAGCGCGCGTTCTATCTCAGCCCTGACACGCACTTCGAACCTAGGTGGTCCTCAGATACTTCAGGACGTTTTCTATTGCCCTTTTCTCGACACCTCGAGAGGGTGGAGAGTCAAAATGTTAAAACCAATGAGTTCCGAGGATTCACGCATTCTTCACCCTAACGAAGTCTAGGAGAGGGCAATACCGAAATCATAAAAGAAGCCATTAGGAGAATTTCGGGCAGAATCTAACGAACTTTTAAGAATCTCAGAACTTGTAACCTTTGAACGTGTCACTTTGTCGCCTTCTCACTTGTTAGTCACTGTAATAAGTGTTGTTACTACATAATAAATTTTGGAGACGAGAATTTATACAATTCTTACTTGTCATCCTACAAGTCGTCTCATCAAGTCATATCACTTTATTCAGGAAATTCCGAAAATAATCTTACATAAAAAGCAACGGAATATCTGTTACTGTTGAAGCATAAAACATCTTTAAAGTTAAAAATTTGCATTCTTTCCAAAATTATTTTTTTAATAACCGTGGATAATGGAAACATATGGTTTGCCGGATCGTATTCAACGCACACAAATCTATAAGAAACACTTATTGAATATTAAAAGTCCAAGCCTGTGTTGGGCAATGTTATTCTAGATATTATTTTCTATGTTGTATTATTGAAATAAGTTTTTTATTCACATTATAGTTTATAATTATAAACAAGGATAATAATTATCATTTGTTTTGTTGTAAAAATAATAATTATTAATTTTATAATTGCTTATTTTTTTATATTACTTATCATAGCAACTAAAGAATTTAAATTAATATCTTTTTTTTAATTCACCTTATACATTTTAAAAACTGAAGAGGCAATTTTTCGTCAATTTTCATTCTATTTAAAATTGAAATTAAGATGTTCACTTTTTTAGTATTAACTTAGACGTCTGTATTAATCTGCGGTTAAAAGTTTTTCAAAATTGACGGTACAGAGCATGCGTGGAAATGCAACCAACCAAATCCAGGCTGATATTTGAAAATTCACATCCCTCGTCTATACGTACAGGATGTTTCACAATAGGTGTCAAATATTTTAAGGGGTGATTCTACAAGCCAAGATAAGTCGAAAGTAAGTATAACTTATATAGACACTTTCGAGTAAAATAATCGCGATGCGTGTGTAAGCACGTGTGGGTGATTTTCTTGGACACAATCGTCTATTAGAAATTGCGTTCACCCTCTCTACTTGAGAATCCCGTAGGGTGGATTTGATATGCCCTTGAGGATTTTTTCGAGTAGGCAGGTTTAATGCCGTCAACGAAGCGTGTATGCTTTTTTATAAATTGTCGCAAGAATGAAGTGCCTTATCGCATCGTATCGGAGGTCGCCGTTTCTGTTACATCGGTAAGTAAGCGCTGTACATGGGGGGAACTTGTCGTGCGCTGACAGCCACTGAACGTGTACGGAGGGCGGCCGCGTAACAGGCGTGTTTAGCCTAATTTTTAAACATCAATAACTAAAAAATAGAGCCTCCAACGGAATTTCGTTATTATTAATTTTCGACTTATTTTGGCTTATAGAATCACCCATTAAAATACTTGACACCTATTGTGAAACATCCTATATATTAAGCTTCGTCCATATATTCCTATGTCCATGGTACGAATTCACTGACGTTACCGAATCTGGTGGTTTGGTTGCATTTAATTCCCAAAATCACCACTCCTAGACGCAGATGGCGCAATAAAACCAATGGATTTTCAAGAAGTGGGTATTGCAGACTATGTGACGCAAACTCCCGTAAGACTACAGATATATCCTATACTTCGTCGATGCCTGTACCGCATCTGTGGTTCTTGTCTCTCCTCTGTCAGTAGGGGGATTAGTATCGACTCAGCGTGTCGTAGGAAAGTCATAATTTTTATTAGAATCGGATTACATTAGATTTGCCATAACACATATGCTTCTGGGTTCCGTAGTTTGGGAAATTTTGTGATGTATATTTTAAAATGCAACGTGACAAAGGCGATGTTATATCTTTTATCAATATCAGCTGCTGTACTTTCGTTCATACTCAATAAATCTCTGTTTTCACGAAAAATATTTCCTTTTTTCCTATGATAAATTAAAAGTTGATGTTTATAAAAACTAGTGTTCTTGCCCTTGCGTATCGCAGTGTTCCACGGATTATTGCACCGTTTTTCACCATGGCACTGTGTAAAGTCAGTATCCCTACCACATATCCCCCCACCCCCTCGCTCTGCTGGACGGAGTCCACGCAGTCATGCGACTGACTATGGAGAAAGATAAATAAACACGAAGAGTGAATCATTCATAACGAAAATAAAACATTTTCTAATTTTCATTATACAATCACGAGAATATTATTAATAGATAAATGAAGTCTTCCCAATGAAAATGGGGCCAAACTCTACCTCTAAATAGTCTAAAATCTCTAAAGACATTCCGACTATCGAATCCATCTTACGCAAAATTTTAATAACACAACCGAATGAGATCGTGTTTGGACTCATTTTCGTTGGAAAGCCTCACTTTTTTTGTGAGAGGAGCGAAACTTCACTTGTACATTTGAAATATGTTCATCAATGTATTATAAAAAATACAAAATTTCTTATTTTCGCAATACGATGACTCATTTCTATTGACAGAAGTATCGAACCGCTTCTTAAGTTACGCTCATAGATATTGTGCTCAAGAAGGTTATGACAAGTTCCCTTTCCGCGGTTTGTTGTAATTTCTCGGTCCCGAACACCACACAGTGGGGAACTACCTACTTCTTCTATGGCGATTCCAATAAGTTTATAACTTCCGCAGGTAATAATTTTTTTTGTTGGTAGCCACCGAAACCTCGAAATTATGGGATCAGACGATATCAACAAATTATTAAGAATATGTTCGTTCGTGTTTCGACGTGGTGGTTTGCATGAAAATTTTTCTCGAAACAATTTAAAATCTTTATTCCTTGCCTCTTGTGCTTCTTCATTAACAATTAGTCAATCAATTGGCAGTGAAACATGCTCTATTATTCAGGAGTAAAAAAATAGGTTAGAGGTATCATACAAAACAAAATAAGATTTCTCTAAAAAGGATAAAAATGGGCAATCTTTTATTTGATATTATCAATGTCAAGTGCATGCCCTGCATAATAATATAAAAATATCTGCTGGAACCCACTGGGAATACAATTAAAACTTTAGCGATATGTAAGGATTTTTCTGTTTCCCTAATACACACTCAACACCCTATTATGTCCTAATTTCGCAACTTTTTAATATACGTTCTTCAGCTTACTCTTTGGAGTATCTGCCGCGTTAGTTTCGTCCTAAAATACTAGCAGGTATCAATAAAAAAACCACTTAACCGAAAATTCAAAAAAGTAGTTTAGAGGTATCGCACAAAACAAAATGCACTTTCTCCGAAAGGGGAACATACGGGCAACTTTTTGTTATGAATTCTTCAAGTTAGATAGGTGCCCTACATAATAAAAAATAATGTCTACCGGGACTAATTGGAAACGCAACTGAAACCTTAGAAATATATAAATATTTCCCTGTTTTTTTCACAATTGTCTTAAAATCCCATTACGTCAAAATTTTGAAACTTTTTGCTTCGTATACTTTAACTGATCCTTTGAAGTACTAGCTGTGTGAATTTCATCCTCAAAATCCATTGGGAACCAATGAAAATATCACTGAAACAAAGAGGCGAAAAATACTACGAATTTTGCACAAGTTTAAATAAAAACTGCACGTGTTCTGAGTTTGCAAAAGCGTAATTTATAGATTAACAGTAGCGGATAGGGTCTCACATATTATCCTGTAACAGAAAATTTGGGATTTTCGAACTTATTTTTAATTTCTGCCTGCTTTTCGGGACTCTAACCTACTGTGCGCCGTTACAATGAGCCGCAGAACAATATCCTGAAAAATAAATGTCGACTGTTCGAAATAATCTCTTTAACTGACTCAGAATTGTAATGCGATTGGTACTTTTACATGTGTAATGTAAACATTCGACTACTTTCCTAAAATCATTAGAGTAATAGATATAATCACTGTCCGAATATTTTTATTAAAAGCTATGAGTGTTTCATGTACTCACGATAAATGTAGGTTGTAGGCTAACTGCGTTTTTAAATATTCACGCCACCGGTGTTTTTGGGCATGCGGCGCCGGATGCCTGGCGATACCGATTTCCGTTTTCTGTCTGTCTGTGGCTGAGCATTGTAAAAGGTACACACATGTGCATAGTTCCGCAATGTATATCCATTGTTAGTGCAATATCCCGGCAGGGTATGGCGTGTGCTGGGCTGCGATTGGGTGCTTAACGACACCCCTGAACCCGAATTATATCCCGTGTCTTTGACGACTCACGTCATTTAGAAGGTCGGGTGCTCCTTCATGGGTAGCGGACAAATGACCTCGAGAAGTGTGACCAGTCTGACTCAAACTGATACCTTCGGGGGCTTTGTCTGCGCGGAAGCAAGGCTGGTGTTCGGTTTCTGGAGGAGTGCGCAACACATACGGAGTACCTGGTTACTATTGATAGCGTATCTCCCGTCTGATCACCAGCCTGTGAACATCCAAAGAGCCTGAAGGCTCTGAGGATTCGAAATGAATCTCCGATCAATTGAATGGGGCTGAAGAGTCAAATGGAGGCCGGTTCGAACAGAGGTAGCCTACAGCTGCCTACCGGTCATCTCTTCAGTTTTGATCGGGGGCAAAGTGAGCGTACAGGCGTGTACGGAGTGAGTTCGCCGCCCCGTGGATACGGCGCTAACCATTGGAGGAGTTATCCTACCCATTTGGCCACGACGTAACTAAAGGACTTATCCGCAGGAAACGCTCTGCGGCACTTCTCGATTTTTCTGCGCTCGTTCCGAGGCGGTTTCGTTGCTGGTTACCAACCGGTTATGCCGATATAGGGGAAACCCTCAGGAGCGGCTAGTCGCTTGCGACCGGTTACACTAAATGTTAGTGCAATATACTCTGAATCCTTTGGGGAGTGGCGACCCCATGCATCCGAGTTGGCCAACTCATGCCAAGGTCTGCTAGGACCTCAATGGGTAATGGACGTAAGTCCGCGAGACTGTAACCAGTGTCACTTCAGACTGGTGCCGTGGGGGTTAGCGGAAAGCGGGGGGGGCTTGCGCCCCTGGACTGACCATCTGGGTTGGATTCACGAGGGCAGTGGTAGGCCTATAGAGCAGTCCAGAGGTGCCTCGCACCTCGCCGCGTGAGCTGCGGTCTCAGGTTGGGTACCAGCCTGCATAGCTGGTAGAGATGTAGAAAGGTCTCGCCCATACCAAAGGGGACTCCTGGAGCTAGCACTCTGGGGTCAAATTGGTAGTTCGTGTATAGACTCTATACACGGCCGCGCTGATTGAGCGTATCTCAATCCCTCGCCCATGAGGGCCGTACCTGTCAAGTCTACGTGGCAGATATGGGCACGTTAATAAACTCGACGCAATGTTAGTGCAATATAGTTGGGGCAACCCAAAATGACCTGGAGACGCCGTCGGGAGGTCTGGGAAGAGTTTTCTTTTCGGTATAAGCGTTCGAGTTCCTTGAAAACTTCTAGCAAGGAGATAGGGTTTGGAACGCAAAGAGCACCGCAGTTACGGTGGTGTGCGGACCTTCCACACGGACCTTGAAAATCCAGGAGAGGGTCACGTGGAGTTGTCGCGCCGGTTCGTACCCATATCCACAGCAGGTCTCCAAGGTCAAGAGCCTCTAGTCTATAGATTAATGTAGGTAACGGGAGTCGGCAAATTGGATCCGTAACTTCGGGATAAGGGTTGGCTCTGAGGAGCGGGACGTGTCGGGCTTGGTCGGCAAGCGGGTCTGGCTGACGTGTCGGGTCTGGGCGAGGTGAACTGTCGCGGTCTTGTGCCGCGCACTCGGGATCCCAGCTCGGTCCCGTGCCTTCGTCTCCCGCGGATCTTCCTTTCTGCGAGGCTTCTGTGGTTGGCGCAAGCCGCCGTGGTCGACCTCTTCGGTCGCCATTCAACGCTCAGCTCAGAACTGGTTCAGACTAGGGGAATCCGACTGTCTAATTAAAACAAAGCATTGCGGTGGCCCTCAAGGGTGATGACGCAATGTGATTTATGCCCAGTGCTCTGAATGTCAACGTGAAGAAATTCAAAAAAGGGCGGGTAAACGGCGGAAGTAACTATGACTCTCTTAAGTCATTCACAATGGCAATAAGAAATGTACCGCATGTTAAGAAATCAATGGTGCATGCAAAGATCAAATTTAAGTGCTTAGGACGAAACATGCCATCTGCGGAACGTGAAGACCAGTATTCCATTTACACCAGAAGGAAGGTCAACGTGCAAACCAGAAGCCCAACTTACAGAAATGGTCGGCAAACGTACGAGGGCACTGTTAAAACCCCAGCAACGGCTCTTCGCCCTTAGAGCCATGGTACTACCAAGGTTCTATCACGTCCTCACGCTGGGCAACATCCACTTGAGTAGACTTAAGAAGATCGGCACCCTAATATGAAGAACAGTAAGAAAATGGCTGGCACTCCCATACGGTGTGGTGAACGCGTATTTCCATACTAATTTCAAGGATGGAGGCCTATCAATACTTTCAATGAGATGGCTCATGCTTCTGAGAAGGGAAGAAACGATAGAAAAGCTTGTAAAAGAGAGCGAACAACATGGCCCCTTCCTCTCTAAGGAAATACGGATGACTAAGCGGAGGCTACATAAGAGATGCACCGATATCGACTCTATCAGTAAATTGGAAAAAAGGTGGGCAGGCCTACTTCGCCTGTCATGCGATGGCCTAGCCTTTGTAACGTCCGGCCTTGTGGATGGGCGTTCCCATCAACAGTTTACTAGGTCTGAACTTAGTAATGTAAATCACCCTGAGCGGTTAGAGTGATTCACCCGGGTTCTTGCTCTATTAAAGTGCAAAGGCACACCTCGACTATATTTACGTGACGGTAGGATGCGTGAAAGCGAAAAGGTTTAAGAGGATAATTACCGAGACGATGATACCGTTAACAGATCTTAGAGTATATTGAATATAACCAGAAGAAAAAAGGAATGATTACAAATCGTGATACCGTTATTGTTATTCCTTACCTAACGGCTGGATTGACCGAACAAGCTATGCGGTCTCCTCGGATCAAGCGGATGAGTGTCCCTTGAGCGAAGCTGCCGCGGTGGTCCGTCACAGTGCGAAGGCACTCCCGGCGCGTAAACGTTTATGAACAACAGGCTTGTTGTTGTTCGGAGATACACCTCGCGATTCCTGTTCGGCCGAGCGCGGAGCAACAAGGGATGACTCTATCCGCGGGATCCGAGGAAAGACTTGCGGACGAAGTTTTAACAAAACAGTTCGAGACGAGAGAAATGAGCTGCCCCGTGGACTTTGTCCATGGGTTTTATACAAGCCCGGCTACGCAATCCGTTCGGTTGACCGATGAACAGGAATTGCTGAATCTGCTGAATCGCAGGCGTAGCGCATATCGTAAGTATTACGCGAAACGAGGGCGACACCTTTCTGAGGAACGCTATTTCGCGGTATGTGCGATTCAGCTGATTCGTCTCCTGCTCGGCGAGCGAGCAGGGAATTCCTTACGAAATCTTAGGCGTATGCAAGACCTTAAAGGATTCTAAAGAAGTACCACAACAGCACCAATTGATAATGGACAGGAATATCTTCCTCAGCGGAAGAGACTATATTAACATCATAAAAATGAGGATTAACGCGATGCCCACCAAATCCCATACCACAAGGTGCGGAAGAGAGGACCGCCTATGTAGAGCAGGCTGCAGGGAAAATGAAAAGCTGAATCACATCATCCTGCGGTGTCTTAGAACGCATTCTGCAAGAGTAGAACGACACAATGCAGTGACAGCATACATAAAAAGGGCTCTTGGGAAACTGTACGAGGAAGCAAGAGAAGAGTCACAGTTCCAGACCCCAACTGGCCTAAAAGAACCTGAACTCGTGGCTAATTTGGGCCGATCCGCCGTCGTGATTGACGCTCAGGTAATAAGTGAGTAAATAAATCTACCTGAGGCACATAAAAAAAAAGATCGACTACTACAAACAGCTTCAAGGAGCCGTGAAGGAGAAGTATAACGTTGAAGATGTAAAGTTCTCGTGTGCTACCCTGTCATGCCGAGGAGTCTGGAGTAAACCATAGATTTCAGGCCTCGTTGGTCCAAAAATTGGTACCATGGGGGTTGGTGTGACCGCGGACGGCGCTTTACCCCGTGCCGTACCGACCATTCGCGTTGGATTCGTGGTGGTATGTGGTGACCCCATATAGAAGTTTAGAAAGGACTCGTCCCGACCATAGATCGACTCCTGGGCTGTCATCCGGGATCGAATTGATAGTTCTTGTATGGGCCCTATACTCGAACGCGCAGATTGGGCGTATCTCAATCCCTCGCCCATGGGGGTAGTGCGTTTAGACCCTAAGGGTACATAGTGCACGTAAAACCCGACATAACGTAGTTAGTGCAACAGTTGTTTCATTAAGCAATAAATATTTACCCAAAACTTCAACAGGTTCTCGGCCCAGATTACGTGCTGTCATAAATATTTTCCGATTCTAAATTTTGGTTGCGAAAATCATAAGGTTCTCGTGCGATTTTATTGAGGTTAATCCGGATCACGTGCAAAAGTGGAAACAATCGAAAATGGATTCTGAAGCGATGAGGATCACCAAATTGAAAAATGCCGAGAACCGGCCACAATGGAAATTCCAAGTGACGATTTTATTAAGGGATAAGGATGTTCTGAAAGTGGCGAACGGCGTATTCGCGAATCGTGAGAATGACGGGCGGCATACAGCGGAACAGCAACGGCGCTATCTGAGTGATTGAGATTGGATAGCACTGCGCAAATGATAATTGCAACCAGTGTAGCAGATTCTCAACTGGTATATATTATGCACTGTACTTGTGCAAAGCATATGTAGAGTACATTGCATAATTTGTATGAGCAAAAATCTGAAACGTGTAACTACATGCTCCAGCAAAAATGGCACCAGAGGACCAAGGAGCCTGGCGATAGCATGGCATCCCACATTGCCAAATTGAAAGATCTTGCTCATCACCTGCAAGCACTAGGTGAGCCAATCGCTGATTCTATGATTATAACTAACAAGGGAACATATCCAACCCGTACACGTCGATTTTTATGAAATTTATATGGGAGATAGTTTGCAGAAAAATATTCGACACGTATTTTTTTTTTATCGGCAATCGTCCAGGTTGAAGGGGTGATATGAGCCCTCAAAGTTGAGAGTTGAAAACGTATTTTTTGGTAAATCTCGGAAACTAAAGGGTCTAGGAAAGACTTTTTTTTTAAAGTGTGTGTTTTTGAGTGGGGAAGATACCGATACAAAAAAATGTAAGAAAAAATCATTTGTTTAAAAAATATATTAAAAATTTTAATTTGTTATCGATTTTTCTTGCAAAATGTTAATCCATTTTAATGTAAATTTGGGTATGTGAACTATAAACCAAAATAGAGGATACGTGTTTTTGGAACTTTTTGTTTTTATCATTTAACGATAAGTGTAAGATGTATAATTTTCTTCCACTTTGTGCGAAAAGAAGTATTTGGGCTTGTTTTGTAGAAGGTATCATAACTTTTACCATGTTTTGAACACTGATACTGTGTTATACCTATGTATGTTGGAAGTTGTTCCTTCAATAGTCAGAGGAGGTACCGCAGGTACAAGTGTAACGCGGTACACTTTTAGTGTTAGCCCAAACGTACCAAGCTACGCGCCGACCTGCAGTAACCGTATCAGGTTGAAAAACCGATGCGGGAAAAACCACACGAGACTTCAAAATAATATTTTTACAATTAGCCTTCTAGACTCGCAACATGGTCTTATGGTCGTGAAAAGTCATTGGTAGTATAGGTTGTATAAGATGTTCCAGATCTCAACCGAAATGTTTGCCAACATGTTTGGGAGGTAATTTTGAGCAAAAAATGTTATATACACCATGGGTCGATTCGTTCTCGTTTTCGAGGTATGAAAGGGGAAAGTTGTATAAACCACAAGTAATCAGATGCATTCAAGCTACTTAACTTTTAATGATAATCATTTATTTCATGAAATCGAGGGTGTATTTAGATGGAAAATCTGATACATGTGATGAATTAATAGCAAAAATCAGAGAGACATCAGAGAGACTGCTATTACCGTCAATAATGATCTTGCTAATATTCAGTGAATGCGATCCATGGAAACACGCCTATTTACGGGCACAGAGACAAGAGGTGATCATTTTGAACGATTTGTGTAAATCAGTCTATACCAGTATAAATCAGTGTAAAAAATAGTTTGAAGTACATGATTATCATTAAAAGTTAAGTTGCTTGAATGCATCTGATTACTTGCGGTTTATAAAACTTTCCTCTTTCATATCTCGAAAATGAAAACGAATCGACCCATGGTGTATATAACATTTTTTGCTCGAAATGACTTCCAAACATGTTGGCAAAGTTTTTCGGTTCAGATCTGGAACATCCTGTATATACCTATGTCCCTTACAGCGGTGATTAGTACCGCGACACACTTATACCTGCGGTACCTCCTCTGGTTATTGAAGGAACAACATCCAACATATAAATTACACAGTATTAGCGTTCAAAACATTGTAAAAGTTTATGATACCTTCTATAAAACGTGCACGAATACTTCTTTTCGCACAAAATGGAAGAAAACTATACATCTTATAATTATTGTTAAATGACAAAAAATAAAAAATTCCAAAAACACGTATCCTCTATTTTGGTTTGTAGTTCACATACCCAAATTTACATTAAAATGGATTAACATTTCGCAAGAAAAATCGATAAAAAATTAAAATTTTTAATATATTATTTAAACAAATGATTTTTTCTTAAATTTTTTTGTATCGGTACCTTCCCCACTCAAAAACACACACTTTAAAAAAAAAGTCTTTCCTAGACCCTTTAGTTTCCGAGATATACCAAAAAAAAAGTTTTCAACCCTCAACTTTGAGGGCTGATATCACCCCTTCAACCTGGACAATTGCCGATAAAAAAAATACGTGTCGAATATTTTTCTGCGAACTATCTCCCATATAAATTTCATCAAAATCGGCGTGTGCGGGTTAGATATGTTCCCTTGTCAGATTCTGATGACGTTACCAGTGGGCTATAACCATTTCATTTCTGCATGGGCCTCAACCCCGCAGCCAGAACGTAACCTGGCGAACTTCACAGAGAAACTTGTTGGGCAAAAAGCTCGTGTTTCAGTTCAAGAAAAGGAACCAAGCGAAGCGTTTACAGCCATGAAGCTCGACAAAAAAAAGAACCTGCAGTGGAAACGCGGTTTTGCTCCTCCTAAGGAAACTGAGAACTTCAGATAAGAGCAGCTCTAATAGCTGTTTTAAGAGTAAGAGGCCTGGTAATTGGGCACGTGACTGTCGGGTAGGTAAAGGACAAGACAGAAGAGATTATAGGAAACCTGTCGTATATTTAAGAAAATTCAAATAGCGCGCCTCTTCTTTCATTTACTGTACGACCTAACCTTTCTTTCGGGCCTATATTCTGTCTGTCATGGCGCGAGCGAGTAGGAGCGTGTGTGCATAAACACTCAACTATTTTCAGTATTTTAAGGTATTGTTTACGGACTATGTCTAGAATAAATAAATATTATTATCCTGTCAATAATCAGTCTACATATACAAAAAAACCCAAGGGGCAAACCCTAGTTGCACAAGCATTTTTATTATTAGACCCAAAGAGTGTGATTGAAAACCGTAAAGTTATTCAGAATATTATGCGTTAGTCGTTTATTTAGAATGATATACTGTATTTGTAGTACTTACGACTTTTTGAATTTTTTATGTAACTAATTATAAGTTAACTACAAGACTGATCCGAAGACTGAGTCCATCAAAAGTGGGAGTGTTAAAAGCTATACAGTCGGTGTGGAAAGTATTCGTACAGCGACCAAATTAAAATAAAACTTCGTGTATCCATGTCGGTAACAAATTTTAACAAAAGAAAATGCATAATAAATATTCGTAGATGTTTGTAGAATAGATTTTGTGCAAACAAAATTTTATTGTCCTTATTATTTACAAAAATATGAACAAAAACAGAGAAATGTGCAGAAATAGACGCGTAGAAAGTATTCGTACATCTCATATTTCTTGTACTTAATTGATATGTAAACACAACATGACCTCCCGAATATATCGAATAACAACAAAGCTGGTTAGTTTGCACAGAACACTTGTAAGATCAAGACGGAAATTTCAACTGTTTCTCAACATGGGTCGTAAAGGTTCCGAAACATCAGAAGAAGAACGGAAAATTATTGTTCGGTTGCACAATCAATGCAAATCGCTTAGCGAAATCGCTCGCATAGTGGGTAGACCAAGATCTACCGTTCAAAGTATTATTAACAGAGTTGGATTACGAAAAACGGTTCAAAATAAGAGAAGATCTGAACGTCCGCGAAAGATAAACGAGTACGATCGACGAATAATTATTCGTAAAGTTAAACAAAATCCGCGGATAAGTGCCGAACAAATTGCTACAGAGCTTAGAAACAACAATGGTATGCATGTGTCTGCTAATACTGTACGAGATTACTTACGAAATAGTGAATATCATGGTCGAGTTGCACGGAAAAAGTATTTCGTAAGTGAAGTTAATCGTAAGAAGCGATTAGAATTTGCCAAACAACACGCTAACAATCCAGAACAACATTGGAACAAAGTCATTTTCACTGACGAAAGCAAATTCGAAATATTTGGGTCCAAAACACGCTTCACAGTGTGGAGAAAAAAGAATACAGAGTTCAGAAAAGAAAATTTGCGACCCACGATAAAGCACGGCGGGGGCTCTGTATTAGTCTGGGGTTGCATGAGTGGAGCTGGAGTGGGATCTTTACATTTCATCGATGGCATTATGAATCATAGAGTTTATATTGACATCCTTAAAATTCACCTCCATTCCAGTGCAAATAAAATGGGACTTAAAGACGATTTTATATTCACCCATGACAATGATCCGAAGCATTCAGCATATAATACTAGGCAGTGGGTTTTATATAACACACCAAAATATTTGAAGACGCCGCCGCAATCCCCAGACATTAATCCCATGGAGCATCTATGGGATTATCTGGAGAAAAAAATACGCAATCATGATATTACATCTAAAGAAAGTTTGAAAGCAGCTCTACTAGAAGAGTGAAGTAAAATACAGCCTACTACAACATCCAAATTAGTAAGTTCTATGCCAAGAAGGCTCGAAGCTATTATAAAATCAAAAGGCAATCCCACAAATTATTAAAACATTAAATATTTAGTTTATTTACATAGTTTATTATTTCTTTATTTAACTGTACGAATACTTTCTCCGCGACCATTTCTGCACACTTCTCTGTTTTTGTTCATCTTTTTGTAAAGGTTAAGGACAATAAATTTTTGTTCAAACAAAATCTATTCTACAAACGTCTACGAATATTTATTAATCATTTTCTTTCGTTAAAATTTCTTACTGACATGGATATACGAAGTTTTATTTTAATTTGGTCGCTGTACGAATACTTTCCACACCGACTGTATGTGAGTGTATCATGTACTCACGATAGCTTTAGGTTGGAGGTTAACTATGTTTTTAAATATTCGCGCCAGCGTTGTTTTTGGGTATGCGATGCCGGACTCCTGGTGATACCGATTGCCGTTTTCTGTCTGTCTGTAGCCGAGCTTTGTAAGAGATACACACGTGTGCATAGTTCCGCAATACACGGTCTGCCTAAAACGTTCCGAGACTGACTTCATTAAAAAACGAGAAAACGATCAACATTGTCTTGATTTTGGACTTTGACATCCTCACTTTGGTTGGTTGTCGTCGTTGGTTCGTATTGATAGCACCACGATTCGGCGCCTGTAATAATTCGTTGAAGAAAAGATTCATCCTCATTTGTCATGTCGACCAAGTTTTGACAAGCTTGAACTCGCTGCTCTCGTTGCTTTTCCGCTAGCGAGCGAGGAACGGATTTCGCGCACACCTTTCGCCTGTTTAAATTGTCACGGATAATTTTGTGAACCCAATCTTTACTGATTTTCAATTCTTCAGCTAACATTCAACACGTGCAAGAACGATTCGCGGTAAGGAAGGAACGAACTCGTTCGACGTTCGCATCGGTAGTGCTTGTGGAGGAACGGCCCGATCTTGGATCGTCTTCTAACGATTCCCTACCTTCGCGGAAACGCTTATACCACTCATATACGCGGACGTGATAGACAGTTTTCACCGTACGCCTGTTTCATTAAATTATAGGCCTCAGGTTGCGTTTTTTGAATTTTGAAACAAAACTTTAGAGCAGCGCGCTGTTCCATTACGACAATTATGACGAGCTCAACAATCTGACGCAACAATGCACAACTATCACTTGAAACGTGCAGCCGGCAACGACATGAAACAAATCTTATACGTAGTTGAGTATTAGTATTAAAATGCACCGTAAGTGTCCGAGATATAACGCTACTTGTTCGTTCAGGAAAAAATCAGTCTCGGAACTTTTTAGACAGACCGTGTATACATCCATTATTAGTGCAATAATCGTTTTACTAAGTAATAAATATGGATTCAAAACTTCAACAATTTTTTTAACGTGAAAATTAGTCATCACTTTATTTAAAACCTACTTGTCTAGAATGCAGTATTATAATTGCTAAACAAGGGTTTATATTTCTATGAGCAAGTATCAATAATATAATATAATAGAAAGTGTCCAACATTTCAATAGTTTGCTAAGACATAAATAGATGAATTTAGATATACTGCAATATCCGAATACTAAAGTAACTAACTGTAGATTCAGAAGTACAATAAAATGCATTGAAAGTGTTAGATGATGTCTTCGGTGTGAATCCGCCTAGAGTATGCATGAGTGTGAAAGTGACAATAGAGAGCGTGAGAAACAAAAGAATGAGAGACGCAGCGCGGCAGTTGGGGGTTGTATGTGGGTATGCAAGAAGCGATAATTAATATAGTATGTTAGAGTGAGTTTTGTACACCGTTTTTTTTTCACCGAAACCGACACCCAACAGAAAGAATACTAATTTTTAATAAAGTGAATGTTATTCAAACAGTTAATTACGAAAGTAATAATTTTTAAAACAGTACTCATAAAAATAAATTGGGAGATTATTATTTTTTAATAAAGTATTACAAAACTATTATAATAGAGGAACTATTATATTAAAAATGATTGAAATTAATTTTTAACAAAATAAGAATTCCAAAAAAAAAACGAATGTTTAACAAAATAATTACTATTTTAGAACTTATTTATGGCTTCTGTTTACCCATTTGGTGATTTTCAGTTTCTTGACAGTTCACAGTGGACACTGACATTTACATTGACATTTCATATTAGAAACTGAGGTACTAATCGTATCGACAGGCCCTGTCCTCTATTTTGATACAGTCACGCAGTAATAATACGATACGGGTATTTGCAACAAGTGGATATCAGTCTTAAGGCAGTGGGTCGACTTCAGCAAATCCTTAAGGAATTTTCAGACTAATTTTTGTGGCAGTTCGCTAAGGCTGAGTGAACCAACAGGACATAAGTATTAAAAGGAGCGAGGTAAATAACCACTTAGCTTGCAAGGCAACTATATACCACAAGAAAAAATATGCCCTTTGTAAGGTTTATGTTTATTGAGACGCATGGTATTGGACATGGGACGGTTTCGGTTTATGATAGGATAATTAGTCGTGAACCGAGGCTCAGTCCCAAACATGTGGCGCCCACATAAGGGTCAACCAGCCGGAGTCAGGTACGACCCGACGGCGCGCACCCCCTCGCTTGCGTGACGTCAGCCGGACCTGCCGAAGCCGATGACGTCAACGGAGTTCACCCCGGAAAAGAGAGGGGTGCCTTTACTATTTAAGTTTGTACGATAGAGTGTTTTAGGAGATTATTATGAGAACCGTACGACTGTCACCTAGACGGACGAGCAGCTAGGGCTCTCTTCTTCTCTTCTCTGTTCTCTGTTTTTCCTTACACCTTAATTTTCTCAGACCCATCGTCGGACGAGGATCTTACTGAAAAAAGAAGCCGAATTTGCAACAGACCTGAACCTAGCACATCAGCAGCGACTTCTTATCTAGTCCACTCGGGAAAACAAATTCTTTATGGAAAGGACAAATATAGGTGGTCCTTTAAACGTAGAAGGAACATAGGTCACACTCCTGCAAGAAATATCATAAATATAAAACCAGGCCCTCGTGGAGAAGCTAAGAATGTATGCACTCTAACAGATATTTTGTTACTGTTTACAACTGAAAATATGATTCAGTATATTTTGACCTTTACTAATACGAAAATAGAAGAGCCAAAGAAAAATTATAAAGTGCGAGTAAATACTGTATCTGTAACAAGTATGTAGTAAAGAGAGTAAGGCCATATTGGGATTACTATTTGTTAGTGCTGCGCTCAAAAGCAACCATCTGCCCACAAGGTTGGTCTTCAATAATGATTATAGTGGTGATAGGTTCATAGGCTGTATGAATGCCGAAAGTTTTAATTTTCGTTTGAAATGTATCAGACTTGACGACAAAAACACTCGCTTAGGAAGACGAAAAAAGGATAAGTTTGCACCTTTTAGAGAATTTTGGGAGAGATTTGTGGAAAATTGTAAAAAGTGGTTTGAGCCAGGTGCACACGTTACAATCGACGAGCAATTGGTTGGGTTCAAAGGGAGATGCCTTTCCTGCATGTACGTACCTAACAAACCAAACAAATATGGTTGCAACTTAGTTTTTGTTGAGACTCTTAAATCTCATGCCTTACAGTCTAGATATATAATCTAGAGAGTTTGGTATTAGACGTCTGGGTGCGGTCTTTGTACTGGTGGCGTTTCCATTACCTACCTCCTTGTTCCTTTTTGTATGTATATACTTTTGTACAATATGTGGTTTACGAGAGTCGATGGTTAATATCAATACCGTACCATACCTAGGAAAAGGTACTTACACAAGTAGTGGTCGTTTACCCGAATCCTTTGTGAAAGAAGTGTCTACTCCCATCCACAATTCGAATAGAAATTTAACCATGGACAACTGGTTTACATCAGTGCCTTTAGCATCCCAACTATGCCAATCACCTTACAAACTGACGATGGTCGGTACTCTAAGAGGAAATAAGCGTCAAGCCCCTCCAGAGTTAAAGAATTCGAAGATAAGAAAACTTGGCATATCCCTTTTCTGTTTCGATAACCAAAAGACTTTGGTCTTTTATTAACCTAAGTCAAACAAGGTGGTGTTTCTTCTTTCTACTCTTCATTATCAACTGTCTATAAGCCAAAGCACTAACAAACCAGAAATAATCGATTTTTATAATGCTCCTAAGGACGCAGTGGATACCGTTGATCAAATATGTATGCTCTAACATGTCCTACAATAGGAAAACGAAAAGATTGCCGCTTTTTCTGTTTTATAATGTATTAAATTTATCATTAATTAACAGCTACGCAATATATGTGTCAAACTGTGTAAAAAACTCGGAAACACCTATGTCCAGACGGGATTTTGTTTTACAATTGGCCGATGACTCAATGAAGCCCCGGTTGGAACATCGTTCTTAAGTGCCAACTTTGCAACGATATATTCAAGAAATTGTAAGTGCTATTTTGGGAATACTACCGCTGCAACCTAGTGCTAAATTAAATACACGCAAAACATGTTCCAGATGTTCTTCTGCTTCGCGCAGAAAGACCAACCAAGCTTGCAATTAGTGTCATGCTTCCATATGCAGAGAACATAATATAAACATTTGTTGCAAATGTTTCAACTAATAAATTCAATACCAAATATAACTTTCTAATTTCATTTATCCCGTTTCTGAATAAGGTAAAAGATTTTTGTTGTTAAGTAAAAGAAATTCAATTATTATCGTGTTTTTAATTGACATCGTCATTTTCACGAATGCTTAGTAATAACGTTACTCACAGATAGCTTAGTTATATAAGGTTAAAAACATGTGTTTAAGATAAGAAGATATTCTAAAGTAAGGAACAAATGACCCCCAGCTACACAATTAGGTGGACACTGTCACATGAATATCTTTCTATATTTTATTCCCGGACGTGTACCTCATACGCGTATCACGATACACGTATCCCCGTTGAAAGAGCTCTAACCAGGCAAACTTTGCGACCACTAAGCGGACGCTACTGTAGCCTGAAATGCTGGATCAGTTCTAGGAACTAGTGGGGATGGCACAGCAACGACTAACTGGGCACTACTGTATGTACACGTAAATAAAAAGGGCGTCGTTACTTGGGCAGTCGCACGTGTCGGACCGTCTTCCAGACGCATCCCTTACCTAACGCACTCAGATCTCTATTACCACCGAATCTACGATCCTAATCTAACCAGCTCATTATCCCTACACCTTCCTTACGTAACGCACCCAGATCTCTATCACTAATAAACATTCGATTCTAATGCACTAGGGTCGTCACACAATCGTGTCCTCGATCCTAATGTATCCAGATCATTGTCTCTGCACATTTCTGAATGTTGAAGCACAAATGTTAATTTTTAACCTGTAAACTAAGATTTCTGGACAGTTAAATGTCATGACAATTCAAGCTATATAATTTTTACCTTTTCAACGAATATTTCCAGAAATCTCAGGTAAACGCGTCTCAAAAACGATGCGAGCGGTCACCGCGCGGCAACCTTCTGGGTTTTTCCGCCCGAGGTCCACCAACGCAGGTACGCGAATGCAACATGGACGAAAGTCGATACAGTGCGTGCTGATTGGTCGACGTAAGCAACAGATACTGTATATAAACCGCCATTTTCATCGATTACCAAATTCAAATACCGAGTCACGTACACAGACTTATAATTCGTTCATCGGCGGTCGAGCTGTACGGACGTAAAAAACAACTCTTGACTCTTGAGTGTGCAAGTGTATGTGATATCAAGAAGATTCACAGAAGATTTCAAGACCTCTTCTGGAGTTGGGATATTATAACTGACTGTGGCCAGCTGGAGATCGATCAACAGCCAGACAACAATATCAGGAAACACGCCTGCAGCGCGTCAAAGGAGGCTACCCTAACCTCAGCACACGACATGGTAAAAGTTTCTCAGTCAGATTCGCTGAAAGATGAGACCAAACAAAATATCACTATGGACGATTCTAAAAAGGGGTCCAAACTCAATACTGGTATGGCCGCTCCTTCGCATGCCAATGCTAACATTCCCACCAGTAACCATTTCGAATTATTAAACAGAGACGACCTCCTGAAGGTTCAAGTCGAAGCGTTCGCTAATTCGGGAAAACCAAACCGGAAAAATTCTTCTACGCCCACTACAGGCACGGACAACGGACTTTCGTCAAATGTAACGGAAAAGAGGGACCGTCCTCCCACTCTATACCTTCAGATTAACGCTGAAAGATACAGAGACCTCATTGGTCAACTAAGAAGAAGTTACGGAGAAGCTTTCAGTTTCAAGTTCTTAGGATCCCAGACCAGAATATAATTTCATCTGAACGAGCATTTTTTAACTGCCCGCATATCCCTCCAGGATGCGGACCTCAGATTTCACACCTGTTCCCTATCATCTGGCAGACCTCTGGTAACTGTATCGAAAGGGCTTGATCACGATGACATTATATCTGAGCTTCAACAGAAGGGGCAAAATCCCTTGACCTGTTCCACCAACAACAGCAAGCCCGATTTTCATATTTATAAAATCTCTTTCGCTCCGGGCACCTCCTTAACTCAAGTAAAAAAGCTTGGTCTTATCTTCCACAGTAGGGTCTATTGGGAAAAATGTAACAACAATCGAACCCACCTCCAATGCTTCCAATGCCAAGCTTTTGGCCACTTCAGCCAATTGCAATAGAATCCACAGGTGTGTGAAATGTGCGGCTGAGCATCCAAACAAAGACTGCTCGAAAGATACGTCTGTGCAGCCCACGTGTGCCAATTGCGGCAGAAAACATACTGCTAATTACTCTAATTACCCGCGGTTTATAACTTATCTGATCAAACGAGCAAATCCCTCCAAATCATTCTCTACCACCAGGACCATGCCGGGTACCTCAGTGGCCTCTCTAATTCTAACACCTACTTCACCGTCATCTTGAATGGAGTCTACCACACCAGGGATACTCTATAGCGAAGCCCTCCGTGGGTCCTCTCCTAGGGTCACTCCTACCTCATCATGTCGTTCTTCTCCAACTACCACCAGTAGCCATGCATTCCAGCTCTCCAGGCTCATGGAGGTCGCAAAGGAGTTTAACGAACTATCAAAACTCGTCAACTTGAAGCAACTCACCACAGTGATCAGATCCCTGAGAATCAGGCTAGCTGCGCCCATTGATCCCATTGAAAAAGTCACCATATTAATGGAGGCATGTGAAGGCCTTTCCCCCTAAATCTGCCTTCGCGATGCTACTACCGGGAAAATTCATGATTTGGAATTAATAAAATTGGAATCAAAAACGCTCCTGAACTCGAAATATTCTTAAAAAACAACAACATAGTTGTTGCTGCAATCCGGGAGACATGGCTCTCCCAAAACAAAAACTTTTTCCTCCAGGATTACACAATAATCAGGCGGGGCGGGGCAGTACTGCTGGCTCCTTTCGGAGCAGAGAGGGTAGTGCCATAGTTGTTCGCAAGAATCTACAACTCTCGAATATTACTATTCCGCATACTGACGACGTGGAAGCTGTTGCCACCCGATTGAGATCCCCCAATCTAATAATCATTTCTGCATGCTGTCCTCCCTCTGTAAAGTTCTCTAGTGAAATCCTTGATAGGCTTACATCCCATCGTTTCCCATATCTACTGGTACCGGACCTAAATGCAAAGCACCAAATGTGGAATAACCACTCCTATAATAGAAATGGCACTGCTTTGAAATCGCACGCTGACCAAACCCCATATGATATAGTTTTCCCCAATTCATTCACGCATACGGTTCCAAACAGCCGGCCGTCTACAACTGACCGCTTCTTGTCTTACAACAATTTCAAATTCTTCTGTGAAGTGGTCAACGAGCTCAGCTCGGGTCACCTTCCGGTTGTACTAACGCCGATTGCCGAAAACACTTACCCCACAACTTCTTCGATTCAGATCACCGACTGGAAACAATATTCCAGTCAAACACAAAAACTCGCCTTAAATCATGATATAAACAACCTAGAGGACATTGATTCTGCCATCAACTCGTTAAATAGATCCCTCAGGGATTGCTATTACGAATCCACAAAATTGGTTTCATCTAACAACAAAATTATTTCCCCCAGCCAAGAACTAAAAAGGATGAGAGCTCTTTATAATACTGCCAGAAGGAAATGGCAAAGAACAGGTACTCCTTGTATCTACAAGTCTTCAAAGGTCTCTCACTTGAAATAAAAAAAAAGTCATTGTCCTGAAGACCCAACATGTTAAAAGACAAATTGAACATGCAACACTTGGCGACTATACGTTTTGGCCCATATATAAGAAAATCACCAAGAAAAAGTCTGCTATCCCGCCCTTGCACGATGAGCAAGGATAACTCTCTGCCTTAAATTACAAAAAAGTAACCATACTTGCTAAGCATTTCAGGATGGTCCACGATAAGGCCTTTGCTACCGTTTCACCATTGCAGCTCTGTATTAACAAGGAGCTAGAAAACTACCATTCAGAAGAACATTTTAACTCTTCTCCGTACTCAGGCCTTTTCAGGTCTCTGTCCCCTAGAATCATCTCTAACCTCGCTAAAAAACTTAATCCAAACAAAGCTGCTGGTAGTGACAGAATGCCCCCTGCACTCATAAAAAATGCCTCAAGCAATGTCTTTCTCCAGATTTACTACATTTTTAGGGCATCCTTCAGACAGTGTTACTTCCCAGCCCAATGAAAGATAGCCATATTAGTGCCCATTCCAAAACCACGTAAGTACCACAAGCTGGCCTGCAACTACAGACTCATCAGTCTTCTCCCACTCCTCTCCAAAATGTTTCAAAAGGTACTGCATTCCATGATGGATGACCACATCCAAAAGAACAAAATCCCGACTGACCAACAGTTTGGGTTTAAAAGAAACCACTCCACCATCTAGCAACTTATCAGAGTCGTGCAACATCATGCACATAACATGAACACTAATCGCTATGCAGCTGTGGTCTTACTTGATCTACAACAAGCTTTTGATCCCGTGTGGCACAATGGGATTATCTTTAAACTCATCAGGCTTGGATTCAACCGTCACTTAATTAAACTCATTTACTGGTATCTGACTGGCAGGTCCATTTTCATCCAGTTAGATTCTGAGAGATCTGCTCTAACACCGATCAAGGTCGGGGTACCGCAGAGCTCAGTCCTGGGTCCGCTTCCCTTTCTGCTTTACATTTATGACCTTTCAAAATCACCCGACACATGCTTAGCAATCTTTGGCGATGACACTGATTCTCGCTGCCTCTTGGAACCTTCTACTTTTGATAACCAGACTACAAAAGCACTTAAAAGCACTAAGCGACTTCTTTTTTTATTAGGAACTTTCTCTCAATTCCAGCAAAACTCAATCAATTTTGTTTCCTAGAAACACGAAACACCTGTAGCAGGGGACCCCCTTCTTACTCTGAATGGCCTCACAATTCCCTGGAGTAAGATCGTCACATATTTAGGCATTGTACTAGACTCGAAGCTCACTTGGAAATCTGCTATTACCAACCGGTATATAAAGGCCCTGGCTGTAACCGAAGCCTCCCAAGTATTGATTGGTGTGTCATTGAAGTTACCCAGAAGTCTCAAATTACTCATCTGCACTGCGTGTATAAGGTCCTACTCTAGGGGTTCAAACTTGGTCAGCTGCAGCTTACTCGCATATCAAGAAGCTACACCGACTCCAGAATAAAGCGCCAAAAATTATATTCAATCTTCCATCGGATTACTCAACCAAGAAACTCCAACCAAAGAATTCATAGTTGACAATCACCCGAACCCTCTGGTGAGAAACACCTCTGTTTACACAAAGCAACAGCTCCTAGGACGCAATAAGCATATCTTTCTTCCATCCTTAAACATTCATGTACACACCTACGTGTCTACTCTTACTGCTCGCAATGGGCTGTGGATACCCCTGCGATCTCCCCCCTCTCCCCGCCTTTACAACGCCTTATGGAGTATATTAAGCTCCATCTGTTCCTAACTGCAAGTTTTTAAAAATGTTCTCCTGCATGAACATGGCTTGATGTGGGTATGCAATATTGACTATTTCCAAGTCACATAAAGTTCAGTACATTTGTTTTCAGACTATAAGGAGGCTTCCACTCCAGGAGATTCTTTTACATTTTCAGGGCAAACCCAGGCCCCGCCTGCTCAAAAAAAAAACGATTACCAGATTCAAATACCAACATTACAACGAAGCGGACCGTCACTGTCCAGAATTATACAACTCGGTTAACAACACGTACACAGTCCTATACAAAACGCATACCAGAGTGGAACTCCCATCTGTTAGACGACATACATACTATTCTGGAACAACGCAATAAATCGAACATTGCAACAACTCTCTATCTTTCATGAATTAAAACATCCTCACACAAAGTTAATTCTGCGTGTGGGTGTATTCGTGACATCTTTCCAAGTGCGAGAAGAACACGGTACGCAACACTGAACTTCACCTAATTCTAATACACATCTGATTTCTCTAATCTTCTAAAAAACTCTGTATAAGTACAGTTTCAAAAAAGCGAAAACCCGTCAATAATCGATTTAATACATTGCTGACCGCGCACATTGTGCCTGTGGCATCTGCGCTGCGCAGGTAATTTTGAAAAGAATGGAAAGGACGAAGGAGGATAGAGTGTTTCGTCTGGGACCTGCTAGTGGACTCGTCAGTAAGGCTACCTAGCAGACCCGTGCCTTAGACACGGAACACTGAGGGTACCAGTTCGAAGGTGTATACATACGAATCACAGGATAGTCGAGGTCTTGCGGGAAAGTCTTGCGCTGCTGATCCCTCTGCTGTCGAGGTCGAGAAGTGCCGCCACGTGCCTAAGTATACCCCACCGTGCATATTTCGCATGCGACACGTAGTACCTGTTCTACACCACAAAATTCACAAATACTTCTTTAAACAGAAACATAGGAAATGTATCTAAACGTATTCATTATGTTTATCCTCTAAGAACACAATGTGTCACTAAGCGAAATGGGAGATCTCCCCGATCGGTCGTGCAGCAATACCGTAATTAAATATCGAAATAAAGTTATTTATACAATAATCATCAGAATGGTTCGGCAACACACGCATCCGAAGGAGCATTTTTTAGGAGACAATCGAACTGAGAAGAAGTGCAGGCGAGTTGTGCAACACTGAGAAATAAATTAATATTCTATTTATTGTTAGCGGACACATTCTTTTTATAGTTTTCCTACAATCACGTCTTCTATCGCGAAGATTTAAGAGCTGCTGCCAAGTAGCCGGTTTAAACAAACCGGCAAATTCGCATTCGCAGTCCAACACACTCTCAAGTTCGTATCATGATACTATTGTAAGGGAGCAAAACTTGACAAGACCGGGAATCGATCCCGGGATCTTCCGCTTTCCAGGCGGGTGCTATCCGACTACTGTAAGCTGTCCAACCTACTACCAATTCCATCTTCCTACACGCAACACACTAAACGGCTGTCACCTCTGCTATGGAACTCGTTATTCGCCTCAGTTTTGCGGGGGGCTGTTGTAAGGCCATCGTCCTTATTTAGTTTTTATGTAGATCTATTTAGTTACTGCCCAGAGCTGAAAAGTTGGTGTGCGGAAGGAATGCGGGTCTGATTGGTTAAAACATAATAGGCCCACCTAGTTGGACACGATCATAAAAATAGAGCACACGCATTTTCTTTATTGGCCGAAACGGTCACATCTACTAATCGGATCGTACAGCGTCGTTTGACAAAGACAGCGAACAGGACACATCGAGACTGAACGGGATAGAGCGATTCGATGAATTTTAAAGCAAAAATTAATAATTATTGCACAAAAAAGAGAAATTTAATGATATATTATAATATATCAGAAAATGAGACCGCAAAAGCATTTGTCCACGAACTTTTATGTTAGATAAAATGCTCGGAATGTTCGAAATATAAAACAAGCGAGCTTTCTAGAGGCGATTGTGCTTTTTTTCAACTAGCAACAGTTCATCACAGATCATCTTAAGCAATTACGAAAGAAGGTCGTAGAATATTCATCATGAGTCGTAGAAAAAGTGAATCATCTTTATCCGAAAGGGAAATTGTTGTTAAAGTATTTAAAGAAGGTAAATCTGAACGCGAAATAGCATCAATAATAGGAAGACCTCGAAGTACCATACAGTATATTTTAACGAAATTTAAAGAAGAGAAAATAATTATAAATGAACGGCGAACTGGTAGGCCTAAAAAATTGACGGTTCGTGATGAGACGAGGATACTAAGGGCTGTTAAAATAAATCCGCACATTTCCGGCCCTGAGTTGTTAGAGAATGTACAATCAACATCAGAACATACAGTAAGTATGGATACAGGTCGACGAGTATTGCATAGAGCTGGTTTGAAAAATCGAATGAGCCGTAAGAAGCCGTGGATTAGTGCAGTGAATAGAAAAAAAAGATTACAATTCGCTCAAGAACATGTTTCTAAATCAAAAGAATTTTGGAAACGCGTCATCTTTACAGATGAGACAAAATTTGCATTTTTGATGCTCCTCACAGAAAAGTATGGAGGAAACCGAATACTGCATACAGAAAAGAAAATTTAACACCCACGGTAAAGCACGGAGGAGCATCAGTGATGGTGTAGGGGTGCATGTCAGCGACTGGGGTTGGCGATTTTCATATTATAGGGGGTATCATGGACCGCTGGGTATATTTGAATATTCTAAAGCAACATGTGCCACCAAGCGTTGAACAACTGAACATAGGGAACAATTTTATGTTCCAGCAAGACAACGATCCGAAGCATACCGCTCGGATCGACAAAGAATGGATCTTATACAATACCCCGCATTATCTGCAAATACCACCTCAGTCGCCAGACATAAACCCGATTGAACATTTGCGGGCAGAAAGTAAAAAAAAAATACGAAAAATGCCTCCTAAAAATCGGGAAGAACTAAAGGAGCGATTCAAAGAAGAATGGGGAAGAATATCTCCAGATTTGACGGAAAAATTAGTCAAATCAATTCCTAAAAGGCTTGAGTCTATAATTAGATCCAAGGGATATCGCACTAAGTATTAAGTTTATAATTTTATGTAATTAATTTTAAACGTAATGTAATTATAATTAGAGAAACTATACATGGGCAAATACTTTTGCGGTCTCATTTTCTGATATATTATAATATATCATTACATTTCTCTTTCTTGTACAATAATTTTTAATTTTTGCGTGTGTTATATTGTCTTATATTAATAAAGACTTATTTCTGCATTTTTAATTTAAACATTATATTTGTATTTTCTTTCAATTCTCTCCATATACGTCGAATACATTAGGTGGACGAATACTTCTGCGGCTGACTGTATACGTACTCGAAGGACCACATTTGACTAGGGAAATGAACACGTTTTTTCAAAATAATACTGTGTAAGCCTGGCGACGGTTCCTAGCCATCGTCGAGTACCTTGGTATTGGGTTGCAGTGAAGGGCCTAAAACCACTCGCATATTAACACTTTATCTACCGCGAGCCAATAAACAGGCTATTCGCAGCCAGCGCTTATCTACTAATCAGTTTTTGCCATATTACCGCTAGAAGGGCGTATTAGCAAATTCTGATGAGTTACATTGTTGGTGTTAGTGAGTATTGATAGTGTTTCATTAATTCCAATACAAATAAAGTTATAGCCCTTAATGATTAAGAGCACACATTTCCACGCGACAAACAAAACCAAGCCGGCATTGCCGGAGAGTCTGCGCGCGAATTGGTTGGACTATTCTATTTATCCATTTAATTCACAAGCGGTAGATAAAGTGTTAAGTCGTTTTTCGTCACAACGTGCGACGATAATACTTTCGTTTTCCCTCTCTACGCTACCAAAAGAATAAAGACGATAGGGAAGAACAACCGAAGGTCCCGGGGCGACATTTCCCAATTCACAGGATAGTTCAGGTTAGCGTGTCGAAGAGAACGGTCGAATATAGGAGTACTAATATACATCTGACAGTGTGTGCGACTGTTTTATTGTAACCCAGTCGATCCTACTGTCCACATACTACCCCCTTACAACTCCAAAGCATGTGAACTGTGGAATACAAAACCTATTGTTACAGCTGCGTTGGTGATTGAACCAAAATAATAACGAGAGCTGGAATTGGAGCTACTGATATGAACCAAGAATCCCGGGTATCCGGGTACTCCAGTAACCTTGGGCCTACCCGTACCGTCCGATATTACCCGGGCACCCATAACGTTCGATATTATCCGGGTATATAACGTCTGATATTACCCGAATAGACCGCATAAAATAAATAGGAGTATCATCCGAGACGTACACAGGTAATGCAACATCAATTTCTATTAACACTTTACATATTTACATGTATGCATATCCGCTTGTCTTTTCGATAAACGGTTTCATTGTGTTATGATACAATGTTTAGTACGAAGTCTTTTTTCAGTGATTTATTACTGTCGCATCAACCACTTGGTTATTAGCGACGCATAATGAATCTATTCTTTAATGATGCTCGCAAAGATAGTGTTAATCTTCTTACAATAATTTATTAAACAATATAATTTCTTGAAGGAAACAGAGTGATTTATGAATCTATATTCTATACACCGAGTCGAGCAGTAGCTATAAACAAAACATTCGCGTGCTGAGCACGGTAAAGAGACAGCGGCTCCAGTTATTGGTTGACAAACGCTAGTCAGTCGTTGACGTTCAGGAATAGTTTTGTATCTTTTCGTAAAATGCGTCAAGTCATTGTGCTAAAAAAGTGTTAAGTATTGAAAACTTGTTTAATTTATTGCGTTCTTTATATTCATATTTAGAACGAACAATTTCCCAGTATATTGGAAAAAATAGATGTACGACAACATTTCTGCGGCAATTATAGCCTCGTCGAGAATATAGCACGGAAAGTATTACAATATCAGAAAACTGTGAATGCGCCCCTGCCGTACCTAAATCCTGTCACGTGCATTTGTTTACAGGTACTGACTCGACTCGTTGACCGTATTATAGTGACGGTCGCGTATATCCTTCAAGCTGGGTTCTGGAGCGAAATGTTTTCGAGATACTCTGTATTTTAAACAGTTCAGTAAAACATAATCGATCATTAACAAAAATGATTAATATATACTGTAAGAAATTCGAACGTTAGGCTAACGGTTTTGAGAATTCGGGAGGCGGGCACCAACAGCCCCCTCTCGCGATTCGAACCAAAATGGAGGCATCGCACAGTGCGGCACAGATGGACAAGAATAAAAAATTCAAATATTTAAATATTAACATTAAAGGTCACTATATTGATACTGGATAGTTGCTGGTATAGAAAATGGCTGTCAAGATACAAATGAGTCAATGGTGGCCATTTGTTGGCACCATCAAGTATTTCATGGCGTTCAATTTACATGTGTCACGATTTGTTGTCAGTATTTTATATGCATTTTTAAATATATTTATAATAACTCTTTATAATGGAAAATACTCACCCAGATACGTATATTTCATTTTATATAATTTGCTATGAATGAATTCATTTTCTGTGTTCGTATAACATTTCAATGTAAACTTTAATTACTGTCAAGTTTAAATTGACCTATAAAAGATTTGACGCAAAATATCCTGGGATTTTAACAGTTTTCGGGTCATTACTTCTTATATTTTAAGAAATTGATATTTTTTTCTGCTACAAACTGCTACATACAGTTTTATATACCGTTTTCGTATCTGACCGTACAATTTCCTGTTTGGGTTTGGAATTCAAAGCAAGAACTCTGATTTAATTGAGTTATGGATTTCTAGTGATAAATGTAACGCGGTATCAAATCTTACTGCTAAAATAAAGACAATTCTAAATATCAATAAGCGTTCTGATTTCGTTGACGAAAATCTGAAAAAAATTTGCGAGACTTATTGTTCAGTCTTAAGCAGAAAGTGGAAAGATTGACCATTTCAAAGAAACATAACGATTTTTCTGAAATTAGTCAGTATGTAATATTAACACTAACCGTACCAGGCCCGGTCAAATGTCCGGTTTCAAAATTTAATTTAAAACTGTACATTCATTGTTACTTCTTTTGTTCATCTAACTTTATGTAAATTCTTATATTATCTGATTAATCAATTTCTCAATTTTTGTTTTTTTTGTTACTTTTTTTACTGAGGAAAATTCATCGCCTGGCTTGTTTATGACCGGTTACGGTAAGAATAGGTATATGTGAAGTGCCGGTACGATTAGTGTTAAGAGATGAACTGAAAAATCAATTCAATCGACAATTTTTGATGACTTGCAAATCAGCATAAGTGAATTAGAAAATACTGGAACAGAAAATAGAGAATAATTTAAAAAAATTTGTAAAATTTTAATTACTGATTTTATATTCCGCAAATACATTTCAATATTTAGACATTTGTAACAGAATTTCGATTTTTGTCCAAAATTCTACAATTCGGCCGCACTGTGCATCGGTGGAAAAATAAATAAACATCGATTCTGTTGTGCGCCGTTTGCACGTGCCTAACGAACACTCTAGAACAGGCATTGGAATTAACTGCTCGCTTCGGCCGATTTTCAGAAGCAACGCCCTCTTTCTCCCGCCGTGCGTCTTGGCCCCCGCGACGTCCATAGTGCTCGACACGTCTCAGGCGCGTACCAGAAGCATTATACTCCATGGGTGATGTGGAAACCTATTTACACGATAGGATACGATTGTCGCCCTGATGCACCACGTGTGGTTCAAGTAGTACGCGCCAGAAGCGTGTCGAGCACCATGGCCGTCGCGGGAGCAAAGACGTACGGCGGGAGGAAGACGCCGTTGCTTCTGAAAATCGGCCGAAGCGAGCAGTTAATTCCAATGCCTGCTCTAGAAGAAACCACCATACGATTAACACGCGACTGCGAAATACAAGAGAACTTCATACTTTTGCATTGCGCGACCATTGTGCGGCTTCACGACATTTGTCGTACAATACATTACAAAAAAACGTTATATTTGCTTGTGCACATAACAAAGTATACATTTATGGATAAATGAAGAAGTTTTATATCTGTTACTCGTGTAACATTACGGGTACAATATTCGGATAATTCTGGACTTCTCGGCCATTTCCCCGGTACCCGGGTATTGGAGTTATTCGGGTATCAAAAGCCCTAGCTTGAATAACTTAGTTTGGAAAATAGCTCAAAAAATAATGTACAGCGGCACTCTGACAGTTGAAATTGCAGCTTATGATTCTCCAAATTTTACAAATTATGTGTATATTTGTTGGTTTAGATGTTCACAGGTACGTCTCTACAGAGGATGAGCACCGTGCAAAATGCAACAAACGAAGCTACACCACCTGGATTGGATAAACTGTTAGTCAGAGAAATTGCCTCAAGTTCCAAGGATTTATTTTATCGGCCTGGAATCGATGGCGCATGGTAAGATGAAGAATTTATTGCTTGTGATAGTTCAAACGTTTCTCAAACTTCGAATGCATTTTTGTTAAAACGAAGTTTTCAGAAACGGTGCCCACGATTACTCAAAAACTATTCAACCGATTTACTTTAAATTTTACATGGTTATATAGTACACCGGCGATCAGAATAGTTGTCAACCCCACTCCTGTCTCCCGAGGGCCGCTGCAAGGAACGGTATCCCGATCTATGATGCGAGTTTCTATGACGAGGACCACAGCGCCACTGAGCGCCACGCGTACATGGCAGTTCTGTCAATCATCGACACGTTTGAATTTCTGACTTCTGATTTCGTAAAATTTCTTCGGTTTTTACACCGATAATAATGCTAATACAAAAATGGTATATACGCGAATATAATATAATAAACAATATTCATAAAATCCAAATAAATACTGCTACAAAATGCCTAGTAATATAAGAATGCATAATAGTACCAAACTATTTTTATAATTGCGATAAAGAAACGGATGCGTGGTGAAAAATGCATTTTGTAGCACTATTTATTTGGAGTTTATGAATACTGTTTATGGTATTATATTCGCGTTAATACAATTTTTGCATTAGTATCGGTGTAAAACTCGAAGAAATTGTGTGAGATGAGAAATCAGAAATTTAAACGAATCGATGATTGACAGAATGGCGACGTGCGCCTGCCGCTCAGTGGCGCTGTGGTCCGCGTCACAGAACCTCGTATCATAGATGGGGATGCCGTTTTTCGTAGCGACTCTCAGGAGGCAGGAGTGGTGTTGACAAGTATTCTGATGGACAGTGTATAGCGTTACACAGTTTTTTGCCCATATTAGATGACTGTTAATACATTTTGAGAAACTAATTTGTTATTTTGCTTCCAGGTGAAATCTGTCCCACTTTAGAGTGGGTACCGCAAATTATTGTAGCGAATGACACATTTGCAAGTAGCTGCTATAAATAATTAATATTTTTATATACATGATTAATATTTTTACATAAAAGAATTAAATATTATAGTCAAAGATAAGATTAAATTAATAAAAACATTATGAATACAATAGTGTTTATACTTTTCTGAAAAACAAATTTAAAGAACGTCAGTTTTTAGGCCTCTCCAGCTATGTATCCCCACTTCAGTTAGCTTCTTAAGTTTGCTAATGAAACCGTATACTCTTTAAAGAAAAACCTTGGTAACATATAAATCCAAAAAAATCTGGCACTGCATTAGAATGTTCTTTGTCGTAAACATTGATCCCTTTGAAACAAATACTTTTTTGCTGAACATTTCCTCTGAACTATTGAAAGGAAAAGATAGTTTTAGATGTGTCAATTAGGTGAAATAGCCTGCATAGTTGTGTATTTAAATACTATTTAAAGATGAAATATTTTCTGAGATCACAGACGCATAGCAGATAAGTTGTGGCTATATGTAAAAGATGTCGAATTATTTCAGAAATGAATAAACTTTGTACATTTAATACACATATTTTTTTAATAACAAAACAAAAAGCGTTATGACATTGCATCTTTACAGAATGAATTATAATATCCGGTGTTCAAAGATAACATTAGTTTACAGTAGCACTAAAAAGCAATTTATACAGTTCTTCATTACTTCAAAACATATAAAGTGACACTAATATTCTTTACATTTTCTGATATTTTTAAACCTAATAAGTGTTTTAAGCTGTAATAATTCGTGCCAATACAATAAAAGCATTTAAGCTGAGTAACGGCATACATACGTGAAAAATAACATTTGTTCGATGGCGCATCTCCATACGTGACGGCAGTTTGATCCCGTGGGACATTTAAATCCAACAGTATGCTTTTTCTGAAAATTGTGGGGAAAACATTGCACTAAAACCTCTACTCTATACGTATATTGGATTTAAACTATATGTGAGCATATAATAGAAATATTTTAAAAAATAGTCATTTAACAAAAATTTTCTAATAATTTCATTAAATACTAATATGTCTTGAAATGATAAAGGAATTTTAAGCTATGATAATTAAATGATGAAGTTAAAGGAAATGAATATAGATTAACTATTAAAGATTTTGTATATTTTCTACGTAACTTTTTTCTCATTATCAGCATAGTCCGATGACAATACAAAACTGTATGTGATAACTGTTACATATTCTGTTGTTATGTGTATATTTTTTAATTGTACGATTATACGAAATGGTTCACCTAAGTTCGGCTTTCGCTAGAAACAGATTACCAAGCCAATGAGCGGCGGACGTTGCATGGTAAGCGATAGAACAATGCAATGTACGGTTTATCATAAAAATATTTGGGCACCACATTATTTTTTACTACTTTATTTTGTATTGAAGGTAAGGATAAATAAATTTCAAACAATACTGTACATAGTGTTACGTTGCTGTTGCTGTTATTTAAGGAAAATGTGAACTTTGTGTAACAACTCTCGCAATATTCTGAACAAAATGCTGGAAAAACAGAATATCTATTTTCCGGGTTACACAAATATTCGGGCGCCGGATAAAGATGGATGTTTAACGTCTATGTACTATATAAATGTTATATTAACACTTTGTCGGGTAATCACACTGTTTAATTGCGTGCCTAAAACGACTGAACATAGGTACTATAAATAATTATTTTTAAAATTTAATATCAATATTATTCTATTCTTGCTGCATTCGGTTTTTCATTTCCACCACTTGCACTCTGCGGTCTAATTCATTTCAGATATTCTCAATATGATTAAAGTTTATGAATTGAGAGAGTGAGAGCGGGTAGGTGTAATAATTTTGGGTAATCATAAAAAACTATTCTGGCACAATTTGTGCTCTGTTTTTAGGATCGTTGCCTTCATGAAATCAGAGTGTTTCGCGAATCGTTATATTATTTGCAGTTTTTAATCAATTATATTTTAAAAGATGAAAATATTTATTTTTGTTCGTAAAACTAATTCCTCTATACTATGTGCTGAAGTGCACCCCCACACTTAAATTAAGCGAATACGCAATTTCTTTGCAAGATTTGCCTTTTTCATAATAAACCCTTTTAGTACCTTACAAGTTTTCATGTACCGTCCAGAAATACCTGGGAAAATATGCACTTTTGAAGACATGTATTAAACTTAACTTATATTTTTCTTCAAAATAAAGATAACTGCACGCTTTTTTGTATTTTATTTTTGTTTCACGCGAAGAAAAGAAAAAAATCATTTTCCATAAAGTGAAGCTTGTAATCAATGATGAACAAAAATTATAAAAAAATGAAAAGCCGAAATATCGGCTCAAGATATTTCTCGGGAAAACAGCGGAGCCGATATATCGGCTCTGGGGTACTAAGAGGGTTAAACATGACAAGTTGGCGTAAATGAAATGGAATATTTCTACTTTTGCGTCTCATCTATCCAAACATTTAAGTAATATTGACGAAAAGTATCTGCCCTGAACATAATCTAAATATTTAGATTATATATATCTTTGAAAAGAGTTTCCCCAGAACAAGAAATACAGAAGATATACCCAGTGTTACGTTTCGCGAAATGGTGGTTGCTGAATGCTGGATGAGAGTTAGTCTTGCGTAATTGTGCAATCGATCGTGTCGCGAACTGTATTGTTGTTCCCTTTTTGTGTCAAACCACCGAAGGAATTTAGCCGGGATCGGGACTCAGGTAGCGTACGGGAAACTGATGAAAGGCGCGAAGTACGAGCGAATTTGGAGAACTGCGAGTTTATTCATACGATAGTCGGTACAGAGAGATGACACTCGTTTAAGAGCGGATGTGTATCTGAGTGTGTCGCTGGAAACTGTCTTAACACAATACGGTCCGGGCTGTTTGCGCAAAAACTGATGCGTGTAGCCGACATATTTGAATGTTCTCGACTATGTTGCATCGCTTTACAAAAATGGTTCTAATTTTTAACACATCAAATATTTTTTTATGAAATTTGAAGTGAAGACTTTTTATATAGTAATTATTTAACCTTTAGCATATATATTTATTTATTTACCACATACAATGGCGGACGAAAGTATTCGTACAGTGGGAAAATTATAAAAGAGATAACTGTAACTTGTTAAAATTAGTTAGTAGATTACGAAATATAAACTTTATTCTTTTATACATGTTTATGGTGAATATTACTTTAAATGTTGTAGAAAATTCATTGAAATAAAGTTATTCATTTACAAGTTACAATTATCGGTTTTGTACGAAATTGCCACTGTATATTATAACACATATTTATAGGCCGCCGGCATTTAATGCATAGCGTGTAAAATCCTATTTATGTGTCTCCGGCATTTCACGAGCTGTCAACAAAAGCCATATTTTTATGTCTCCGGACGGTAATGTGTTAATATTAACTTCTTTCTACTTTGCTATTGGTTGTGAGAGTGTATGGTGGTGGTGGATGTGTGTTTTCGCGAGGTGTTGAAGAGAAGGATTTGCATTTTTCCTGCCAGACGTTGCCCTGAGAGTCCTGGAAACAATTTTTCGGGACGAATTATTCGCAAATGTAATTTTTCAGGCCTTCGCCCATGCGGTGGCCGGCTGTCCTGGAATCCTAGCGTACAATGTTATTTATTGCGGGGGGTAGGTTGTACTTAGGATCGAAACTTCCGCTGCGTTGCTTAATTATGCTTAAAGATCCTAACGGCCCCCAGGCGATGTCTGTTACGAATGTGACACCATCCCAATTTTCCGGTAATGCGAAGAATAGACATTATTTTATTTGCAGTTTATTATTTAAAATATTAAGAGAGTTAAATAAATCAGGCTTAAATTTCTCTTAATTAACAACACAACCTAATGCTGTGTACAGTATTTTTTCAATTTTATTTATCCTTGCCGTAAATATAAAGAAAAATAATGAAACATGACACGGTGTTCGGGTATTTCTGTGATAGACTGTACATACTGCAAAGAGCAACGCGAATTCGCGATTGAGCCACGAAGACAGGAAACGACAAGTACAAACTATTTTCGGATAGAAATCACTATGCGACTGTCCTTGTGTTTCGCGCCACGATTGCATTCGCGAATTCACGTTCGTGTCTAACAATGAAAGATAACGATTGAAACGATCTCTCAAATTATTTTACATGATCGCATCTGTTAGAAATATTTTCGCCACTGCTTGTCATTTATCGCGGCACACTAACCGCTCATGTCTTGCCCACACATTTTTGGCTTTATACTATACGGAACGTCATCGTCACTTCACTTTATGTATGCATTCACACTTTTAGTATAGACTTCATTTTCGTTCATTTGGTAAATACTCTGAAGTAATCGATTAGTGACATAGTTCTTATGGCGATACTGATGACGAGGAACAAAAATTATTAAGTAAGTCTAAAAAAAATTTGGATGCATGAAATGTTTCATCACAGAAAATGCATGAGAGAAATCATGTGTTGTTTACATCTCCTGAGAATAATAAAATTAAATTTTGTAAATATGTCAAAGTGTAAAGACATCAGTTCTGTAATTTATTTGACACAGTAAAATATAATATCATAAAACAGAATGCAGCTTCTCGAGAAGCAATAAGTCGAATAGAATAGTTAGCAATTTGTCTACAGTAAGTTTTTGTTGTAAAAGTTATTTATATGGAATATGAAAGTTACCAGGAAAAAAAATGCAAAAATGAGGCACGTCAAAACATTTTTTCGAAAAATATCGAACTGGACGTAATATTATCGCCTACAAGAGATTGATACATAGAGTATCCTTAACCCTTTGAATAGTATCAGCGCCTATAAGCGATTAACAAAGCCGTTCACCGTGTACTGTTGACGCCCATAGGCGTTCGGCTCAATGACACGATATACTACTGCAGCTCAGCCGCATGCGGCTGTCGCCTCGTTTTCAAGTAGCCCGCAGTCAAAGGGTTAAAATATTTTGACGTACCGTTCACACGACATGATATGAGACGATATGATACTGATAACCTGTGGAGTGTGAATAAAAATTTAATGTTATTATCCTAAAAACTTTTGTTGCCCTGACGATACAAAAAAAAATATTTCAGAAAGAGTTTGTTTGGTTCAACAAAGCAAATGTAATTATTTATTTGTCTTGCGATTACCTGTAATATCTCCTTTCTTTTGTAAAAGAAGGAAAGAGTTCTCTTTTCCAATTGCTAAATAATTTGATTAAACGTACTCTTCCTTAAGTTCAGATGTTTTGAGATTCCAAGGTAACCAACATTTTTCAAAATGATTAATAGACTTTTAGAATCATAAAAACGTAATTTTTCATTCAAGATCATCTAAAACCCAGCAAATCACTCATGTACACCCCCGTCCATAAGTATTAAGACACCTGATAATCCCACACAAAAGGTGTATTTGATCCAAATTATAGAACTTTCGTTACTTGTATATGATCACATTAGCAAAAACATGTATTCAGATATACAGGATGCTTCAGAAATAGGTGGCCAAACTTTGGTGTCATATTCTACCTTCCCTAAGAATGAAAAGCGGTCATGTAAACATAAGTCCAAAAACTGTTCCTTTCCGAAATATGTATAAATACTCTTTGTTTGTTACAAGGTATTTTAGGATTGCTTAAAACTTACTTAAAGAAATTGCTGAAAATGATTTGCTTTTGCAGCAAGACACGCATAGCATTGACGTTTCAGAGACTGTGCAAGATGTTGAAAAATTTCAGGTGTATTCCGTTACCTCGTCCATAATGAAATAAATATCTGTCCACTCCATTTAAATAAGTCATCCTGATAACTGTTTTAACTATCAAACGTTTAAATAAAACCTGATTTACTACGACATATGCTGCCTTCAATATCAGAATGACTTGCTCTACTATAATATTCATAACAGAAAAAAGTGTTGACAGTGCTCGTAATTGTACGTGTGACAGCTATTCATGTAAGATTTCGAGGTGAACAAGAAGTGGTGATATCTCGAAAAGGAAGAGTTCCCGGACCTATATTTATATGACCTTTTTTCATCCTTGGGGAGAGTAGAATACGATACCAAAGTTTGGCCATCTATTTCTGAAGCATCCTGTATATATTTACTATTTATATAATTAGTTTTCCCATTTATTGCATTTAACTTATTAAGAATAGGATGAATCAGATCGGAAAATCCGAGAGGTCTGCTCAAAATCTGAATTTGACTTGTGGAATCATTTATAACACGCATGAAACCAGATACAACAGAAAAACTATTAAGACGAATGCCAAAATTGGTTAAAATAGTCAGCGATAGCCGCGGCGGATATACGTATAAGCGAGAAAAAAGTTTAATTTTGTTATATACAACTGGTGAGATCTCTGTTGCAATATTGAACGTACGAATTCTTTATAGTCTAAGGTGTCAAACTATATAATAATTCATAAAGATTTTATTAATTAACTAATAATATCTCAGATTTACTTAAATTTTTCGTAAGTGTCCTGATACTTATAGACGAGGGTGTATATTTGGTTTTCAATTAAAAAATGATGATGATTTTGAAATGTGAAAATACAGAATGATCAGTTTAATAATAGATTTTGCGCTATCTGTTTGATATGAAAGGGCAAATATGGCGTAAGAAAGGAATTTGTTGCCCTTTTCGATTGATCGATTATACATATGTATACAGGATGTTCCATTCAACTTGGCCACCTTAAATATCTCCGTTGTTTTTTGGAGGAACAAAAAAAATGTGTAATGAACAAGTTGTTCAATTTAATGGGGCAAATATGATCGACAAATAATTTCTCTCGCCGTCATATTTTTCAAGATTTCAGAATTATCGGTGTTCTTTTAAATGGCAATGTATATATTTCTCGATGCAATTTTATATCTCAAATCAAGACGAATTCAATTATGTATAACAACATAATTTTGGAATAATCTTGAGCGTGGACATATGTAGAAGTTAATTTAAAGGTTTTCTTCTGGGTATGTGTACGACTATTCACGCATCAAATTCCTTGTTTCTTTATAACCCAACCACGTATTTGACAATTGAAATTGACTTCTTTTATTACAGCGTTACACAAAATTACAGTGTTCCACGGATCACTATAACGTTTTTTACACTCTCACTGTGTAAAACCCGTATCCCTGTTACATATCCCCCCCCGTACTCTACTGGAGCGAGGTCACATAGTGCTACTACTGGCGACGGCTTTTGAGAAACATGATACACTGTATGGAGAGTGGGTCATCGTATAACGGAAATAAAAGCTCTTTGTTTTTCATTGTACATTCATGAAAATATTATTAGTTGATAGATTAAGTTTTCCCAATTAAAATGAGTTCAAACACGATCTGATTCGGAGTGTTTGCTGTCAGTAGACTGCGCATGTTTATATAACATACCCAAACATCTGAAACACGTCCACTTAAAATCATGAAAAAGTAAAAAGTACCGCTTTTTAACATTTCTAGAACAAACTACAGTTTTGTTAAAATTTCATTCCTATAACTCTATTAACATAAGAAATACTGAGCTCTAAAAATATATATTTGCGTAAACATCCGCAATCTAGTCATCAGGGACATTTCGACAATCAAATCCACTTCACCCAAAATTTTAATAACAAACGAACCGAATAAGATCGTGTTTGAATTCATTTTCATTGGAAAAACCTCACCGGTTCATCCGTAATATGTTCATCAATGTATTATGAAAAAATAGAAAATTTGTTGTTTTTGTTATACGATGACTCATTTCTATCGACAAAAGACTGATCATCGTCGGCCAAGTAAAACGTTACCGATACTCTATCCTGCTCCCTCTCATTTCCAGAGAATCGCTGATTTCCTTCGTTTCTCCAGTTATATTCATAAATACTGTGCTCGAGGTGATGACAACTTCCTTTACCCCAGTATGTTGTAATTTCTCGGTCCCGGACGCCGTTACAATGATCCGTGGAACAATGTAATTTGAAGCTTCATAAACTTATCTTGAAGACAACCATTAAATTAGCCTGAACGTATATTATTGGACAAGGTCAGGCAAAAATCACCTTGTTGTAGATCATTGAATTCGACGTAATGTACGGTATAACTCTGTTATGAGAAAAATATACATCGCTACATAAAAAAACGACAGTCTTGAAATCTTGATCAATATGATCAAGTGAGAACTTTTGGTTGATCATCATATTTGCTCATTAAAAAAAAGAACAACTTGTTCTTGCGCTATTTTTTGTATCTTGAATAACAAGAGAGACATTCAAGTTGATCAAGTTAAATGGTACAACTTGTAGAAAGTGTCGAACTGATACATCACTGTCCTGTCTTTCGACATTTTTTATCAATCCATTATGACACTTTGTTACAGTGATTGGCGAGAAGTACTATTTCACTACAAGTGGCAAATATTTTTGGGAGTAATTCTACAAGCTAGAATAAGTCGGAAATCAAGAATGGCGAAATTACGGTGGAGGTTTCATGTTTTAGTTATCGATGCTTAAAAATTCAGCTCTGGAGCGCCTGTAGCACGGCAATCCGCCGTGCACAAGTTAGATTAGTCACGGTATGTTCAATGGAGGTCAACTTACGACAGATTCACAATGTAGAACGCATACTTACCGATGTAGCAGAAACGTTGACTCACAGTACCATGGGATGCGACATTACATACTTGCGACAATTTATGAAAAGGCACATATATCACGTTGTACCACATTAAGCTTGCCTACTCGCAAAAATCCACACAGATGTATCAAAATCCGCCTGATGAAATTTTCAAATAGAGAGGGTGAATGCTACTTCCAATACACGTTTGTCTTAAAAAGTCTCCCACACGAGCATGCACCCGCACGGCGATTATTTCTTTCTCAAGTGTTCATATACATAAATTACATGCCACGATTGACTCGTCCGCGAGTATCCACTTAATCACACACACACGCGCAATGCAATTGCTTTACCCGTGAGAGCGAGATTATTTTATCCACATACAGAAAAAGAAAAAGACACAAGTCTAAATAACTAATACTACAATTAAATTGAAGAAGGCAGACCGCCTTCTACGCTGGAAATATTTGCCGCCGATAACAGTCTATTACAGTCTATTAGATCTACAGTTTTCCCGTTGGCGACACCCATCAAACTAAGTTTTCTTCTTTGTAATATTTTTCTGCGTGCAGGTAAAATAATCACAGTACGTGTGTGCTTTCGGGTGGAGAATACTGTGCATGTCTGTGAACATTTCTTTGTGGACATTCGCGGACGGGGCAATCGCGGTGAGTGTAATTCATATGGACACATACGAATGAAATAATCGCGTTGCGCGTGTAGGTGATTTTTTAAGACAGAACCGTGTATTAGAAGTAGTATTCACCCTCTCTATTTGAGAATCCCGACAGGCGGGTTCGGATATGCACCTGTGAATTCTTACGAGAAGACAGATTGAATTTCGTACAACGTGACGTATGTGCTTTTCATAAATTGTCACAAGAACGTAGTGTCCTATTGCATGGTATCGTACGTCATTGTTTCTGTTACATCGGTAAGTATGCGTTCTACATGGTAAATCTGTCGTGCGAATCGCTGTGCTACAGGCGCTCTAGTGCTGAATTTTTAACATCGATAACTAGAAAACGAAACCTCCTCCGCAATTTCATCATTATTAATTTGACTTATTTTGGATTGCAGAATCTCTTCCTAAAATATTTACCGTTTGTAGTGAAACATCCTGTATATAGGCTCAACTTTCAACGGGTGATATACACTCGGCCGTGAAGTTAAAGCATGACGAAGTTTTCTTCGAAAAATTGTTGATCATTGAACTCTTATAACTATTTCAAGAAAAATTGTACAAAAATTCGCCTAGGATCACTTTGAAAGACGAAGCTTTTACTTTCACCTCGCTAACAAGTTGATTTTCTTCGATGCTGCTTTTGCACGAGGAAGCGCAACAGGAACGTTAAGCTGTTGCTTTTTCGAAAAATTGTACAAAATTAAACGACTCTGTGGGGTTTAAAAAATTTTTTTCGCAAATCAAATGATCATGAATTTGAAGTTTGAGGCAACCCCTTTCCAAGGACCCTCTAAATTGTTTTATTGCACCTTAAATGAAAAATGTGCCGAGTGAAAAGTATGATACATTTAACGAGTGTTGGAGTAAGCGTAGATAAACAGAATAAACAATTTGGAGTAGTACGAATTGTTTCAACACTGTACCAGTTCCCAGTGGCTCCATTGCAAATTATATTTTTAAAATTTTCTTGCTCGTAAAAAACTTTCAGAAATCGATAGCTGATTTTCGCGTATGAATTCTTCGATTGATATTTTTATGTTCTTTTTGTTTCATTTTACTGTCATATTTTTATTATTTTAACAATCTAATTCCCAAAATCGATTACATATCACTCATTTGCTACAACAAGGACACAAGTACAAATTTGCAATTTTTAAGTTGCTGGTATAGAAATAACTGTTTTTGTTTGTAGTTTCTACTGGTAGAGCGCTACAACTGATCTAAAATTCACCACGAGAGAATGGTTGCGAGGGCAGATGTTCTTATAAAATTGCAGTGATTCGAAACATTCAAACTCGTTTTCCCTAAAATCCTTCTGTTTGAATTGTGTCGCTGCAACAAATGGGCGATATGGTAACATATCGAGGTCATATGCGGACCTCGAATTTTGTATCGTTGACGCTGTAAATGTAATATGCTTTGTTTTTATATCTTACTGATTTCAGCAGGTTTGTTACACAAAACATATTATAATGACAGCCACGTAACTTGTCCACTATAAATTATATGTCGCGTGTTTATTGTATAAAAATCTTTTCACCAAAAGTCGCATGGTCGAACGGGTAGTGTTGAATACACTAATCACATTTTGCTATCTTGCTTTTTTTCAAAGATATCACTTTGATTTTAAAAATGGAACATTCAATATTTCAGGATACATCCAAGATTATCGAACACTAAATGAACAAATATTAGAATATCTGAAATTAAAAGACAACAATTAGTAAGATATTTTTAAATTGATTTATAATATAATGCTCAAACTGTTGCCGATTACGCTCAATGCAAATTCGGAAACACTTCGTGCATCATTGACATTATAAATTGTTTTAAGAACATCTTAGTACTTATTGCAGCCATTTACAATCAGAGTGTCGTGAATGTTTAAGGGAAGATTGAACAGTAACGAGAAAAAGATTGACATAAAAATTTTGAATTATATTTAAAAATAATATATAGATTAAAATTTTACAAATTCAAGCTTTAAACACAATATTAAAACTTGATTTTCTAACGATAAAGTCTACCATCAGTAAAACTGATGATGACAAACGTTGAAGATTGCTGACTTGTTGAGTACTCACCACGTATACTGTAATACTTTTTCAGTCAGCGTTAGATACATCTTCGAATTTCAATGTGAAATAATGGATGCCTCGTTTCAAAAACTCAAGATACTTTATATCTCGATAAAAAAGCAAAAAAAATCAAAACCTGGTTACTGCAGTGTATGTCCCCTTTGATACCACATGATTTCTGTTTGAAGCATTTCTTCATAAAACGAACTCTGCGAGTAATTTAAGATGGTCAAGTTACGTAATTCACTCTGTATACAAATATGTATGTGTAACAATTCACAAGAGAATATTATGTATTTAATTGCATTTATTTTGTGTCGTATAATCAAATGATTATAATAAAAAACGATACGATTCCATTTAAACAAGTAAAGATGATTCTGATATCTCAAAAAGCAATGGGCTGAAAAAATTCGTTTCTATAATCATATTTGTTCTTATAAATCAATTAATCTTTGTACAAACTACTTTCTTGTATATTTTCAATATTTTATAAAGAGTAGAACATCATTCCTACACCGGATACGCAGCAAAACCATGCAGATACTCCTTTATTACCGTTTATGTTTTTCCGATAAACCAAACAACTTCTTGCTCAAACATGTGTTTCATTTGCTAATGAAAAGAAGATTTATAGAGTGATAACTTTAGGTGAACCATTTAATAATACACGCGATTCATGTATTTTTATTCCAAGAACGATATGTTTGTTTTTAATTAAATATTAATAAAAACACTTAATACACAGAACAATACTACTTATATCAGGAAAATAATACAGACGTTAGGAAAGTTGAAAAGTAATTATTGAAGAAATCATGCCAATTTTTACTAGATAATGAATGTATACAATTATGAAGATACAGTTATTAAGAAAAACAAATGTATTACCGGTTTAAAAGACTTCAAACGACTCCGTCGTTTCATTGAGATATCTAACACACAAAACCTTTACTTGCAATTTTTAGCAATATTAACACGGCAACTTTGTCCATTCGCACACTAAGGAACAAATTATTAATAATAATTCGATCGTATTACACGACAACAATCAGTATAGTACATACTGTTAAACTAACTGGTAAGAAACACAAACAACTCGTGCAACTGCTATGAAACGACTCACCTTTGTCCTCACGTCCTGGATAGGCCCAGCAGTGGAAAATAACGAGATTAGCTGAACTCGTAACAATATCGAACGAGCGATATACATATAGAATGATTTTCGCGTGAGAATCTCATATAAGGAAATGTTTCACATCATACTTGAAATGGCAAAAACATAAAAAGCCTAACAAAACGTCAGAAGATCGTTTAAAGTATTTGTCGCTTTATGATTAGCTACAAATAGTAATAAGTTAATCATATTTATAAAATGTAAGAATTATATGAAGAAATCAAAAATGTTTGCTCCTTGAAATGCTGAATAATTAATTTTAAATTTTTGAACTGTATTGAACACATGCAAGTGTTTCTTCTTGGGTGTAACATTGTTAGTCTTTACACTACTTCACACTTATAAGTATTTTTTAAGATAAACTGCAATCGATGGAAAACATTTTTAACCCAGAATTCGTTAACAAAACGTAAAAAATTCTTCTATTGAAATTTACATTTGAATGCCCGTTTACTTTTCCGTATTATTTGCTTCATAGCTAAAGAAAAAGCAAACTACAATTAATAAACATTTCAAACATAAAGTGCAACACGCTATACCTGATACTATAAAGGTGCCAATATAAAATAACTCAATAATTTGATAATTTTGTTGACATATATTTTCTAATTATCAGGTTATAATGTGCAACAGTAAAATATGACACTTTCTACATCATTTAAAATAAATTTCTTGTTGATGCCCTTACTCCGCCTAACTACTATTTCTTCTCTTCTAATACATGTAAATTCCTCGAAAATCTTACGTATATTACTTGCAATTCTTTGACGTAACTGTAATGTCTCAGCTTCAATGATTAATTGTATTCTTTAGATTATAAGACTAACAGTGAGCTTAGGATTAAAATTAAATATTTTCAGCCATCATGTTACATTTTATTACTACATCACTGTCTAAGTAACTACACTTTGAGTAAGACACAGTTCTTCTCTCTTCAAGGTTTCTGAGGGTTCTTAATCGTTTCTGTTTTCATGCAAAAAATGCCAACAATCGGTGTCGCGCTTCTGTTTTCTTCTCAGTACATGTTCCCTTAAACTTCGTGACTAATGAAGACTTCATGAAAAACTTTATATTTAGACAGGTTTTCATCTATTTGGCACGCAGGTTAAAAAATAAGCATCAATTTTCTGTGACAGCTGACAAAAATTCTCCAAGTCTTTGTGAAAACTAAGGAATGTTACACTAAGTATGTAGACTAACGTGGTATTTTTGGCATGTACATTGGTATGTATTTTCGCAGGATCGTATAGTACTCGAACAGTTAAAAACCCCATTTAACCTCAAATTCTAGATTAGTCAATTAGACCTAGTTATTCATAATTTAATATTCAACCACTTCCACTTCAAGTTCAAGTTCCAATTTTAATTTGTTACATACGTATCTTAATCCTCAATTCAATTTTGAAGCAATGCTTGCGCAATGATGCCTCTGCATCGTTATATTACCCTAAATTGTCCTCTGTCTAAACGAACAATTTGATGATATCGATTTACTTGTGTAATGTAGTGTATGCACTAAATGTGCCAATGCGGTTCATAATGTTGAGTCATTAAATTAAAAGTATGAAAAATATCCATTCTCTGAATACCATAAACGCGAGTAAACGCATTTATGTAATTTTGTTGAAACTAAAGACATTGCTATCATTTTTAAAATATTTTTACTAAGTGTTTAGTAGTAAGTTTTTACTAAGTTTTTAATGGTAAGGTTTTATTAAAATTTATCGCAAGTATAATCAAAACTATCGTTTAAATTACGCTACGTACTTTTGAGTTTTTCGAAAATCACATACACATATATTGTATTATTTCTGTAACTATTTTACGGGAACATAGTAATACTTTAACCGGGTGGAAGGTTCCTCGGGCAGTAATCCTATAAACTACGTTCAGTCAACAGGTCAAGGCTGATTCATCGATCCCACTCGTGAAATGGTTAGAATAAAACTTGGTATTATTTTTTACATTACTCATATATTTGTGTTATACAAATAAAGAGGCTACAAAATAGACTATTCTATTGTTTACCGCTTGCAATTTTTGAAGAAGTAGTTTTTAATACAACCTTGGTTTTCTCAACTGAAACTCTTTGTACGCATTTACGAAAATCGAAAGAAGACTAGATCTTAAACCAAAAAAGTGTTATTCTATACTACTATAACAAAACCGAAATATGGTTATACAGGGTCACTCCTTCGCCAACCTCATGCCATAGTACAGTGTTTATTGGATAACTGCAACGTTGTTCGGGACCGAGAACTTACATTAAACCGGGATAAGAGAAGTCGTCATCACCTCCTTGAGCACAATATTTATGAAAGTAACTTAAGTAGAGATACTCTCAGAGGAAACAAAGTAGAGCATCGATCAGGTTTCTCTTGGCCGTACGACTGCGTAGATTCGATCCGGCGAATCGAGGTAGGGATACAAGTTTTACACAGTTCCGAGTCGAAAAACGTTACAATGACCCGGGTAACACTGTACTTATAGTAGCGGCCACGATATTCTGAGGTCGTATATTAAAGCATCAAGAAGCGGTGCCGATTGATGTCGCGGCACTCAGGGCAGTGTACTACGTTCTGTTTTCGGGCACCGTACAATAAAAGAGCGATGCCTTAGGATCAATGGTATTCGTAAATCAACAAATCTTAATTATTATTTGGATTATTTAGAATTCTTTCCTGTATGCAAATAACCATTGATATTCCATAAAATTCATTTTAACCGCGAAGCTAAAGTACATTGATACCCTACTAACATTTCTTTGTACGGCACTGGCCGGAGTTTCAGGTCCTTATTCCCCCATTTATCGCCGAAACAACAGTTTCGGCGATCGGATTTCATGTACTTCGACGACTGACTGATTTTACGACCTCAGAATATCGTGGCCGCGGCTGTACATGTATGGTATTAACACCGTAACTGCCTTGTTTGACGTTTCGGACACTCTTGACAAAGTAGCCACGGTAGGCATAATACACATGTGCCGGATCGTAGGGGAGATCGGAGCTGGTTGCCTATTGGGGCAGATTGACTAATTGTTAATAACTTTACACCGACGCACAGTGCGTTGTCTATCTGACAAAAATAGAAAAACCAAGTTTTGTCTTGGTACTAGTGAACCTCACAGACGTGTTTGGAGATAGTTGTTAGAATTAGAAAAAGTGTTAAGAAACAAATGAACGAGCCTCAATCATGTTGGGACACGTTGCTAAGGAACCAGCAGCAATGCCAGTTCATATTCCACTTCTAATAGAGTTGGAGGTTCTGTATCGCGAAAGAGGTAATAATTTACATTTTCAATGGAACATATTGTTGAAGGTATAGACTCTTCATTTTGATGTTGGTTTTCTTCTCTGTTTTCATTTTCTTAAAGTTGCACTAGTAATTTAAAGTGGCTCATTTTTGCTAACCTCAATCAAACATTTCTGAAATACGCCTCGAAACTCCTCCGTGATCTTGGCTGAAAATGTTTGTAGATACAGGGTGTTTCACCACCTCTATCAAAAATTTTAAGGGGTGATTCTACAAGCCAAAATAAGACGAAAATCAAGAATAAAAAAATCGCGTCCGAGGCTTCATTTTTGAGGTATCGATGAGTAAAAAACGGGCTAAAAACGTCTGTCTATCGGCAGCACTCCATACACGCTCAGTGTCTGCCATCGCGCGCCAAGTTCTCCGTACAGAGTGCTCGCTTACCGATGTAACAGAAACTATGACATACCATACGATGCGATAAGACACTACAGTCTTGCGACAATTTATGAAAAAACACACACCTTTCGCGGGCGGTATTAAACCTGCCTACTTGAAAAAATCCACAAGGGCATATCAAAACCCGCCTCACGGGATTCTCAAGCAGAGAGGGTGAATGCAATTTCTAATTGACGATTTTGTCCAAAAAAATCACCCACGCGCACGTACACACGCACCGCGATTATTGTATTCGCAAGTGTCATGTGTACACGCACCACGATTGTCCATTTCATCACACACACGCATCGCGATTATTTCATTCGCAAGTGTCCATGAGAATTACACGCACTATGATTGTCCCGTCCGCGAATGTCCACAAAAAAATGTTCAAAGCATGCACAAAATTTTGCACCTGAAAACACAGACGCCAGGCGATTGTCCCGTTCGCGAGTGTCCACTTAATCACGCACGTACGCACCACGATTACTTTACCTACGAATGCGAGATTACTTTACTCACGCACAGAAAAATTCTAGAAATAAAAAAATCTAAAAAGCTAAGACTAAGCCTAACACTGAAAGGAAAATTAAATTGAAAAAGAGACTGCTTTCTACGCGAGAAATATTTCCTGCCGATTACAGCTGTTTTCTCGTTCGCAACAGCCACCAAACTGAGGAGACCTTGGACAAATTCCATTCGAGAGACTAAAAACTGTGTCGTGTGATGAAATGGACAATCGTGGTGCGTGTACACATGACACTTGCGAATACAATAATCGCGGTGCGCGTGTACGTGCGTGTGGATGATTTTTTTGGACAAAATCGTCAATTAGAAATTGCATTCACCCTCTCTGCTTGAGAATCCCGTGGGCGGGTTTTGATATGCCCATGCGGATTTTTTCAAGTAGGCAGGTTTAATGCCGCCAACGAAAGGTGTGTGTTTCTTCATAAATTGTCGCAAGAATGTAATGACTTGTCGCATCGTATGGTATGTCATAGTTTCTGTTACATTGGTAAGCGAGCACTCTGTACGAGGAACTTGGCGCGTGATGCCAGACACTGCGCGTGTATGGAGTGCTGCCGCTGGACAGGCGTTTTTAGCCCGTTTTTTACTCATCGATAACTCAAAAATGAAGCCTCGGACGCAATTTTTTTATTCTTGATTTTCGTCTTATTTTGGCTTGTAGAATCACCCCTTAAAATTTTTGACAGGGGTTGTGAAACACCCTGTATATCCTGCAAAAGCTCACGGAAGAATTAGCTGCCCCCCAGTATTTAGTAATTACTTTTCTAGGACGAAGTGGATTTCAAATGAAACAGACCATAGAAAAACTCAAGTTTTTAGTTTTATTCAAACTTTTTCCGAGTTAGAATAATTTGAGTAAATATTGTGATTTATATTGTGCGAAACTGAGCCAAAAGTGGAAGAATTGCAAAAGAATGTTTCAACGATTTTTACAACAAAATTGTGAGTGGCTTGATTTGCCAGTTCAGTTACCCAACATTGTAACGATCTGTATACAAACCCCCAGTTCCACCAATGCCATAGTAACTCCTCGTAGACGACCACAAAAATTATTTGAAGATTGTTCACTGAAAACAAGAGGAAGACCAGTACAATGGTTGCAACCAAAATACCAGAGGAGCTTTCCTTTGCTGCAACCATATCTGCACGCTCTTTAGGAGATGATATTAAAGATGAGAGTAAATGCTGAACACTGATTCACGCGCAGAACGTTGGTTATATTAAAAGTGATAGATTGATAGATTAAAAATCTTAAAAACTAAGATTAAAAATAAGACGTAGAATAAGTTAGAAAGTTTACGTCGCAATATGGCGCAATCAACGCAGACCGTAATTACACTGAATTGGAAAGATAATTGGAACGTGCGGAAATTTCAAATGAAATTTATCTTGAGCTCGAAGAAGTTGTATGGAATAGTGACAGGCGATATTAAAGAACTAGACAACAAGAACGCCGATGGATCGGCTAAAGATGCACAAAATCTTGTGGAAGAGCTGGAGGAATTCAGACAGAAAAATATGCGTCCAAGAAATTCTTGTAGACAGACTTGAAGAGGAAGCGATGTTTGAAATGAGCGTTCAAATGCTTCAACAGAGATTCTTCAGCTACAAGTACGAAAACAATGGAATAGCCAAATACGTATCTACCTCAGAAGAACTCAGAATGCAGTTAATGCAAGTCGGAGAAGGAGTTTCAGATGGAATGCTGATGACTAAAATACTAGTGGGATTGCTGAGTGAATGAAACACTTTATCAATGCATGGGAATCAACTTCAACAGACAGATAGATAGTCAATGAATTAGTCAGCAGATTATTAGCCGAAGAGGAAAGAGTAAAACAAAGTTCTGGAGATAATCAGGAATCAGCAGCAGTTTTAATTGAAAAACGATCAAAACGAAGCAGGTATCATAGCTCAGGTAGAAGAAATTTCAATAGTAACAGGTGCGACAGTAACAGGAATGATCGTTCTGAAAAATCTGGAATAATCTGTAATATATGCAAGAAGACGGGACACACTGCGGATAAATGCGAGCTCAAAAATGACTATGAATCAAGACTATGTTTTTATTGCAAAAAGCCAAACCATAAAGCCAAAGACTGTTATAAGAATATTAAAAAAAAGAACAGCGAAACTATAGGTCAAAACCAAATGAAAGTAAGTCAACAGGAATTAATGATTTGACCACCGTGACCTTGAGGGGAAGTGAAGAATGTGGAAAGGGATTATGGTATGTTGATTCCGGGGCAAGTTAGCATATGACCTTTAACCCTTTCTTTACGACGTATGCTTCCGCGAGTATGCTTTCTCCGTATGGTGGGCTCTGCCCACTTTGTAGGTAGAATGAAATATGTTTAACACGTTGAACGCCACAGTGAAAACAGCCATACCCAATCAGACACGATATAATTTACTATTTTTTATAGAAATCGTATAGAAAAAACAAGATTTGAGTACTCAGTCGTCTTCTTCTGTTCCTACATTATTGTTTCAGTATGAACTTTGTTCAGCATTTAACGACAAACAATAATTATTCGATTAAATTAAATTTGAGTTGTCGGTCACCGGTGACCATCACGGCGTTCAACGTGTAAATCTCAAAATGTAATTTAGAAGTAGATTAATTAAAATAGAATCTAAATAGAGACAATGTTTCTTTTAATTACGACATTAATAAACATTAATGAAAACAATCTGTAATAATTAATACACTCCTAATAATTTAATTCCGTGTGATATATATTAAAACAAGGGGTTACACATAAGCCTACATTACAATCTTCACACTGATATCTGGTTTCTCGTCTTTTATCATTCTTACTACATACAATATACATCGGCGATATCGATTTTTTCCTGATGATTTGTAAATTGAAGGAAAATGTCTCTGTCGTTATTGCCTGTTCTGTTATTGTGATGTGTTGGATTGTTATTATATTTTGCTAAAATCTCTTTGATTCATTTTAGTTGAAAATGTGCAAATGATATAATTTTTTTTCGTTCTTTGTTTGTAGAAGCAATAAGCATTCCAGACGCAAGTATCAAGCAGATGGAAAAAATATTTACAGTATCATTTCAAAGTTTTACGTTTTGACTCAACAGTGCTTATTTATCACAAAATCTGTCTTATCTACAGTTCCCATTGATGTGTTGTAGTCAATTACAAAGATAGGCTTTCGGATAGGTTCACCGCTTCCATAACGTTTAATTACTTCTGTGAATTGTGAAGTATGCATCGTGGAAAGCATGTACACTTCTTTTTTATCAGCCCATTTCATCACTAAAAGATTATTAGATGTCCAACAGGATGCTTCTCCCGTTTTTAATTGTTCTTCCATCTTTGGCATCCCTTTCCTTCTTTTTCTCACAGTTCCGCACGCGTTCGTAGCATTTCTATGTAGCAAATTGAATAAGGTAGGACTGGAATACCAATTGTCTAAGAAAATTGTGTGGCCTTCCTCTAAATATGGTTTTAACAGGGATAATACTATTCCTCCCGATTTTTCAATATCTTTGTATTCAGCATCCATTGCAGCGCATGATCCAGTATAAATAATTATGTCTTGTATGTATCCTGTTTTGCAATCACACAAAACGAATGTCCTTACTCCAAATCTGCTTCTGTTTGAAGGAACATATTGTTTAAATGATAATCGCCCTTTGTATAAAGGCAAACTTTCATCTATGCATAACCTTTGAAAAGATTGAAAGGACTCGTTAAACGATTTTCGTAACATATCAATTACGTTACGAAGTTTTCCCAAGTGATCGCAATAATTGTTTGAAGTCCACGTGATATCACAGAACGTGCTATTCTGTATTTTAGTTTCTTCTACTTCTTCTGACTGTGATGTGCTCAAAATAATCATTCGTCTTCTCTTGCGAAATGGTAGCATATTTTCATTTTCATCACTTGAATCATTTTTGGAATCAATTCAGATTTTGAATTGATGCTTTTCTAGATTCCTTGTAAACATCTTAATAAGCATGGTCTAAAATATAATTTATTTTTTATTTTTATAGCAAGTAATTAACCTCGAACATTTAAAAATTACCAGATGTACCAGTACCTGACTTTTTCCAAATTCTCCTATAGTTTGAAAACGATTTTGTTACAATTTTTTATGATAACTTACTAACGTTTCTGTATTTCACAGTGATACTTTTTGTAACAGTCGAATGTACAAAAACAAAGGTCGGTGTTCTAATTCGTTATGGAATGCAGAATCAAAGTAGTTATTACAGGAGCTATGTCATTGATGCGAAGTACCGAGCGCTGACTATAGTCGGCGCTAGCATCCACAGTTCGTTACGTAGGTGCCGACTATAGTCGGCACTAGTGCACACAGGTCTTCGGGTGGATTCCGACTATAGTCGGCGTTAGAAATGAAAGGGTTAATAGGATCTGGTAGGCAAATTATAAAGTTCTAGATGCACCCATAAAGATCAGAATTGGAAATCGATCGATAATTGAAGAAACTGGAAAAGGAGATGTAAGAATCAAAGCATCAAATGGGAATAAATGGAAAGACTGTAGGAGTCAATGACCGGAGCAGGCCGATCATATGGCTAAGGCCGTGAAAAACCGCGAGAAGCGAGGTCAACAATCTCGGAAGGCCGAATTTGTTGACAACAGACAAGTGACGAGCGTAACTACGCGAATGCGAGCAACGGGTGCGAGAGACAAAGAGCGTGGTAGAGTGAGAGAGAGCGAGTTGAGGAGAGAAAGAGAGAGAGAGGGTGGAGCGGATGTACATAAGGTGCGAGAAAAGGTGGAGCGGCATCATTTTTGTGAGCAAGCGACTGAATAAGCGTAATCGGCGACAAAAGCGTTTTTCTAATTACATTCCGTTTTCGGAGATCTAGTATTTTTTAAATAACCCGTTTCACTCCTATCCTACAAGACTACTATATAAAAGATGTTATATATGTGCCTGAACTCAAATGCAATCTTTTTTCAATTAGTGTAGTAAGAAGTAAGGGTTAAAAATCCCAAGTTGACAAAGCAAATGTAAAATCATCAAAGACAATAACGTGTGCGTCAACGGGGAAAGAAAAGGAAATTTGTATAAACTAAACATTGAAGTTAGTGAAAGTGAATATCAAGCGTTATTCGGTTCCGGTGATTCAAAGACTGAAATGTTAAAGACATGGCATCAGAAGTTGGCACATCAGAACGTAACCCAAGTCAGATCAGTTTTGAAAGACTTGGATATTGCCTCTGAAGATGAAAAAGAGTTTTTCTGCGAGGACTGTGTTTTGGGCAAAGCCCGCGTTCTACCTTTTAATAAAAGTAAGGATAAAGCATCAGCCGTTGGTGAACTGATCCATGCTGACGTTTGTGGACCCTTAGAAATGCCGTCGATTGGAGGGTCGAAATACTTAATTTTTTTCAAAGACGATTACAGTCACTATAAAAGGATATATTATCTGAAAAGTAAGACAGAAGCGACAGAAAAGATTAAAACTTTCTTAGCATACGTAAAAAACTTTACTGGAGAAGAAGCAAAAATACTCAGGACTGATAATAGCCTTGCGGGAGTAAATAGAGAAGTGACAGAGATTCTAGATAACAGAGGAATCATCCATCAGAAAAATTGTCCCTCTACACCTCAACAAAATGAGAGAACTGAGAGAGAGAACAGAACAGTCGTGGAAGCAGCTAGGAGTACACTGAAATCGAAAAATCTAGACAAAAAACTTTGGGCGAGGGCAGCAAATACTATGATCTACGTAATCAATAGAAGTGCAAAAAGTAGTGTGAAGGAAAAACCCTGTCCGAAATGTGGTTCAAGAAGAAATCAGATCTCACACACCTTCATGTGTTTGGCGTGGAAGCACTTGTTCATACAGGGTGTCTGACGCAACTGGGAGGAGCTATATCTTTAAAACTGTTAGAGATAGAAAAAAATGTCAAGGGACAAAAGTAAATGGTATCGTATGTTCTACATTGCTGCACCACTCATGCATTCTTATGTATTGGTGCACTTGCAAAGTGCAACGACACCTTTTTTTTAAATGGAACTATATAATTTTTCTTGCATAAATCGATGCTCTGGATCATTCTGCGTATAAAACTGTTATTGTGATAGGATCATAAACTAAACAGTTTATTACATATTTCAACGTAGTAATATGTACCCTTAAGCGTTTTCTTATATCTGCGACACTGTTCACGCTGCCACGCAGTTTGTAAATCATAAAAAATGTTCGAAAGGTTGTCCACCACATTCTAAACACTTTTTCATTCGTGTTTTAATGTTAATTATGACATCACTTATTTAGTTTCCAGTTATTTTAGCTGTTTCTGTCACAATGCGATTTTTTATGTCTTCACGTCAGTGTGTGAAATATCCAGGGACTGCGGAATGTCGAGAACCTCTGTCCACCGCATTTTAAACACTCAGAAATATCATCCATTTCGATTTTCTATCGGATACACGCTAAGGTTTGGAGATGAATTTCGAAGGATTACTTGCTGTTAGTATTTTCTTAGGAGAATTGAAGAAAACAGAAATTTTTGCGAAAACGCAACGGCCCTGAAATTCCAAATTCTGTGCGACACAGGGGGAAACTTCCCCGTTTCAAAGCGCATCAGCCACCTCACCGCCCTTACGGAGGGACCCTCTAACACCAGAACGCCGAGAGCGCGTGAGCCCCCCCATTGCCACCCCGAGGGGGACATTGACGTTTCCCCCTCGCGACGTGTATAAATATCGGGCACGCACGCTCTGCGACAGGCATTCGCAAGCCAACTGTCGGAGTGATTACATCGCGAGCAAGCTGCATCTATAATCACTTAAGTGCAGTGAATTGACCACTATCGGCAACGGACCAGGGAACGTAACAGACGAACCCTCAAGTAGGAGACACAAGGAAGGACAAGCCAGGGTCCGCTGGAACCAGAGGACCTCCTCCTAATCTTCAAAGAGCCCTCCGCCGTGAAGGGAAAAACACAAGCTAAGGTAAAGGCAGTCGGGCACCACTTCAGGCAGGATGGTGAGCCTTATGACACCACCTTAAGGACGAGGAAGCGCTCCACATCCCTGAGTGACTCCAGAAACGTGTTCCTGGTGACGAGGGAAAAGGACAAAACAGGTATGGATCTAGAATTCGCCCCAAACGTCCCTATCTCAAATCCCTTTCAAGCCCTCGGCAAGTGCTTTGATCAAAATTCAAATTCTCGAAACTCCGATCCAATAGAGGAAAAACCGATTTAAGTTCCCCGACCAGGCACTGTCAGCTCCGTTACCCATTTGCCCCTTTATATCCACTCTCAGGTAAAATAATACATCACCTTAATTAAAACGCTTGAAGACACTTACCGGAACGGGTTCCAAATCAAGTTTCTTGGCACCCAAATTAAAATCAAATTTCAGATGTGTGAACATCACACTAACTTCAGGCAATTCTGCTTAAAAAACGGCATCCAATTTCACACTTACTCGCTTCAAAATGAAAAAACAATTTCCCTAGTTCTAAAAGGACTCCCCACAATACCCCAGTCTGAGATAATCGAGGAACTAAAATCCCACAATCTCCAGCCAACCACATGCCAGGAAATCCAAAATGACCCAGCGCCCAGATACCCAATCTACAAAATTTCCTTCGCTGCAGGAACTACCCCGCAGTAAGTTAGAAAAATTAGAGCCCTCTTCCACTCCAAGGTCTACTGAGAGAAGTATGACTCTAAAAAACCATACATCCAATGTTTCCACTGCCAAGTTCACGGACACACATCATCCAACTGCAATAAAAATCCGACATGTGTTAAATGTGCAGGATCCCATCACACAAAACTATGCACTAAAATCCCTGACACCTCCGCCAAATGTTTCAATTGCAAAGGAGACCACCCGGCTAACTATAGCCAATGCCCGGCCCTTTTAGCATATTTAGCCAAAAAGAATCAACCTACAAGCTCAGCAACTCTCTCACCTCAGATTCAACCTCCCCTGAGTAGTCAAAACTCCAAACCCCTCCTACCACCTCCTACTCGCCCTCCACAATTTAAGTCTTATGCCCAAGCACTAAACCAAACTCCACACTCCCAAAGGACAATGAACCCGAATCTCTAAACGATATCTTCGCATACATTAACCAAATCAAATCTCTTTGCAACCTCAAGGCCATGCTAAACGGTTTCACGCACCTAGCACAAAGACTCCTGCACAACCAATTCAGAAAAGCTCATGGACTTTCTAGAAGCTTGCACTCTGCTCGATGACCAAACTCTCAAATAAGATTCTCGTATGGAACGCCACTAGCATTAAACCCAAAACCCAGGAACTACAATTCCTTCTAGAATCTCACTCCATCGAAATAGCAACCATCTCAGAAACCTGGCTCAAACTCACCGCCACCATCAAACTAAGGCTATATCAAATCATCAGGAAAGACAGAACCTTAAACTCCGCTACCAAAAGTGGAGGAGTTGCCATTCTCAGTCACAAAAACCTCCAAATAGAGGACGTCCTGCAGCCCAACACTGGGAACATAGAAACAGTTTTCATAAAAATCAAAACCAAACCCCCCCTAATAGTTGGAGTAGCCTACCTACACCCTAGCCAAAAACTCTACATCCACCCCCTAGATAACCTAACCACTCACAACCACCCCTTCCTGATTGGAGGGAATTTCAACTCCAAACACCGAACTTGGAACAATCACTCCGCTAACTCAAATGGCACCATCCTATACAACCACACCAACTCAAACAATTACCACATCGAACATAGTGACACCTACTCCCACAAAGCTCCCAACTACAGACACTCAAACATAGATATATTTCTCACAAACCTCACCACTCACAAAAAATGCACAACCCTCAACGAACTCTCCTCAAACCACATACCAATCCTTCTCATACTAAACTCCCACAAATCAATTTGACAAACAAGACAATGACAAACACCGACTGGGACCTCTACAGACAAATCTCAAACACACACAAAATCAATGCAAATATGTACTCCCACCAAGACATTGACCGTGAAGTTCAAAGCCTCACTAAACGTCTTCAATTAATCAAAGATAGAAACAGATATAGACGCTGTCCAGGACAGCTTGTGTTCGTTCCTCCAACCAGGGGGACGCTGAGTCTATCGAGAACATTCCATTACGACCAGAACTTGGTTTTTTACGTTCGCACGCGGTTAATCCACGCGTAATCGTCTTCTCGATGGCGCTCAGCAACAAGGCGAGCCAATCAATAGACGTTTTACATACTTGGCTCGCTAATTGTTCTTTGTTTTGGTTGGAGTTCGAACATAAGTTACCGCAGGATCAGGCGATTGACTCCCCGCCAACCGACACCGCTCGCCAGCCGTGCGTCACAAAACAAAGAACCCGGTAAGGACGCTCCGGGTCTCTGTTCGGTCTCTTCTGTTCTGGCATCCTCTCTGAGAACAACGTCGAGAAAAACACGAGCACGCGCCTCAGCGAGACCCACTCCGAAAAAGTATTCACCTGCACGAGGTTAACACGCACTTCCGAGTCGCGGCGGCGTCGCACCGCGCAAGTAGCGGTTCTCAAGTACTAGTGTTTATTTATTTGTTTCAAACTTTTTGTTTATTCGTATAATTTAAATAAATTGTTGATTCGTAATTGGCACCACGTGGCCGACCATTAACTTCCCTCGCCAACCAAACACGTCGCTCGCTCAGCGCTGAGCGGTGCCGGCACTCAGCAACATTCGATCGGCGATCGCGCTGAACAGACGCAAATATAAAAGAACAGGCCACCCCGAACATAAATTAGCCAGAAACTATCTCTCGACTGAAATTAATAAACACATCACTCACATCAAACAAGCACAATGGCAACAAAAGCTTGAGACACTCAAGACATCCGATCAATCACTTTGGAAAGTTTACAAAAAAATCCAGAACAAACGTACCATTATACCTCCCCTATCCACTTTCACTCAATCAGCCTTCTCAGATTCAGAAAAAGCCGAGCTATTAGCTAACACTTTCCTAGGAATTTAAAAAACCACACAACTAAAAACCTCTCCCTGTGAGACTGAGGTCTCAGAAACTTCCAAAAACATAGCAAACACCAGCGTTAACAACCCTTTCACCCTCTCAAACCCCAGCAAGGTATGGAAAGTCATTCATAGCCTAAAAAACTCCAAATCCCCTGGCCCAGACTCCATAACTCCTATCCGACTGAAAAATCTCCCCAAAAAACTAATCCTCCAAATGTACTACATCCTCAGACAGTCAATAGAGCCATCATACTTCCCAAACGCATGGAAAACAGCAAAAATAATCCCAACCCCCAAGCCCGGCAACAGCAAAACCTCACCTCAAAACTACAGACCGATCAGCCTCCTCAGTATCTTAGGGAAACTCTTAAAAAAGATCATCCTGGATAACCTAAACTCCCACCTGAAAACAAATAACATCATAATAAACGAACAGTTCGGTTTCAAACCCGAACTCTCCATCATTGAACAAATCCTTAGAGTCACCGGAAACATTATAATGGAGTTTAACAAAAAAAAAGACACATCGCCATGGGCCTCCTTGACATACAGAAAGCCTTTGATACTGTATGGCACGAAGGCCTAATCCTAAAGCTGGTCCAAACCAACACCCCGCAGTCGCTTATCAAAATCATACAGAGTTTCTTAAATAACCGGTACATGTTTGTCTCAGTAGCCGGAGAAACCTCATCACTGAAGCACCACCTCAGGCGTTCCTCAAAGCTCTTTATTGGGACCAATTCTCTTTAACATTTTCTTAAACGATATTCCCAAAAGAAAAGACGTGCACACAGCAATCTACGCCGACGACACTGCCACCTACACCTCCTCCTGACAACTACAAAACGCAACCACTAGACTACAACACCATCTAAACCAAATAATCACTCACCTAAACAACTGAAAATTAACCACAAACATCTCCAAATCTATAGCCATTGTCTTCTCAACTAAACCCACATCTCACCGGACCCAAATCACCATAAACCAGACACAAATCCCCTGGACAAACCAAACCAAATACCTTGGAGTCATCCTAGACTCTAAACTTTCATGGAAACCATCTATCCAGGAACGTACTCGCAAAGCCCTCAACACCATCCGCCCGCTATACTCTCTTATAGGCAGAGGTAGTTCCAAACTACCAAAAAATCCACCTATACAAATCTTGTGTCCGACCTATTCTCACATACGGTGCTCAAGCATGGTGCGCTGCACACGATACTCACCTAAAGAAAATCCAAACCACCTAATACAGATTCCTCAGGATTATTCTAAACTCACCCCGTGATTACCCCACAGGCATTCTCCACGAAAGAACCAACATTCTTCGCACAAACACCTTTATCAGGCAGCTAACAAACAACACATTTAATTACAAACACCCAAACCCACTCATCAGCTCCATTGGAAACTACAACCCAGAAGACATCCCTCGCAGGAATAACAGAAACATCCCCCAGCTTCCTAAAACCAAAATCACATCTCCCATTGAATCCATGTAAACAGGTTTTTGAAACTTTTTCCTGAACACTCATGAGACCTAGTAGTAACTAACCCCCTCCTGTAGCAATTACTAACCTTTCAGGTTAACGGGTAATGGGGTCAACCACAGGCCCAGGGCACCGTTGCCACCCCACTCAGGAGAAGCCCATAGAAAAAAAACTCTGCGACAGGCAGTCTGCTTTCATTCGTTGTACCGTTCAGATCATCTCAGTCTACTTTCAACCGTCGTGCCGTTCATGTCGACACAGTCTACTTTCAACTTGCATCGTTCATATCGTGAAACTGAACATCGTGTACTTACTCATAACTCGTATTGTTTATATCGTGAAAACGCGAGTCAGTCTCTATTTGCGAAACCGTGCGATCCGCGACCCACTAATTACAAGATTTAGGATTTAAGTGAAATTCAACTATGTGTCTACTAACGACAAGAACAACAGGCAAATCTGATATTTGCGCCAAGCCGCCGCGCAGTGGTCTGGGGAGCGGCATTTCGTAACCAAAACTAAAAACAACTTTATAACGATGTTTCTCAACAGAAGTTTGTTTTCTATGATATAATTCGAGTATTTATATTTAGTAGTATACTTTACAGAAATAAACTTTATTTTATTTAAAAAAGGCGCAATTATTGTATAAAAGGAAAACAGTTGATAATTATTACAAAGCGGACGACCTCACCGATTTTTATGAAATTGAAATATGTTGTCAAGGTTAACATTGTGAACAACTTTTCCCTATATATATATAACCGCCGCTACGCTTTAATTTCCGAGATATTCGCAAAAATATATCTCATACTAGATCATATTCTGCTTCTGACAGGTGTTTCAGAGTAGACGTACACGCGTATATTATGACAAGTTGTTAGATTCCATGGAATGATGAAACAGAAGGTTTCATCCTAGGTCTTAGATCATCTTTTACTGAATTGGTGTTGGTTGGCCTGGGTTGAATTGCAAACCGTTGACAACATATTTCAAGGTTATTGAAATTGGTGAGGTCGTCCGTTTTGTAAATAATTACCAAACAGTTTTGTGGCTGAAATTTAAAAAGTATTTACGTCGATTTTGGATAAATATTGATTTTTTGAAAAACACCATTATTCTATCCGAAGAAAAAAAAAAGGAAGGAGGAAAAACGGCATTATCCGCATATGTCAGTAAATTGAAACAGGAAAACATTGAAAAATATAACTAAAATATTGTGGGATTATTATATAAAGGGAAAATCGTTTACTAGGTAATTCAGAACTTTACGCTACGATGCTGGTTCGACGCACAATTCAACGCTATCTTTCGCTCGACGCTGTTCTCTACGCTGTGCCATTCGGACTGAACCTTCGCTCGTTGCATTTTCAAACTCTTCTAAGGGCTTTCCTACATACACACATACACACACCAGATACACGCCACGATTTGGTCACAGGCTATGACGCAGTCACATCTCTCGCTGCAGTTTCTTTAACATATTCTAATTTTAGTGGTCTGCAAAATCTAACGGACTGTGGTGTATCATTATTCCATAAAACTATGTTATTAGTTGTTGAAAGTCTCAGTGATATTACTATGGTGGGAAAAAGAGAGCAGTCTGAGGCAGCTGAACTTTCCGATTCTTCGAATTTCTGTTTATGTATTGCATGTCCACTACTACCATCAAAACCGTAACTAAATATTATTTCGGTTTCAATCACATCATTCTTGCTGTTTGACATTATATTGTCAATTACTTCTCTTTGCAGTAATATAATTCTCTGTATAGCGTGTTGTAAAAGATTCTGCAGTGGAAGTTTGACAGTAGTATCACTTATAATAATGCCAGGCGGCCTGCAATTGCTTTTTGACTCAAGAAGGGCGTCGTACGTTGGATACATGTTACAGTTTCTCCTTTTACTTTCTAATCGAATATTTACATACTGGCGTTTACTTAAATTATTATCGTATAAAAACGTCGCAGGTTCATCTAGTGAGAATGGAGTTGGTTCTTTTTTATTGCAGTAAAGTAATTTTCAGATTTTTTTTGGTCGTTCCGGACTTTTTCCTGCTTCATTTAAAATAACTGCTAAGTCTTTGTTCCCTCTTCTGCGTGCTGTTATGGTTGTTGCATGCATTATTAAATTCAAGTCTTGATCCATATCTTCTGACAGCTCTGATGCCTCTCGTCTTTGTGACCGGATTGACTTTTTCCTCATACGATAGACGAGCACGTCCTGTTGCTATCGAAGTTTCAGGATTTGTACTTGTATACTTCGAACAACGAAATGTCCTTCCAACCATATATTATGTTTCGATTTAAATTTTATTAGCACTCGGTAGGAGTTTTTCCATTTCGTGGATAAGTTATTACAGAATACCCGACATTTTTTCCGAACTTCTGTTTTGTATTCTTCCTCAATATCAGCTTCCTTCATTGAATTTAATATGAAATCAGAAACAGCAGTTGTCTTTCTGTTTAGATCTTTTCATCATGCCATATATTGAAGAGATCTTCATTTTTGAAGTAATACTCATATACAAAAGTAAAAAGTTTGAATCCCTTTGCAGATAGAATCATTTGATACGGTGAAGAAATAAAACATACTTCCATACTTATTTGAAAATCTTTCCGACATTATTATATAAAATATAACTTTACCGCGCTTACATACTTTAACATATGTATAACTAAACTATGAAAAACTGAATATAGATAACATATAACGATGCTATATATAACTATAACACATATGATATATAACTACACTGTATATAACTAAATTTCTATTTCAAGATGTTGTTGGATTCTACACTGAATCTCAATGCGGCTCGCAGAAGATACAAAAATGAAGAGTTCAAAGTGTCAGCGTAGCAGTGTAGTAGGAGTGATGTACAACGAATAAATCTGATGTGTAGGTGCGCATAACTTATACATTTTTCGGTTGCTAGCTTGCAACCAATCAGCATGCAGGAAAATTGCTTACCGTGGAAAGTCACATTATGAGTTTTTCCCGCTTCGGCTCTTCAAAAAACCCGATGTCTATCACTTTTAAACATTTTTTTAAAATCCTTCTCAAGGTTTAAGCTGTTATAAACTTTGCACTGTTTGTATATGGACTAAAATATGTTTATGCCATAATTAAATAAATAAAATATAGGTGCGCACGTACATTAGAATATATCACTGACTTGCATTTTGATGTTTTATAATGAATAATTAAAAGAATTAGTTGTAGTCTCAACTGCATCATTTTGTCTTTAAGACGATATCTCTGATCGCATAGTCATCTAAAAAAAGTAATATTTCGGATTTCGAAGTTTTAAGGGGTTGTCATTTCATAGGAAAGAAATTTTTTTCAAATATGAAAGTTGAAGAATTGACTTTTGGCCACGAATTACCGCTTTCCAGACCACTGTGCGCCAGCGGGATCGTAACAATCATCGCACTGTCTACAATGGAGGTAGTGTACATCGCGCTATCAGCTACGAGACAGGAAGCATTGTGGCTGCAACAACTAGCAAAGGAGATAGACGATGAACAAATAGATCAACCTACGCCAATATACTGCGACAATAACGGAGTCATTAGTATAAGCATATATCAAGTAGTCAGTACGCGAACAAAACATATTGATGTGCGCCACCATTTCATCAGAGAACATGTAGAGAATAAGTACACAAAAGTTAACCATCTACCCACAGAAAAGATGCTGGCGGACATTTTTACTAAGGCATTGCATAAATCGAGACACGAGTTTCTAACCAATGCGATAAGCATCAGAAGCATGTAAAACCGATACATGTTTAAGGGGGCGTGTTAGGGATATAGGCATGCATTGTTGTACATCGCGCGTTGGAACAGAGGCGCCGCACCGCCTGTGGACTTTGTACTAATTTTGCTACCATCATGTTATGATATATACACTCGCGTCGGTATTTAAGTTGACGCTTATATTTTTAGGAAATTGATGGTAAAAGACTGTTATAAAATTAAATACGATATCAATTAGTAACAAAAATATGTTTATTCAGTCCTCATAATAACTTTCTATATCCATAGAAAAAATGATATATATGAGGACTGAATAAACATATTCCTATCGTTGAACCCTACGCTTTATTATCCACATCCATCAAAAACAAATCTGAAAAATTAATTTGTAAATGGAGATTTGATGGCAGCTGTGGCCAGTAGCACCTATAAGCAACGATTTACTGATGCACAATATACTGATGAGTATTTATTTTTAGTTGCCTTTGTACCGTTAATATTAATTGATTTAGATAATGACACGGAACTGTAAGTCAATCCTCGTGCTGCATCAACGCTATTCTGTAGGCGTGTAAAATTTGTGTTCACAAAGGAAAATTCAGAGCTTATCCTCGGCGAAGAGGATGCAATCAATGAAGAAATTCGAAAATTACAGGGGTACAAAACATTAGTTAATGGCCATAGCGTCAAAATAGTTTTTGAGTTTTTATCTACAATGGTTGAGGGAAGTGTTTGTAACATTTTAGCCGAAACAAATGCAACATCAAAATGTTTCATCTGTGGAGCAACACCCAAAAAGATGAATTCATCAAAGATTGGCGGAAAACCTCTAAATAACAACAATTTTCATTTTGGTTTGTCTACTGTTCACTGTTGGATAAGATGTTTCGAATGCTTACTTCATATATCCTACAGATTGTCGTTGAAGACTTGGCAAGTAAGAGGGGAAAACAATATACAAATATTTCAAAGTGCGAAAAAGAGAAATCAGTTAGAGTTCAAATAAAAAATGGGTTTAATAGTAGACAAACCAAAGCCTGGGTTTAGATCCACAAACGACGGCAATACTAAATTGAGTTCAGAAATAACGGGAATCGATGAACGCCTCATTCAGAAATTTTCTGTAATATTACGGGTCATAGCTAGTGGTAGAAAGTTGAATATCGTTAAATTTGCGAAATAATAAACCATATTAAGGAACTGTATTTAAGTTTATACGATTGGTAGTACATGCTGAGTAGTGTCCATAAATTACTTGTACATGGTCCAGATATTATTTCAATATTTGATTTGCCACTTGGACAACTATCCGAAGAGGCTTTGGAAGCTACTCACAAGATCATTAGCTGACGATGAAAATCGACTGACTGACGAAGATGTAACAACTAATAACGAAGATACAGAGTAGAAAAAGAACGAAACATTGTGTTTCTATAATGTAATATAATAACATCTGTTAATTCTATAATTCTATTGGTTACTTGTAAAAAAAACACGTAAATTTATGTAACATGTTGAAATATGTATAAATAAGTCATAAAAATCCAAAATTTTTATTCATGTCCCCAAACCTTCTTTACTCGACGCACTGTGCGACGTGTGCTCTACCGCGAAAAGATTTACTTTAGAAACAAGTTACTTCTACTATGCCATTCATTTGTTTCCGACACCGTGATCGCACGTTGTTTGAGAATTACCAGTGTTTGTCGAAAAATTGGCTACGTAAGTAAATATTTTTTCTAAAAAAATTTTATGTTTTCACACTCTATATAGTTACAGTAGAAAAATGTTAAAGGGATATTTCAAAGTTTGTTTACTAGACGACCTATTGAAACAGCATTTTTTTTATATACTATATAAGTAATTTAAGGTTATGTAGAGTATTGAAGTCAAAATGATCGTTCGGGGCTGGTTGATTAATAATGTCCAGGGTGACATGACTAGCTGGTCAAACAACCCCGGTGATATCAGTTTGTACTAATTTTTCGTCACTAAAGGTTAATTAATAACTTATTACACAGAACAATAAGGACATATCAAAGAAAGTCAGATAGAGGTTCAGCTTCAAAAGAAATTATAGAACAAGGTCATGAAGTAATTCTTGAAAAAAAAAGCATTAATGCAGCCGCTATGGAACATAATATACCTTATAAAACATTACATAGACACGTAATTAAAATGAGAAGTAAAATTGAAGGAAATCCAAGCATCGCAAGGTCGGAGCTACTTTTAGACAGAGTTGGATATCAGGAAAACAGGCAGATTTTTACCGACGAAGAAGAAAAAGCTTTAGCTGATTATATAAAAAAAGCTGCTGACATTTATTATGGGTTCACGCCCTATGAAACCAGAAAATCTGCGTATGAGTATGCCATGAAGAACAATAAAATATTACCTGATTCATGGATAATGAAAAAAATTGCTGGAGCAGACTGGCTGGGACATTTTCTCAAACGTCATACTACATTGTCAATTAGATCACCGCGAGCAACATCTTTCAACGAAAACAATGCACCTTTATTTTTTAATAATTTAAAAAGTGTATATACTCGTTTAAATCTTAGCCCCGGAGACATATGAAATGTCGATGAGACAGGGATTACGACTGCTCACGTTCCTAATAAAGTCCTTGCACGACGAGGCATGAGACAATTGGTAAAATGACCAGCTGAGAAAGGAACATTGGTCACGGTTGCAGTTGCGGTCTCAACAGTTGGAAATATAGTTCCACCGTTTTTTGTGTTTCCCCGCGTAAATTGTAAGGATTATTTTGTTCGAGGTGGACCACTCGGACCATCTGGTGGTCCGAACATTTGTTCAGTACGTGAAGCCATCTACAGAACGGCACGTTCTGCTATTGTTAGACAACCATGATTTGCACCTGTCTATTGAAGTCCTTGATTACTTTAAAAGCAATGGCATAGCTGTGTTATCTTTCCCTCCTCACTGTAGCTACAAGCTACAACACCTCGATAGGAGCGTTTATGAACTATAAGTAAAATCTATAAGTATTTATGACATTCCACAATTAATCAAAATTTCACTTCCACTGGCAGCAAACTGTGACAATGTACAACCCGGATTTACAGGTACAGGGATTTATCCGTTCAACGAAAATATTTTTCCGGAATCTGGGTTTTCTGGTGCTTATGTGACAGATAGACTAGTTCCAGTCATTGATGGCATCAATCAACAGTCGTCTGCTCACATAAATAGTTAGCAACAACTAGTAACTCCAACAAAACAAATAAACAATAGCTATAGTACAGACAGGATTGAGTCATCGCCTTTATACGATTCAACAAATACAGCTTCAACTTCATTTATGCCGGAAAATATACGACCATTTCCTAAAACAGGACCATAACGAGAGCGCAGAACAAATAATTGCAAAAGAAAAAGCACAATATACACGGACACGCCTGAAATGGAAAAGGTTACAGAGCAAAAACTTTCAAGAACGCGTAAGCAGAGAATTAAAAGAAAATGACGCGTATAGGGAAAAGCAATGAAAACTGCAAGGTAAATATAGACAGGCAGGAGAAGAAAAGGGCAGACAGAAGGCACTAATTGCTCCTCTGATGAAATAGATAATGCAATGTGCGTTAATGCACTGAATTTTGTGCAAGATGTGTAAAAGGAAATTTATCCTTGAAAATATGATTTATGTATGAATGAACCCGATGTGAAATGGTGTAAAGGGAAATATGTATGCAAGGCTGGAGAGAGAACCGCTGTGTGATCGGTACGCGTGCGCAGAAAGTCACAGAGTGTCTGTTGTAGAGAATTAAGTGTTAGTCCTCAATATTTAAGTTAAATTAGTTATAAGTCGTGTATTCAATATTAAAATATGTATAGTTAAGAATATCAGTTTGACCTCCATTATTATAACATTTACTTTTCTACAAGTGTAAAAATTGTACATCAGTTTGTGAAGATATTGATTTGTACAATCAATTGATCGCCCGCATGGAGAAATACGCCTTCAGTGTCGGCGACGAAACAAAACCATTTTCAAAATGGCTGTGTTATATGGTATCTTATATTTGGTAAATATTAAGTTTTGCTGGATCGCGTCACTGAAGCACGTCACCGAGGACGTGTCACCGAGGTCGTGTTACCGAAGACGCGTCACCGAAGACACGTCACCGAAGACACGTCACCGGTGACAAACCAACGCCACGCGTACCACTGCGTCCCACCACTGAGGGAGATAGATAAAAGGACCCTCGAAAGGGCCCTAAGGGCTTCTTTTTTTGGTATCAAACTTTCGAACCGATAGGTAGTGAGGATCTTAGTACGCGACGCGCAGCGGAAGTGCCGAGGGACTTTGTGTTAGCCAGATTATTTGTATATAACTTTAAAACTCTTCATATTGTTAGTGATTGTGTAAGAAATACATTGAAAACCCAAGTTCGAGGGCTGGTTTGTTTTCCCATATCATAACAGCTGCAATGGCACGGTTACATTGCTGTCATCGAAGCAAGCACGCTGCCACCGAAAATGCGAACTTGCTTAACCCTTTCGCTTCGGCAGTCCAGTCCACCGAAGTGTCGTCACCGTACAGAAGCACGCGCCAGAAATGTGTGGATGCCGGATATATCCGGCGCTCGTACGCACAAGTCGTCGGGCGGATGCCGGATATATTCGGCGCTCGAAGCGAAAGGGTTAATCTTAGACAAACTCGGCGAAACTGAGTTTGATCGATTGGTCGATCACGTCGCACCCATCGATCCGACAACGATGCAACAACAAGACGTAATAGACACTCTAAAAGAACTTTTTATAGACAAAGTGCCGATTACAAGCTGCCGAATCGAGACACTAAACTGTCGATATGAAAAATCAGTACCGATTACTGAACACATCGACCTGGATAAATCGTCACGCGTCGGATTTCGGTCGTGCAAACCTTACGGACGATAACCTGCGAGTGTTATTATTACTGCAATCTCTGTATTATTCAAGCAAAAATCTCGATCTCAAGCGAATAGTGCTACGTATGGTGGAGAAAAACCGTGACGCATCGTTGAAAGATATTGTCGCGGAACTCGAGGCTCATATGAACGTCTCTACGAGTTTAAAAATGTTAGAAAACCCGACGAAAAGTTCTCCCGTGGTAGCCATTAACGCCGTTCACTCAAATCAAAAACAGAAAAGGCCGGGTAGTGAGACTAGCAATCACCAAACACAACCACAATCGGATATGAAATGTAAAGGCTGGGATGTTGTGCACTACCGTTCTAAGTGCTCGTTACGCGAAGCAGTGTGCCATAGATGCTCGAAGAAAGGGCACATCGCTAAAATGTGTCGTTCGGGACGGAAGCAACAGAAAAGCACGTTCAAAAACAATAGCCTGATGACGCAATCCATCTCCGCAGTCGGTAAGCGTCGCCGAAAATTCGTTACGATTTCGATACTGGGTAAAACAGTGCGTTTGCAACTCGACTCGGGGTCCGACATTACCATAATAGGTAAAGACGAGTGGGTCCGCCTCGGGCACAGACGAGATTTATATATCTCGTCTGTGACGGCGCGCGGAACAGCACGGACAACGAACTCGCAAGATCTGTCGGTGCGACACACCAGGCTACGCATGCGTCGTACAAACGGCCGTCTTCTGCGAACGCGGCAATCGCCGTCAACAACCAGTCGCTTACAACGGCCACTTTTGCGGATAAAGAAACTATCGTTAAGAATTTTCATAACCTATTTTAAGAGGAATTGGGTACCTGTCGTGACAATAAGATCAAATTTACGCTCATTGATGACGCTTAACCGGTCCAAATTCTATGCCGGCCGATCCCGTATGCTATGGAAGCCCCGTTGGAAAATGAACTACGGCAACTGGAGTTGAAGGGAATCATCGAACGCGTCGAATTCTAGAACTGGTCATATCCGATTGTCATCGTAAGAAAGCACAACGGTTAAATGAGCTTATGCGCGAAGTCCGCGCAGGCGTAAATCGAGCTCTAATCGACAACCATCACTCTTTACCTTGCGTCGAAAATATAGTGACAAATCTTACCGGTAATTGTTTTTTTAGTGTGTTGGACCTTAGCGACGCATTCTTCCAATTAGAAATCGCCAAAGATCATCGGCGAATTAGAGATCACAACGATTACGACACCTAAGGGTCTTTTTAGATTCAGGTAGGTAGGGCCCTTTACACCTCCATCTCCCCGGTGTTGAGAAGAGAACATTAAGCCCTCTTCAGAAGGAGAGAGGGATTGCACCAGGTGAAATAACCCTTGGAAGAGCTCACGAGGAAAAACCGTAAGTGGGAATGGAACCATCAGCATAACCTCGCTCTGGACAAAATTAAGAAGATTATGCTGAGCCGCCTCTTGCTGGAACATTACGCTCCGATAAAGACTCTAGTGGTACCAGCGGACGCCTGTTCAACCGGCATAGTATCACATGTCTCAGAGTGTAACGGATGCTCAAAGAAATTACTCCGAACTGTAAAAGGAGGCACTATCGCTCGTTACCGCTGTCGAACGGTTTCATAAGTATCTACGGGTCAGAAATTCAGTCTGAAAACGGACCATAAACCACTCGCCGCGCTGTTGCAGACGGAAAATTCCAATGGTCCTAAACCCACAATCGCCGCACGTCTAAAACGCTGGGCTATGATTTCAAGATTGAGCACGTTCGGCCACAGGACTTCGAACAGGCAGACGCACTGTCTCGCTTGGTAGAAAAGTTCCGCCGCGATAACAGTGAAGAACTTCAAGTCTCCTGTGTGCGAGCGGTAGAGACAGAAGTAGAACGGATTAGGAACTTTTCCATTGACTCGTTCGGGGCACTCTTGAGGAAGAAACTAAAATCTGCGACCAAGGCAGACTAGGATCTGGTCACGGTCATGAATGCCTTGCAGAATGGCTGCAGTGAATCTACGAATAAGTCGGCAGTTGTACAACATTTCAAGATACGCTGCGACAACCTAAGCGTTGTCAATGGAGACAGAGCTCGGAGACGGAGTCGTCATTTCCCAATAGATGGCACCCGAAATTTTGTCTGCTCTACACAAAGGCCATCCCGATATTAGAAGAAAGAAGTAGTTGGCTAGAGAGTACGTTTACTGGCCCAGAATTTCGGAGGAAATTGAACGTCTCGTCCGACAGTGCGATCCGTGTGCCCTAAGGCGAAAAATGCAGATTAAGGTGCTACTTCATACATGACCCCCCGCAACGAGACCGTTAGAACGTATGCACATCGATTATGCAGGCCCAGTCGATGGCCAGTATGTTCTTGTGTTTGTTGATGCATACTCCAAGTTTCTCGACGTGGGAATCACACCAACGATCTCAGCATATCGAACTGTGGAAATATGCCGAGAGATCTTCTCGAGGTACGGTCCATCTGAAGTACCCATAAGCGACCGCGGACACAGTTCACTTCTGCACAAGCAAAAAGAATGACAGATACCATCAAAAAGGCCATCGCCAAAGACTCGAGTAATTGGAAGAAGCAGTTATTCGAGTTTCTACATACCTATCGATACACGCCCTGCGCATCTGCTCCAAATGGGAAATCGCAAAAAAAATTATTTTTTGGCAAACAAATAAATTGGTCGATTTCTAAATTCTTTCCAAAGCTGCAGAGAGAGAAACCACTCTGTCTGATGCCTCCGACAAGACGAAGCATGTGGAGAACCAATTTACATACTTATCAACGGAGAAACTTACGTACTTTCTGTGCAAAGAAGAAGGTCAGTTAGCAAGGTACTGTAAAAGTGTCGATACTCCCTCACAAAACACACCTAATATTTCAGACGACACAGGTAAAGAAATAAGCGTTCCTAAAATTGCGACTCTAGTCCTAAAAGTCACAGACAAAGTTGTTAATTAAAATTTTGCTCAGATGAAAAATATAACCCCGACTCCCCAACCTAATTACACACTTTTCACAATGCCTCCACCCTCAAGTACAAAAAGACCACTCTTCGGCACATCATCCACAGACAGCTCTAAGTACGTTCCAAAAGAAAGCAAACGTACAACGGACGGCGAAATCAGTTAAAAAAAGTCACAAAGAAATCAAGGAAATCCTCAAAACCAGAAACCGCTGTCGAAGAAGTGTCTTGTCAAATACTCCCAGCTAGAGGTTATATTTTAGGCAACGTACAAAGATTCCCACTCGATTTCGAAAGTATCACAGAATTTTTATTTGTGACCTTTGACAACCCGAACATCCCTGAAACTGCCACAAATTATACAAGGAACACCTCTGATTTCATTGACATGTTATCTGACATTAAAGGTCTTCTTACAGAGCGAACCTTAAAAAGTCGCATCACTAGAATAGTCAAGCGCCTAAAAAATTCAGACAGAGGAGACAACACTGGTGACGATTCTAGCATTGTAGATGACCTAGAAGTGGAACCACTCAACCCTACCCAAAATGTCTAACATGGACGTCAATAACAAAACTGACAACCAATCCATAAAAATCCTCTTCTGGAATGCTAGAAGCATACTACAACGACTACCAGAAACCCAAGATATTCTAAAACAAATAGAGATATTAATTTGCGTGGAATCATGGCTCAAAGCAGAGTACAACATTCAGTTAGCAGATTCCTTAATGTATAGAAGGGATAGAGCTCACTGAAGAGGAGCAGGTATTATTGTATTCATACGAAAAAATTTAGCTTACGCAGAAATAAGCAACATAAAAACACCGGATCTAACTGTCAAAATTTACGGTGTGACGTCCTCTAGCGTCTTGGATGCGGGACGAGCACCACTTACATCATCTGGTTTGGGCTTACAAGTTTCTTTCGACTTCCAATAAATCTAATCCCCCATACCATCTTTTGGAGGTGTTACAATCGTCTCAATTTTCCTTAATGATTCTCGCAAGCTTTCGATCCCAATGTCAGTTCTACACAGGGTGTCTCACTTAAGCTGAACATCTAAATTATTTCCGCCGCTATTGAAAGTAGGAAAAAATGACTAAGAGGAGTTTATATGGTTTCAGGGCGAGCATCTAACGATGATTAAAAAAATTCCTCCAAGGTCGTTTTGAATGCCATTTCAAGGTCATCATCATTTTTTTTGTGTATTGACATCTGTTTTTTATAATACGACGTTGTAGTCGACTTCAAGACGAGTTCAACAATCTATGACATCACGACCTTGAAATAACCTTGAATAAAGAAAATGAGTTTAAATTGAAGCAATGTAAAAATAATAAAACAAGGATAATGAATCAGTTTATTTTATTAGGTGTTCAAAGTTCTGGCCGCCCACATCAATACATTTATGCACACGATAAATAAACGATTGAATGGCATTTCTTATAGTATTTCTGCGATTCATTGTGCAACATGCATTCTGAATTCGTTCTTTCATATTATCCGTTGTTGTAGGAATTTCATTATAAACGATAGATTTCAAACTTCCTCACAAAAAATAATTCAGTGGTGATAAGTCGGGTGACCAAGCCGGCCAGGTAGTGTTTGCACCACGTCCGATTCATCGGTTGGGAAACATATTATTTAATACATTGCGTACACTTCCGTCATGTTGATACCACATTAGTATTCGTTATTGATATGCAACATCATACAATAACTCATGCAATTTGTTGATAAGGAACTCATACTTTTCACTATTTAACGTACCATTAATGCAAAATTTTTTGTCTTTCAAGATACCGTACCACACATTAACGTTCCAAGGACGTTGACGAACGACATTTTTAAGCCATCGAGGCTTCTAAGTGGACCAATAATGCATGTTGTGCGTATTTAACTGTTCGTGGTTTGTAAAAGTGGATTCATCAGTAAACAATACATTGTCAAAAAAATTCGTATTATCTAGTAGCTGTTGCAAAGCCCATTCACAAAAACGTACACGATTTTGAAAATCATTTCCATGAAGTTCTTGATGAAGTGAAACGTGAAGTGGATGAAATTTATATCGTTTTAGTATCCGCCAAACAGATGCCCGTGTTCCTCCGCAACGTTGTTCAATTTGTCGGCAGCTACTTTGTGAATTACTTGTAACAGTTTCTAAAACAGTAGCTTCTGTTTCTTCACCGGTCGCAGTATTACATCTTCCTTTTTTAGGGGAATAAACACTGCCCGTTTTGCAAAATAAATTAATAATCCCTTGAAATGTAACACGTGAAGGATGGTTCTTTGCTGGATACCTTTCTGCATACAGTTCACACGCTCGAACCGCGTTCCGTTCAGGTTCACCATAAATAAATATCACATTTATTTTTTCCTCTTGGCTCTACAAATACGTTTTGTCACCACTAAACTTTCAAGAAATCTAACAGAAAGCCTCTGTGATGATCTATGGGAATGTCCAAATTATACTGTTCCAGAAATTGGAAACATCGTAATCTTAACAGACTTCCGTAAACAAAGCAAGAAGTTAATTTCAAGGTCAGACGTCATAGATCGTTGAACTCGTCTTGATGTCGACTACAACGTCGCATTATAAAAAACAGATGTTAATACGCAAAAAAATGACGATAACCTTGAAATGACATATAAAATGACCTTGGGGAGATTTTTTTAATCGTCGCCAGATGCACGCTCTGAAACCATATAAACTCCTCTTAGTCATTTTTTCTTATTTTCAATAGCAGCCGAAACAATTTAGATGTTCAACTTAAGTGGGACACCCTGTACACATAAGTTCCAAATTCCTACATCCCAAGCGCCTAGGGCAGGAGTCGCCAGTATCAGCCCTACTAATGAGTCTAGCTAGCGATCTCCAAACGAAACGTTCTTTCCTTTTTTTTTCTATCTCACCTCAGCTCCTTTCTCGGTATGCCTCCTATCCCGTGTCGTAACATGCGGCATACGCATCAATAATAAAGTTCTTCGCTCGAATTAATAGCCTGTTACAGAGCCCCAGGGAATACCCTTGCTTAATCATGATCAATGGGACATATTTGCTCAAAACACTGAAAATAACAGCGACTGTATGTTAAGGGGACCCTCCGATTAAAACGCACAAAAAATATATGATCGTTATAAATTTTTCAAAAACACAGATTACAACATATCGAGAAAAATCGTTTTGGCTTGTATTAATATACTTATTAAGATAAGACAATTTTTCTTTTTTTCTTCTATTTTTCGGTGTCGGTGCATTTTCTAGGTGGCACTTAGTGCAGCGCTGCCAAAAAGGGTTGCCTAAACGGCAGCCATAAAATCTGGTCACAGGATTGTCTGAATTCAGAAATCGAAACAGTTTCTTAAAATTTATATCAGTGGCTATCGCCATACCTAGAATCGGCGCATGAATATAGAACTACGGTGATTGGGGCACATTTAAGCAAAATACTGCAAAAAAAATGGGTAAATTTATGTAGAAAAGCGCAGATAAAAAAAGAACACGTGTTCCAAAAGTTATGTTTGTAGATGGCGCGATAGCGGCTCTAATTACAAATCGAATGCTGTAAGGTATTTTTTGAAACGGCTTACTAGATCTTCTGAAATCGTGGCCACCGTTTTAAAAAATCGTGTTTTGAGAAAAACGCTTTCAACGTTGCTTATATCACAATGTTTATGTTGCGGCTTGGAGTCCGTCGATATTTTATGGAAGAACGTTGCATTTTCTGAATTTGAGTTAGATTTTTTTTACAGTCTTTCAGTCGTTTGTACATTTGTTTTCCAACGTGTAAAACACACTCTAATTTGTGGATCACGAAATTTTTTTTTTCTTTGATTATTTTAAGTCGCATCAACCTCTGAGTTGGGTTATTAGCGACTAGATCTGGACTGACAGTTCTTACAGCTTTTGGAGAAGATTGGTGTTTTTTAAGAATGTTAGTAGTTGTATCTTCTTTGTGTCGGTCAAGTTTTCTCGCATACAGGAGTCAATATTGCAGTTTCTTCTTTCGCCTGAAAATTTTGTGCAGGAAAGGATAAGGTGATCAATTGTTAGTGTAGTGTTACATATGTCACATGTTGGGGCGTCTGCCTTGCTCAGAATATAAGAGTGCGTTATCTTGGTATGCCCGATCCTGATGCGTGATATTGCTACTTGGTTTGGTCTTGTAAGATTATGGACGGCGGTATTTTCGAAGAAATTGTTTTTTAGTGATAGCTGTCGACGGGGTGCAGTTGCTTTCCATTTCTTGTCCCAATATTTATTGATTACCGTTTTAGCAGTTATCTGTTGAAGAATCATAAACAGAAGTATTTTGGCAGGTTCTGTTGAGGAATTTGCTGCTTCTTTGGCTAGTTTGTCCGCCATTTCGTTATTTTCAATTCCCTCATGTGATGGAATCCACACTATGATTACTTTGTTCCCTTTCCTTAGCGACGAGGTGTACGTTTCTTGGCACTTGATAATTAAGTCATCATCCATTGAGGTATTTATAATTGCCTCGATTGTGCTTTTTGAATCACAGAAAATGGCATACTTCATATTTTCTCCGGTTAGTGTTATGTCTATAGCTTGCTGAAGTGCAATTAGTTCACATAGGCTTACCGTGGTATCATTACATAATTTGGTTTTGGATATGGATTGTCCGTGGATTACTGCACATCCAGAACCATGCTCGATTTTGGATCCATCTGTATATATGTGTGAAAAACCAGATAACTTGTTTAAAAGATCATAAAAGAGGGATTTTAGCACATGGGGTTCAGTATCCTTTTTTTCATATATTAATAGTTCGAAATTTGTCTCAATCTTTGGAATGGTCCAAGGCGGAATACTGTGGATCCTTTTAATCATTGTAGAATGTGTAACAACCCCAAGTTCTTGTTTATATAAATGTACCACATAGTGAAATGGAGGTGGTATTGTTCGTTTATGTTTGAAATTAGAAATACCTTTTTCAGATGGAGTGCATAAGAAAGCGGGATTTTGAGGTGGTGATGCTAGTCTTGTAGCTAATGTAATGCTTAGATTCATTCTTCTTACGTTTAGTGGAGGTTCGCCTGCTTCACTGAGGATACTTAAGACAGGACTAGTTCTGAATGCTCCAGTTGCAATTCTCAGCCCGGCGTTATGTACAGCATCTAATTTTTTGAGAACGTTGTTACTTGCAGAATTATATATGGCTGATCCGTAGTCGATTTTGGACCTCACTACAGTTCTGTAAGTTAGCAATAAGGTTTTTGAATCGGCTCCCCAGTTGTTTGCTGCGATCGTTTTAAGGATATTTAGGCGCTGGTTACAATCTATTTTTAGTTGGTTGATATGTGACTTCCATGTTAGCCGTGAATCGAAAATGAGTCCCAGAAGTCTGACTTGTGGTGTTACTTTTAGTTCTTGGTTGTTTAGGTATAATTTCATGTTGATCGAAGAACGGTTTTTATTAAAGATGATTACTTCTAATTTGGAGCTTGAAAATTTGAATCCAGTAGATTCTGACCAAGTTTGCAATTTGTTAAGGGTGTTTTGAAGCAGTCATTGGGTGGAGATATGGTTCCTCCCTTTGCATATGATTTTTAAATCATTCGCAAACAAAAATGCTTTGACCGGTGCGGCAATAGAGGATAGAACGTCATCGATTGAAATTAAAAACAAGGTTACGCTTAGAACTGATCCCTGAGATACACCATTTTCGATTTTTTTAGGAGAAGCCAGCATATTGTTTGCTTTTACGTATATTATTCTTGTTTGCAGAAAATTGCTAATGAAGTTGAGCATATTACCTTGAAGTCCGTAGTTTTTAAGCTTGTTTAGAATGCGTTGTCTCCAAACCATGTCATACGCCTTCTCTATGTCGAGGCAAACCACTGTTAGATGCTGTTGGTTAATGAAAGCGTCGCATATGTTTGTTTGAAGATTTATAAGATGGTCATACGTAGAATGGAACTTGCGAAAACCGCTTTGGTAATCAGAAATGAGGTGTTGGCTCTCCAGAAACCATCGAAGTCTGTAGTTGATAATTTTCTCCATGAGTTTACAGACTGTGTTTGTTAATGCAATCTGTCGATAATTGCTGGGGTTAGTGGGATCCTTGTTAGGTTTTCTTAAGGGTACTACGATAGCTTCTTTCCATGCATCGGGAAAAACATTGTGCATCCAGACGGAGTTAAAAATGCATAATAGGTGCTGATGAGCTTCTAGAGGCAATTTAGCTATTAAGATGTTGGGTATTCCATCAGGGCCTGGACTGGTATTTGTACACTTTTTTGGAAAAAACAGTAATTCTTTTAAACTGAAAGGAGAGTTGAGTAAGAATATTGTTGTTGATCCTTCTGCACTGTTTGGAGTTCCGCTTGTACACGACTCTGTAGCTTCTTTGTACGTGAGAAACGATTGGGTGTAGTTGCTATTGCTTGAATTTGTTTGAATGGTAGTTGCTAGTAGTTCTGTTATTTCTGTTTGGTTGGTTGTGATAGACTTGTCGTCTTTGGTGAAAGCAGAGCTGATTTGTTGTGTCCTAATACCTTTGATTGCCCTTAACTTTTTCCAAATTTAAGTGATAAGTGTGTTGCTGTTCATCGTTGATACAAAATTTTTCCATGATTCTCTTTTACTTTGTTTGATGACTTTCCGCGAGGCAGCTCTGCATCTTTTAAAAATTATGAGGTTCTCTGTTGTTTTTTGTTTTTTATAACGATTAAACGAATGCTTGCACTCTCTTACAGCCTTAGCACAGTCTTCATTCCACCATGGCGTATGTTTTACTTTCTTGCTATTGTTATTATGGGTTTTTGGTATGGATGAATTTGCTGCTTTGTTTATTGTATGAATGAATTGGTTAAGAATGGTGTTGTTTGTGTTAGAGTTGATTATATTAGGGAGGGAGATAGTCAGTAAGCTTTTGGATATTTCTTGTCGATATTTTTCCCAATCTGCTTTCTGGAATTTCCATTTTATTGGTTCATCTGTAGCTCCTATTTGGTTATCGGATATTTCGTGAAGGAATATTTTTATCGGAAAGTGGTCGCTGTCGTTTAAATCTGCTAGTGTTTCCCATGTGATGTTTTGGGCAATTCTTGGACTACAAATAGTTAAATCAATCGCGCTGAAATTGCCGTTCGCAATATTAAAATGTGTAAGCTCATTTGTGTTTAACGGTACAAGATTGTTCGTGTCTATTATTTTTTCCATTGTTAGACCTCTGGGATCAATTTTGTAGGACCCCCATAGAGGACTGTGACTATTAAAGTCGCCCATGAGGATAAGGGGTTCTGGTAATTGCTCAATGAGATGCAGAATTTCCTGTTCTTCAAGTCTTTGGCTGTTAGGAATGTAAATGTTACAGATATAAAAGGTTTTCGACGATATTATTTTAGTGACTACTACTTCTAAATTTCAGATAACATCAATTTCTTGACTGAATATATTGTTTTTTATAAAGGTGGCTACTCCGCCACTAGCGTGGTTGGTTGCTCGATTTTTTGTGTATGAGTTGTAATTTTTTATTTTGCCTACATCTTTGCCTTTGAAATTTGTTTCCTGCAAGCAGAGTATTTCGGGTTGGTGATCGTTTATTAATTGTTGTAGGTATTCCAGTCGGCGATAGAAACCGTTCAAGTTCCATTGTATAATTTTTAGCGGCATTGTTTTAGAATTTAATTTCTTTTGTTTAATGATACTTATTGTTAGAGGTGTTATGTACTGCTACTGTCAGTTTCAGAATATCAGTTGAGTGAAGGTTCAGCAGTCGATGGTTTATTGTCAGTTAATAGTGGTTCCATTATGTCCTTGTTCAGTTTATTAGATAATCGATGGAGCCTATTTTTTATGCTTCTATCCTTACATAGAGGGTAGACTTCCTTAATCATAGGGAATTAAAGCTTTTATATCAGAAGTGTATTCCTTTGCAATGCGTGTTGGATACTCTATACCAAAAGTGTTTTCGAGGAAACTTTTGAATTGATCATAGTTTAAAATAAATTTATTATCTGTGTTTTCAAGAGCTGCTTTGGCTGGTTGGAGCATCTTGTCGATTTTTTCTATTGCATTCATCAACGATTGGCTGCGTTTGTGCTTCTTCTTCTGAGAGATCCTTGTAGAATCTTTGTGGTGTCTAGTAGGCTCGGTGTTTGAATTTCTTGTTGCCGGATTTTCTAGGTCAGGGTCGTTGTCGGATTTGCTTCCTGTGGTTATTGATAATGGTCGTTTGTTAGTTCTTGGACAGCGTTCGATTTCCATGGTAGGTAACATAAATAACATCGGTAGTATTATTTACCACATTTTCATAAGTAGAGGGGTTAGGTTTTGTAGCGTCAATGATATTATTTGCTTGCGTAGGTTTTTCTACTGTAGCAGCTACGGCACTGCTACCACATCCCTGCCGTGAAAGATCGAGATATTACCCTCGCTTAGTTTCTTTTCTTTAAATGCTTACGGTCTATCTTTCTTTAAAAGTGTACGAACACAGGCGCGTCGTAGACCGGCGACGGACGACTGTTGCCGATTGCGCGACGAGTTTTTTCTGTTGTTTTCTGACCGCGCGCCGCGGTCACCATACGAGAACACGAGGCAGAACCTCTTGCGACTCACCACGTGTACGACCGTGCGACGCAGACAATACCTGTTCTTATTCTGTTATATTAATTGTAAATAAATTGAGCGTGTAACGCAAATCGGAGTTATCCATTACGCACACATTCACCTCAATTATTGGTGACCCCGACGTGATCGCGACGTGATCGTGAAGTGATTGTGATCGTGATCGTGATCGTGACAAGACAAAATTTTTTTTTTTTCTCCATCGACCGTATTTCTTCAAAGACTTCCGTGAACTTTTTATACAATAGTGTAATTCGCGCAGAACTGCTAAAAGTGTAAGTGATCTCTCCGCTGAAGCAGCAATACAGCCATGAACGCGGATATCCCTGCCAACGCCTCCACGAGCAGAGCGTCGATAGAAAGAGTCGCCGTTCGTATACCGGATTTTTGTCCTAGCGATCCGGAAATGTGGTTCAGCATGGTGGAAAGGAGTTTTGAGGTATCCGGAGTGACCACCGACAGCACCAGGTTCGGGTATATCCTGAGTGCCCTGGATCCACGCTACGCCACAGAGGTTCGAGACATAATAATGAACCCGCCAGCGACCGGTCAGTACGAAAAATTAAAAACCGAGCTGATCCGACGTTTGAGCGTGTCTCAAGAGCAGAAGACGCGACGCCTCTTGGAGCATGAGGAAATGGGCGATCGGAAACCTTCGCAATTTTTGAGGCATCTGCGCAGCCTAGCCGGGACGCAAGTATCAGACGCCTTATTGCGAACCCTTTGGCTAGGGAGGTTACCGACGAGCACGCAGGTAATTTTAGCCACGCAGAAGGACACGGAACTGGACAAAGTGGCCGAGCTGGCGGACGCTATCACCGATACCAGGCCTCATCGCCATCAAATTGCCGAAGCGTCACCCCCGGCGCCGCAGGAAATCGACGCAGGTAGGTCCCTCGAGGCTTTATTGCAATTGAAAATGTCGCAGCTCGCTCTATCGCTACGAGAAGAAATAGCGGCGCTTCGTCAAGAAATGACGAGCGATCGTACCTCGCGGAGAGATAGGGAGCCTCGATCCCGTTCACGTCCTCGGAGCCGTTCCGGATCTCGATCGAGGAAGCGCACACATGGCAAGGATGGAATATGCTGGTACCACTGGAGTTTCGGTACCGACGCAAGGGACTGCATTAAGCCGTGCACCTTCCAGGCGGGAAACATTCCGGGCAGTCGTTAACGACGGCTAGCGACCCCAGCCCGACTTTACGCCGTCTCTTCGTCATCGATCACGACACGAAGACGCAATTTTTGGTCGACACAGGCGCCGACCTCTGTGTTTTTCCACGAGCAATGATCCGAGGACGGCGCGAAAAATCATCCTACGAGCTTTCCGCAGCGAATGGCACCACCATCGCAACGTACGGGACTACGACTTTAACTCTCAATTTAGGGTTACGTCGGGTTTTCACATGGAGATTCGTAATCGCCGACGTCTCCAGGCCCATAATCGGGGTCGATTTCCTCGCTCACTTCGGACTAATGGTAGACGTTCGCAATCGCCGTCTCTTAGATCAAGTGACGTCTCTCTCGACACGAGGAATGCCTGCCCGCGAAGCCGCCCCGAGCATCAAAACAGTCTTCGGGGAATCCGCTTATCATGTTCTACTCCAGCGATTTCCCGAAATTACGAAACCGGAAGGAACACCTTCCGAACCAAAACACAGCACGATGCACCACATTCGTACTGCACCAGGTCCACCTGTTACCTGCAAACCACGGCGTCTTGCACCAGGTAGGCTACAGGCAGCCAAAAAGGAATTTGAAACCATGTCGCGATTAGGAACAACCCGACCGTCGGAGAGTAGCTGGTCGTCACCTTTGCACATGGTACCCAAAAAAGGAAGTGACGAATGGAGACCATGTGGCGATTATCGTGCTCTCAACGCCAGGACCTTGCCGGACCGATATCCCGTCAGGCATATTGAAGATTTTGCACAAACTTTGCGGGGTAAGAAAATTTTTTCTACCATTGATCTCGTTCGAGCTTACAACCAAATCCCCGTTGCACCCGAAGATATTCCGAAGACAGCTATTACCACTCCTTTCGGATTATTCGAATTTCCGTTCATGTCGTTTGGGTTACGCAACGCGGCTCAAACCTTTCAGCGCTTTATCGATGAAGCGTTGCGAGGTTTGAACTTTTGTTTCGCATACATTGACGACATACTGGTGGCTTCAACATCCGAAGAGGAACACCTTCAACACCTCAAGATAGTTTTTGAACGGCTAAAACAATACGGTATCGTGATAAATACGGCAAAATGTATCTTCGGAAGGACGGAGTTAAAATTTTTAGGCTACCTGGTGTCGGAATCAGGCACCCGACCATCCACCGAAAAGGTTGAGGCCATTTTAAAGTATCCACGGCCGACCACAGCGAAACAATTACGGCAGTTTTTAGGTATGGTAAATTTTTATAGACGTTTCATACCTAAAGCCGCACAGGTACATGCACCTCTGAACGACATGCTGGCGGACAATATAAAAGGCAGCGCACCTGTAAATTGGACACCAGACGCCACCGCAGCATTTGAAGACTCTAAAAAGGCGTTAGTAGAGGCTACTCTACTAACACACCCTGAAATCGACGCACCATTGGCCATCATATGCGACGCCTCGAATTCTGCTGTTGGCGCCGCGCTTCAACAACGCATCGGTGATAATTGGGAACCACTGGGTTTCTTTTCAAAAAAACTCAGCTCAACGGAACAGAAATACGCTACATACGACAGAGAATTGCTCGCTATCTACCTCGCAGTCAAATATTTCCGTTATATGATCGAGGGAAGAACCTTCACCATCTTCACAGACCACAAACCAATCATTTACGCTTTCCAACAGAAACCAGAAAAATTCACCCCAAGACAATTTCGATATCTCAGCTTCATTAGTGAATTCTCAACGGACATCCGCCACGTAGCAGGTCGAGATAACGTTGTCGCCGATGCGTTGTCAAGAGTGGACGAAATCGAAGAGACTTTGGATTTTGAAATGCTGGCCAAATCGCAAGAAGAAGATGAGGAATTACTGACGTACTTACAAGGCAACACCGGTTTGAATTTAAAACGCATATCCATTCCGGGAAGTACACAACAAATTTACTGTGACATATCTACAGACACCGTTCGCCCTTTCCTCACAAAATCGTTTCGTCAAACTGCATTCAACGCACTACACAAAATATCGCATCCAGGAATCAACGCCACTGTCAAACTGATCACGCAAAGGTACGTTTGGCCATCGATCAAAACAGACTGCAGAAGATGGGCCCGGAACTGTATCCAATGTCAACGCTCCAAGATCACCAGGCACGTATCAGCACCCCTCGGTTCTTTTTCGCGACCATCGGCGAGGTTCGAACATGTTCATTTGGACATTGTCATCCTACCTGTCTCCGAAGGATACAGATATTGCCTTACCTGCGTGGATCGCTTTACGCGCTGGCCTGAGGCAATACCTCTCCGCGACCAGGAAGCAGCCACAGTAGCTCGAGCCTTTTACGAGGGGTGGATTGTTCGGTTTGGAACGCCGCTAAGGATCACCACGGACCAAGGTAGACAATTTGAGTCCAATCTTTTTAAACAATTAAGTGTGTTAACAGGTAGCAGACATCTAAGAACTACGGCATATCACCCGGCGGCTAATGGGATGGTGGAAAGGTTCCACCGTCAGTTAAAGGCAGCCATACGTTGCCATGAAAATCAACGTTGGACAGAGATTCTTCCCACCACGTTGCTGGGTATTCGTTCAGCCTGGAGGGAAGATTTAAAAGCAACGACGGCAGAGTTGGTGTACGGCGAACCATTGCGACTTCCTGGAGAATTCCTGTCTCCGCGTCCAGGTGAAGCTGACACTGACGCAACTTCATTTGTAAAGGAACTGCGACAACATTTCCAGGATCTGAGCCCAGTCGCAGGTTCTCACCATGGGTCACGGCGGACCTTCGTGTACAAAGACCTTGCCAGTTCCGAGCATGTTTTCGTACGACACGACGCATCGAAAGGCATTCTACAACAACCTTATGATGGACCATATCGTGTCATTAGCCGCGGACATAAAACCTTTCTAATAGACCGTCAAGGAAAACATGTCACAATTTCAATCGAGAGGTTAAAACCCGCGTATATTGTAAGTGATCATTTAACACATAAAAATTGTAATAATTCCGACACAGAACCAAATGTATCTCGCGATATTGTAACACCACAATTTACCACCCGCGCAGGTAGGCGAGTACGATTTCTCGACAGATTTCAAGCTGGATTTTCGTGATTAGGTAAATCACTGGCAGGGGGGTGATGTAGCAGCTACGGCACTGCTACCACATCCCTGCCGTGAAAGATCGAGATATTACCCTCGCTTAGTTTCTTTTCTTTAAATGCTTACGGTCTATCTTTCTTTAAAAGTGTACGAACACAGGCGCGTCGTAGACCGGCGACGGACGACGGTTGCCGATTGCGCGACGAGTTTTTTCTGTTGTTTTCTGACCGCGCGCCGCGGTCACCATACGAGAACACGAGGCAGAACCTCTTGCGACTCACCACGTGTACGACCGTGCGACGCAGACAATACCTGTTCTTATTCTGTTATATTAATTGTAAATAAATTGAGCGTGTAACGCAAATCGGAGTTATCCATTACGCACACATTCACCTCACTACTTTGTGACAATTCCTAGCTGTGTGACCTTCTTGTCTGCACAAAAAAACAGGTGACTTTTTCCGTAGATGCAAATATTCGATATTGGGTGTCATCGTGTGAGATAATAAAGGAGTCAGGGATCCTACTAACATCTTCTGGGTTTACATAGATTTGTCTCCTAAAACTTAAAACATGACTGAATCCCGGTTCTTGTATTCCTGCTCTCAAGAACGTTATTTTAGAAGTTGTTCTAACATTATTCTGTGCAAATATTTTCTCAATAATTTCATGAGGTATGGTAGGAGATACATTTGAGAGTATGATTCTTTGTGAAGGCATGATTAAAGGTCTTATTTGTACTTGAGTGTTATTGATCATTATCGTCTTGTGATTAGATGTTATTGTTTGTACTGTTCCTTTCTTATCGAGGTATACACATATTCTACTGTTGGATATGCGGGAAATGAATCGGATAGCATTTGGGTCGATTAGTTTTCCTATGGTACAGGCATAATCTTTAATTGACGTGCCTTCGATAGAGTCGATGACGATAGCTTGTTCTTTGCTAGGAAATATAGCGTTCATGGCTGCGGATGCGTATGATTGAGACGAGTTCTGTTTTGAAAAGTTTGATCTGTTTTCTGCTACTTGGTTATTATCAACTGAATCGTGACCCCTGTACTCAGAGGTTTCACGATTAGAATTTTCTATGTTATTCATTCGCTTACGGCTAGTAGGATTGTTGAACAGACATTCTGAAGGAACGAACTTTGTAAACACAACACTGTATCACGTAGGAACTCGCGAGCTAGAGCACAATATAAATACACGTCTTAACACTTCGACTGTTCGAACGCGAGTGGATCACGAAATTATTATACGGCGCGCTCACCTTTTACCTATCGGAGCATGGATCGGTTATGTGACTGTAGTACCTATACCGTTATGAATTTCCATTGGAAACATTCACAGAGTATTTCCGGGATGTTATACTACGAATGTATGCAAAAAAAAGAAATTCATTTTTTGAAAAATTATGACCGAAGGATCCCCTTAACTAACAAGATGATTATTGTTTTCGATGTTCTATTGTTATAGATTTGAGGCATGTAACGGCGAGAATGCAGATACAATGAACGTACGAGAAGATGTGTCACGCTGGACTACGGGTGCTGATGAGCCACCTCTGGGAAAGGTATTGGTTACCAAACATTCAAAGAGGGATTAAACCCGTAATTTCCCAATGTATGACCTGAGCGGTGCACTTAGAATACTTAGAAACTACAAAAAAGTCTCAGCCATAGTCTAAAAAGCCTTCAAAAATAAGGAGAGAAAGTCCTTAAAAAAATTTGCTGTAAGTATAAACTTTTGGGCAGACCCGAGTTATGTGTGGAACAAATGTAAAGTTTTCAAAAACAAATGGGCAAAAATAACCACACAGCATTGGACCGAGAATCTACAAGCAGACAGCAGAATAGAAGATGCTCTTAACAAAATAAGTCCTCCATGAGTCCAAACAGATCCCAACTGGCTCCCTTCATATCAACAGAATGAATTCATCGACTCACATTTTACTTTTACCGAATTTAATATTGCACTAAACCACAAAAAAGTAAAGTCAGCTCCTGGAATGGATGGCATCGATTATAAAATTTTAAAAAATGTACCTATAAAATTCAAATTACTATTGCTAGATATCTACAACCAAATGTACGAAATAAGGGACTTCCCTCTAGCTGGAAACAGTCTTTCATTTATTTTATAAAAAAAAGCTAACGGTAAAAGTTTACGCCCGATATCACTGACTTCCTGTCTGAATAAGCTCTTTGAAACACTTATTCAAAACAGGCTATAATGGTGGACCAAATAGCACAACTTCATCCCAAACAGCCAACAGGTTTTTAGAAGGGGAAAATCGTTGGTGAACAACGTAGTTAACTTAACACTAAAGGTAGACGAAGTATTCACCGAAAAAAAAGAAGGCTTAGCGGCCTTCTTAGACGTTCAGAGAACGTTCGATAACGTCAACATCGATATTCTGCTATCTAAGTTTGCTTCATTCGGATGCTTATTAAATGTACTTCAATTTATCAAATTCTTGACTCATGAAAGATGTATGTTCACAGATTCCTCGGGAGAAAACTACGGGCTTCTGCATAAGGGAGTCCCCCAAGGAGGTGTCCTCAGCACCCTATTCTATACAGGATGTTTCACCACCCCAGTCAAAAATTTTAAGGGGTGATTCTACAAGCCAAAATAAGACGAAAATCAAGAATAAAAAAATCGCGTCCGAGGCTTCATTTTTGAGTTATCGATGAGTAAAAAACGGGCTAAAAACGCCTGTCTATCGGCAGCACTCCATACACGCGCAGTGTCTGCCATCGCGCGCCAAGTTCTCCGTACAGAGTGCTCGCTTACCGATGTAACAGAAACTATGACATACCATACGATGCGATAAGACACTACAATCTTGCGACAATTTATGAAGAAACACACACCTTTCGTTGGCGGCATTAAATCTGCCTACTTGAAAAAATCCACAAGGGCATGTTAAAACCCGCCTCACGGGATTCTCAAGCAGAGAGGGTGAATGCAATTTCTAATTCACGATTTTGTCCAAAAAGATCACCCACACGCACGTACACACGCACCGCGATTATTGTATTTGCAAGTGTCATGTGTACACGCACCACGATCGTCCATTTCATCACACACACGCATCGCGATTATTTCATTCGCAAGTGTCCATGAGAATTACACGCACTATGATTGTCCCGTCCGCGAATGTCCACAAAAAAATGTTCAAAGCATGCACAAAATTTTGCACCCGAAAACACACGCCAGGCGATTGTCCCGTTCGCGAGTGTCCACTTAATCACACACATACGCAATGCGATTACTTTACCCACGAATGCGAGACTAGTTTACTCACGCACAGAAAAATAGTACAAACGAAAAAAATCTAAAAAGCTAAAACTAATCCTTACACTGAAAGTAATATTAAATTGAAAAAGAGACTGCTTTCTACGCGAGAAATATTTCCTGCCGATTACAGCTGTTTTCTCGTTCGCAACAGCTACTAAACTGAGGAGACTTTGGACAAATTCCATTCGAGAGACTAAAAACTGTGTCGATGCTTTGTTATTAATCGGTGTGTCCTTATTTATCCCTTGCACGCTCGAGATCCAGGCAGCGGTAACTCGATTCCGAGAGTCGAAACTGTTTATACTTTGTAGTACCGCGACGAATGTCGTTGAACCGATCGCTTTCATTTCTTTCCAACGATGCAGTATTCTTCCAAACTTCGAGGTAGAAAGAAGTGTTCGTGTCTGATACTGTGCCGTTTATTTGATAAAAAGTATAAAAATAGAATGTCTGAAGAATTAGAATTCTTAGCACCGATGCTGAAGTTTCTTCCGTCGTGACAGTCCACCGTTGAACAGCGACAACGTGTTGTGCGTGCGATCAGTAATTTGAACGCAGAACCTGCAGCTGATCTCGTGTCATCGTTCGACGACAACGGCCTCAGATGCGTAAATTTCATTTATCCGCAGACTCTAGTGTGTGTAATTCATATGGACAGAACCAAGTCAAATAATCGCGGTGTGTGTGTTTCAGTGAAGTGCGCAGTTGCACGCGTCGGAAAAATCACTTTTTACAGAGATGATAGAACGATGAGCACGCTATTGACAAATTTTCCTGACAGAGGAGACGTTGGTTAAATTTCACGCGAGACTGAAAAATGTTACGCAAATGTGTTAGTGTAGAACATGTGTGCGTTCCTGCAGAGTTGGGCATTATTCGAATTATTTCGAATAAATGTTTATCTCAAATAATTATCTCAGTAATTTATTCGAATACCGACTGCAAATGTATTCGAATAATCTATTCGAATAACGACTGATAAATTATTCGAACAATAATACGAATATTTGTTGATTGTTTTAAATCAAAAGAAAAAATCAATCAATTTTTATCCGAATAAATTCTACTACAAATAAGTTCCGATTCGGATAAATTCTTATTAGAATAAATTCTAATTCGTTAGTGACGAATAAAATTTTATTTGTTACTCTTATTCATTATCTGTCATCTGAATAAAATTTTGCAACACTGCATTCATGCCGGCAAATATCGACGCTTTTCTATTTACATGCCAATGCCCTTACATTGTCTCATCTCTCGGTCGTTGACCTCGGCCTCTCGAACAGCTGTACTCGGCAGGAAATATTTCTCGCGTAGAAAGCAGTCTCTTTTTCAATTTAATTTTCCATTCAGTGTTAGGCTTAGTCTTAGCTTTTTAGATTTTTTTATTTCTAGAATTTTTCTATGCGTGAGTAAAGTAATCTCGCATTCGTAGGTAAAGTAATCGTAGTGCGCACGTGTGTGATTAAGTGGACACTCGCGAACGGGACAATCGCCTGGCGTCTGTGTTTTCAGGTGCAAAATTTTGTGCATGCTTTGAACATCTTTTTGTGGACATTCGCGGACGGGACAATCATAGTGCGTGTAATTCTCATGGACACTTGCGAATGAAATAATCGCGATGCGTGTGTGTGATGAAGTGGACAACCGTGGTGCGTGTACACATGACACTTGCGAATACAATAATCGCGGTGCGTGTGTACGTGCGTGTGGGTGATTTTTTTGGACAAAATCGTCAATTAGAAATTGCATTCACCCTCTCTGCTTGAGAATCCCGTGGGCGGGTTTTGATATGCCCTTGTGGATTTTTTCAAGTAAGCAGGTTTAATGCCGCCAACGAAAGGTGTGTGTTTTTTCATAAGTTGTCGAAAGATTGTAGTGTCTTATCGCATCGTATGGTATGTCATAGTTTCTGTTACATCGGTGAGCGAGCACTCTGTACGGAGAACTTGGCGCGCGATTTTTAGCCCGTTTTTTACTCATCGATAACTCAAAAATGAAGCCTCGGACGCGATTTTATTATTCTTGATTTTCGTCTTATTTTGGCTTGTAGAATCACCCCTTAAAATTTTTGACTGGGGTGGTGAAACATCCTGTATATTATGCATTCTAAATATTAATGCAAACTTACAGAAAAATGTAACAATGTCACAATTTACCTAAAAGTTTCGTCTATTAAGAGAGGTAGAAACACCTTAGAGAAAGCCGTCAGAACCATATAAAAAAACCTCTCAGACTTAGACTCAGAACTCACTCCAAGTAAAACCACGTTCTTACATTTCAATAAAAAAAAATATTACCCGGAAGCACCGATATAAAAATTAATGATTGTGTTATAAAATCCAGTGGAAATACTGTTGGGAGGTGGAAAGTTGGCAGTCAGGTCGGCCCCTGGGCAAGAAGGGTATGCGGTTCGCTCCGCCTTTTGATGCTTCCGAAACGCGGTGCTTTATGATCTTTATTAGTAGATGTGACCGTTTGGCCAATTAGGGACATTCGTGTGTGTCGCCTTTATGTGTGCTGCACTAGAGCCAATCCGAGCTGACTGCCATCTTCTCAGCTCCCAACAGTACACGCTTTCTAGGTGTCATTTTCGATTACAAAATGTCATTCATCCGACAAATTGATCAAGTCCAAAAAAGATGTATGAAATCTCACAATATAATCAAAGTTTTAAGTGATCCATGGTGGCGCTTCTGCCCCGAAATGCTAATTATACAGGATCCGGCAGAATAGTTGGACGGTTTTTGAACGCTCGTTACTAGGCGTCTCGTGGGAGTGGGGGTACCGCAAGACCGCTATTCGTTCTCTTATTGGATGGCATTTTAACAAAAATGGAGCCGTGGATCGTGCAACATCGAGCGTCTGTCTAGGAGATATTTTTAAAAAATAGTGAATCTGTCGTGAGAGCACAGCGTCTCTTTCGTCGCCATTTCGATGTCAGCCGTCATGGAAGAGTCCCTAGCCGTACCACTATCTTTAGATGAGTATAGAACTTTAGATTGACGGCAGTGGCATCGAATAAGAAACCGCCGGGCCGTGTTCAAGCGTACGAACACCAGAAAACATTGCCAAAGTAAGAGAAGCTGTCCTTAAGAGTCCACGTTGTTCTACTGGGCAGCATGCTGTAGCGCTGGGAATTTTTGATCGCTCTATACGGCGGATGTTACACTACGACCTTAAGTTTCATCCGTAGAAGATGATTGTTTGAAAAGGCGTAATTTTAGGGATCATATGTACGTGTGCGTGTGATCTGTGGCAGGAGGGAAGATCGGTTCAGTTACTTTTTGTTCCTTTCGTTAGGTCGATTATTCTAGAAGGGTCAGTTAGTCAGTCAGCTAGATAGTGTGTGCGTGAATTACGTTTTTGTTTAAACAAAGAAAGTCATCAATTTTATTGTTCATTTATATATGTTAAATATTAAATACATCATAATCAGCTTATTTGACTTCCTCTTTTATTTTGCGCCATGAAAATAACAACAGGTTATGAGCCTGGATCAAACCTATGACGCAATCTAACACGTCGCGTGAAAGGTTAAAATAAGCACGTGTTGAGCCTCGGCATCTCAAAGCGCATGAAATGACGAGTGAAATGCACTATTAATCTTCAAGGGTAGGGAAACTCTAAGAAGTTAAAGAAATACAGTATAAACAGGCAAATAAGCTAAAAGCAAATCCAGTGTCCGCCGAAATAAATAGTAGCCTTTTTTAATAAAAGAAAAGTGAAGAAAAAGACGGTAATAATGAATCAGGAGAGTATACAGTTCACGCACAAGCTTAATGGTGAAAACTTCAAACTGTGGAAGTATCAAATACAAGCAATATTAAGAGGAAAAGGTCTTCTAAGTATAGTTACTGGCGCTGAAAGCAAGCCATCAGAAGATGCGACTATAGAACTTAAAAACGAGTGGTATAAAAAGGACGGTCTAGCACTTGCCACAATAGTAAGTACATTAGCAGATGCTCAAGCAGAGTTAATTTTGGCTTGCAATACTTCAAAGGAAATCTAGGATTCATTAATAAGTATTTATGAAAAGAAAAGTGAAGTAAGCATAATGATCTGCGTGAAGAATATTTTAGTATAAAAATGCTTGAGTCAGAGTCTGTAACCACTTATGTAGCTAAAGTTGTAAAATTAGTAGCAGAAATAGAGTCAAGGTGAAATACTCTCAGAAAATATAAAAATGGTTAGAACAACAAGCAGTTTAGCTAGTCACTACAAAAACTTTAGGACAGTGAGGTACAATGTCAAGGAAGGGCGAGATCTGAATAATCTAATGTCAAGGTTTAAATTAGAAAAAGACCAAATAAATAAAGCTCAAACAGATGCAGATAAGTCAACAGGTGCGTTATACACAAAATCAAAGAATTATAGAATAATCAAAGAGACTCACAGTCCAAGAGCAAAAACAAATAAGTAGGTGTAAGATCTGTAACGGATATGGTCAGTGGTACAAAGAATGTAAACAAAATAAACAAAGAGATAGAAGACCGTTACTTTCTAGTAAACCTTCAAGTGAAACAGTATTTGTAGCGTCAGTCCTATTTCAAATTACAAGCAGTAGTGACATTTGGTTGGCACATTCTGGTGCATCAAAGCATATGACGAACAAAAAGGAATGGTTTAGCAGTTTAATCTTGTACAAAGAAAAGAAATTTATACGCACAGCCAACGATGCCTTCTTGCTGATACGTGGTTATGGAACAATTAATGTAATGGCATGGGTAGACGGTGAATGGAGAGACTGTAAAATAAACGATGTGCAATGGGTGCCTGAATTTAAGCAAAATCTCATGTCAATTTGTTCAGCGATGTCCAAGGGCTATACAATGGTGACCAGAGGGAATTAATTCGAGTTTAAGGATAAAGATAATGTTAAAGTTGCAAGTAATATAATAGATGAAGATAACCAATTCGTGTTAGCATTTATAGTAAAAGAGGCATTTAATGCAAATATAGCAAATGTGGAATCGTTAGAGCACTGGCACAAGAGGCTTGGACATATAAATACTAATGCAATAAAGAATATTGAAAAGGTTAAGACAGCTGATGGCATTAATCTAAAGTACAAGACTGCATTTTACTACGAAGGCTGTAAACTGGGCAAAATGCATCGCAGTTCGCACAAGTCAAACAGCCAAAGAGAGGTTCTACCTGGAGAAGTCATACATACAGACTTATGTGGTCCAATGGATACAAAATCAGTGGGAGGACATATGTATTTTCAAGTGTTCGAAGATGAGACAACAGACTTCAGGCGCGTATACCTCCACATTGTACGTAAAATGTAGGCTGTTCCCTCACATTTTCCGTAAAACATAGGCCGTTCCCTCACATTGTCCGTAAAATGCAGGCTGTTCCCTCACATTATCCACCAAACATAGGCGGTTCCCTCATATTGTCCGTAAAATGAGGCTGTCCCTCCACATTGTCCAGTCACAGCTTATGTATTCGACGGACAATGTGGAGGCACAGTTTTACATTCGACGGGCAATATGTAGAGATATTTCATGTATTTTTCTAGCAATCCGTTTTTGTGATTCATTCAAAGCGATAATGAGATGAAATGAGTTACATATTCAATAAGTATTAATAAGTAAATGTGGTCCAAATTATATATGTTATAAACCAATATGTTATAAACTTTTCCGTACAGAAAAATTTAAAAATAAAAAAGTTTAGGCATTGTCTTTATTATAGCATTTGGTACGCTGGTTTTAAAATCTCTCGGTTGCTTCGATCCTCATTTCATCATTCTCTTTTATCATTGTCCTTGTCTTTGTTCTGTGAACTACAAGGGCGAGTTGCAAGGCTGGAAATATAGTCTCGGTCTACCCAAACTGTCCCTATTGGGCTCCGGCTTGAGGGACAATGTGAGAGGCTTTACTGTAATATGTATTTCAGAACACCGGCGCCCATACTGACGTGGCACTTTCGGGCACCGCCGCCCGTGCGATACGGCACTACCGCGCAGAAACTGTTACGCAGTAACTGAGGTGCCTGAGCTGCACTTCATACGATTATACCTCGAAATCTAGTCACGGGCATCCAGTCGTGAACGCGAGTTACTTAAGGCGTTAGCCTCTTTCGGCTAAAGGAGCTAAGAGTGGGGCGTATCCCCTCCGCAAAGGGGCGCCGCCACTTGCCACCAGCCGGCTTTCTCACCACTCTCAAATGACCTTTATAAGTGAGCTCATCGACGAACCGATACTCATTCCGGTAACACGAGCCGCACTAGACGCATCGCGACAGAGCGACCGACTAGAAATTATTCCGCTGTATTATAATCATTTCATTTGCGTTCAAGCGACCTTTGTAAGAGAGCCCATCGAGGCAAATCGTACCAGATACATCGCGACAGAGCGGTCGTCTAAAAATTATTTCGCTGTATTATAATTCTTTTGTTATATATTTGGACTAACGCTTTATATTGGTTCCTTTTTTTATTTATTTTATTATTGATTAAAACAGTTAATTCAATTCGAGTTTCTAATTTCACACCCTGTCCCACGAGAGGTGCGTGTAGTGAGCCGAGGACACCAGAACACAATATTAATACACATTAGAGTACGTGGATCGGCGAGGTGTCACCTACTCAAATCACGTGCAACCTTTCCGGAACCCTTCGGGAGAGGGATCGGACATAGCTCCGTCTCCGCCTGAGGACCCACGTCCGTTCTTTATTCTGCAAGCACCCGACGTCTCCCCCCCGTCTGATACATGCAACCACAGAATAGGCCCAAATTTATCGACCCACGCCACTAGATGAAGGCAGGGAATCCTCGGCCAGCTACACTCGCTTTCGTGTATCGCGGGTTCGATCTACACCCTTGCGAACGGGGACGACGTTTAGTTTTCCTGCAGCCTCCCGAGAACGGGCGAAGTCGTGGAAATATTCTGGGTTCACCGATATTTAGAGGTTCTTCGATTTCCTTTGTGTGCAAGTTGCCGCTCTCCAATAATAAGCACTCGCCGTGTTAGCGACTGACCCGACTGCCGCGAGCAGTACCTGCTGTCAGGAGACAGTCTCGCCAATTTTGACAATTTCGATTCTGACATCCTGCGGTGCATCCTGAAGGGGAGGTTCCGCCTCGCCGGGTAAATCGACACGATCAAAGACTAGCAGAGGTAACAAATTATTTGGTAACAGCGGTGGGATGCGTTCGTTGCTGTAAGCATGTAACAAATTAAACGATTCACGGAGGAAGGCCACAACAAGGAGCGTCCTCGGAGTGGGAGAACACACACCACGAACACCCCGGCTAACAGAAAAATTATCCAAGATCGAATCCAACGCAATTTATGCCATTCGATGAGAAAAATGGCTACAGAAATTGATATAAGCGAGTTCTGCGGCCATAATATTGTCAAAAATGAGCTGAAACTCAAGTGATTGAAGTTCCAGAAAAGCCAGCACCTGAACAAGAAAAAGTGCGAAATACGCAGGGAACGTTGTCATAGGTTACTACGCTAGTGTGGTGCTCAATTCCACCAACGAATTCTCTTTTCCGACAAAAAATTTTTTTGCTTCGAACAGGCCCACAATTCTTAAAACGGTAGAGTACTTTCTCCTACAGCCTCACCAGCGAATAAAAAAGGTCGCAGCATTTTACGTACATAAAAGCCTGCAGGTGTCATGGTTCGGGCAGGAGTCGCCGTCACAGGCAAAACTGACCTGATTTTGGTCGAAAATGGTATAAAAATCAATAAGAATAACTACGTCGCCGAGATTTTGGAAGCTGTTATACTCCCTTGAGCACAACAACCTTTCCCACGATAGCGGTGGATCATTCAACAAGATTCTGCGTCGACCCATAGGGCAAAAGCAAGTCAAGGATTTTGCAAAACCAACTTTCCGGACTTCATCGCTGTGCATGAATGGCCACGCTACTCTCCAGATTTAATCCCGTTAGATTACGTAATTTGGGAGATTCTCGAAGCGAAGACCTATGCTGAACCTCACAAGTCGGTGGAGTCGTTAAAGCAAGATTTGGTGGAAGAGTGGAACGACATAGATGAAAATACGCTGCGCATATCGGTCACCCAATTCCAAAAGCATCTCGGAGCCTTATGGAAGCAAATGGCAGTTTCTTCGAAAACGACGTTGTCTAACTAAACTTTCATGCTTTTTCTACTGTTGTTATTATTTTTCACCTCTTGTGAACAAAAATTTGATTAAAAGACAGTTGTCGAAAAGGTTGGCAAACTTTCATCGCACCCTGTAATCGCTGTTAGTCTTTGAAGGCAAAACTGGAGTCGCAGGTATGACGTTTGCACTGCGGAATAGAAGTACAACAGGATAATGGAAACGGGGGACCCTGACGGCGTTTAATATCGGGACAAGAGTAGAAACATGTTCTACAAAGTAACCGAAAGCTGTATTATTCCTAGACGAGTGAGCGTCAATATTTGGGATGGTCCTGTAGTCACAAATTGTGAGTCAATACGGTTTACCGTTGGAGTTCCGTGTGGGTCAAGTGAAGAGTTTTGTCGAGTCCAAAGATCAGACGAAGATGCTCGGAACGACAAAATCTCGGTTGACTAGGGCTCCACCGCTTTGCGTCATCAAAGAATTGTTAACGCCAGCGGCCGGCTTGGTTTATGGCACGGTCAAATCTTTTTATGTGCTTCAGGACATCCGTGAAGTCCACATCTGGTTGCCAAAGGCTAGGCAAAATTAATTTGCAGGGCGGCCAAGAAAGACTAATTTTCGATGCATTTAAATACCGAAGTGCCGTGTCATAAACGCAACCACCCGAAGGATATCGGTAGGCCCGCTCGGGACGATTCAACGGAACTCGCGAGCGGGCCCGCGCTCATAGGAAAAACCCCGCTGTTGCCAAACTTTCGTCCACCGACTACCTACCCCTCCCATGCTCTACGGTCCCCACCACTCCATGAAAATGCTATTGGTAGGGAGGGAAGAGCCTTCATCATTGATTTTTGTAAATCTTAAAATATAGTTGATTAGCACGCTCCGAGGAGCACATTAGTTAGTAACATAGAAAGCTCTCAGCAGCACTTAGAACGCTCTCAGCAGCACACAGAACGCTTTGAGCAGCACACTAGATTTTGTCTAACCGTATCTTCCACACAAGTACTAGAGCATAGCTTAAACGAGCACCCCGCTCACACCTTTGTAAAGCAGAATATACGTTTATTTAGTAACAACTTTGCATTTTGTCCTTCCGCCAGAAGGACGGTGGTCCTTCGAATTAGTTTGGAAATAATACTTAGTCGGCACACCACGTGCAAACGCCAACAAGGCCCGAACGATTCTTCAATCAACCACGGGCGTTAACAAGAATTCTGCTGAGTATGGAAAAGGACGTCGAGTTAAAAGTTGCACTTAATGTTTTCCACCAATGAAGAGGACGTTTCTCCGCAAGGCTGAGCGAGGCTGAGTTTTTTTTATCTGTCACGCTAAACCTTCCACTTCTATAAGGATAATGGCTGCAGGAGGAAGATTACATTATCTCATGAGGATGATCCTCCTATGTACGTATACTTTATCCCAAATAAGAGCATCACTGTGATGAGAACAATTTTCGACCGATTTACGCAGATTCCCACTACCACCCAAGCCTTTTCTCATGCTTTTGGTTACATCACCACCCCACGCATTTCCCACCTAATAGCGCGTAGCGTCAACGACGCCCCAAGGCTCACTGTTGATGTGTGTAGTGGATAGGTTGCTCTTGGATTGATCCAACTCCGGTGTTGGTTGACGGAATCTATTTACCGTTACTCTACCTACACTATTTTCTAACTTGCACTAAACTTAACTCAATGCTATGCTTACCCTACAACTTATTCTAAGCGTTTATGAATATTGTTGTTTGGAATAGCCGGATCGCGCGTGTCTGGTCGCGGAGCGTTGGAGGCTCGAGAAGTGCTGCCATTAATTGCTCGCGGTCGACTGACTCAGCACGTATATGTAAATACCGGCCGGTCATCCAGAAGGCTATATTCGAGAGTGTTCAGGACGCCTCATGACGGCTTTGCCGTAGACGTATCGCGTAGCGTAGCATGGTTTCTCGCAATTTCTCGAGCCAAATCCCCCCCCCGTTTAAGACGCTCTGATGGTTTGTTGCATCTGCTTGAGCGCGATGTCGTGGGAGCTCCCAATAGGGCTTGATTGTCCTTGCATGAAAACACCGGTTTCAGTCGGTTCAATGAGATTCGTCTATCCTTGCTCCTGACTTCTATGTCGTAAAATTTGTCGCGTCTCTTTATTACTTTAAAGGGGCCGTCCTAGGGCGGTTGGAACGAGTTTCGTGCACCGTCGAGACAAACGTAGATCTGTGGGCTGCGTTGCAGTTCTGGATGGATGAAAATGTCTTTTTTCCCATGTAACGATGTCGGAACGGGTCGGAGATTCGCCGTGAAGGCAGCTGGGTCGCCCCGCGGTGAGACGTAAAAAATTCGCCCGAGAGACGTAGCCCTTCTCCATACAGGAGGTGTGCGGCTGAAGTTCCGAGTTTCTCCGTGACTGCAGTCCTGAGTCCGAGTAGAACTAACGGTAGTGCGTCCACTCAGTTGCTGTTCTTTTGCAAATGACACGCAAGGGCGCCTCTTATTGAGCGGCGTTGGCATTCTATTATTAGGTCGTCGTTCTGCGGGTGGTAGCTCGTGGTGCGGGTGATTTCGATCCTACGATTGTAGGGTACTCCGTAACGTGATATCCAGCTACTCAAGAGCGTTTTCGCTACAGTCTCCGCTTGCTGCTCTTGGATGGGGAATGCCTCCACGCAACGGAGGAACCTATCGACGACTGTGAGGAGGTACCTGTATGCTTGTTGCGGGAGCGGTCTGACGATATCCACGTTGAGGTCCGCGAAACGTTTACATGGTACGGGGAATTCTACCAGTGGAGTCTTCGTGTGTCGCATTACCTTTGCCCGTTGGCAGTCTGTGCAGCCTTGCAAGTACCCTTGTGTCCTTGCGCATGCCTGGCCAGGCGAACTTGCTGGCAATTGATTTGGTGGTTGCCTTACCACCTGGGTGAGATAGACAATTCATTTGCTGAAAGACATGTTTCCTTTGGTGTTTTGGTACGTAGGGGCGCATATAGCCTGTTGAGACGTCGCAGTATACTTCGAGCGGTGTCTCTGGTAGCTTTAAACGTACTACCATCAATCTGCTGCTGGTAGTCAGGAGTTGAAATTCCCTGTCCTCGTGCTCTTTGGTTACCCGTTCGTAGTCGATTGCTGCCGGAAAGGCGATTTCCTCGATTCTGTATAGGCTATCTGCTGCCACGTTGTTCTTTCCAACCACGTACTGTATATCCACCGAGAATCCTGAGATGTAGGCCAATTGGCAAATCTGTATGGGTGTGGTTCGCTCAGGCTTCCTTTGTAGTGCATACGTTAAGGGTTTGTAATCAGTGAATATAGTGAACCTGCGACCTTCCACGAGGTACCGAAAATGCCTTACCGCCTTGTAGATCGCGAGTAGTTCGCGGTCGTAGGTTGAATGCCTTCTCTATGTCGCTGTGGGCTGACGTAAGAAAAATCCTAGTAGCTGCAACTCGCCTCTCGTTGAATGTTGTAGGACGGTTCCTATGACAGTATCAAATGCATTGGTCTAAAGGCTGAGCTTCCCCTTTTTATTTGCGAAGTACAAACAGGGTTGCTTGGTTTAGCTCCTGTTTTAGCTGGTTACAGGCATCATTTATTTCCGGTGTTCAACACAGCTGGGCTTGTGAGTTGTTTCGATGACCTTTCACAGCTTGGTGCAGCGGAGCTGAGATTTATGCTACGCATCTTAGAAATCCACTATAAAAGTTTATGAGTCCCAAGAAGTGTCTTAAGTCTCTGGCGTTGGTTGGTTTTAAATAGTCTCTAATGTGTTCAACCTTCTTTGATAGCGGGCTTATACGTCCTGCACTTATCAGATGGCCGAGAAAAGTGACTGCGTCCGCTCCAAGTGTGCATCTGGAAGAGTTGATTGCTAATCCGTACTCATGTAAGCGTTCGAAGAGTGTCTCCAGGTGTTGCGTGTGCTACGTCATATCTTTGGAGGCGACAAGGGTGTCGTCGATGTAGACGAAACAGAAGTCCAGTTCTGCCGTGTTCTCGTTCATGAACCTTTGGAAGGTTTGTGCTGCCCGTTCCGCAGCCCGAAGGTCATGAAAGGGAATTCGAATAGCCCGAAGGGTGTCGTGGAGGCTGTCTTAGGGATATCCGGCTCTTGGGAGCGCTCCGAGTCGTGTCCTTATGGGGTTCCCGGAGCCCTCCCTTACACGCCAGAGGATAGGTCACCGTGGAGGTATTAGCGGGTAAAAATCCCGCACTACCCAGGGTCCGGGGTGCCTTTTGAAGGTTTCCTCCACGTAAAAAAAAAAAAAAAGGGATATCCGGGATATATCGTGAATGGGAATCTGTTGGTACGCCCTGACGAGGTCTATTGTCGAGAACGCGGTTGTTCTGTGTAGCATGCAGGAACAATCCTGGAGGTATGGAATCAGATAAGGGTCGGAGGAAGTGATTGCGTTTAGCCTTGAATAGTCGCCGCACGGCTACCATTCACCGTTGCCCTCTTTCACCAAGTGGAGGGGACTGGCTCACGGGTGTTCGGCTTGGATGTGCCGCGACTGGAGGGGCCATTATAGCAATAAAGTGTTCATCCTTGTGCGATATTCGGGGAGGTCCTCGCAAAGAATGGGTATTTCACCAGGATTTTCCTATATGGGTTGCTCTTTTGCATCGTTAGTATACATGGAGTGGTGCCCTTGCATACTTTTCCCTGTGTACCAATTATGGTATCCCCGTCTTGCAGCTGTTTGCGTCGGAGGTCCACTACTCAGTCGTGCTGGACGAAGAAGTCGGTTTCCAGGATCGCCTTTCATACGTTGGCGATTATAAATGGTCACGGGAACCTTCCTCTCAATACCAGACTAACTCGCAGGAGTTTTTGTCTATACATTGGAATGGCCATTGGCTGCGTAAAGCGTGAGGTCAGTGCACTTTGGTTTCTCCTTCGGGGTTCGACATAAAAATTATATCCCCGTTGTGGGGTCGCGGATGTTGAGGCGACGGTGGACCGCCTCCCAACTACCCGTCATCGTCAACAACCGAGGCTTAGTTTTCCGGTTAGTTTTTCCAACCACATGGTTGCTGACAACGCTGCACGCGGCCTTTGAATTTGCGGTGATACCAGCAGATTTCGGTTACTCTGGTGGCGGATCTGGGCGGGCTCCTGTCTCTTTTCCGAATGAGGCTGCAGCGGTGGTCCGATTTATGGTTGGCAGTAGCGAAGGCCATCCTTAACCCTTGCAGCTGTCGGGAGAGTTATGCAATTTGGGTTTGAAGGACAGAACTCTTGCTTGGCTGGTCGGAATTTACAGTGCACAGGGTCGGAACGTTGATTTCTGCAATCCTATCGGCTATTTGTACAAGCGGATCCAGCACATCGTTACTCGTGGTTATGATCGCTTGTGTGTGGTGGGGGAAGAGCTTTCACCACAGTGATTTTAGAACAGCTTCCGTTACCTTGTTTCCGGCGAGCTCGCGCATCTGGCGTAAGAGTTGAGACGCTCGCCGGTCGCCGAGTTCCAACTCGTTTACAAGTGTGCGCAGTTTCTTCTCTTTCGTATCCGCAGATACAGCGAGGAGTCGTTTCTTGAGCGTCTCGTACTTGTTTGTTGCAGGAGGGGCAGCAACGATGTGGCTTACCTCTCAGAGGATTTCTGTGTCTACGGCTTGTACGATGTGATTATATTTGGTTTCATCCGCCCTGATCCCGCTAGTTTTGAACTGCGCCTCAACTTGGATGAGCTATAAGGCTGAATTCGGTTTCCAGAAGGGAGGTGCCCTCACACCCACCTTTGCCAGTCCGGGGGCCTCTTACTGCATTTTCTGTGTCGGTGTCACCACTGTAGCGGTTAGGTTGCTCTTGGATTGACACAACTCCGGGGTTCGTTGATGGAATTTATTTACCGTTACTCTACCTCCACTAATTTCCAACTTCCACTAAACTTGACTGAATGATGTATTTATGAGTATTGTTATTTGGAATCGCCGGATCGCGCGTGTCTGCTCGCGGAGCGGTGAAGGCCCGAAAAGTGCTGCCGTTAATTCTTCGTGGTCGATTGACTTAGCACGCCCCAGGCTGGTAATTATATATCGGCTGGTCTTTCAGAAGGCTCTGTTCCAGAGTGTCCAGGACGCCTCACGACGGCGTTGGCGTAGGCGCATCGCGTAGCTTCTAGTAGTGTCATCGTACGTTAGTACGCGCTTAGTATGGCAGTAATATGACACTGTGTGTGTGTGTGTGTGTGTGTGTGTGTGTGTGTGTGTGTGTGTGTGTGTGTGCGTGCGTGCGTGCGCGCGCGCGCGCGCTTGCGTATTGTAAGCATCAGTTAACGGAGTAGGAAACGGCTGTAAAGTGGAGATCCGATGCGCGAAACACTTATGCTCTTCTTTGGAACAGAGGATACTATTTAAGCAAACGAGCAATAGAACAAAGATTTCGCGCACAGATAATGAGATGGAATATTCATCAAAAGAATTTTGCGATTTTCTACGAGCAAGAGGCATCATTCACGAAACATCGACACCGTACGTTCCACAACAAAATGGGAGAGCAGAAGGCGAAGTGTGTACACTCGTTGAGAGTGCCAGGTCGATGATGATTGTCAAGACTGTACCGAGGATGCCATGGGCTGAAGCTGTCAACGCTGCTGCGTAAATCCTAAACAGAACACTTTCTAAACAATTAGATGATATGATGGCCTATGAAAAAGTGGTTCGATAGAAATGAAACACATACGCATGATACGAAATTCGATCCAAAAAGCGAAAAATGACATTCGTTGGTTACGAAGACGAGTCAACCAACTACAGACTATGGGATGCTGTAAATCATAAAATCCACGTGTGCTGCGATGTTGATTTTGACGGAATATCTGAAAGATCCGAGTCGACTGCAGAGGGATCCAGAAAGGAGTTTCAATTCCAATTGGATTTCGAGAATTTCAATATCTCGAAAGATGAAGAGGAAGCAGTACTACCACAGTCAGCCGTTGCAGATCAACCTGCAGATGTCAACGAACAGCAAAGTGATGAAGTTCCAGCAGTAAGATCGCTACGTGACTGAATCGCTATAGTGAATTAGGTTATGCGTTCGCGGTAAACTCGGTTCCATTAAAATACGATAGTGCAATGGCTAGTGCGGAAGCTGATAGATGGCAACAAGCCATGCTTGAGGAAATAGAGGCATTGAAACAAAATGAAACGTGGACTCCTGAAAAACCTACGGATAGGCATAAAATTATTGGCTGCAAGTGGGTGTACAGTATACAGCCAGGCTCAAATGTTGAAACTAACGTTTTAAAGCAAGGCTTGTAGCAAAAGATTTCGCGCAGCGCGAAGGAATAGTTGCCAACGGATAGGATGGTGGAAGGAATTGCATAGTTGGGGTTGGTGGTGCTGATGGCGCACGGCTGCGATTATTTATTTCTATGTTATCTATTATTTATTCATCTTTTTTAATTTGAGCCCTATTATTCTTCACGCTAGCGGCAAAAACTAAGCACGCGCTGCAAATACCCATCGCGTACGAACAATATTCGACGGATTTCACAATAACATTGTCATGGATAACGAGCAGTTAAGGGACACGGGCTTCGCTCAGGGCCACTCATGTAGAAATGTGACCTAAGTATTCCCTAAGTAGTATCGTTTTTTTGCGTTGACCCTACAAGAGTATGCTGCATGCGGCCCTGAGTGTCACTGCATCGAAGATCGCCGTCACTCGAGTGCTTAAGTTACGAGCGCACTATATCTCTTCCACTTACTATACTTCATCAAAGGACTCTAATGCGCGTTGGTCGCCTCTGATGTCGTCGGAATACTAGAGGGCGGAGATATCACTCATCATGTGCGTACAGAAATATCACGTTGCAACCGAACTACAACAACTGGGAAATTGTGTTCTCTGAACAGCAAGCTACTGTCACTAAAACCATTTTAAGACGATAATGGGCTAATTAGGGTGGGCGGAAGGCTTACGGTAGCCTCCTATCACGTATCAGCAGAAGCACCCGATGATATTGAAATATAAATGCCCCTAGCATATCTGTAAAGTTAAGGTTAAGGTTCACTGAACAAGTGTTATTATTATTTACTCTTAAAACTGGTGTTTGTACACTTCGTTATATTTTATCCACCGGTTGAACTTAAATTAGCTACCACTATCTACAAAAAGTGTACATTATCTAGGGAACCATTTAATATATAGGATGTACCAGCTAATCTGTTACAAGCTCATATTTCCTAACTTATTGAAGATACAAAAAAAAATGTTTTATATGAAATTCGGATGGTATGATCATCTTCTGGCAAAGTCGAATATTTTTTTACATTATTATTTTAAGAGATGTGAAGGTCAAGTTCGTTTTCTTAAATGGAACTATGTATTCTTGTTCAGATCATTTGATAGTGCTCTTCAAGACGAATTCACTGATTCTTAAAGTATACACCCGACTTTAACTGTTTTTCAAGATATTGTGCTTACAAATTTACAGATTTTCAGCGGAAGAAACTCGGCCGAAGAGGCAATACCAATGGTGGTCTTGTTCGCGCTTTAAATTGCACGTGTTAGACATTGCCACTTGAAAGAGGTACGAAAGGTTTGTGCCAGAAACAGCAAGCCCACACTCTGGTCAATTATTTTCCATCACATACGCTGTATTTGCAGTTTCGAGAAAGATATCGTCGATCTTATAAAACTGAAAACTATTGTCCAGAGTTTGGTCCTGTCTTTACGGGTGCAGACACTTTGTATCTGTTCCAAGAAGCAATGTCTAATACATGGCACTTCAGGCACGATCACCATTGGTATCTCCTATTCGGTCGGATTTATTCCGTTGAAAATCAGTAAATTTGGAAGCGCAATATCTCGAAAACCAGTTAAACTCGGGTATGTACTTTAAAGGTCAGTGAATTCGTCTTTAAAAGTACTATAAAATGATCTGGACAAGAATACATAATTCTATTTAAAAAATGAACTCGGCCTTCATACAGTGTGTCCGCGCCAAAGTGATACAGACCCGTAATTTCTCAAATATTAAAGATACAAAAAAATTGTTTATATGAAAATTGCATGGTATAAGGGAGCACATTTTTTAACAAAGACGAACTCATTTTTACATTATTAGTTTAAGAGATATGATGGTCAAGTTCATTTTTTTAAATGGAACTATGTACTTTTGTTCAGATCATTCGATAGTGCTTTTCAAGACGAATTCACTGACCTTTAATGTATACACCCGATTTTTAGTGATTTTCGAGATATTGCGCCTACAAATTTACCGATTGTCAACGGCAGAAACCCGGCCGAATAGGAAATAAGGAAATAAGGAAATAAAGGAGAAAGGGAAGTATATTCGGTGGAAGGGACATAGAAGTTGTAAATTTTGTTTCCATTGATTCAACTGCTCGACATACTTATATAGGACGTAATAGTTTTCCTGCCATTTGTCGACGTCGACACCGATACTCGTCTTATGTTCAGGTTTGACAGTTCAATTATTTTACGACTTCATTGTTTCCTTTCTAGAAAGTATACATGCAATCCTCAAACGTAAAAGAAACGTGGAAGATTTGAAAATAACGACTGACTAACAGATACAATGAAAACAATGCAGAAATGCTACAAAGAGTAGAATTACTCTTAATTGTTTAGTACTTGATAAAAGAGAATGGTTTAACGCATTACGGTAAATGATATTGACCTGTTCAGAAAGTCCGTACGGTTTGTAGATATGCAAGAAAAAATTACATATATCTCAATGTTGACAAATTCATTTCTGTTATCTTTGTGAAGTTGTATAGATGATAACCAAACATTGTATTCCGTCATTTCATGCTTTTCATTTTTGAAAAAGCCAAAATCTCATCCAAATGATGAAAAAAGACACTTGGACCGATCATCCACTATTACGATCAAGTTATGCCTGTGATCAATTCAAATTCACGTTGCACTCCTAGAGAGTTACCTAACACTTTAAAGCCGTCATGGCCATCCGGAGCACAGCCTCGCTCCGGTCTACCCTCGCTCTGCGTCCATTTCTCCTCACGCAGATTGTAATCTGGGTGCATCGGTAACTGTCGGTAAGTACGAATTCTGAAGAAACAGTCACGTAATACGAAAAGTTATTTTTTATATACTTTGATATACATCATTTGTCATATAGAAACGAGGCGAACATCGTATACCCTCACTTATTCGGATCAGTTTGGTAATTAAAAGATTAATTACATTATTATTTATTTTGAAGGAGATCTGGAATATCTAATTCGAATTCAGATATAGCAATGTGGAATGCACTTAATAAGTTGATATCTTTTAACCTAGAACGCTTATTAGTTTTCATTATATTCATAACCGAAAAACTGTTTTCACGCATATACGTGCAAGTAAACAGAACATATTTTCAAACCGAATTTACGCAATCTTGAATATTTTTCCGCGGGTAACAATTTAAAAAAGTTTTCCCCTGTCTCTGGGCTGAATAGGAAACATGGATCTGCGTGTAAATTAGATAATTCCACTTGCATATCCACACTTGCCTTTTGTATTTCAATTTACAAATTTAGAAACCAATTAAATTTATATGCCGGACAATTTGGACGAGAAGACTTGTCTCATTTTTCATGTTGCAAAGAACTTGCAAAAAAAATTCCTGAAGTGAAGTTTTCATCATTTCAGGAATATATATTAGAAGTATTAAGAGAATTTAAAATCCGTTTTAGAGATTTTGGTTTGATGAAAACAGATATAATGTTATTTCTGTAACCTGTGCAAAGAGAAATACAGAATGCAAGTATGAATTTGCAAGTGGTATTATGTCATTTACACGCAGATCCATATTTTGTATTAAACATAGAGACAGGAGAAAACTTCTTCAAATTTTTACCCGTGAAAAAATATCAAAAATTTCGTAAATTCGGTGTGAAAATATATTCAATGTTTCCTTCCACGTATATGTGTGATAGATGTTTTTCAATTATGAATAATATGAAAACTAACAAGCGCTCTAGATTAAAAGATATCAGCTTATCACAAGTGCATTGCGTATTGCAGCAACTAAACTTGAATTAGATGTTCTGGATCTTCTTAAACATAAATAATATAGTAATTAGTCTTTTAATTATCAAATACACCCGAATAAGTGAGTGTATATGATGTCCGCTAAGTTTCTACATGATAAATGATGAATATCAAATTAGAGGTGTAATGTCTGGATAAGACTAATGTCATATATAAAAAATAATTATTCTAATTACGTGACCATTTCTTTAGAAATCGTACTTACCGACAGTTACCGACGTACCCAGACTAGAATTGCGTGAGGAGAAATAGACGCAGAGTGGGGGTAGGCCGGAGTAAGGCTGCGCTCCGGATGGCCATGACGGCTTTAAACTGATCAAGAAGTACTATCTCTGAACATTTGAGGAAGTTGGGATGTATAAACCGCTACTACGTTTAGGTTCCACAACATTTGACAGAACAAAACATACAGCTAATGCATCAGAATCGAAAACTTATCGTTTTTTAAACAAATCCTATCAAAGGTTAAAAAGTAAGAGGTAATACGACATTACTTGCCCTCGTAAGAGATGTTCATCAGAAAAACGTGATGTGTGTATTTCTGGTGAGCTTGGGAAGGTTTACTGTATTACAAGCTCCTATCAAGGTCAGTAGAGAACTTCTGAAAAATATTGTTCACATTTGGACTCTTTTTGGTTAGAACAGGCTATCTTCTTCACCACGGTCACCCGATATATGAATCATTTTCACATTTTCATTTCTATAGTTCTTTTCAAATTTCCATAAATAACAAACATTATTCTTTGGGTGATATAACAACACAATACTGTTCTTCAGAAAAGCAAGAGCAATTGTGGGTACATAGTATACTGAAGTTGCCAGAAAATTGCAGAAAGATCATAGAACATGACGATGCATTATGATTGAATGTATGATTTATCATGTTTCTTTCGACTTGCGTCTATGCGATTTTCTCTAGTGTCTTTACACAATAACAAGAGTTGATGCATCCATAATTAGATGGGCACAATTGTACGTACAACAACGAGGACACCAGTTTCGACAATTCCTAAATTGATATAATGAAATATTGTTGAAAAAATGTTTTTTTTGTGTTTTGTTGAACCTAGTAACTCGTAAACGTTGCGTAGACATTGTATACAAACACGATAGGCGTTATACGTGACTCGACGAACCGTACTTTACCGTATCTTTGCTGAAACTGCATACGTAAGCAGCGGATTTTCAAACTGGATTTTCCCGAAAACTAAGCCTTGGACGAAAAAGTGTTATTCTATAGGGTGGTCCACGCAATTGTTTCAGGTTCTAACTCCGTTATCAGTGCAGTTACAGAAAAATGTCAAAAGAGAAAGATGAATGGCTCAAAGAGTACTACATTCATAGGACCATGTTTTTGTTAGAAGTGCAATGGTGCATGTACAATCAACAATTGCATTATTTTTTTTAAGTAAAAATGCATACTTTCTTTTACGTAGATAGATTCCTCTCGTCATTCTATGTAAAAGTGTTGAGGTACGAAGGTAAAAAAGTTATTAGTTATCGAGATATATAAAAAAAGGTCTTTAATGAAGAAGATGCTCAAACGCTTCTCCATTACACTGTACACATTTCAGACTTATCTTGGCCACCCCGCTCAGCCCATTTACGTCCCCTTTGACTCTCTTCTACGGGGTTATTTAAAAGATAGGATTTATTCAAATCCTATAAATTCAGTAGAGGATCTAAAAGAATGGATAATACTGCAATATGCAACACTAACCAGAGACCACCTCTTAACTCAGTTATGAAAACAATTGAAAAACATTGTCTGAAATGTGTACAGTGTAATGGAGAAGCGTTTTAGCATTTTCTTCAATAAAGACATTTTTTTAAAATATCTCGATAACTAATAATTTTTTTACCTTCGTACTCCAATACTTTTTTACGTAGAATGCCGAGAGGAATCTATCTACGTAAAAGAAAGTATGCATTTCTATTTAAAAAAATAATGCAATTGTTGATTGCATATGCACCATTGCAGTTCTAAAAAAAACATGGTCCTATGAATGTAGTACTCTTTGAGCCATTCATCTTTCTCCTTTGACATTTTTCTGAACTGCACTAACAACGGAGTTATAACCTGAAACAATTGCGTGGACCACCCTGTATACATTTTTTTATCATTTTCATAAAGAATCATACCGTGTCCGCTTGTATATAAGTTTCGGCAGCACCCCGTATAGACAAACGAAGAACTTTGTGAATTTGAAACAAAGACCCGTATCGCGAGGGAGAATTCAAAAGTGACTGCTTTTCACAAGAGCGCGATACTCGACTCAACGACATAACAGCGCAACACAATATAATACTTTTGTTGAACATTCATTGCAGTTTTTCGAAATTCAGCGGGATCGCGACCGCAACCAACGGTTTCGCGCTCTGCTTGTGTAACTTCGCACGCGTGGAAACAAAGACCCCCCATCATCATGCTGCGATGATATTAAATCTTTGAACTTCAGATTCTTAATTCTTACATACATACGCACAATGTAAATAAAAACATACAATTAAATAAGATTTTAATTGTCCTTATACTCGACACATGTATCGATTTGAATTACACCAAGCATACTTCTATACACTTACTACACAGGGTGGAGCAATAACTTTGTCCACCTTAAATATTTCCATTAGTTGTAACAATATAAAAAAATATTGTATACAAAAGTTGCATGGCATGGAGGGGAACATACTATGGTGCAAATATTTTTTGCGTGCGTAAAGGTGTAGAGGAGATTTCAAGGTCATCTCTACTTTTTTGAACGGGATGCTGTATCTTTTATCGCTACGTGATAGCGGGTGTTGAAATGATTTCAGCAAGCTCTCACTAAAGATCATTCAAGGTCAAATGTGGTACAGTAAATCCTCCCTCATTGACCAACAGCTCGGAATCGTAAAGGGCAGTTTGGGCATACCGAGACTACATTTCCAGCCTCGCAGCGCGCCTTTGAAGTTCGCCGAACAAAGAAAAGGACAGCGAATAAAAGAGAAGGATGGAATGAGTGTCGAGGCAACCGAGAGGTTTAAATACCCGCGCACCAAACGTTATAATAAAGACGACACTTAAGCTTTTTTATTTTTAACTTTTCCTGTATGAAAAAGTTAATAACATATTCATGAGATTGTTCTGATCAAAATGAGACCAAACATGATATAATTTGGATCACATTTACTTATTAATACTTATCGAGTAACTCGTTTCATTATCGCTTCGAATGAATTACAAAAACGGATTGCTAGCAAAATACATGAAATATCTCTACACATTGCCCGTCGAATGTAAGCTGTGCCTCGATAATGTGGGGGAACAGCCTAGTTAAACAAATTTTCACATAAAAAAAAAGTAAAATTAAAAAAGTTATGTTATTGTATTATGAACTGCCAAGCGTGAACTGTCGTCAAAAGAACCGCCGCCGCTCATCGCAATACACGAATCACACGCTTGACTGACTGTGCCATAGACGTAAGAATAGCAATAGGGTCAGTGTGAGCGTAGTGCCAACTAGGTCAATGTGGGAGGATTCACTGTAGTCACATAATCTTTCTTACATTACAGCGGATGTTCGAAGTGGTGACCATTTCTGCCAATGCAAAGTTGCAATCTTTGTATAGTTGAATCACGTGCACGTTTTATCGTTCCTGAATTTATTTCAGCACATGCTGCAGTAATCGGATGTCTCATATTTTCTCACATCTCATACAGCAAAACTCAGTAAGGGTACAAGCATTGTATGCTGATCGGTATCCAGGTCGTACGCATCCCTCAAGCCGTATGTTTCTTCGGCAGTGTAAAAAGTTAAGAGAAACGGGAAGCTTTACGACACGAACGTTTGCACGTCGATAACGAATGTGACACAAAACCAAAGAAATCGGTGTGCTTGCAATGGTAAACGCTAATACGCATATTAGTTCACGGCAGATCGAACGTGAGTCTGACATTAGTTGGAGTGTATTACGAATTCTTGCCAAACATAAATTCCATCCATATCAAGTTCGCTTTTATCAAGAATTGCACGATACAGATTTTGAAAACTGCGTTATATGGATACAGCATCAACTGTACATGAATACTAAATTTCTTTTGGTAATATTGTTTACCGATGAGGCTAGTTTTACTAGTTACGAGCAAGTAAATTTGCATAATATCTCGGTCATCCGAGACTCCACACTAGTTAAAAGAATTTGAATATCAATATCGATGGTTAACGAACGTGTGATGCGGTATCATATGTGACAAAATAATCGGACCATATTGCATAAACAAAACATTTACTGGTAAAAAATATGAAAACTATGTACGATCTCGGCATTTCACTACAAGATGTACCATTGAATATTAGCTGAGAAATGTGGCACCAGCATCATGGATGCCTGGCACATTATACACGAATAGTGGGTAAAAAAAGTATTCGCATACTTCGTTTCTTCAAAATAAGTATTTACAAAAAAGAAGAGCATTGTTACAATGTGTTTTTTGATGGCTTACTACACACAAACACAATGTGCGTTAATAGAAATCGCGAAAAATTATAAACATAAAACTAAATTAGAAAAGGAAAAATTTCGCAGTCGAATAAGGATTTGCACATGACCGATTTTATTAATTATGGGTAAGTTCCATACTGATTTTAAAATCACCAAGATATCAAGTTTTAATATTTTGTGCGTATTCCGATAACGTTGATGAACGCCTGCGATCTTCTTGGTATTGCGTCGACCAATTTTTTTGTAATTTTTCTCGTAATTTTTGGATTTGTTCATGCATTAGCCTTTTCAAGTTCTTCTTATTAGAAATTCTAGTGTTTCGTAATTGTGAATCTAGTTAATACCAGAGATTTTCAATTGGGTTTATATTAGATGACTGCGGTGGAGTTGTTAGTCCCCTGCGAACATCATACACCAACCATTCCTTGGTTTTCTCGATGTTGTGTTCCGGATCGTTGTCTTGTTGCAAGTGAAACGTGTCATTTATGCCTAATTTCGTTGCACTCTCTACTAAATTATCGCGTAACACATAAATATAGCTCAAAGTATTCATTGTGCTGTCAATGAAGACAATATTTTCGACTCTGTTTGATGCCGTGCAGCCCCAAACCCATTACGCGCCCATCGCCGTACTTCACAGTTGCAGGCTGATTGTGTTCCTGCAGTTTTATGTTAGGTTTTAGCCACACGAATTTTCTTCCATCCGATCCGGAAAAGTCAAATTAACTTTCGTCGGAAAAATTATGCTTTTCCAGAGCGAGTATCCATTAATCACACACACACACACACACACACACACACACACACACACACACACACACACACACACACACGCGCGCGCGCGCACGCACGCACGCACACACACACGCACGCACACACACGCACACACACGCACGCACACACGCACGCACGCGCGCACGCGCGCGCGCGAGAGAGAGGGGGGGGGGACATTTCATTTGCAAGTGTCCATGTGTATTACACGCACTATGACTGTCCAGTCCGCGGACGCTCGCGGTGCGTTTACACATGGACACTTGCGGATAAAATAATCGTGGTGCGTGTGTGTGTGTGTGTGATTAAATGGACACTCGCGGTGCGTTTACACATGGACACTTGCGGATAAAATAATCGCGGTGCGTGTGTAAGCACGTGTGGGTGTTTTCCTTGGACACAATCGTCTATTAGAAATTCCATCCACTTTCCCTACTTGAGAATTCCGTGAGGCAGGATTTCATATGCCCTTGCGGAGTTTTGCAAATCTGCAAGTTTAATGCCGTCAACGAAAGGTGTGTGCTTCTTCATAAATTGTCGCAAGACGTAGTGTCTCATCGCATCGTATCGTAGGTCATCGTTTCTGTTACATCAGTAAGTGAGCGCTGTACATGACGAACTTGTCGTGCGATGACAGCCACTGTGCGTGTATGGAGGGCTGCCGCGTGACAGGCGTTTTTAGCCCATTTTTTAAACATCGATAACTAAAAAATGAAGCCTCGGACGCGATTTTATTATTCTCGATTTTCGTCTTATTTTAGCTTGTAGAAGCACCCCTTAAAAATATTTGACAGGGGTGGTGAAACATCCCGTATGTACAGGATGTCCAATTGTAATCCATAAATGCGAATTACTCGTAAACTATCCGCTGTACGAAAAAATGGTTCGGAGAGGAATTTAATAGTTTCGAGAGGGTTATACTCCGGTGTAATTAGTTTTTCTGTAGATGGACGCGTAGAAGTCACATGAAGGTGACATACGTTTTCTTACATTGAATTATACAGGCTGTTTCAGCTAAAGGAGGCCACCTAAATATCTCCTTCGTTATTCATGACATTAAAAATGTTCATGGCACAATTTTAATGGCTTCAATGAAGGAATACCCTGAAAAACAAATTTCTGTTGTCAGGTCATTTTTTTTGTGTTTTTTGAAGGTCAATGGTGTTTCTTGTCTGAAAAACGTGTAGTTTTTTTCTATTGCATCTTGTAGCGGATGAAAAAATACATTTGAGTATGCCTGAATCACGACATTCAGATGACCTTGAAAGTATAAATACTTATTTGACTGCGAAATTTGTTTTTCTCAATTTGTTTTTTTGTTTGAAACTTTTCGTGATTTCTATTAACATAGGCCGTTCTCATTTATAATAAACTATCAAATAAAACATTTTGTAACAATGTTCTCCTTTTTTGTAAATAGTTATTTCGAAAGAATGAGGAGTGCAAATACTTTTTTTTACCCGCTGTATATAGAGTAAGAGTTACATTAAATAGGATCTTGCAGAATCGATGGATAGGACGTCGGGGGCTAATTTAGTGGTCAGTTTGGTCGCTCAACTGAACATCGCTTGATTTCTTTCTTCGGAGAAGTAAAAAATATTGTGTACCAAGAAAATCCGACAACACCAGAAGATATGTAGCATAGAATCATTTCAGCATGTGCTGCAATCAATCCGAAAGTGATACAAAGTGTACGGGCTTCGGTAATTTGACGATTGCAGTGGAAAACGGACACCACTTCGAACGCCCTTTGTGAAGTAAGAATCGTCGTTTTACTTCTTTATTTAATATCCAATGACCCTGTATTACAGGTCGTTGAAATCGTCTAAACATATATTACTTTCCAAAAGTCAAAAAGATATAGTATGCCATTTAAAAATTAGAGTTGGCTATGAAATATCCAACTACCCTCTACCTACAAAACATTATTACTGACATGTTATGGCCCCCTCGGTACCATACAGCTTTTGTAAATACAGTTTTCTTATATCCCTAAAAATAACGGAGATATTTCAGATGGTCAAAGTTATTGCCTCACCCTGTATTATTTATGTAATTTATATCTATAATCATTTATTTATGTTTATAATAACTATGTTGGTGGGATGAAAATTATAGCAACTTAACAAAATATACATTATATGTGAAAAATTTAACGTAAGAAATTACGTTACTATTGCACTAAATCAGTTCAATTACTAGAAAATAGTTTTTCATTCACAAATCATTTCTTGTACGGACTAAGTTTCCGTATTAAAATTTTAATAACGTATGATTGTTCACATACATGTACAAACTATAAGACGGTGAAAGTAAAAATTTAAGATAGCTATTTACCTCATTTATCGTCAAATGGATGATGAACATTTTCCCTTCGTAATTGATTTTTTGAACCTCCGGCCAGCGGAAATGATGGGTTTTTCGTGATCCTTGAAACGTTAATATTCCACAGTGGTTAATTCCAAGATATAACTGTACACCCTTCTGGTCCTGAAAATTCGAAAGCACAGAAACTACAATTTTATAAATTATTTACGAAAATTTTAATAAAACAACGTATCCAATGTTTTCGTATTGTCTATTACTCTGAATCTAGTTCAGGGTTGCTGGGAACAGAGTAATACACAATGGTTACGAGCGTAACCGGTATGAGCTAAACTTTATTTTTACCTTATCAGGTACATGGAGTCATGGATTTGCCTTTTTTGAATTTAAACAAATGAAATTCCCCAACCTGATGGCGAAGTGGCGGTCATTTCAACCTGTACTATAATTTTTGTAACGCCTTAGAACGCGGCTCAGTTCGTCTTACAATTAGATTCTCTACAATTGGGCGGTCAGAACGAACATGGAAAATCATAACGGAATGCGGTCAACACCCGGCGCCTCTGCTGTTCCCGTCATTAGGTGGTGAAGCGGCATACGGAAGTTCTCCGTGACGGACGCCAGTCAAAACTCGGCACGACCAGACAGTAAAGTTAGAGAGCCAGGCTAACATTCCGCTATTCCAACAGCCGAACTGTTGAGCAGGATACTGGTCGTGGCAGGCGTGTAAGCTATCTGCCCGAAGATGAGAGCGGGGGGCGCAAGCCCTTTGAGCTCTCCCCTCTGGCCGATGGTGGACGCACTGGGGCGGCCTGAAAAGGTCGCTCAAGTCGTACCCCCACCTCCGCGTTGTGCCTGCTGGGCGGAGACTCTGATGTCCGTTTCGCATGGCCACCTGAAAAGGTGATGTGCCAAACTGTACCGGAGTCTATGTACTAACGGGGGGCGGCAATTGTGTGAATGTGTGTGTGTGTGTGTATGGGCCTCGGTCAACCTGCGATGGATATTCCCGGCAGACTAACCACGGGGTGGAGTAGTAGCCCCCCAACCGGGGTCGGTCCGTGGAAGCTAGTAGTCGGTCGTGGCGGGAAAGGCGCCGGTGCGTAAGTCCTACACGGAGGGCGCGGCTTCCTCGTGGCGGGCGGGAAATTAGACCCCCCTCGTCGCGGTGGAGACGCGTCCTTCGTGGCCGAAAGGCTGTGAGGCGAAGACGGCCTGACCCGTCGCGACTGGCGAAGACGGAAGCGGATCGGCTGACTGGAGTCCCTGCAGGGGTTGAAGTCGCATCGGGGGGGGGGGGGGGGGTCCCTGGTCAGTATTTCCTCATAGCCCTGTCGGGGGGGATTGTACCTCGGCGCGTCTACCCCGAGGTTTGAATCAGGCATCTGGACGGACCGGGTGTCGCTCATTCGATAGGCGTGACGTTAAACCTTTAGCATCATTATGGAGCGGGCCTATCCCGTAACTTTTGCATAGATTCTTGGTACCGATAGGGTTGACCACCTGACAAACCGCTTCTCGGCTTCGATACCCGTAAATAGGAACAATACCGCGGTAAGGGTGGCATGATGCCCGAAGCGCGTATTCTTCACAACATATACATGTAAAGAGAATATACTCTCTTTAAATTTAGCGCGCTTAGGATACTCTGCGTGCTCTTCTATGACACCTGCTAGATGTCTCGTAGAGAAGGAGAGAGAGAGAGAGAGAATAACTATAAGAAAGAGCACATGCTAATGAAATTTACATAAAAATAATTGATTTTTATAATTACATTAATAATTAATTGTGATCATTAATTGATTCCAAATAAAAACAGAGCTGTGAAAGAGAGACGAATAATTGACCTTAATTGTCGTTTCTCTTATTTACAGAGAAACTAATTTGGTTGATTTATTCTGACCATCCCAACTTCCGATATAAAAACATATTATAAAACGACAATTTTCGTCACAAAATGAAATTAAAATTCGAGTTCAGAGCTGTGGCTTCTACAAAGGATAGTAAAACTACAGTGGTAGCCATAACCTCAATTGTCACAGAACAAGGGGACAAATATGCTATACCAGATGAACTCATCTATGCAGATTATCATGAAGAGTTAAAAAAGACGGAGGCTTTTAAAAAGGTAAAAGATTCATTAGGAAAAAGGCATAATGAGTTGAAAATATGGATAAAAATTTCAAAAGAATTGGAAAAGATATATTTGGATGATGAAGGAAATATCCAGTTTGGAGGGAAATATTTGAAACAAACACTTCAAGAGAATATTAAAGAAAACTCAAGCTTGGAAAAAATATTAGAAAAGTTAATTGAAAAATCAGAAAAAAAAGAAGAAAAAAACTTAAAACACATTGTAGATAAATTTGTATTAGAAAAATTTAATTATAACACATCTAATGTTAGACAATGGTTAGACACATTTGAAAAAGAATGTGGAAGATTTAAAATAGAAAAAGATGAAACCAAAATAGAATTATTGAGAATATTTTTAGATGGAACTTGCCAAGTCTGGTACACTTCTACAGTAATAAAAGGAGAGCATGAAAACGATTGGCATAGATGGAAACAGATATTAATAGAAACCTTTTCAAGTAAGGGATGGAGTAGTAGGACATATGCTCATTATTTTAAGTACAAAGAAGGTTCACTAGTACTGTTGACGCCCGCTAAAGCCGCGTCAATGGCCTGCACCCTAAAGTTTAAATCTTTAATTACCAGTCAAACCCTATGCGACACATCTGGTGAGCATGCCGCTAGTATTCGAGGACATTTACGAATTGGCCCTCCAACAATAGCCTGGAAATTCCTACGATGGACAAAAGGGACCGTCTCACCGTCCAGGAGGACCCGGCCAGGAGACAACGCAGGTATCAGCGCCGCGACGCCCCCTTCCTAGGGCCCTGTGCACCCTCCTCCTCGAATATCGGCGCATGCCACCAGCCAATCAAATACATTTATATCTGAATCTTAGACTTTCCGCCACCTACGAAGGTGACGACTAATTTGTATGTATCGACGAAAGTCAGTTACGTCCGAACCACCTAATAGCAACAGTCAAATACCATTATACAACTAGTCATTCACCACTTTCCAATAAATCAGTTTTCCATATCTAAACACAATTCCTTTGCCTACGTGACTCATCTCAAAGCGGCTCTAACACATTAAGTTGTGTTAGAGATAGTACGACCGTCTTACAAACGCGAGTACTACGGGAGTGCCCAGGCATATATCCTGCGATCAGGATCGGCGCTCAACAAGTACAATATGCAATAAAGAAAGAACGACTATTATTAGAAATAAATAAGGACATGGACGCTGATACAATGATAGATAGAATCGCATTTGGGTTGCCAGAATTTATCAGAGAGAAGATCGCCAGAGATGAAATAGAAAATACAAAAGATTTAATAAATGAATTACAAAAGCTCGAAGGAATAATAGATAGAAAGAAAATATTTAAAAAAGAAGGTAAACCGGAACATAAAGTCAGAAATGAAGAAAAAAAACCATGCAAGACATGTGAGGATATGGGTAAAGGTATAAGATATCATCCAGAAGAAAAATGCTGGGTTAAACTAGAGAAAAAAGAGAAACCTAAAGCTATAGGGAGCAATTCAGTAATAGAAGTAAATCTAAATACAGAGAAAAAAAACGAATAGTCACACCATTGATCAAACTTAAGCTACTAGTTGAGAATAAGATAGAGATAATGGGAACATATGATCCAGGTTCTCAAGTCTCCTTGATAAACTCGAAGTGGATAAAGATAAAAGAGAATAGAGAAGATGTAAACAAGATATTCTTTAAGTCTGTCAATGGTGTGAATCATACAAATGGATTGGTAAGAATAAGAATAAAAATGTATGATATAGAAAAGGAAGTAGATATATATATATATATATATATAGTTGAAAGAGAAGATTTCGAAGATTTCATAATAGGATTAGATTTAATTCCCATGTTCAAGTTGAGGTTGAATGAAAATTTAGAAGTTTCACAGAAAATAGAAAAAGAGTTAGAAAAACCAGAGATAACATTAAGTGAAATAAAAAGTGAAGCTATAAATTGTTCAGTTAATTTTAATGAATATGTGGAAGCAGAGGAATTCCAAACAAAGATAGAACATTTAGATAGAGATAAAAAAATTAAGATAGAAAAATTAATAGATAAAAACAAATCAGTGTTTGCGAAAGACAAGTACGATGTTGAGACTGTTAACGAGTATGAAGCTAGAATTGATTTAATAGTGGAGAAATACTGTAGTAAAAGAACATATAAATGTAATATAGAGGACAAGAAAGAAATAGAGAAACAAATAGCCAAATTACTAGAGAAGAATTTAATCGAAGAATCTTATAGTCCTCTTGCTGCACCCGTCACGCTAGCATATAAGAAAAATGAAGGAAAGACACGTATGTGCATAGACTTCAGAGATTTAAACAAAAACATTGTCCCTCAAGCACAACCACTCCCTTTAATAGATGATATAATAATAAGAGCCAGAAATTGTAAATACTTTACGACACTGGACATTAACTCAGCTTTTTGGTCAATACCACTAAGAATTGAGGATAGGAGGAAGACGGGATTTGTAACGCAAGATGGACACTATCAATGGACATGTCTACCGTTTGGCTTAAAAACGTCTCCAGCTATATTTCAACGAATTCTGAGTAACATATTAAGAAAACATGGACTAATTGAATTTTCAGTGAACTATATAGACGATATCCTAATACACTCACCGACGTTTGAAGAACATCTAAATCACATTGAAAAATTATTAGGTGCAATAAAAAAAGAAGGATTTAGGTTAAAATTCAAAAAATGTACGTTCGCTGCTAGTTCAGTTAGATATTTGGGACATATAATAGGAGAAAATACGGTTACACCATTGAAAGACAATATAACGTCAGTAAAAAATTTCCCGATTCCTACTACACAAAAGCAGATTAGACAATTTCTGGGGAAGATAAATTTTTACCATGAATATATAGAAAAGAGCTCAATATTATTAGATCCATTACATCAACTATTAAAAAAGAATGTAAAATTCATATGGACAGAGGATTGCGAAAAATCTTTCAGAAAGATAAAAGAAATGCTATGTTCCCAACCAGTGTTGGAGATATTCGACAAAGACCTTCCAATCAAGATATATACAGATGCATCACTTGAAGGTATAGGCGCAATATTAAAACAAACACAAGATGATGGAAAAGAAAAACCTGTGGCCTACTTCTCAAAGAAACTTAATGAAACGCAAAGGAAAAAAAAAGCAATTTATCTTGAATGTTTAGCTATAAAAGAGGCAATAAAGTACTGGCAACACTAGCTGATAGGGACATACTTCGAAATATACTCTGATCACAAACCACTAGAAAATATGAATATAAAAGCACGAACAGACGAAGAATTGGGCGATCTAACTCACTATCTATCTCAATACGATTTTAAAATTATATAAGTCCCAGGGAAAGATAATACAGAAGCGGACTGCTTGAGTAGAAACCCTGTGCTAGAATCAAATACAGAAGAAGAAGAGGATGTACTGAAAACGGTAAATTTTATTGAAATGGATGAAATAAAATTAGATCAGATGAATAATATACTATCACAAAATAAAAAAGAAAAATTAATAAAGAAAAATGGAATATATTATAAAGAAGTTAAAAAAAGAGAGAAAATCATATTATCTGAAAAGTTCAGTATTGATTTAATTAAGAAAATACACAAGGAATGGTGTCACACAGGGATAACACAAACACAAATGAAAATAAGTCCATATTATACTGCTAAAAATTTAGTGAAGAATATAAAAAAAATATGTAAAGAATGTGATATATGTATTAGGAATAAGTCAAGAGGGCAACATAAATTCGGCTCAATGTCACAATTTGGACCAGCGACTAAAGCTTTCGAAATTATGTCCATAGATACAATTGGAGGATTTGGAAGCACTAGATCGACAAAAAAATATATACATTTACTTGTCGATCATTTCACGAGATATGCGTTCATTTCAACATCAAAAACTCAAAACGCCACTGATTTTATAAAATTAGTTCAAACCGTGCTAGAAATAGAAAAGATCGGAACAATCTTAACGGGCCAATATCCTGGGATAAATTCGAGAGAATTTAAAGATTATTTAAAAAAGAAAGAAGTGCAATTAATTTTTACTGCAATAAATGCACCATTTTCGAATGGTCTGAACGAAAGACTGAATCAGACACTAGTAAATAAAATAAGATGTAAAATAAACGAAGAGAAAAAGAGGAGAGCATGGACATCGATAGCGAGAGAATGTGTGAATAAGTATAATAGACTAGAACATACAATCACAGGATTTACACCAGAGTATCTATTAGATGGTACAGACACCAGTAACATACCAGAAGAGTTAAGAAGAAAGAAAAACGGAGAAGACTGGATAAGAGATAAGAAGTTAGCATAAGAAAGAACACTGAGATCATATAAGTATAATGAAAGTATATTTAACAGAAACAGAAGACATCATGAATTCAACGTGGGAGATATGGTATTCATAGAAAATGGGAACAAACTCAATAGGAAGAAGCTAGAAGAACTATGAATCGGAACATATACAATAGAAGAAAAAATTTCAAACTCAATTTATAAAATAAAAACTGGAAAAAGAAATCAATACACAAGTCTATTCCACGTGACAAAACTAATTCCAACGTTATAAATTGAGGCTGATTGAAAATTGGTACAATTTTCATCTCGAAGGGGGGAGATGTAAAAAGAATATACTCTCTTTAAATTTAGCGCGCTTAGGATACTCTGCGTGCTCTTCTATGACACCTGCTAGATGTCTCGTAGAGAAGGAGAGAGAGAGAGAGAGAATAACTATAAGAAAGAGCACATGCTAATGAAATTTACATAAAAATAATTGATTTTTATAATTACATTAATAATTAATTGTGATCATTAATTGATTCCAAATAAAAACAGAGCTGTGAAAGAGAGACGAATAATTGACCTTAATTGTCGTTTCTCTTATTTACAGAGAAACTAATTTGGTTGATTTATTCTGACCATCCCAACTTCCGATATAAAAACATATTATATACATATCATGGATTCTTATACAAAACAAACTTTCGGGAAGGGGGCAGATGAAGAGGAGGCGGGTGACCTCACCGGCTCATTCGAGTCGGTGGTGGGCACCGAGGACGAGGCGGTCGCTGCGCGCGGCGTTGATAGGGCGTCTACGCCATCGATGTCAGGCGTGTTTGTTGAGACGGTGGGCCGAGTCACGAGGAGCTCGGCGGCGAGTAGCCGGGTGGTCTCGCCAGCTCGGTCGATTCGGTCTGCAGTGTCCAGCGTCAGCTGCCTGGACGAGACGGCCAGCCTCTCGCAGGCGTCGCGGTGGAGCGACACGGAGTCGGAGATCTCCGGCACTCCGTCCGCCGCCGCTAGACGTAGCAAGCGGAAGAGGGAGCGAGCACAGCAGCTGGCTTCGGAGGAGGACGAGGAGCAGGCGGCCAGTAAGAAGGCTGCTCCTCTCGACAGCAACGCCGACGGCGATGAGGTGGAGGAGTTAAATAAGCTCTTTCCCCCGGAGTGTTTCCGGAAGGGGGAAATTATATCAGGGTGTCCGCTCAGGCCTCCGTGTCCGTCACGGCGGAAATGGCGGTGAGGACGCCAGACCTGAGCCTTGAGCTAGCCAATAGCCAGCTCAACCTACACAGGTCACGGACCTCACGCGGCAGGTGGCGGCCCTGAAGGCCGAGATGGCGCTGCTGAGGAGGCAGCCTGCCGTCGGAAGCCACCCCCCACCGGCGGCAGGAGGCGGAGCGCCGTCACCTGCCGTACGAGTGACGGCGGACCCGCGGGCATCGAAGGGCGGTGCCACAGCGCGCCCGTTGCCGCCGGCGGCAGGCGCGAGAAGAGAGCCCGGAGCGACCGCCGGAAGCAGACAACAGGAGGACGCCCTTATCGAGCATATCGGGACGCTCGTGGAGGCCAAGCTGGCCGCTTTCAGGAGGGAGATCCTCCCTGGGCGGCCCAGCGGGCCTTCACCGGTCACGGGCGTCCCAACCAAGAGGGCTCCCCCTGGACCATCCAGGGCGAAAAGTAGCCAGCCGGCGCTCGGGGGAAAGGCCGGCGCTGCAGGGGAGATATCGCGAAGCGCGCGGTGCCCTGCGGCTCGCCATCGGTAAGGCCAAGACTCAGGCGTGGGGAGAGCTCCTCGCCACCCTTGACCGGGACCCATACTATGGGGGCGCCCATACCGTATGGTTATGGGCAAGCTCAAGCCATGGGCTCCACCGGTCACGGAGAGCATGGACCCTCAACTGCTGAGGGAGATCGTCGACACCCTCTTCCCTGTTATGGAAGAGGTTCGACGACCCCCGCAGGCTCCTGCGGATCCGAACATCTGGTCCGCCGAGCTGAGGGTCACTGCGGAGGAGCTGACCTGGGCCGTCAGGAGGCTCGGTGCGAAGAACACCGCACCGGGTCCTGGCGGGATCCCGGGCCGAGTATGTGTCTTGGCCGTGGACGTCCTGCGGACCAGACTCAGGCGGCTTTTAGATGGCTGCCTCGGGTCTGGTCCGATCCCCCCGGGGTGGAAGCGGGGGAGGCTGGTCCTCCTCCGCCAGCCGGGAAGGCCGGCGGACTCCCCGTCGGCTTACAGGCCGATCTGCCTGCTCCGCGACGTGGCGAAGCTTTTTGTGAGGGTAGTAGCTCGCCGCCTCGCCGGGCACCCAGCTCGGGTGGGCCCCGATCTGGCCGAATGCCAGTTCGGCTTCCGGGTGGGACGCTCGACGATCGATGCGATCGGTTGTATGAGGTCCCTCTCGGACGCGGCCGTGTCCCGCGGCAGGGTGGTGTTGGCGATAAGTCTGGATATCGTCAACGCCTTTAACTCCCTACCCTGAGAGAGGATAGGCGAGGCGCTCGAATATCATCGAGTGCCTGCATATCTGCGGCGCGTGGTCGGGGCCTATCTGAGCGATAGCTGGGTAGATTGGCCAGCCCAATACGGAGTAAGCCGAGGGAGGGGGATGTATTGCGGGGTTCCGCAGGGATCGGTCCTAGCACCGATCCTGTGGAACCTCGCATACGATGCGGTCCTCCGTGTGCTGCTCCCCCGAGGGGTCAGCACCACGTGTTATGCAGACGACACATTGGTGCTGGCCGAGTGGGAGGATTGGGGGAGGACCGCCCACCATATGGTTTTATGACCCCCGTCGACGTGGGAGGCCGGCCCAGTCGCTCGTTCGGGTAGGTGGCGCCTGCGTCCAGGTGGGGACCGAGATAAAGTATCTCGGCCTTACGCTGGACCGCGCCTGGTTCTTCGACCGGCACTTCGACCGTCTGGCCCACCGTGTTGAGGTAGCGGCGGCCATGTTAGGCCGTCTGCTCCCCAACCTCGGGGGACCGGAGGAGAAGGATCGCCGCTTATTCGCGGGAGTGGTGCGGATGATAGCCCTTTATGGGGCCCCGGTTTGGGCGGACGACCTGATGGCCAGCAAGCGCAGCAGAATGTTGTTGCGCCGTGTACATCGCAAGGTGGCCATCAGACTCGTCCGCGGATACCGCACCGTCTCCTGCGCGGCGGCGAGCGCGCTGTCGGGGCTGCTACCCTTAGACGTAATGGCGGTGGAGAGCGCGGAGACGTATAAACGTCTCCGCGAGCTCCGCAACCTCGGGGTGGTGGCACCCGACCAGCGGACGGTCGCGGCCATCAAGGACCAGGCGAGACGGCTCTCCCTGATCGAGTGGCAGAGCTGGCTATCAGAGCCAGCCAATGACGCTCGGAGAGCCGTCGAGGCCGTTCTGCCGGTGCTCCCGGAGTGGAGAGGCAGAGCGGCGGGCAGCCTCACCTACCGAATGACGCAGGTTTTCACCGGGCACGGTTGCTTCGGTGAATTCCTGCGTAGAATCGGGAGGGAGGCCACCGCGCGGTGTGGCCACTGCGAGGCGGAGACGGAGGACACGGCGCAACACACCCTGGAGGTGTGCTCGGCTTGGGCCGAGGAGCGGCGTGTCCTCCTTAACGAAATCGGAGGGAATTGTCACTACCGACCATCGCGAGAAAGATGGTCGGCAGCATCAGCGCGTGGAACGCGATGGCCTCCTTGTGCGAGCGAGTGATGCAGCAGAAGGAGGTCGCGGAGCGGGGTCGGGAACGTGCTTCCGACCCCGCCCGCCGGGAGGGGGAGAGACGGACGGGGCGACGTAAGGCCCCGCCACCAGCCTCCCCATGTGTAGAAGAGACGGCGGCGCTCGGGTGGGAGAGATATGTATTTCCCCCCGAGCGAAGCCGGCCGATTGGCTGCGGCCAACGTCAGAGCAATCATGGCGCGGAACATTGTGTTTCCTCGCCACGATCGCAGGGGATCGCAGGCGGAACAGAGTGGGGGCCCGTCCGCCGGCGTGAGCGATCCCGATGTGGAGGCAGCGTTGCGGTGTGACCGCTGCAACGTCGCCTGGAGGTATGAAGGGGGGTCTGTCCGACCCCCCGAGGATGGGGCGCATGTTGCGCCTCGGTGTTGGGAGGGCTCCGAGTCGTGTCCTTATGGGGTTCCCGGAGCCCTCCCTTAGACGCCAGAGGATCGGTCACCGTGGCGCACGTAAAAGGTCCACGTAAAAAAAAAAAGGATACTGGTCGTGTTACGTCCTCGCAACCATGGACCACGGATTAGACCGGGTTGATCGGACGAGCGGTAATTCGACCGGTGCCGATCGTGATCGATTTGGTGGAATAAGAATAATATGTTTTATGCATTTTTTTTTGCATTTTCTTATGCTTCAACATCTTACAAATCTATTTTCAAAGTATTACACCTAAATTCTAAAATGAGGCAACGCTATCAAAGGTATGTATCGGAGCTCTTGGCGCTTGGAGTAAGGGCCGTCCTTTGTGTCGTATAACAGTTACTCCGTAGCATTACCTACCACCTGATTACCTGCTTCGTACTTTTCTATTGTAAAGGGACCCCTCCAAATATATAACTGTAGTACATTTGAAACTATGGGTAGTATATTCAGGTGAGAATACTTCAGTGCGTCATAGACCTCCGTGTTAAGTAGACGTGAGCAAAACGACTAAAAATGGATCGGAAAGGTGATGAACAGAATTCGAAAGGCAATGCATGCAGAAGTGAGAAGGGAAGATTTTGCGGAAATCGTTATACCGTAGAGCAGGACACGAATTTCGCCAGCATGTCGGCATGCATTCGAAATATTCTAGAGTAAAAACTGTTAAAGTAGCTGCTTATTTAGCAACAAGAATATATAATGAAGGCTACTACTCAATTTTAAAGAGAATCCATACAATGGGAACAGTAAATGGCCCAGAAGCTAAAAGTTTTGCTGATACTCGGAACGCAAAGCGAATTTTTGTTGCGGAGAAAAAACACCAACAAGCTATAAAGGAAGCTCGGACTGCTCGTAGAAAGGCAAATACTACTTTACCAGAGTTTTATGATGAAGAGGAAAGTGTTCTTTATGGCCCTGGATTAGCTGATCAGTTGTAAGTATGATTTATTACTTGTTCTGCAGTCTAAAACAATACCTGAAACTTTAAATGCGCTGTTCTCAAAATGACTTTTTTCGATCTGGCGAACATGATATCTCAAAAACTAATTAACCAAATTATTTGAATCTTGACAGATATATTTAGTACATGTCCTGTTTTCGTGTCAACTAGAATTATGTCATTATTTGCAAAATTCGAGTTTTGCAACTAAAAAAACTGACAAATTTTTTCACGATAAATGAAAACTTTTCTTTGAAATGATGTCATTTCTGTTTCTTGAAATATTTTTTATTTATTCTAGTTCATACGGTACCTGCACTCATACAGGGTGTCCGCGCCAAAGTGATACAGGCCAGTAATTTCTCAAGTATTAAAGATACAAAAAAATTGTTTATATGAAAATTGCATGGTACAAGGGGGCAAATCTTTTAACGAAGACGAACTCGTTTTTACATTATTAGTTTAAGAGATACGATGGTCAAGTTCGTTTTTTTAAATGGAACTATGTACTTTTGTTCATATCATTCGATAGTGCTTTTCAAGACGAATTCACTAACCTTTAATGTATACACCTGAGTTTTAGTGGTTTTAGAGATATTGCGCCTACAAATTTACCGATTTTCAACGGAAGAAACCCGGCCGAATAGGAAATACCGGTGGTAGTTCTGTCCGCGCCTGAAGTGCCACGTGTTAAACATTGCCTCTTGAAACAGATACGGACGGTCTGCACCAGGAACAGGCAGGCCAATAGCATCAAACCAACACCGAGACGGGCATCACCTCAAACGTATATACTAACGGCAATATTAGCGATCCCAACAAAAACACTTCCGCAACAGTTTCTTTTGATTCACGAATCACGAACAACGTATCGATAAGGAATAGGAATTAAACGGTGACGTAGCTAAATTTAACATTGATTTCTCCCTTCTATATGGAAATAAATACAAACTAAAAATACTTAATAGAGGATACAAATTACAATTCCAAGATCTAGAAACCTACAAAACCTTTCGCGAAGATATTAAAACTAATAATATTCCTTTTTATACATTCACCCTCAAAAATAAAAAAATCTAATACTAGTTCTTAAAGGACTTCCCCAAATAACTACTGATGGTATCATCAACGAATTAAAACAGAAGGGATTAAATCCTATCAATTGTAATTTAATTAAGAACAACAAAAACAATAATAATGCAAGCACTGCTCAATCGGTACTATACAAAGTCACCTTCCCTCCGGGTACTCAACTAAAGGATGTTAATAAAATTGGTCACCTATTTCACATAATAGTCTACTGGGAAAAGTTCCTATAAAAAAAAATTACACTCAGTGCTACCGTTGCTAAAGATATGGCCACTCTGCGTCCAACTGTAATTTGAATACCCGCTGTGTTAAATGTTCTGAACAACACTTTGCATCGGAATGCACTAAGCCACTAGAGGTTCCTCCTAAGTGTGCTAATTGTAATGGTACTCACACAGCCAATTTTTCTCAATGTCCTGAACTTAGTAATTATTTGCAGAAGAGAAATAACCGAACCAGAACTTCTAAACTTCACTTTACTATTTCGCCGTCTTATTCAGGAGTCCCATCCAACGAATCCCCTTTTCCCTCCAACAGGTCTCCCACTCCAAATTTCAAATTAGTCTCTTCCAATAATTCTCCCACTGCCAGTGCTCCTCACTCTCCTCTCCCTGTCAACCAACCTAACTCTCCTACATATGCAAACGTAGTTAGAGGTTCAAATAACTATTCCAATACTCTCAACCAAAATTCAAATACTTATGGCAACCCCCCTGCTTCGGTCTTGAATAACTTGAATCAAGCTTTTAATAAACTCAATTCATTATGTAACATACCAAAAATGCTGCAAATGGTACAAACCCTAACCGCTCGTCTCAGAGCATGTAATACTGAACAAGAGAAATTTATGACCTTCTTGAAGTCTTTTCTTCATATCCGTAATGTCAAACTGGCCAAGAATATTTCTGTGGAACGCCGGTTCATTATTGTAGGAATTTTAAATAGGAAAAATCAGACCGGAGGGATCGGGAATCGAACCCGGGACCTCTCCGCTTGCAAGCGTGCGCTCTAACCACTGAGCCACCGGCCAATTGCCGATTCCAGCCGATTTTTCCTCTCATAGCGCGACATTCAGTCGCTTCCTTTTGCCGATCCTACATTATTAACAAAGAGAAGCGACTTACTCGCATTCATAGACTATCACCAACCCCCTATTATCATGATCACCGAAACTTGGCTTGATCATAGTACACCCTTCAACATTCCTGGCTACAGGACTATCCGAAAGGATAGAAATTCTAGGGCCGGAGGAGTAGCCCTTCTCATTTTAAACTCTATTAGTTTTTCAAATGTTCCCTCCAACTCTATCGAAGGTATTGACTCATTGTTTATACAAATACACATTCCAAAGATTACTATGGGTGTGGTTTATGTACCTCCCAAAAGAACCCTCGCAAAATCTGATCTAGATACCCTCACTAGAATAGGACCTCCTTTCTTGATTGGGGGTGACTTTAATGCTAAACACCGTTTTTGGGGTAATATACAAGCAAATGCATCTGGCAAGATCCTACACGAGCATTTTACCAAAAACCACTACTTCCTCATTCACCCAAACACGCCCACTCATTGCCCATCGGGGAGAAACCATTCAACTATTGACATATTCTTAACAAACTCTCATTTATCCTTTGAATGCAAAGTCACTGATGATTTTAGCACGTTTCACAGACCAGTGGAACTGACTCCTATATCCTCTTCCACAACATTGTATCATACATCTTCAATTATTAACTGGGATAATTTTAATAAAGTTACAAATAATTATACCATTGTAACCACGATGAATTCTGCTGCGGAAATTGACAACCAGGTCAGAAGGTTGACTTCCTTTCTGACCAGATGCAAAAAAAGGGCAACTGTTCAAGAACTTACACCTGGGAGTTCCCCTAGAACCCTAGTATGAGACCCTTTTCTCACGGCATTAATCCGTAGAAGGAGAACATTTAGAAAACGTGCCCAAGTTTTGGGACACTACTTATTTAAAGAAATCCTATCTGATCTAAATGCTTCAATCAGAAAAAGAGTTTCTCAACTAAGAACTGCCTCTTGGAATGATAAGCTGAGCTCTTTTACTCATACCGATCCCACCTTTTGGGGCACATGGAAGCTCGCATTATCGAATCCGTATAACAACATTATCCCACCATTTCTAAACAATGGGCTTCTGATAACAGACCCGCACACCAAAGCTGACATGTTAGCTAATCATTTTGCTTCAGTCCACACCTCTGCATACAATTCCTTATCTCCAAACCAACCTTTAGTTGACAATTTCATTAGTGAACTATCATCCGATAACCCACGTATTAATTAAAATTTTTCTGTACTGGGGAATGATTTTTCCCTCAACGTAATATCCATAATGATATCCAAGCTAAAAGACAAAAAGTCTTCGGGCTCTGACAACATACACAGTAAAATGCTTAAACACTCTTCAAAAAAAATTCATTGCCAGATCTATTATACATTCAAAGCAATCGATAAACTCAAGTACATTCCTGCGGATTGGAGAGTGGCAAAAGTCACACCGATTCCAAACCCGGGAAAACCCAAAAACACGCCGACCAATTTTAGACCAATAAGCCTACTCCCAATCATGGCAAAAATCCTAAAGAAACTAATTTATTCAAAAATTAATAATTTTATTATTAACAAAAACATCCTAATTGAGCAACAGTGTGGTTTCAGGTCGAAACACTCGACAATTCATCAATTAGTGAGGGTATCACAAGACATTGCTGTCCAATTTAATACCAGAAGGGCAGTAACCATGGCCTTGCTGGACCTCTCTAAGGCCTTTGATTCTATCTGGCAGGAGGCATTACTATATAAGATGAGCCTACTTGGATTTGAGCAGGGACTCACCCGGCTCCTATTTTCGTATCTATCTGATCGCTTCTTCTTTGTATCCTTATCTGACCACAAATCTGGTTACCAATACATCACAGCAGGCGTCCCACAGGATTCTATACTAGGTCCTATTTTATTTCTACTATTTATCAACGATATACCAAAAAATGATCGCTGCCAACTGGCACTCTTTGCTGATGATACTGCCTTATATACATGCTCCTGGGCTATTGAAAACCTAATGAGCAGACTCCAAATGTACTTGAATTCTGTGGTCTCTCAGACCATCATCAAATGGTCTAATAAGATCAAATACCTTGGCATAGTTTTGGATCACAAACTTAGATGGAGAGTCTCAGTTGAAGACAGAGTGACCAAATCTCTTAATGTAGCCAAATTTCTAAACCCCTTAATTAACCCTAAATCTAAGCTATCTAAGAAAATAAGGCTTAACCTTTACAAAATATGTATTAGACCTATATTAACCTACGGGCTCAAGTATGGGGCAATGCTCCCTGTTACACAATTAAAAAAAATACAAACAACTCAAAACAAAATATTAAAAATCATTACTGGTCACAAAAGAAGATACTCAACTGAGAGACTCCACAAAGAAACAAAGATTCCACTAATCTCACAATTCATCAATTCCTCGTGCAACAGTTATAAAGTTACAAACCACCAAAATTCACTCAAATAGAATCCCTTTTATAATTAAAGTGTGTAAAGAACACACGCGGAACCACCCTCTTCAACCAGACAAACTCTAACAACTATCACCTAGAACATAGTGACACATACTCCTTCAAAGCCCCTAACTCAAGGCATTCCAACATCGACCTTTTCCTCACCAATCTCACCACCCACAAGAATTGCACAATGCTTAACGAGCTCTCTTCCAACCACCTACCAATCCTACTGACAATAAGTTCCCACAAATCCAGCTTCACCAACAAAACAATCACAATCACCAACTGGGACCTATAGAGGCAACTCCTAAACACTCACAAAATAAACTCGAACCTCGCCTCCTAACTAACCATAGACCAAGAGATAGGCAGATTAACCAAAAACATAAAATCCGCATACAACAAAGCCACCACAAACACCAAAGTATACCACCGCTCTTTCACCCCCGATGAACACCTACTGAACTTAATAGCAAACAGGAACAAATACAGAAGAAAATATAAAAAAAACTGGCCACCCAGAACATAATATGGCCAGAAATCTCCTCTCCTTTCAAATAAAAAAATACATCTCCTAACTCAAACAACACCAGTGGAACCAAAAACTCAAATCCCTAACCGCAACTAACCAATCCCTCTGGAAAGTGTACAAAGGCATGAAAAACAAACCTACCATCATTCCCCCACTCATTACCTCTTCACTAACTGCGTACTCTGACACGGAAAAGGCTGAACTCCTAGCTGACACGTTTCAACAAATACACAACCACTATAGTCACCTAACCTCCCCTTGGGACAACGAAGCAGCGCAAACAGCCACACATATCACAAACTCACTCACGGACAGTCCCTCATCGTCCTACATAAACCCCGACAAAATAAGACACATTATTAAAAACTTAAAGAACAACAAAGCCCCCGGGCCAGACAAAATAACAACTAATCAACCAAAAAACCTCCCCAAAAAAACCATAGTCCATATATTCTACATTGCTCGGGCCCAAAGACCGAATTTCTCAATTATTTTACAATTATTGACAGTCAAATTATTTTATGACTGTCCTGGTCCCAAGACCTGGACATCAGGACGCCACATGCGCCAGGCCAGGTGCCGGGAAAAACCGTTTTTCTACGCAAACACCGTCTTCGACGACCGAAGTCAAAGATAATACCGGGGAATGTTCAAATTAAAACCCCACTCTACAAACTCGCAGACACACCTACAACTCACACTAACCAATAGGAAAACGTCAGCATCCACCATGTACACTTATACACAGTCAATCACAGGCAAACCAGCAAAATATAAACGGCGAGCACAGACACGAAATACAGATTTTCAACCAAGCCGCGACAATACACACACATTGCAACACTGTAACATTGCATCATCGAGCACTTATTGTCAAGCTTGAATACAGTTTAAGTTACAACGAGCGCCAAACTATCTAATTATCCTGATCTAGGCTGACTATAATTAATTTTATACCAGCCAACGTCCCAACATATCATCGCGATCGAGCGTAAGCGGAATTTACGACCCCGCGAAATTCTACAGTGAATTGCGGTGTGCGGGACGTAACGTACATCGTCAAGCAGGCCCTGGGAGCCTCATATATTCGTAAGGCCTGGAAAATTGCCAAAATAATTTCCATTCCCAAACCAGATAAAAATAGACACTCACCGGTAAACTACAGACCAATCAGCCTACTATCTCGCCTAGGAAAGATCCTTGAAAAACTTATCCTGGACATCCTAAATAATCACTTAAAAACCAATAGCATTATCATCTATGAACTATTTGGTTTCAAACCTCAACACTCCACAACCCAGCAAATTCTCAGGGTAACTGAACATATTATACTAGAATTCCACAAAAAAAGGCATACGGCCATGGCTCTCCTCGACATCCAGAAAGCATTCGACACAGTCTGGCATGACGGTATAATCTACAAACTCCACAAAAACGACACCCCCCTCTTCCTCACCAAAATAATCCAAAGCTTCCTAGCTAACAGACTCATGCTGATCTTAATAGCAGAAGATACCTCTAAAACGCATCACATCAGGAGTTCCGCAAGGTTCCATCCTTGGTCCGGTCTTATTTAACCTCTATATTAATGACATCCCTAAAAGCTCGCAGGTACACACGGCAATATACGCGGATGACACCGTCCTTTATACTTCCTCCTGACAACCCAACCAAGCAACCATCAAACTCCAGCGACAACTCGACATAGTATCTAAGTACCAGCAACAATGGAAATTAGTCACAAATGAATCCAAGACAGAAGCAATCATGTGCTCCACCAAACGCATTAACCATCAATCTCATCTAAACATCAACAACTACCAAATCCCATGGTCCAAACAAATAAAGTACCTTGGCGTAATTCTCGACCATAATATCACCTGGAGACCAGCCATTAGGGACAGATCAAGTGAAGTTCTCGGGTCAATCCGTGCGCTCTGCGCTCTCATAGGTAGAGGAAGCAAACTCCCCGCCAAACAAAAAATACTCCTATACACAGCATGCGTCAAACCCATCCTCATGTACGGCGCCCACAAAATCCAAATAACACAAAATAAATTCCTAAGAATCATCCTGAACATCCTCAGAGACAACCCCGTAAAACAACTCCACGTAGATAGCAACATCTAGCTAGTACAATCCTATATCAATCTTTAACTCTCAAAGTATTCAACCACTCACGCCCTAACCCTCTGATCTCCAGCATAGGTAACTATTGCTTTCCGACCCCCCCCCCCCCCCCCAGTAGAAAACACAACATCCCCAGACTTCCTAAATCCGCAATTACAATTCTCTACTAATTTCATGTCAATCAGGTTTTTGAAAGTTTTTCCTGCATGACTCATGTGTCCTCTTAGAAACTAGCCCCCCCCCCCCCCCCCCGTAGTACCCACACTATTTATTTCAGGAACCAGGCGGGTATTAGGGTCAACAACAGGCACCAGGGTACCGCAACACCCCCTGTCACGAGTACCAATGTGAAAAAAAAAGCTCATCATCATTTCTACGCCAGCATACCCAGATAAAGACTGACAAGGGACGCCAGGCAACCGGGACACTCCGATTTCGATGAAATTTTAGTATGATATAGTACTCAGAAAAATATTTGACACGTATTTTTTTATATCTGCTGATATCCAGTTTGAAGTGGTGAAAACCGCCCCTCAAGTTGAGGATGAAAAACACGTTTGGTCAAATATCTCGAAAACTATTGGTCGTGACAAAAAATTTTAAATGTACAGATTGTGTATTTATAAATGGAGAATTCATGGGTGTGAACAGATTTAAAGAAAAAATTATTTATTTAAAAAATATATTAAAAAATAATGTATTTTTTCAAGTTTTTCTTGCAAAATGTTGAGATATTTTTATGAAAATTTGTATACGTAAACTATAGACCATTACTGAAAATACGGATAAACTGGAATTTTTAATTTAGCCCATGTAATAAATACAGAGGGTATCCCTTGACTCGTGGACAACCGACTGGGAGGTGATTCTACATGCAAAAATAAGTCGAAAAGGAAGAATAAAATAACCAAGATATTTAAGTGGACAGAGTTCGTGAGACACACTGTATTTGTCGTTGGGTGTAGTCTTCTCATTACTACTTTGTAGTTCTTTAATTCTTTGTGTTGGTACGTAAAGAACTGAGGTTCCCTTTTTTTCTAGTTCAATAGTAATTAGCAAATATTTTTCAGCATTATCGGGCTATATTTTCATTTGCTTGTTATTTGACACTTTGAGTGTGTATTGATTTTTTGCTATTTGATCTAGTAACTCTTTTAATAGGTTTATGTATTCAATTCCACAGACAAATATGGATGGTGATTTCGATGAATTTATTTTTTCTCTGCTGCATTTTCATTTCCATTCATATTAATATCAGTTAGTGTGATGAATTTATTGAAAGTTTTTGTGGGGTTGTTCAACCAGCAGTCAGTACTTCGGGGATGTTTCCGTAAGGTAATTATCTTTTATGCATCGGTGCATGAAAGTTTCTCCTTATTTTGTATGTACTAGTGTCCATCAAAGCTTTGTGCACTTTGGGTGTTAAGTAACGGACTTGTCACATTTACTAATGATACAGCGCGTTGAAGACTGCGTACTTGAAATGTCAGGATAAGTGCATTGTCGGAAATTGTCTAAATGTAGTATCCCCGCACCATCTACAGTTTTCTCGTTTGCATTACTATGCATACATTATGTAATATACATAACTAATACGTTTTTTCGTTCTGACTAACGCGTCACGTTGTGTGTACTAGAGTTCCGATTAAGGTTATATTTATTTAGCAAATGCGGTGTATTGTGAGTCAATTCCCTACATGTATTTTGGTGAATGTAGTCTGTATACTTATTGCTGTGTCATGGCATTAATGGGTGTACTGTACGTTGCTGGAAAGATGTCCAGCGGGACGGCATTCTTGACGGCATTCGTTGACATAGTAGAAGAATTCTCATATCCGCGGGGATTCGTTTCAAGGCCTACCGCGTATACACGAAATATTAATAGTTAACATTCTGAGGTGCCCCCGCTATTGCTTTAAATTGTTCGATGTTGCTTCGATTTTGACGAATTTATAATTTGATAACCAATGACTAGAAACTCGAAATCGTGTAATTATTGGATGCTATAGAATTGTTTCTTTGAAAAAGACACGGACAAAAGTCTAAGAATAGCAGGTAATGCGATGGCCTACCACTACATTAAACGAGAAGAATTTTCTTCCTAAAGTATCTACCCCAGATAGGAAGCACAGCAAGTACCATAGCTATAAAGGAAGAATCATTTAGCTATTTAAAGTTTTATTTCAAGCCTCAAATTTCTTGCAAACATATATTACAATTATAACAGTTCAGTTTCGGTTTAACCGTCCTACCATACGGACGTCCGATACAGTATCTCTCGCGTGTACCAACTCATACAAGCTAGTGTTACTATAAGTGTAAGTGTAAGTGACAACAGTGCCAATTCCGCGTACCCATACGCGGAAACAAGCACAACTATGGACTCACCGACAAACCATCATCTGAGTACAGACGTCTTACGGTTACAAATCTGACGGAAAATAGCTAAACCAGAACCAGTCCCATAAAATCTTACTCATATGCCGCAAAACTCGACTCTCCACCCACGAAAGAACAAGGCATTATTATTCACGCAGTTGATGAAATAAGCATTCAAGAGTATGCGCATGCAATATGACAAATAACTAGTCCTAAAGCTATACAATTTATTTCAAAGATATCTAACAATCGTATATGTGTATACCTGGACAAAAAAGAAATAGCTTCGGGACTAACCAATCAACACAAATCAATTACTATAAACAATAAGTGTATTAATATGAGGCCTTTGCTAACGCCGGCTCAAAGAATAATTCTTTCCAACGTCTCTCCAATTATACCTAACATAGAAATTTAAAACATCTTCAAATGAAATAATATTAGACTATATTCAAAAATATCCCCCCTAAAAGCAGGAATGACTGATCCAGAATATGCTCACATACTAAGCTTCAGAAGACAGATATTTGTAGATCCTGAGGATGCTAACAAAATTCCTGCTTTCTTTTTACTCACCTTCGAGGACACGTTATACCGAATCTTCACCTCCACTGATAACCTTAAGTGCTTTATTTGCAAGCAAAAAGGACACGTAGCCAAAGACTGCCCGCAAAACTCAGAATCAAACCCAATCCCAGAAGCAACCAACACGGATAATAAGTTACCCCCCTCTCCAACCCTCGGTCCAACAACCCAAACTCAAGTAGTCAAATCGTCGACAATGACACTTCTTACCTTAACCGAGACGGCAACAGTGCTTACCAAAACACCAACTAATTTACAAACAGAGCCATCTATGAATCTAACAGGCACTAAAAGAACCCAATCTCAAACATCAGCTGATTCTTATCATGACTACGTGAACCTAAAAGATGTCATCTTCCAATCCTCCCCCTCCAATCAACCCACCGAAGAAGACCGCCCCATCCAAGAAAAAGGTAGTACACCCATAATCACCAGCACTAGACTACCAAAAACTGGAAGAAATGCTATCACCAGTCAAGGATATAATAGATACAATGGATTCTAAATATATTTTAAATTACACCCAGTTAAAAGGCCTTCTCGAAAACTCTTTTGGAGCACCTTATCCAATTGAAACTGCCAAAAATTACCAGTAATATCCCCGCACTTATTCAAATGCTTAGAGAAATCTACCCCCACCTAAAAGAACGAAGTATTAAAAATAGGATACATCGACTATGCAAAAAACTTGACAAACCTGAGGACCCACCTGAGAGCGACTCAAGACACTGGACATCGGAATCGGACATAGACAACATATAGTCAGACACAATAATTATTCCCCGAGCACCCGAATAATCGGACAAAAATGAAAAATATAATCCAATGGAATATCAATGGCTTTTACTCGCACTATGAACAACTACAATTACTAATAAATGAAGCTAACCCAGAAATTATATGCGTCCAAGAGACAAATTTCATAAACAACCACCAAGCAAAAAACAGAAAATACAAAATATATCGAAACAACAGACAAAATACTACCCATGCAAGTAGGGGAGTAGCTACCCTTGTTAGGAACAACATCAGCTCAGCAGAAATTCCGCTCGAAACACAACTTGAAGCAGTGGCAGTTACCTTCCTCACTCCCAAAAAGAAAATATGTATTTGTAATATCTATCTGCCAAACAGCCAAAGCCTAGAAATATCCGAAATTCAAAATATCATCCATCAACTACCTGACCCGTTCATATTATTGGGAGATTTCAATAGCCATCATACCCTATGGGGCTCAAACAAAATCGATAATAGAGGGAAGAAAATAGAAAAACTACTAGAAGACCACGACCTCATTCTACTCAACACCAAATCACCTACCCATCTAAATATAGCGACACATTCATTCTCAGCAATAGATCTCGCCTTTTGCTCACCCCAACTCAAATTGTCAACGGAATGGGAACCATTGCCAAACCTCTACGACAGTGATCATTACCCTATAAACATCAAATATAATGACGGAGTTGAAAAGGTTGACATCATACACCCACCTAAGTGGAAACTCCACACAGCTAACTGGGAAACATATAGTAGGAAAATTCTAAGCGAGCTCTTCGCCAAAAAAGACTACTCACCAAACGCCGCTACCATAAACGAGGAAGTAAACAAACTTGTGGAAATCATAGCCAACGCACCATCGGAATTTATTGAGAAAACTCAACCAAATGTACACAGAAAGCCGGATCCGTGGTGGAATAATGAATGTGAAACAGCCCGCAAAGAAAGTCACCACGCCATCAACATCTACAAAAAGCACCTGAACACCGAAAATGCAATAAAATTAAAAAAATTAAGGGTAAAATTAAGAAGAACATTAAAATCCAGCAAAAGACAATCATGGATCGACTTTACTTCATCCATAACACAAAATACATCATCAGCAGAGATATGGAATAAACTAAAACAAATCTCAGGGAAGAGGATGTCAATTTCCATTGCGTCGCTAACCAAAACAAACGGTAAAACAATATCATCTCCGAATGAAATAGCCAACATACTATCTGAAACCTTCGCAAAAAATTCGAACAACTCCAACTTTGACCAGCATTTCCTAAAATATAAATACGAAACTGAAAACCATGACACCTTGGAATCTTATTTGAACAGCAATAATACGATTTTAAATACACCCTTCACACTCGATGAACTTCAGTTTACATTAACCCAAACAAAAAACACCTCACCGGGACCAGACAATATCCCTAATATATTTCTTAAAAAATTACCTGACACAGCTAAAAACTACCTCTTAAAATTATACAATTGCGTATGGATACATAGAGTATTCCCTGAGATATGGAAATCTGCTGTAATAATCCCGATCCTAAGACCGGGTAAAGAAGGAAGCGAACCTGAAAGCTACAGGCCAATAGCACTGACTTGCACAATGTGCAGATCATTGGAAAAAATGATAAATCGTAGACACCGGTGGTTCCTAGAAAAGGAAAAACGCTTTCCGAATTTCAAAGTGGGTTCAGAACACACCACTCGACAACAGACCATCTGATCAACCTAGAAGCTAACATTTGTGTCGCACTTATATCCAACGAGGTCCTAGTAGCTCTATGTATGGACATAGAAAAAGCGTATGACATGGTATGGAGATACAGGATACTCAAAATCCTACACACTCTCGGAATCAACGGAAACATGTTTTTCTTAATCAAAAACTTCCTCCATGAAAGGACAATTCAGGTTAGAGCAAATGGGACTCTTTCCAGACCTACCACAATACAAAATGGCATACCGCAAGGGTTCATTATAAGCGTTACCCTATTCTTAATAGCCATCAACGATATCATTTCAAATATTGCAAAACCAGTGAAAGCATACCTTTTTGCGGACAATCTCACCATAGTATGTAAAGGCAAGAACATAAATACTATAAAAGAACTTCTTCAAGGCACGCTAGATAACCTATATACCTGGAGTAAGTCAACAGGATTCAAATTTTCTCCAAAAAAAACAGAGGGTATCGTATTTATCAGAAAAAGAAAACTCCCTACCTCCATCTCCAAACTCTACTTAGGCCAATCGGAAATCCAATTTACTGACACCATCAAACTGCTAGGCTTGTCCATGGACAAAAGACTAACTTGGAGCACCCATATCAAAACCATCAAACAAAAATGCACCAAAAGGTTGGACACTATTAAAACTCTAGCCCACAATTGCTGGGGTGCGAACACCACAGTCCTATTAAAAACATATAAAGCACTAATAAGACCAATACTAGACTATGGCTGCGCTGCTTACAGCTCAACAAAATCCAGTACACTCAAACAGCTAGAATGTATTCAGAACTCCGCCTTAAGAATTAGCACAGGAACTTTCCGCACTAGCCCGATCAGTAGCTTATTACGTGTAACCGGAGAAATACCTCTGGAGGATAGGAGGACACTACTCAGCCTAAGATACGCAATCTCCATAGGTTCAACGCCCAACAATCCTGCATATGAAACTATCTTCTCCAACAGATTTAAAAACCAATACGAGCGAAAACCTAAATTCCCAAGGCCACTTCGCCAAAGAATACACCATTATCTCAACTCGCTGCAAATTAAACTTCGACCTGTACCAGAACGTACAGACTCTAGTCTCCCTCCATGGACCGTCAAACCACCAGATATAAACCTCAACATGAGAAATATAAACCACACTAAGAATGAAATTAACCCACTCGAATCCAGAGCCAAATTCTACGAGATTCTACACAAAGCCAAAGATTCTTACCATATATATACGGATGCATCAAAAACCGAAAACAAAATATGCGTAGCAGTAGTCACCCATAATGAAAAAATCCAAGCTAATATTCACCACATATCAAGCATATTCAGTGCAGAAGCAATTGCAATACTTAAAGCACTTGAACTCTCTGACAATCAGCAAATTAGAAATTGTATGATCTTCAGTGTTTCCCTGAGTGTCATAACAGCAACACAAAATCTACAGAATGAAAATGAAATAATCTCAAGCATACAAGAAATATACACAGAAATGTTCAACAAAGGATTTTCAGTCACCATGACATGGATCCCCTCCCATCAAGGTATAGAAGGAAACGACGAAGCTGATGAAGCTGCCAAAGAAGCCACTTCATTGACACTTAACAGAGCGGTCAGTATACCATCCAATGATATTAAAAAATACATCAGACGTGAAATCATCGAGAAGTGGCAAAAAAAATGGTCTACCATAAACTTAACAAAACCACATAAAATACCAGAGCAATTTTCTAATCTCCTCCACAAGCTACCTTACAATAGAAAAGACCAAGTCAAGTTATCCAGACTACTTATTGGACACACGAGATTAACGCATAATTTCCTACTACTAAGAGAAGCTCCTCCACGGTGTGAATTCTGTGACCTACCACTCACAGTTGAACATATAATCATAAAATGCACAAAATTCGATGAACCACGCAACAAATTCAGAATCCCCAAGGAACTCAAGGACGTATACCAGTCGGAACAAAGCAGAGAAAACCTCCTCAAATTTTTCAAATCGACAGCCATATGGGACGAGATCTAGATAGTGATATAGTCGTCGCTAATGACCTAGTTGACGATGCGACATTAAAGAAAGAAAGAAGAAGAAGAAGAATTATAACAGTTCCATCTCTATATTTATGAACAAGAAAATGCAAGGTATAACTTAAAATGTATCGTTGCAACACGCGTCGACAATCTTATTAAACTTTTCTACGAAAACATTATTACAGAATTTTGTATTACCCAAATTCACATTAGTTTCAGATTACCTTTCCAAGATAATATTTATCTAACTTAATATACATACATACCTAATGAACTTCTAGGGTACGAAATACAGTGTTTCACGGTTGGCTGGAAAAGCATTCGACACCGAAAACTTCCAACTAACCGTGGAATACTATAGAAAGCAAATATGACCCAACGAGTGTATTTATTCTTTTTACTGTTGAGGAATTTCTGTTTCATTATTCTCAATGTATTCTGAATAAAACCTTTGTTCTCTTTCGGCCTTGTTATAAATTATATTTTAAATACAAAATATAAAGCATTCTTCTGTATACAAAACACATAAAATATTCTATTTAACCCTCGGACACCGAATGCTCGAGCAACGACGCGGAGTCCGAATGCCGGGTCATTTTGGTCCATAGTGAAAGTTGAGACATATTTGTTCATTTTGAAGGAAGATTTTGTAATAAATTTTGCTGTCATTATTTTTTAGCATTATTTTGTTATATGCTAGAGCTTTATTAGATAGAACTTTGCTAGATACACTTCTACCTTGCTGCTATATTGAATGCTGACACGCAACATCCATTGAGTTCCCATCCGCCGCAACAGTGTCGATTCGTCATTGTTTCTGTTAGAACGATAAAACGACAGTCGACTGTTGCAACAGGCGAGCTACGGGACGGGTCAAAAGGACCCGGCATTCGGTGTGCGTGGGTTAATAGTTTCTAGATGATGTTTTTTACAGAAAAAATTCTGCTATTGATATTAAAACTGAGATTCTAAGAATATGTGCAGAAAGATTTACAGGAAAAACTTTACATTCAATTTGTAACACAACAAAATTAATTTTTTAATCTTACCTTAACAGGATGTGGATCGACCGCATACGTGTCCAATTGTGACGCTAACCTAAGAAAGTGAGTTTCTGCTTGTACTGGCGTGAATCCCTTCAACTGTGTTTGATGCAGGTCCATAGCTTTTTCTTCAATAGCTTCCGTTTGTTTAAGCAACAATTTGTGCTCGGATATATAATTTCCTTCGTGAATGTCAGGATCATAATCTCCTAATTCACCTACAATTAAAAATAATCGGGACCATAAATTACTTGCACCACAGAACCTGCAATCGATATTTTCAATTAATGACAAAACTTTTCTATGCTACAATTTATTTACACAAACTATAGAGGAAGGTATTGTACCTCGGGTCATTTCAATATTTGCAGTTATCCTGTTAAAATTTTCTGTTACCGACACTTTCATGAGCGATAGACTGTTTTAACTTACTGAGATTAACAGTCGCAGACAAAGTGAACATTGTGGATTCACCCTCGTGCGTGTCTACACGGACGCTGACATCAACTCTCGCAAAAAATGTCGCATGTTTATAAATTACATTACACTTATGAGGAACTGTCGATTAGGGTATTATTGTAACAGTGCGAAGGGATGAGTGTGTGCGTGAGAGACGGTGAAACGGCGTAACCGAACGCGTTACAAAAGACTCAGCTTCTCCTTTCGAGTGGAAAAGAATAAAAAAGATTGTAAAGAGAAAAAAGAAGGAATAGTGGCAGAACAGGCATAGAGCAACGTGAGCGGGTAGTCAGCCCGCTGCCATTGCACGAATCAAATATCATCTTCTTTCTTTTGTAATTTTTAAGTAATTGTAACGATAATTGTTTAACTACGGTAGATGCAGGCGAAAAATGACTCTTGTAAATCAAAACGACTAATCGCCTTCATTGTAATGCAGAAGATAAAATAGATGCGTGGCCAAAAGGTTTTCCTTTTGGGCCTCGACCCGAGCTAATTTCTGGTCAACCAGCAAAGGAAATAGAGTTTATGGCTCTCCGCAGTGTTCCTGGTACGCGAAGTGCATGGATGCGCTGTGTCAAGTCACCACGTAGCCGTCTCTGATTTATGGCGTTCCTGGGACGCGCAGTTCCTGGATGCACCGCGACAGATTGTCCACACGTTGTTTATGGTAGAGGCGGCTTCGGAACCCCCAGTACTGGACTGGAACGGGGTGGTTAACGAAGTTGTTAAGAGGCGAGGAAAGAGCCCCCCCCCCCCCCCCCCCCGCTAAAACAGTTGACGAGAAATAGAAGGGGAAGGAAGAACAAAGGTCCAGGGTTCCTAAGGGACCACGAAATGAGACCCTTTGCGTTACTGCTAAGGGAGAAAGACAGTACACTGACGTGGTCAAAGCAGTCAGGAAAAACGTCTCGGCTGACCTCGAAGGGATACAACTCATGAGGCAGACCAGAACAGGGGATCTGCTCCTGGAATTAGGCAGGAACGCACAAACAGACACCCCGAAGGGCATAATCCAGAAGGGCATAATCCAGAAGGCCCTCGGGGAAGAATTCGTGGTTCGAGGGCTACACCCTAAACAGACGGTGGAGATCCTCGATGTTGACGCTCCTGCGGGGGGGTCTGAGATTGTGGTAGCAACCAGGAAAGGGAACCCTGAACTTCAGGAAACGGATATCAGAGTTAAAAACATCAGGAGAGGGCCAAAGGGGAACTCAGGTGGTATATATGTGAGATCGGGACCTCCCGACCCAACATAAGGGGAATCGTGGAAGTAAGGATGTCAGCGGACTGACGGTGACGTAGTGGATAAGGTAGCTGGCTACCAACACAGAGGAACTGGGTTCGAGTCCCGGGGCCGCGGTTCCCCTACTTCTCACAATTTCCCAAATTTTGGGGGCTCGTCTGGGATACTTGAAGTCAGGTCGCAATCGAAATAGAGTACAGCGGTGTATCGTGAATAAAAGTAGAGTGAATGTATTTGCACATCCGAGTATGATCGCCATGGAACAAGAGAGGAGCGCAGATAGCTTTACGGTTGCACAGTTGAGGGAAATATTTAAAAAACTAGCACTCCCATCAGTAGGAATAAAAAGCGAACTTATAAAGAAGTTAAACGATCAAGATCCGTCGGATGCGTGGAAATTGGAGTTAGAGGAAACGGAGGAACCTCTTAGCGGTGAAGGGACGGAGTCGTGGGCGGTAGGTGGAATAGGCGTGCACGAGAGTATGGGGGCCCTTATGCACAAACAAGAAATAGAGCTTCACCGCAAGCAGTTGAAACGGATACAACGCGAATTAGAGATCACGAGACGAGAAATGCAGGTAATGCGTGAGTCGCAGCGCCGAGTGTACCTGGCGACTTGTAGTACAGAGGTCACGAAAATGTGTCGGTGACGCATTCAAGAGTAAATGTGACGGCATTGGCTGATTTGCTTAGTCCCTTCAGCAGTAATTCGAAGGAGTTTGAGAATTGGGAGAGACAATTGGCCCTGCTCAGAGCAACGTACGGATTGGAAAAAGGTTCAACCAAAATACTGATCGGGATGCAGCTAAAAGGAAGAGCATTGGAATGGCTACACTCGAAGACTGAGCACACAGGGATGCCCGTGGACTCACTGTTAGCAAAGTGAAGGGGTGTCTTCCATTTTCCGCTCCGTAGATTGGCCCTGCGGCGACAGTTCGAGGAGAGGACATGGAAGAGGAGCGGGGCGTTCCAAGAGTACGCGCACGACAAAATAATTTTAGCCAACCGCGTACCAGTGGCCGAATAGAGATCGCTGACTACTTGATCGAGGGAATTCCCGACGTACGCCTAAAGGATCAGGCTTTGATGGGAGGGTATTCGTCAACGCCGACGCTGTTGAAAGCATTTAGAAAAATTACGTTACGAGATGAAAGTCTGCAGAGCACCATGAGGAGAATGGACCGGCAGGATGCGAGGAGCAGCGGACAGAACGGAGGAAGGAGAGAGCGAGCGAGCGGAGAACGGCCAAGAGAACGGCCCTGCTATAATTGCGGCATGCGTGACCACATCGGGGTGAATTGCCCCACCAAGGCGGAAGGTCCGATATGTTTCCAATGTGGTGTGCGGGGTCACCAGGTGTCAAGGTGTCCCAAAAGGGGTGGCGAACAACCCAAAAATAGCTGTGTGGCGAGCCAGGTAAAACCACGGAAGTTTAAGAAGCGGGTAGAGGTAAACGATTACGAAGTAACTGCGCTTATTGATACCGAGAGTGACCTTTGTCTGATGCGTAAGGAGCAGTACGTTAGAATAGGTTCCTCTCCGTTGAACACTATCGAGGTCAAATTTCGCGGTATCGGGTCCGATGAGAACTCGACGTTGGCCGAATTTAAAGCGAAATTGAGAGTAGACGGGAATGCCTACCCAATCGTCATCTGAGTGATTCCCAATAAAATAACTGAGTATGAATTTCTGATCGGTGCAGATTTTTTATACGCAGTAGATGTCAGGATGCGAGCGGGAAATGTGCATATTAGTCCATCGCTCGAGCAGTTCACAGGAAATAGCGACCTTCCCGAGGTTTTCCAAATAAATGTGTATGACCAGGTGTCGGATAAGGACGTAGACGTCGCGCATATACCGCGTAAAAAGCACAAGTGTTGAAGCGCAGACCGTACGGTGCACGGCAATTAGGCATATGGCCCGTAAGCCCTTTACTGACGGTCACCATCGTAAACCTGAAGTTCTTGGACGGCTGCCACGCACGTGGGCCGCAATCCAGTAAAGGCCCTAAAACATCGCCAAATGTCAGCGAAGGCCGATTTCCAGGAGCCTCAGAAAACCCCATTAAACATAATTTCTGACACCTCAAGATTCCTCTTCGCGCTCTCACACACCTATTTTCAAGCGTACCATCACACCTAACATACAACTAAATTATAATCCCGACAAGTGAGTCAATCATTTGTAGGCATTTGTACGGACACAGGTGTGTCGTAGGCCGGCGACAGCCAACGGTTGCCGATTGCGCGACGAGAGATGACAATGTATGTAGCCGTTGAAGCTGTTCGTCGCAGAGGTCGACGACTCTCGATCCCCTGTGAGTCTTTTGTTTTTGACATCACGCGTTTAACGAAAAACCGTCGCTGGGTTCGAGGAACAGCTTTGGCGGCAGTCGATCTCGAGATAAGATATTGAGAGGTTGACTCAAAGATCAGCTTCCGTTTTTTTTGTTATATGCACTGTTCTATTTTATTTTTAATTAAAATATATATATATATATATATATATATATATATATATATATCGCCATCCACACATTATTCCACCATCAACTATTACAACCATCCTCCGCGGATTTAATTAACCAACGAGGAAGTCGGTGACGCGTCAAAGGTCATCAAACCAACGGCGAACGTCTCCGGCGTTCAACCACAAGAGTAAAATAGAAAATTTAATTCGCGAGTATACACCGGTTAAAACGCGAGAGGTAGGCATAAAGAGGTCAATCGTTCTTAAAGACGAAGAGCCGGTTTTCCAGAGAGCGAGGCGATTAGCGCCAACGGAGCGCGAAAAGGTAAATGAGCAAACAGAAGGGTGGTTGCGTGAAAATATCATAGAACTGTCCCTGTCGGAATATGGAAGAAGAAGGACGGTGCAGTATGTTTGTGCGTTGACTACAGACGTTTGAACGAAAAAGTAGTTCGCGATTGGTACCCACTACCGCCTACAGAGGATCAATTGGATTTGCTTCAGAGCGCGAGATTTTGCAGCACGTCGGACTTAAAAAGCGGGTTTCCCACGTCGCGCTAGAGGAACGGAGCCGAAAGTATACCGCTTTCGTTGTCCCCGACGGACACTATGAGTTCCTTCGAGCCCCTTATGGCCTATGCAATTCGCCACCTGTATTTCAGAGATACATAAACGCCGTTTTCAAAGATCTCATACGCGATAAAATCGTAATAACATACATAGGATGATCTCGTAATTCCTTCCGAGTATAGCGAGTCGGGGATAAGCGGATTGAGGGCGGTATTAACGATTGCAAGCGAGGACGGATTAATTATTAATTGGAAGAAATGTCGTGTCCTTCAAGAGGAAGTCGAATTCTTAGGCCATATCTTGCGAAATGGACACCTGCGTCCGTCGGTGCGCAAGGTAGATGACGTTAGGAAATTCCCTGAGCCGTCCAGCGTGAAACAAATACAAAGTTTTCTAGGATTATGCGAATATGCCCGGAGGGTGTCGTGCCGCAGTATGCTAGTATAGCGCGCCCATTGCTTAATTTGTTAAGAGCTGGAGTACAATTTAAATTCAACGAGGAAGAAAGGGCAGCGTTTGTTAGATTAAAAGAAATATTGAGCGACAAATCTGTATTGTGTTTATATTGTCAAGATGCCGAAACGCAGTTGCATACTAACGCATCAATGCATGGCTATGGCGCGATACTCCTCCAAAGAAGTACGGATGACAATAGGATGCATCCTGTATATTACGCGACCGGGAAAGCTACAGCGGCGGAATCGAGGTATACGAGCTATGAGTTAGAGGTATTGGCAATTATAAAGTCGTTGTGCAAGTTCCGGATGTACTTGTTAGGCATATCGTTCGAGATACTCACGGATTGTCAAGCATTTGCATTAACGATGCGGAAAAAGATTTGTGCTTTCGCGTGGCGAGATGGACCCTACTATTAGAGGAGTTCTACTATGAGATAGAGCACAGGCCCCGGAAGAGCATGGTGCACGTCGATGCGCTTAGTCGCAGTCTGCTGCCAAACTGTACCTTAATAGAAACGCACGACGATACCATAACTTCGCAGTTTAGAAGGGCGCAGCGCGGGGACAGAGACGTGGAAAAAAATTAGATCTTGCGATGCAGTAAGTATTGGCGGCTATACAGTGCGAGGAAATCTATTGTTTAAAGAGGTAGGCGATAAGCTGCTATTAATAGTCCCCAGTTCAATGCAGAGTCAAGTCATCCGAAAGGCGCGCGAGAGAAGCCATTTTTCCGTGGGGAAAACGGAAGCGTTATTGCGGAACGATTATTGGCTCCCGAATGCGAGAGCAAAAATCGAGAAAGTCGTGCGAAGTTGGGTGGCGTGTATCCTTGCCAATGGGAAACAAGGCAAGACGGAAGGATTGCCGAATTCGTTGAACAAACGTGAAACCCCGCTGGAAACGTTTCATATAGATTATCTCGGGCCACTGCCATCCACTAAGAAAAGCTGCAATCATATTTTGGTGGTAGTCGATGCGTTTTCTAAATTCACGTGGTTGTACGCTACTAGAAGCACGGGAGCCGCGGAGATAATCACGAGATTGCAAAAGCAATCAGTGGTTTTTGGAAATCCCCGTAGAATCATTTCCGATCGGGGAACAGTTTTTACGTCGGGAGAATTCGCGAGATACTGCGAGGAGGAAAAAATTCAACACCAGCTAATCACGATCGGCATTTCAAGAGGGAACGGTCCAGTACAGCGTGTAAATCGCACCGTTTTACCTTTGTTAACGAAATTGGCACATCCGAAACGCGAGGAATGGTACAAGTATTTACAGTTACCGCAACAATATCTAAATACGACGATGCACCGGGGCATAGGTACGACACCGTTCCGCGTACTTTTCGGAACCGACGCGAGGTTACAAGACAATCCGGAAGTTCGGGAATTGTTAGAAAAAGAATGGGTTCGGAAAGGAAAGCGATCGAGGCGATACAGAGAGAGAATAGGAACGGTTGCAACAAGAGAGCTTCCGTCTAGGACGGCAAGGAAAATAATCGAGAGCGGGAAATTAAAAGTTGGCTTTGTCAACTGCAGGGCGTGGCCGGCCCTGTAAATTACACACTGCTATAGGTGCCATGACTTGAGTATGCGTAGGCGCAGACCACACTATTAGCGGATGTAATGAGGACAACCCAAAGTGTGGCCTATGCTGGGGCGGAGGCTTGAGAGTAAGGATGTGGGGTACATTGCGGGCTCTGCTTTAAAGAGGCAATGATGAAGGCGAGGTAGAATGGACCCAGAAGTCCGCCTAAAAGACACAATTCACGATTCTACAGGCCAACTTGAATAGGTGCAAGCTTGCGCAAGACCTACTATACCAGACGGCCTTAGATCTTGAAAGCGACCTGGTAGTGAATAGCGAGCCAAACGTCGCCAGGGACTCTTGGATCTCTGATACTAGGAACGATGCGGCGTTGTGGCTCACTGAAAAGGGCAGGAGAACTTTGGGCGGACTAGAGAAAGTGATAGTCGGTGAGGGTTATGTGGGTCTGGAGTTGGGGAAGTGAGTAGGTATAAGCTGCTACATCTCCTCCAACGTTAGTATGGAGAATTACGAAAAGGTAATCGAAAAAATAGAAAGGATCTTCAGACATATATAACACGAAGGAATTCTGCTAATGGGGGCCTTGTATGTTAAATCCCCCATGCGGAGGTTCAGGAGACTCGGCAGGAGAGGAATGGTGCTGATGGAGACATGTAGTGGGAACGAGTGGGTTCCTATTGTCTCCAAAGGAGGGCACACATTCCAAAGGAGCTGTGCAGTGAGCAAGATTGATATATTTATAGCGGATTAGAGGTCGGTGAGCAAGGTGGTGGAATCCAAGGTTTTGGACCTGTTCACGGCCTCTGATCACAGACACGTCATACACGAGTTTGCCTCGACAAAGCGGAGCAGAAACCAACAGGGCCCGCTAAAGGTTAGAGCCGAATGGCTCAAAGCCAATATAGATCTGGCCAGTATCAAAAGAGGCAACAAGGGCATCAGCTGCATGAACGATGTAAGTACCTTTGCCGATGAATTAAATGATGCTGCAGTATGCAGTGCATATAAGACCCCGGCAGGAGGCAAGATCAAGAGCCCGAACTACTGGTGGACCGAGGAAATTCCAGAATTGAGAAAAGCAACATTTAGAGCCAGAAGAAGAATGCAAAGAGCAAGGGCTAAAGACAAAGGACGAGGAATCAGGATCATAGAGTATAGAAATGCCAGAAGAGACCTGAACAGGACCATTCTGGCCAGTAAGAAAAAAAACGTGGGAGGATCTTTGCGCGCAAGTGAATGGGAATGTTTGGGCACGACCCTATAAGATGGTGAAGAGGGCCCTAAGGGGAGCTCGGGGCAATACCACGCTTAGCGAGGAGCAGACAGAGAAGATGGTTCGGACCTGTTCGTCATTACACCGGACGACCCCACCCCTGCTGACACGGAAAATGGAGTACACTAACCTAGTGGAAAAAAGGAGTGCCGAGCTGATAACAATACGCGAGGTTATGAAGGAGGCCGGCAAGGTCAAAATCAAAAAGGCACTTGGCCTGCATGGTATGCCAGGCGAGACAGTGAGCCATTTAGCCAGAGTCTTGCCGGAGAACATATGGGAATTATTCCTCGCCCACGTGGCCCCCAGCACCTTCCCAGATGCCTGGAAGAGAGCCAAGCTCGTTTTGATTCCAAAGAGGCCGGGCAAAGAGGGGTATCGTCCCCTATGTCTGCAGCCAGTAATTGCAAAGTGGCTAGAATATATCATTAATGGCCAGCTAATTAAAGAATTCGAGAGCCAGGGTGACCTCTCTAGGAACCAATTCGTATTTAGGGAGGGCAGACATACTGCCCATGCCCCTAGCGAGATCATCCGAACCTGAGATTGGTGTAAAAGGGTTGGGCATCACTGCCTACTGATAACGTTGGACGCCAAGAACGCCTTTAATACCGTACGGTACAAGGACGTTGTGGAGGCCGTGGAAGAGCGGGGTTTTTCGGTCCATCTAAGGGAAACCTGGCTGGCTATTTTAGAAACAGAAAGACAGTATATACAGCCACAGATGGGACAAGAGACATGGGGGGCCACGCTGGGGTACTGCAAGGTTCCATTATGGGCCCCATACTATGGAATCTCACGTTTGATAGTCTGCTCCGAAGGTAGATGCCGGAGAGGTGCAAGTTATCGTAGAAGGCAAAAGCTTGGAGGTCATCCGCGGCAAGGCTGAATCCCTCATGAGGGTCTTGCTTAAATGGTATAGGAGCAAGAGTCTTTCCCTTGCCATCGAAACAAACCGAAATGGTTTTACTAATGCGAAGGAAGGTGGGTACCTCTTTGGACATATTCTTTGAGAAAAACAGAATACAGATGAGTAGCCAAATCAAGTATCTGGGAGTCTGGCTAGAGACAAACAGGACGTATAGACGCCACATAAGTACGGCGGCAGAGAAGGCATGGAAGGTCGCTGGGGCATTAACGGGCTTGCTGCCGCACATGGGAGGGAGGCTGAGGGGGTCCAAAAGTAGGGTACTATACTATAAGATGGTGGAGTCCACCCTACTATACGGAGCGCCCATTTAGGGGGAGGCGGTGGCCTATGGAAATATCAGAAACATACTAATGGCGGCACAGAAGGTTGCCCTAAATAGAGTTGCGAGGGCATATCGCACCGTGTCAGCAGCTGCGATGCAATTTATATCAGCGCAGATTAGGAAAAAATTTGCGGAAGAAGAACAGGCCAAAGTATACAAGGGCACAATTAGTACGAAAAGTTGGTTACAAGCGAAGGAGAGCACGTCACCAACTAGTGTAATGCGGGACTGACAAGAGCTCTAGGACACCTCCACCCATGAAAGGTGGACACATAACCTCATTCCGAATATCGAGAGGAGGTCCCAGGTCGCGGTTAAAATCTGTACTATCATTTCACACAGCTCTTGGCAGGACACGGCTGTTTTAACGCGTATACAGAAAGGATTGACAAGGTCACTTCAGCCCATTGCTGGTACTGCGATTGTCAAAAAAACGATATTGCACATACAGCTTTCAGCTGCAGAAAATGGGCCTCGCAAAAGAAGGACCTGGAGGACAAACTGCGAGAGGTCCCCTCTGCGAAGGCTCTGAGAAACGATCTGTGTAGCGGCGACATAAGTAGGATTGAGGCGTGGAAGGACTTCACGATTCAAGTCCTTAAGGAAAAGGAGAACGAAGAATGCCGTAGCGTTTCGTTCGCTTTAATTGTGAATTTCTAGAAAGGTGCAAGCTGCCACACAACGCGAGTATTGCTTGCCCAGTTACAACGAAGCCGTGTAAAAATATTTATCACATGCAAATGGCTAACCGAGTATTCGGGATAAGTTGGTCAGATCTGAGTTATCGAAAGATGCTCCCGGTTTTAGCAAAGTTAACTTTAATCCCGTTATAGTTCTGCGTACAAAACTACACGATTCTCGAATATCGCTTACAGAATTATTCGTGACAAGATTCTTATAGTACAACTTTTGGAGTCATCTCGGCCGATGCTCGGGACGAATGATGCCCACGGCGCGATCTATCGGTTCTTATATTTGAAAAGAGGAGTGGGGATGAAATGTAACGCAGGTGGTGGTGGCGCTCATAATGGTAGGGGTACGTGCAGGCCACTCCCACTCTTGTACTGTATGAACAACTCGTTCGCGCGGCTAAGTCTCTTGTAAAATAAATTGTGGAAAATCGATACGAGACTAGGTATTTGTAGGTGTTTACGGATTCAAGCGCAAGGGATACAATGATGGATTCGTAGCAGTACACTTAGGCACCTTCCTTTCTGCGCAACTGGTTTTGCGGAGCAGTTCCGTATCGCGTGTGAGCGGTGCCCAAGAATACCGCTTACAATTAGTACCGTGCCATGATGGGTGCCGATGCCACAACTTATAATATTTTAAAATTACATAGTGATATTATAGCCATCGAGCCAAATGGCTTCCGAGTGAAAAAATGGGAAAAATTTGACGCAGACGTCACACGTATACAGGGTATCCCAGCTTATCTGTTACAATCTCATATTTGCCAACTTATTAAAGATACAAATAATATTTTATATGGAATTTTCATGATAGGAGGATGCACTCCTTTTGGCGAAGACGATATTTTTTTACGTTATTATTTTAAGAGATGAAGGTCAAGTCCGCTTTTTTTTAATGGAACTATGTATTCTTGTACAAACCATTTAACAACGCTTTCTAAGGCGAATTCACTGACCTTTAGTGTATTTACCCGATTTTAACTGATTTTCGAGATTACGTGCTTACAAATTTACTAATTTTCAACAACGGAAATCCGGCCGAATAGGAAGTACCGATGGTAGTCTTGTCCGCGCCTCAAGTGCCACGTGTTAGACATTGCCTCTGAAAGAGATACGAATGGTATGCACCAAGAGCGGTAGGCCCAAACTCTGGACAATTGTTTTTCACCACAGATTCTGCATTTGCAGGCTCCAGAAAGGCGTCATTGACATTTTACAACGTAAAACTATTGTACATAGTTTGAGCCTGTCGTTCTTGACGTAGACCATTCGTATCTGTTTCAAGAAGCAATGTCTAACACTTGTAACTTGAAGTGCGAACCACCACTAAAAATTAAATGTAAAATAATTTAAAAATTAAAGTTGAAATAAATTTGTGAGCGCAATATCTCGAAAACCAGTTAAAATCGAATGCATACATTAAAGGTCAATGAGTTCACCTTGAAAAGCACTATCAAATGATCTGGACAAGAATGCATAGTTCCATTTAAGAAAGCGGACTTGACCTTTATATCTCTTAAAATAATAATGTAAAAAAAATTTATCTTCGCCAAAAGATGTGCTCCCTCCTACCATGCAAATGCCATATAAAACATTTTTTGTATCTTTAATAAGTTACGAAATATGAGCTTGTAACAGATAAGCTGGGACGCCCTGTACATGTACAGTCGCGGCCACGATATTCCGAGGTTGCAAAATCAGTCAGTCGTCAAAGTAAATGAAATCCGATGTGAAATCCGAAACTGTTGTTTCGGCGATAAATGGGAGGATAAGGACCTGAAACTCCGGCCAGTGCCGCACAAATAAATGTTAGTAGGGTGTCAGTGTACTTTAGCTTCGCAGTTAAAATGAATTTTATAGAATATCAATCGTTATTTGCATATAGGAAAAAATTCTAAATAATCCAAATAATAATTAAGATTTGTTGAGTTACGAATACCATTGATCCTAACGCATCGCTCTTTTATTGTACACAGAAAACAGAACGCAGTACACAACCCTGAGTGCCGCGACATTAATCGGCACCGCTTCTTGACGCTTTAATTTACGACCTCAGAATATCGTGGCCGCTACTATCCATTCGTTGCATGTGCGTAGCACTTTGTAAGAAAGAAAAAGAAAATCTCAATAGATCTTTTTAACGTACAGACCTCGTCATTTTCTAGTGGTCCTATCCGACGATGAGCTGAAGCTGGCAACCTGTACAGCTCAGCGAACTTTTCCCCCATTTTTCCTACCCTACCTTCTTACCCCTAGTTAAACTTTATCATTTTTGGGGAATAAAGATGTAAAGTAGTAATAGATAAAAAAAAGGTATACAAATATTTTATTTATAAATGTAACCAAAGATATTGGTCTTTAAACTTCTATTAGTAAGACGCGTGTTAATTTGATCCATTTCGCGCGCAACCTTCTTTTATGAGTATACTAATCAAAGACAAAAAGTGCAAACATTATGTTTTTATTACAATCTAGACCCAACAATTAATCAGGGAAACAAGTTTCGCAGAGATGATTCTATTATTTCCGTTCCAATCATAAGTATTTCGAAGGACTTTTCTTTAAATAAAAATGATTTCTTCTTTACAGCACCGATTTTGAGATTCGATCGGATTCGCTTTAATTTTTAAAAAAAACTACACAAGTATGCTTTGTTAATAAACACTAAAAAATCCAAGTGACGCAAGCTGCCGTAATAGTAAAAAAATTTGTCTACAAAAACTTACCGACAGAAAAATAGAATTAATATTTTAAGACAGTTTTCCTATCAATTATTTCGTCATTGTGTTAAAAAAATGTGTGTATTACTACTGGAAATCACTTATATACCTTCGACTTAACATTCCAGTGTGGAAAAAAGATGGCACATATGATTGTGAAGTGGATTGAATCAAAGCACCGTAAGTTGCTGGAGCATGTAGTACGTACTAACAGACGACTCTCTCAAGAACCGTATGTCTTGAATATTTTCTTCATTATACAAAATATGAAAAAGTGTTTAAGGCAAAGTTTATTTCTTTTTAGTAAAACTATTGAATGTTACGAAACTTTCTACATTATTTTGTTAAAAAAATATGGAATGCACACCCCCCTGCAACCCCCGAGTGCTTGAAGCAGTATACAGTGTATCATAAAGAAGGCATCACCGAACCGTAACGTGCACAACAAGAATTTTGTCTTTATCTATCATAGTTTTTGAAAAATTAATTGTGTCCAGCTAAAGGTGACATTTGCCCCACTGTGGAAAGGGAGAAATAATCGAAGTTTATTGGATCCATTCCTCTTTGAGGGAATCTAGTTTCCCGGATTGCTCGGTTTGTCGCGGTCCCATTGTGTCAGCACGCCGTTTGAGCAAGTGCCCGGAGTGCATCCGGAGGTTCCTCTTATCTGGTAATAGCCTCAGGCATTTCAATAATTTCGATTCGTCAACCCACCGAGCTATCCAAGAGGGAAGGACCCATCTACTCGGTTAATCTCTACTACAGAACCGGAAAAATCCAGACCAGGCGTGGCAGTACGTATAACTGATAAGACTATCTTCGACCAATCAAGCCATCTTTTTTATTTTTTTATTGTTTCAGTTTTTTATACACTAACAAAGCAGCAAATGTTTACGTAAAATATAACTTTATCTTTTAAAATGGCGTAATTTTGTAAATTCTTCCACATTTAGAAGTTGTACACAGACAAGTCATAGCCAATACCATACAATTTAATAAAATGACATCCATTTTTAGTTCGGATTATTGTAGCAACCTGAATCTTACAAACAACAGTGCAGCTATGTTCGCACTACACACATGTCCGAAAATTAATTTGTCGGCTATATTTGCTTATATACAACTTCGACAATCTTTTTAAGTAATCTACAATACATCCTCTTTCTAATAAAAAAAATTAAATCAATACATCGAGCAGTTTTTCTCGAATAAATTCTTGAAATGTTCCTTTTTTTACAGTAACAAAGGGACGTACACCAATCAACACACTTATCTGTAAGAAATATCATTGCTTTCTTTTCTTATCCGCAAAGCATAAAGATTTAAATAAAAGAGGAAATTTCTGACAACTTTACTAAAATGTAATAGTCTGCGTTTAATGAAGAATTAACTCACTTTGTACGATGCATGCCGCGAGCAGTGCTGCTTCACTTGGACTACAATACAGTCTTCCATGAAGAAGGTCTCTCTTCAGCTGCTGGTAAATCTGATACCTAGTAATTTCTTCCTTTAGTCTCAGAGGATCCGGGGGATAGAATTTTACGCGAAAACTAAACAATATCGGCTCCATGTCTGAAACAGATTTATAACAAAAAGTGAAACATACTTAAATAATATTTTTGTCTACGTATCTAAAATGAATACTGTAACTTGCGGAGACTTCTGATATACAGTGAGTAACGAAAATATTCGAACACAAGGCTATACTTGTATTTATCTTCTTATATCCTACTTATTCATGCATAAAATAAGTTCATTGATTTTCCCAGTAATAAGTCATTTATCATAGTCATTATATAGACTAAAATTCTTTGGCTTATTCATAAACATTACATTGTAGTTAACATTAATTGAAAAGGTACGTGCTGATTGCATTACAAAAATATTTGGACAGATTATACATTTTTCGGATTACATTGTTCAACAAATTTTTTCTGTATCGCGTACTTTTAATATTGACTATGCGTTTCTGATAGATGTTTATGCACTGATTACGAATCTGTAAGCCGTTGATTTTCATCACCCTCAGTTTTTGAAAAAAAATGCAAATTCTCAACTTCAAAGATGTTTTGGGCTTTAACGGTAATACATACTCAGTTGCCTTTTGCGTTACATGATTCTTTGGACTCTCCCGAATAAAATGATATTATACATGTGTTTTAACATTATAAAAACATATCCATGTTTAAACAATGATTAAAGTGAAAAGGACATCGGAAACGTACCAATTTTTGCGGATATTTTTAAATTTATTTTAAAAATTAAGGGTCTAGGAGGAAATCTAACTAACACCACGCGATAGAGCAAACCTTTTTCCTATGGAAAAAGACGGTCCTGTGCTGTTTTTAATACACAAACGACATAGTTTGGCAAAACATGCGGCGCCAACAGAGGTACTCAACACCGGTGGTCTCCCAGCATACTAGAACGACTAAACGCGTGTGATTATGTCACGGTGAGTGGTAGGGAAGGCCACCGCCGCTACTGTGTACCACTACCGGCGCCGTATGTTTTGATAAACAATTGCACTTCTGTACTGAAAACAAAACGGAACTTGTACCCTTTCTTGATGCATTCCGTAGGAGAACGTTCAGCTCTATCGCGTGGTGTAGTTAGATTTCCTTCTAGACCCGTAATGGCCATCCGGAGCGCAGCCCTACTCCGGCCTCCCCCCACTCTAGGTCCATTCACTGCGTTTCAGTTCCCTCCAGTTCCCCCTCGGCCCGTCATCATCCAAGATTATAGTCTGTATGAGGCGAATGGACGCAGAGTGGGGGTGGGCCGGAGTGGAGCTGTGCTCCGGATGGCCATGACGGTTCTGGACGCTTAGTTTTTAAAATAAATTGAAAAATGTCTTCTAAAGTTGGTGTGTTTTCGGTGTCCTTCACGCTTTAATCATTGTTTAAACATGTTGAAGTCTCTATAATGATAAAATACATATCATTTAATTCGGCAGAGCCCAAAGAATCACTTCGCGCAACGATCAACCGAATATCTATTACCGTTAAACCATAAATCATCTTTGAATTTGACAATTTGCATTCTGTTTTAAAATTGATTTTTTCGATGATGATGGAAACAAACGGCTTGCAGATTCGTATACAGCACACAAAAATCTATAAGAAAGGCATACGGAATATTAAAAATTCAGGTATGTATTGAACAGTGTCATTATTTCTTCGAATTCATGAAACTGAAGATCGCGTTATGTTTACACATATTGAGTATATGGCAGCACTACACGGTAAAATTCTTAATAATTTTTCTGTTTCATATTTCACTTTCGTGAAGATGGGTCGCGAAACCAGAAATACTTCGTTTGATACAAGCCAGTTTTTTCTAGTGCGAAAAAGGCAAGGCGTACCGTGAGATTGGAAATATGTTGAATTTAAGCAAGGATACTGTGGCCGATATCATCAGGTGATTCAATAAGAATAATCGTATTGAATCGATTCTACAAACTGGTTGACCAAGAATTCCCGATAATAGACACAAGACGAATTCTACAAAAAATACAAGATCCTTTTGTGACTGTTCCGAAATTAATATCTTCAAGCAGATAGACAACAAGTTAAAACGAACGATTATAATGGACGAGTTACTTGGACATAGCCCTTTATCGATGAAGCAAAAAGGAGGAAACGATTAAAATTTTCCAAGGAACTTGTCTGCAATGTCCAAGAATAGCGGAGTGGCGTAATTTTTGCTGACGAAATTAAGTTCAATGTTTCACCACACCAGTTCCAAGCCGATATCTATGAACCTTTTGATGGTATCTACATAATTTTTTTAAACTTCTTGATGAAACATTATGAAGGGGCGTTTTATAGTATGTAAACGAAAAGAATCTAATCGGACTCCAAACATGGAAAACGAAAGGCAACTTCAATTTTCAAATAGATTGTGGAGTAAATATTTATACCGGGTGCTTCTCCACACGTGTCAAAAATTTTAAGAGGTGATTCTACAAGCCAAAATAAGACGAAAATCAAGAATAAAAAAATCGCGTCCGAGGCTTCATTTTTGAGTGATCGATGTGTAAAAAACGGGCTAAAAACGCCTGTCCAGCGGCAGTACTTCATACGCGCGCAGTGTCTGCCATCGCGCGCCAAGTTCCCCGTACAGAGTGCTCGCCTACCGATGTAACAGAAACTATGACATACCGTATGATGCGATAAGACACTACATTCTTGCGACAATTTATGAAGAAGCACACACCTTTCGTTGGCGGCATTAAACCTCCCTACTTGAAAAAATCCACAAGGACATATCAGAACCCGACTCACAGGATTCTCAAGCAGAGAGGGTGAATGCAATTTCTAATTCACGATTTTGTTAAAAAAAATCACCCACGCACCGCGATTATTGTATTCGCAAGTGTCATGTGTACACGCACCACGATCGTCCATATCATCACACACACGCATCGCGATTATTTCATTCGCAAGTGTCCATGAGAATTACACGCACTATGATTGTCCCCTTCGCGAATGTCCACAAAAAAATGTTCAAAGCATGCACAAAATTTTGCACCTGAAAACACACGCCAGGCGATTGTCCCGTTCGCGAGTGTCCACTTAATCACACACATACGCACTGCGATTACTTTACCCACGAATGCGAGACTACTTTACTCACGCACAGAAAAATAGTACAAACGAAAAAAATCTCAAAAGCTAAAACTAATCCATACACTGAAAGTAAAATTAAATTGAAAAAGAGACTGCTTTCTACGCGAGAAATATTTCCTGCCGATTACAGCTGTTTTCTCGTTCGCAATAGCCACCAAACTGAGGAGACCTTGGACAAATTCCATTCGAGAGACTAAAAACTGTGTCGATGCTTTGTTATTAATCGGTGTGTCCTTATTTATCCCTTGCAAGCTAGAGATCCGGGCAGCGGTAACTCGATCCCGATAGTCGAAACTGTTTATACTTTGTAGATACCGCGACGAGTGTCGTTGAACCGATCGCTTTCATTTCTTTCCAACGATGCAGTATTCTTCCAAATTTCGAGGTAGAAAGAAGTGTTCGTGTCTGGTACTGTGCGGTTTATTTTATAAAAAGTATAAAATTAGAATGTCTGGAGAATTAAAGAATTCTTAGCACCGATGCTGAAGTTTCTTCCGTTATGACGGTTCACCGTTGAACAGCGACAATGTGTTGTGCGTATGATCAGTAATCTCGTGTCATCGTTCGTCGTCAACGGCCTCGGATGCGTAAATTTCATTTATCCGCAGACTCTAGCGTGTGTAATTCATATGGACAGTTGCAAGTCAAATAATCGCGGTGTGTGTGTGAGTGAAGTGCGCAATTACACGCGTCGGAAGGATCACTTTTACAGAGATGACAGAACGATAGATAGAGGAAACGTTGGTTAAATTTCACGCAAGACTGAAAACTGTTACGCAAATGTGTTAGTGTAGAACATGTGTGCGTTCCTGCAAAGTTGGGCATTATTCGAATTATTTCGAATAAATATTTATCTCAAATAATTATCTCAATAATTGATTCGAATACCGATTGCAAATGTATTCGAATAATCTATTCGAATAATCTACTCGAATAACGATTGATAAATTATTCGAATAATAATACGAATAATTGTTGATTGTTTTAAAACAAACGAAAAATTAAATCAGTTTTTATCCGAATAAATTCTTCTATAAATAAGTTCCTATTCGAATAAATTCTTCTTCGGATAAATTCTTATTCGAATAAATTCTAATTCGTTAGTGACGGATAAGATTTTATTTGTTACTCTTATTCATTATCTGTTATCTGAATAAAATTTTGCCCAACGCTGCATTCCTGCCGGCACGTGCAAATATCGACGCTTTTCTGTTTAAATGCCAGTGCCTTTACATTGTCTCATCTCTCGTTCGTTGACTTCGGCCTCTCGAACAGCTGTAATCAGCAGAAAATATTCCTCGCGTAGAAAGCAGTCTCCTCTTCAATTTAATTTACTTTCAGTGTTAGGCTTAGTTTTAGCTTTTTAGATTTTTTTCGTTTGTAGAGTTTTTCTGTGCGTGAGTAAAGTAATCTCGCATTAGTGAGTAAAGTAATCGCAGTGCATATGTGTGTGATTAAGTGGACACTCGCGAACAGGACAATCGCCTGGCGTGTGTTTTCAGGTGCAAAATTTTGTGCATGCTTTGAACATCTTTTTGTGGACATTCGCGGACGGGACAATCATAGTGCGTGTAATTCTCATGGACACTTGCGAATGAAATAATCGCGATGCGTGTGTGTGATGAAATGGACAATCGTAGTGCGTGTACACATGACACTTGCGAATACAATAATCGCGGTGCGTGTGTACGTGCGTGTGGGTGATTTTTTTGGACAAAATCGTCAATTAGAAATTGCATTCACCCTCTCTGCTTGAGAATCCCGTGAGGCGGGTTTTGATATGCCCTTGTGGATTTTTTCAAGTAGGCAGGTTTAATGCCGCCAACGGAAGGTGTGTGTTTCTTCATAAATTGTCGCAAGAATGTAATGACTTGTCGCATCGTATGGTATGTCATAGTTTCTGTTACACCGGTAAGCGAACACTCTGTACGAGGAACTTGGCGCGCGATGGTAGACACTGCGCGTGTATGAAGTGCTGCCGCTGGACAGGCGTTTTTAGCCCGTTTTTCACACATCGATAACTCAAAAATGAAGCCTCGGACGCGATTTTTTTTATTCTTGATTTTCGTCTTATTTTGGCTTGTAGAATCGCCCCTTAAAATTTTTGACAGGGGTGGTGAAACACCCTGTATGTCTACATAGTCTTTACTAAACTGAGTAATTTTTACTTGAAACGTTCTTCAAAACTTGGGCCGTATGAAAAGTTATAACAGTTTGAACTGTCTATGTGACGTCCGCACCAAATTTTTCCAAAAATCTAAAATACTATAAACTGGAGCATCGGGTACTAAGCGGTCCTCTGGGGCACCGTCCCCACGTAGTACGGCGCTGCTGCGCAGAACCGATTGCGCACAAAGTAAGGTGCTTGAGCGTACCGCTGCGGGTCGAGTATTCGATCTCTGTGCGTTGAAGCGTAACGATTACACGCCTAGCCGTATCGATTTTCGCGTATAATTTTACGATACAAGGGTGGGAGTTACCTAGTGGGCATATCCCCACCACTAGGCGCGCCTCCACCACTTGAATTATCCCCACTTCTATATTTGGGGATATAAGAATCGGCGGACCGCGCCGCTCATGGTCATTCTGCTCCGAGCATCGACCGCGATTAAACCAAAAAGTATTGTAAATGAGAAATTAGTTTAACGAACGATTTATTTCTAAAAATTCGATAAGGGACTTAATCTCGTGAACGATTTATATCCGAAATTCAATGGGGGACTTAGTCTCGCATATGATTTGTCTCCGAAATTCAATACGAAACTTAGCCCCGCGTTCAGAACTGTGATATTAAAATTAAGAAACGTGTACATCCAACCGAATAGTATTAAAGCAACTTTGGTCAAATCAGGTACCTTTCTGATAACCGAAATCAAACCAATTAATCCCGAACATTCATCTCAACTTTTTCTGCGTGCGATAGATATTCCCCCTCGGGTTCGCTATAGTCTGGCGTGCGGTACTCGCGTCCACCGGCACCGCGTATTTCTCCAGATACCCTTTGGGAGAGGGAGCGGAATGGCTCCAGCTTCCGATTGATGGACCCACATCCCTCAGCTACCCTTACTTCTTCGGGTACCCGTCAGGAGAGGGAGCGGACTGGCTCGAGCTTCCGCTTGGAGGACCCACCATTCATTTTCTCCTCCTTCGCCAAATCCCAGCCGATCTGTCCCGACGCTACTCGTCCGACCGATTAATCGGTGATGTGTCATCCGCGTCCGGGCCCAGACTTACGTACTCAGGCCACGCGTAGGATCCAGAGTATCGCCGCCTGTCTATATTCCCTCACATGCGTTGCAAGTTCGACCTATACCCTTGCCGACGGATCCGACGTTTGCTTCAATTGCGGCTTCGCGAGAGTGGCCGACGTAGTGGAAATTTATTGGATTCACAATTATTTAAGGGCGCCCCATTTTCCCCATTGTTTGATCTGCCGCGGCCCAATAATTTCGTCTGCCGCCTGCGCGATTGCCGGAGTGCTCACAGCGGTACCTCCTGTCTAGCAATAGCCTTAGATACTTCGATAAGTTCGACTCAAAAACCCTTAGAGGCATTCCAGAAGGAAGGTACCGCCTCGACGGCTAACTATTCGTTTGCGACCCCGCGGACGGGACACTACCAGGATTCTAACTTCGGTACACAAATATTTATACATATCACGTTTGCTGACCTTAACTACGTGTTGACATCCTTGGTAATTAGGAGACAACGTAAAAAGGTCAAAAGAACGACCACAGCGTGTTAATTATAATAGTCAATAGTTTTATTCAGTTTAATAAATGCTCAAAGTGGACCACATTTACCGCCAAGCATTCTTAGATGCGTTTTAAAAAAGAATATCACACTGCTGTAAGCATGCCAGACGTTACCGCCTCACAAGCATTCCTAATTCTGTTTTTAATGTTTTCTCGAGTCGTAGGATCCATCGCTGTAACTGTTCTTTTTTTAAAGAAAGGCTGATATTTCTTTGTTGACATTGTCAACAACGTCAACATATGGCTAAGGTCAACAAATTTGACATGCACAAACATTTATGTACCGAAGTAATTATAGAATCCTGGTACAGACAATTCAAACCATTATAACTTCTGATACGGACCAAATTTTGAAAAACGTTTCCAGCAAAAGTTAATCAGTTTAGTAACGACTAGGTAAATACAGAGTGGAGCAATAGCTTTATCCACCTTAAATATTTCCGTTATTTGTAATAACATGAAAAAATATTGTATACAAAACTTACATGGCATGGAAGAGGACATATTGCGATGTACAAATTTTTAGCGGGTGATAGCCAGTATTGAAACAATTTCAAGAAGCTATCATTTACACTAGGTTTACGGGACGCGTTATTTTGACGCATTTCGAATTTCACAAATGCGCGGAATAAATGTAATGTTGAATAATGTAAATATTATAAATTTTATATAAATATATAATACCACATAGTTTCATGTATAAGTTAATAGTGTATAATATGTTGTTTTTAAATAAAATAAGTTGTTTTTTAAATAAAATGTGCGGTTTCGTTCACGCGTCAATTTGACGCGTCTCCGTAGAGATAGGTATGTAAGAAATATCCGTAAACATAGTGTTAAAGGACATTCAAGGTCACTGAAGATGGCAAAATAATTATTACTACTTTCGAGTTGTGGATCCGCGGATACGGGTCACTAAATTTATTCTAGCAAATGTTGTAAGTCATTGACTCTTACTTATATTTATACCGGTAGTCTTGCAACATTGTTTATGTTTTACTACACTACTACAGCTAGGAATGTAAAAATCGCAACAATTCATAACGGAGCATGAAATATCGGTAGCCGGTATCAATAGATTGCTAAATCAAATACCAGTGTGATAATCAAGGTGAAGTTTTCTTTCGAAGAACAAGTGAATATGATTCTAATTTGTGGAGAAATGCAACAAAATTCAATAAGAGCTGCAGCTTTGTATGATGAACGATATCCGAACCGTACACGTCCTTCGTGCCGAATATTTCAGAGGCCATACAAAAAATTCAGAGAAATTGGAGGTGTGGTTCCACGCAAGTGCGATCGTCGAAAAAGAGCAACCGACAAAAGAAATGAAATTGGTGTTCTTGCGATGGCAGCTCGTAGCCCACAGATTAGTTCCCGACAAATTGAACGTGAGTCTGGTATCAGCAGAAGCAGCGTGCTACGAATCTTTGCACGGTATCAACTTCATCCATACCACATTTCATTTAAAGTGCGACAAAACGACGACCAAAAATCGTACACAAACTTTTTAAAGGTCGTTGTAAAGGAGAGACTTCCTTTAAAAAGTCATTTTAAAACGCATCTAGACAGAATTTTTTAAACTCCGTAGAATCGATTGAATTTGTAAAATTTAAAAAGAAATAACTTCAGTTTTCCACGTCGTTGTATAATATAAAAGGGTCTTTAAAAAAATTCAGTTCAGGGTTGTGAAAGTAGATGATTCACCCTTTAAAATGAGCCCAGGTAGACTGATGTACGATTTTTTTAACGAAGTTACAGCAGCTCAAAAATCGACAATTTTTGTGTCAAAATTTAGTGATCCTTTAATTTTGTGTAGTAGTGTATCTCCAATCTGTTCCTGCGCTGCGCAGTGGTTTGAAAAGCGGGCAATTTCTTGGCCAAAATCCAATTTTTCAACTTTAACATTTCTGGACAATTTTTTTTTCTCTAAAACGGCAACCCTTTAAAACTTCGAAATCCAACCGTATTACTCGTTTCAGGTAATTCTGTGATCAAAGATAGCGTTATGAAGAAAAAAATCATTAAGTTGAAAGTGAAGGCAATTCTTTTAATTGCCCATTATAAAACATCAGAATATAGGTTTGTATTACACTTTTCTGCACATAAGCAGGTGTGTTTCAATAATTTCGTTTTGGTACAAACGACGCAAATTCTATAAGGATTTAAATTTGATGAAGGTTTTAAAAAAGATGTAAGAAAGTGTAAGATATCGGTTTTCGTTTTTATGTTAGATCAAATAATTGCTAAAACGAGCATGTCATTTTTGGGCGCTATCTTTTGCAACTGTTAACTATTTGCCGATTTTAGCAAATAGTCGCCCGAGGTTTTCCAGCGTTCTGGGCGCGTGCGGCGTACAGATGCTTAAACATTTTGAACTTCTGAGATACGTATAGGCACACAGCGTCTTGCTATAGTGCTCATGTGACGTTTTCTTCGAAGAAACTAAGTTGTTTTCGTTGATAAATCTTATCCACCGTTAGTATTAACTATCATAAATGCTAGAAATTTGTCCTCCCATGGCGTACTTCTGCCTCATCGCATCAGACTTTTACCGAACGTGCGAAGTGAAACATTTCTCCTATTGAAAGATTTTCACAGTAAAGTTTATCATAATCATTTCAAAAAATTTTATATAGCTGATAATATCAGAAAGGTTTTTAAGTATATGCCATTTCTTCACCGCATCAGACAGTCCTGTCTGCAAAGGATTAAAAATATTTTTATTTTTTAGACGAGTATTACTTAAAAAATGAAGACCTCTTCAACGTCTGGCGAAATGACAGAGATCCAAGCAAAAGGAAAATTGCTGTTTTTAACTTTATTTTCAATACAATGAAGTAAATTCATATTTCTGAAAAATAAAAAAAGATCAGTTGAGGAGAAAGTTCGTCTTTTCTGCAATATCTTATCTATAGAATGGAAAAGGTCTAACCGAATATTGGACGAATTTAAATCGAGTCTAAAAATTTAGATTCGCTAGTGTCAAGTATAAATCTAAGAAACAGGATGCAGAAGCAGCAGCTAAAAAAACTTGAACTGCCTTCCGAGGTTTCATCTTTATTGTGTTCTCCACCTCTTGAACCACAACCATCGACATCCTCATCTATTAAAAGAAACAACTAATTACCCTGGTACAGCTAACAGTAATGTGGGATTCAAAAATATGACACAAACTGTGAGTCGTGAGTTGAAATAATAAAACTAATATATATATATTAAAATAATAAAAGACAGCACAATATATATCTCCTCACAAACAGACTCCACGCAAAACTCTCCACGCAATACTCTCCACGCAATACTCTCCACGCAATACTCTCCACGCAATACTCTCCACGCAATACTCTCCACGCAATGCTCTCCACGCAACAACTCAAACGGTTCTCTTCTGCCCTCTGACCCGGAGGTTCCAAAAATCTACACACACACACACACACACACACACACACACACACACACATTCCACACGCATTTCCACACCAGATTCATACGGAGGAGATGCATTCCCAGAAAGTCACACGATCCGTTCGATACTTGACTTCTGAGAACGCACGCACCTCTCACACCACGCATCCCATCAATCCTTCCGCACTTTTCATTCATGCACCTAAACAGTTCGCCTAACTAAACTGTCCTCGAGACTAAACAAGAAACTATCAAGCGCCGAATTTCTCCTCGCCTAAACGCTAGGACAAATACACATAAAAGCATCCACCAACTCCACAGTAATGATTTTAAACTTTCTCTGTAAATGTGTAAATATGTATGTATTTCTATATAGCTATGTTGCACCTGTGAATTAAGTAGGGAAATAATTGATATCTTTATAAATAGTCTTTAAAATGTACGTATACACAAGTATATTAGCCAGTTACAGTAATGTCTCCCCTATTGCCCGTCAGCTCGGAATCGAATTGGGACAGTAGGAGAACACCGAGACTACATTTCCAGCTGCGCAGCTCGCCTTTGAAGTTTGCCGAACAAAGAAAAGAGGTAAATCGGTTATTCACACTCTATTGCATGTGCGCAACAAGAATTTTGTCATTACCTGTAATACTGTTTGAGAAATTAATTTTGTCTAGCTAAATGTGCCATTCGTTCCACTATGCGCTGTGTGCTGAATCGATTGAAAGACCAATCAGTTGTTACTTCGTTTTTTTGTTGTAACTTTTTAATAAAACATTTATATAGGATGGGATGGGTCAAACGTTTTCGAATTACTTGGAATTAAACGTTTATTTCTACAAACAATGAGATTTCATGCATCCGTCTCGCTCCGCGACAATTTCCGAACTGACTCTCAATTGTTTTCTTCGGCCGTTACCACATTCGTACAATTACACCTCACATTCCTTGTGTTTATGAGCCTATGATTATGACATTTTTTTTATTTTTACTCACAGAAAATGCTGGCACCGCCGTGCGGGAAAAACCTGGGATACCCTATATAGCATTTGTGTGGTCTTCCATATTCTGTAATCCGGCAGCTGCATAATTTCGTACAAAATATTCTTGTTACGTCTTTTTAAGTTTTCCATCTTTATTAGTACACTTGTTACGGTTACTTATTCAATACAAAGAACTATTTAAACTGAAAGTCTTATATGTAAGCAAACTTTATAGTTGACAATACATAGGCATCGATTAGTTACGCTGTCTAACAAGTGTAAGCGTAAGAATGATGATTATGTGCTCGAGACGTCCCGAACGTTTCTAACTTTTAAAACACTTGACTTTTAACACGCGTCACTTTTGGAAGGCCTAATTACTATGCAATGAGTTTAAATTATTCAGACAATGCTTCTCCGAAATACTTTTAACACGTTGACCACTATGGCGGTCACCGGTGACTGATACTTCACATTCAATGTAATTAAATAATTATTGATTATCACAAACTTCTGAGCAAACTTCATACTCAAACAATAAGGTAGGAACAGAAGAACACGACTAAGTATTTAAATCTTTTTTTTTCCTTTACAACTTATATACAAAATAGTAGTTTATATCGTGTCTGATTAGGTATGGCCGTTTTCACTGTGGCATCCAACGTGTTAAAAATAGTAATAAATAATATATCTACTTTTGCATAAATGCATAATTCAGTTGCAAAATGTAAATGTTATGGAAAGTAAACTAATTTTCTTTATTGAAGGCAACATGCAGTTTGTTTATTCAGATCTATGAGAATAGTACGATAGGTCGCGAGAGCTTGAAAGTTTCATGTGACATCGACCCACAGTAATGGAATATAGAAGGAAAGAAGCAGTAATCGAAACCTTGGTCACAGCTGTTCAATGCTACATACAACCTAACTTTTGTGCTTCCTTGTACAGTAGATTTCTTCTGTACAGAGAAGATAGATAATTTTTATTTTCAAGTATATGACAAATGAGAAGTTCAACATCTGTCGAAACAATTACATACAATGTGTTTCGTTTAACTGGAAACAGTGGAATATCTCACGAGGGATTGAAGTTATCAAGAAAATGTTCTTACAAAAGTTATTCGGTATAGAGGGGGAAACTGGATTGATAGGATTAGCGACGTATATCTGTCGTGGGTGAAACAAGACGAAGAGAAAAGGTGCCAGAAAAGTAAAAGTAAAAAGCAATAATAAAATCCGTAACCATCCAGACAAAAATTCGTGCTGCTTCGATATATAATCGAACTGAATAATTCTTTGTAAACCTAGACTGCAATAAACCTGTTACTTATATATTCAAGACAAAGACATGCTTTTAAAATTCCACGTACTACCTCAATAGTCTAAATCTGAAGAATTGATTAAACATTTTGTTGCGTACCGTGTTCTTCGCAGCGATTGGGAAGAGTACACTCACTTGCCGAATTAACGGCGCGTGAATTAGTTGAACGTGGAGAATGATGAGTATGATGAAAGTTGTTGTATGGTGTATGGTTTATTGTGTTTGAGACTGCTTGATGTGATTACGAATTTGGGCAGCGTGGAGATCTGCCTTGGTGTGGTGCTGGTGTGAGAATCTTTTTGTATGCTACAGCTGTGGGTCTTTATACTGTTTTTGGTTGCTTGATGCGACCAATCAGCGTGCACTGCATCGCCGATCGTCCAGGTCGCACTCGCGTACCTGAGGGTGTGGAAGCCGGGCGGAAAAACCCAAAGGGTCGCGCCGCGGTGACCGCTCGCAACGTTTTTGAGACGCGTTTACCTAAGATTTCTGGACACAGTCGTTGAAATAATAAAAGTTACACAGCTTGCTGTGTCGTGATATTTGACTGTCCAAAAATCTCAGTTTACAGGGTAAAAAATCACCGTTGCGCCTCAACTCATTTAAAAGAATATTTTAGAATGTACAGTAAGCCGAGGCGGATAATTTCGGATCGAGGAACGGGTTTTACCTAAAACGCGTTTAAAGATTTTGTAGAAACAGGAAAAATTGAACATGTTTTAATTGCTGTCGGTACTCCTCGTGCTAACGGTCAAATCGAACGGTACAATAGAATAATAACATCTGTGATCGCCAAATTGTGCGGAACTCCAAAACACTAGGATCGAGTACTTGAGCAGGTAACATTTGTCCTTAATAACTGGGTCTGCCGAGCAACAAAAGAAACGCCGAGTCAATTATTATTTGGAATATGAAGGCGAGTTTTAACGTTTGCCGCTTGCTGTCGTTTCGCGCCCATAACAACGCAGTTTGCTATTCGGTCGTTGAACCAGGACGGCTCGCTTTTCGATGGACGTTTTTTTTGACGGCCCGAGTTTACGAAGGGTTCGAGAGAGGCGAGAAGAGCATTGTATTGAGAGCGTCCGACCAGAGCAAACGTACATTACATTAAGCATAAATTATAATTAAATAAAATATATATTACTACAAATAGATCAATCGGGTGAAATAAATGATTGTTAGCGGCTATTATTAGAGATAGATTCAAAAAAGGAAAGGGACTTAGAAGCACTCCGTGAAAAGGTGTCAATGAATATCGGGAAAAATCAGTTGAGCAATAAGAAACAATACAGTGATAAACGGAAAGAGGCGTTTGTATACAATGAGGGCGACTACGTGATGATTCGCAACATCGACACAACCGTAGGTGTTAATAAAAAATTATTACCAAAATTCAAAGAGCCGTATCAAGTGAAAAAGGTACTTGATTGCGATCGTCATGTAATTGGCGACATTGACGGATTCCAAATAAACCAAATGCCGTACAATGGGGTTCTGGTAGCCGATAATATTAAACCTTATATTGCGTAGTAATTGAAATTAAGAAAAAGATTATTATTTATTATGTAAAATAGAAAATTTTATGTGCTTAGTTTTAAGATTATAGTGTCCGAATTGTATTAATATTATGCTTATATTTGTATTTTGTGTAGACTTAGTATAATTTTCTTTAAGATTTTAATAACATTGTATTTAGGTTTAGCCGGGACGGCTAAAAGGTCAGAAAGGCCGAACTGTAGGCATTTTATGTGGACACAGGTGTGTCATAAGCCGACAACCAGCGATTGCCGATTGCGCGACGAGATGCGCTACAATGTACAGTGACTCTTATTAATATTCGGATACTATAATACTTTATCCATTATTGCTGTGTATGTTTGACCATAATTAAATTAACATATTTTTTGTTTTTTGTTATGTTAAAGCATGTATTCTACTTAACAAAAATGCAAATTTTATTTGATTAAACTATTTAATTTGTAGTATAACGATCAATATATTGAAAAATGTATTATTCTTACGTCGCAAAAATATTCGGACACTTAATATACTTCCACGTTTCTGGATTATAACTCTTCAGCTAAGTCGGCTATTAATACTGTTTACAAACATAATGTTGAGCAAGGTGTAGAGCATACCTCGGAATATCAGTTACTGTTCGAAAATCGTTATGTTCAGTCAAAAGTTTCGAATATGGGACGGAAAAGCAGAAATACCTCGTTTGATGTGCGACAATTAGTCATTTTTGACCGCGAAAAAGGAAAGTCTTGTCGGGAAATCGGCAACATTTTAAATTTAAGTAAAAGTACCGTGGCGGATATTGTACGACGATACAATCGTGAGGATGGGATAGAGTCAATTCCTCAAAAGGGACGGCCAAAGATACTTGACGACCGAGATAAACGTAATATTGTGAGGAAAATAAAAAAGGATCCTGGTTTAAGTGCTCCTAAGTTAACTTCTGAATTATTTCAAGAGTCAGGAAAGAAAGTTCATCCAGATACAATACGTCGGGTGTTGAAAGAACATGGATATAACGGTAGAGTGGCACGTAAGAAACCATATATAAATGAGGCAAATCGCAAGAAAAGATTAATTTTTGCCAAACAATTTGTTCATAAAGAACAAACCTGGTGGAATGATGTCGTTTTCGCCGATAAAAGTAAATTCAACCTATTTGGATCTGATGGACGAAAAATAGTGTGGCGTAAGCGGAATGAAGAGCTCAATTTTAGAAATTTAAATCCAACGATAAAGCGCGGTGGTGGAAGTATCATGGTTTGGGGTTGTATTTCGTCGAAAGGAGTTGGAGAGTTGGCTTTTATAGATGGAATTTTGGATAAAAATAGGTATTTAGATATTTTAAAACAAAATGTAAAAAAAGTGTAACTGCAATGGACATTGAAAACAAATTCAAATATTATCAAGACAATGACCCCAAACATAAAGCCAGGATAGTTCAAGAATTCCTACTATATAATTGCCCCCAAGCGTTACATCCACCACCACAATCGCCGGATTTAAATCCGATCGAAAATTTATGGGATTATTTAGACAGGAAGATTCGAACAACACCAATCACATCAAAGGAAGAGTTAAAGCAACGATTAATCGAAGAATGGAAGCGTATCACGCAAAATTATTTACAAAAAATTATTACTAACATGCCCAATCGATTGCGACACGTAATTAAACAAAAGGGTTATCCGACAAAATATTAACATGTTAATAATTTCATCTAACACACATGTATTTGTTATGTACAAACATTATAGATCGTTAAGTGTCCGAATATTTTTGCGACGCAAGAATAATACATTTTTCAATATATTGTTCGTTATACTACAAATTAAATAGTTTAAATAAATAAAATTTGCATTTTTGTTAAGTGGAATACATGCTTTAATGTAACAAAAAAACAAAAAATTTGTTAATTTAATTATGGTCAAATATACAAAGCAATAATGGATACAGTATTATAGTGTCCAAATATTAATAAGAGTCACTGTATGTAGCCATTGAAGCTATTCGTCGAAGAGGTCGACGACTCTCGATATCCTGCGAGTCTTTTGTCTTTTGACATCATACGTTTAGCGGAAAAATGTCGCACGGTTCGAGGAACAGTTTTGGCAGTAGTCGATCTCGAGCTGGTATATTGAGAGGTTGATTCAGAGATCAGCTCCCGTGTTTCGTTACTGATTTGTATCCATTGTTCTTTTTATTTAAATTAAAATATATTGTAAGATTAAATTTACAAAATAAAGAAATAGATGTACTTGACAAATATAATAATCTGAATGATACAGGATTTAGATGGCGCACTGAAGAGCATTCCGTCACTGTACAAGGGTAGTCCAAGACTGCCTCTCCTCGTTAAAGGAAACGTTTTCTAACCGTACCATGCCGCAAAGCTACATGAGAATCTTTTAATTTATGGCGGGTACGACGCCAGAGTCTTCGGGTCCGTCGCTGCCCAAAACCCTTGGCCTGTGGCGTATCCATAGAGGGCCTACGTACGGCGATGACAAGCGACGTTTTCTAGATGCCCTGGACGTTGCATTTTCTTACAATACATATCGCCATCCACACTTGTTTATTTTGAAAGGCTAATTTGCGGACTTACTTAGGTTAAATATTTCTTATCCACTTTAGGGAACAGTATAAGCATGCAAAATTGTAGACCACGTTTTGAAATCATTCTGTATTACTATCAGTGCATAATACAATATTGTGGTGTTAATTTATTGTTGTGCCTGCTACTTTATTATTTCGTCTCAAGAACCGTTGAGACAGCCGAACTATAAGTGTCAATAAAAATTGTGAAAGGACTGATGGGATGCATGGCGTGAGATATGCGTACGTTCTCGGAAGTCACGTGTCGTACGTATCGCAGGACTTGCTGAGAATGCCTCTCCTCTATATGAATCTAGTGTGGGAATGCGTAAAGAATGTGTATGTGTGTGTGAAGGATTTCGAACCTTCGAGTCACAGTGTGATCTCATTAGAAGCTTGAGTGGAACGTATTATTGAACATTGCATGGAAATTCAAAGCGAGGAGTTATTTTGTTCAATTGTTGTACTTTTGTGTTTTTTCTCTTTTATTATTTTAACCCTTTGCACTCCGAGCAATTTTTAATATGACCTATAAGCAACTCCGAGTCATTTTTACTATGAGCTACCAACTACTCCAGACTATTTACAATGGGAGCGAGCGCGCCTCTGTGGAAAATTGAAAATTTTGCTTTGTCATTAAAAAAAAACTGAAGAATATTTTATATAAATGTTTAAAAATACAATGTTGTTTCTACATGTCGCCGCTGCGGCGACAACGGAGTTATAGCTTATCTTATAATGTCGCCGCAGCAGCGACAACGGAGCTATTAGCTTATCTTACAATGTCGCCGCTGCAGCGACAACGGAGTGCAAAGGGTTAATATACATTACTTTACTTTATTTTAAAAACTCGCCCACATATTTTATAAATCCCACAATATTATAAATCAATAAAACTGAATTACAAAGACTGATGAAATAGAAGAATTTTGAATGCGTAAAATATTCATTTTCTCTGTAACTATTTTACTAAAATTTTATAAAATATTCAATAATAGTAAGTATTGCGAGGCATGGTAAAATGATAAGCAGATTTTATTCTATACGAAAAGACAGATTTTATGGAACCTCATACATGCTATATGCTTATTAAATGTACTAAGCACCAAATAAAGAAATCGTGTGAATAAAAGAAGTCATATTTTCCATTATAATATTAGAGATATGCAAACGATTCCATCGCTCACATATAGATGGCATTATATGTTATTTCTCTTAAGACTGCGACGTGTATTTGTTTTTGTTAAAAATTATATTTTTAGTTAAGCGAAAGTGGAAACTATTAAAATGGACATTCATAACGGTATGCTCTTCTTGTTTAATTAGCACAAAACAGCAGCTGGGGTGACAAAAATTATTTGTGAAACATATGGTAAAGGGAAGGTAGTCAACAGTTCATGCCGTGAGAGGTTTCGACGTTTTAAAAGTGGCAATTTTATTTGAAAGATAAGGAACGTCCTGGACGACCGCATGAGATGAAATCAGACGATTTGGAAAAATTCCTACGAGAAGATGTAACTCAATCGAGGGTACAACTTGCAAATAAGCTCCATATTAATCAAAGCACCCTAATTCGACGATTATACAAGATGGGGAAGATTCAGAATCTTCTGAGAAGAATAATGTTGGCAACAGCGTCCAAAACGCTACTGCCAACAGAATCACCATTTGCTTCTCGTATCTGTTTCAAGAGGCAATGTCTAACACCTGGAACTTAAGGCGCGAACAAGACCACTACAAACTGGTATTTCCTATTCGGCCGAATTTCTTCCGTTGAAAATCAGGAAACGGTCTAGCCGAATAAGATGGTTCTAAAGTGCCCCTGAACCAAATTCGATTTAGGATGGGCCATTCGATAGCTTATCAAAAAAGACCAATTTGTGTCAAGTTTCAACTTTGTATCTCGATTTGAGGGGTACTAAAGGACAAAAATGGAAAATCACTTTTTTGCCCAATTTCTCCTATAGTATTGCATGAAAATTGTTGAAAAAAATCAGAGACATTTCAGATATCGAGGCACATATTACAGGATTCTTTCAGATTTCTAAATTGAAAATCCAAGTTGTAAAAAATAAAAAATGCCGAAAATGCAGAAAAATGCCAGTTGTGTATTCAAGCAGTCGCGAAACTAATTTTATGTTTTTATTGTAAGTAGATATTATTATTACTATTATCCTGAAGTTTTTTCAGATTTTTCGGTTTGGTGCGCCGTTGGTAAAAAAATTCAAAACCTATTTTTTCGTCGTTTTTTACATGTCGGAGTAACTCGTACGCCGAACTTTCGCACGTTCTTTTTCAGATAAGTGTTTCCTGCGATCTTCAATGTCTATACATACAGGAAACTGACATAAGACTGAAATAAAACTAAATAAATCCACCCAATTGAAATTACGCCGTGCCCGTTTACGTTTAAAGTCTGGAGAATCTACCATATTTTCAACAGCGTCAGTGCCGCAATGATAAGGTTTTGAACTGCTGAATCGCTGCGAACTTTTCGAACGTAGGTTGGAGCTCTCTTTTGACTCATTTTTTTTTACATTCATCATATTTTTTAATTTCTAACTGTAAATAAAATTTTGTAACAATCTTGAGTGATGTTTCTAACAGAAATGAAATCAAGCTTTACCCCATTATGGTACGGTATTTCAATTTTAACACTTCACTGACCAGAAATTTTAAGCAGGAACTATTCCGTGCAGCCGGTTATGTACGTTCGGGCATGAAAACACGAGTTAACTCGTGACCGATCAACAACGTTTGGGCATGAAAACACAAGTTTACTCGTGACCGTTCCGTAAAGTGTTAAAAAGGAAATTCAAACAAAATTGTTGGACTCGAACTCATTGGACGGTAAAACGTCGGAAATAACAAGTGACAGTATTTGTGAGACTGTCAAAAATCATAACCTGCGTGAAAAAGTTTTCGCATTTTCTGCGGACAACACTAACTCTAATTTTGGAGGTATACACAGGAAAGGAGTAAATAATAATTTTAAAACAATCATACAATGGCTGAATAAAAAGATGAACACTGTAACAAGTTTAATGAGTATTTATATAGAAATTATTATTCCCAAAATATATCTTTATTTTCCCAAGTACACAGTAAGGGCTGCGTCATTAAACAATTTTTGTGAAGAAGCCGAAATTGATTATAATAATAATCTGTGGTTGTCTGATTACATCACTGGCATATCACAGATTGTTAAATTTAATAACTCTTTTTCAAATAAAATTAATGTCAATTTCGGCGTTCCCCAAGGATCTCACCTTGGACCTTTACTTTTCACATTATTCATTAATGACATATCAGAATGTTTTCGATATTGTAGGTTTCTGCTATTTGCTGACGACTTAAAGCTTTTTCATGCCATCGACAATCAATATAGTCAATCTCTGATACAATCGGACCTTCATAATTTGGAATTGTGGTGTATACGAAACAAATTATCTCTTAATTTATCTAAAGGCTCGGTTATTAATTTCTCACACAAAAAATCCTCAACCCCCTTTAATTATACTCTCAGGGATTTTCAACTATCCAATGTTTGTGATATTCGGGACCTTGGTGTTATTTTTTCGTCAAACTTGTCCTTTACTAGTCACATCATTAACATTACTAGCAAGGCTTTCGAAACTCTTGGTTTTATAAGCAGAGCATCTAGGTATTTTAAGAATATTAACACGATTAAACTTCTATATTGTGCATATGTCCGCCCTCACTTGGAATATTGCTCGATAGTATGGTCTCCATACCAGCAACACCTACTCAATACTCTAGAATCTGTTCAACACCGTTTTCTTCGTTTAGCTGCCTCACGCCTGGGGCATTCGATGTCCTTTGATGATCATAAATACACACACCTATACATAAATTTAAATTTATGGCCCCTTGGACGCAGACGTATTATGTTCGATTTGCTATTGGCACATAAAGTGCTCAATGGCAATATCATGTGCTCAGATATTTTAATCAAATTTAATCTTAATATGTCCTCATCCTCAAAGAAAAACAATTTACTGTTGTACGGAGAGGTACACCGTACAAATTACGGAAAACACAATTGCATAAACAGGATTATTATTAATGTCAACAGATATTGCGAGTCGACAGACATCTTTTCACCATTTTCATACTTTAAACACGCCATATACCTCAAACTGTTGCAAGCGACAGACTTTTCGTTTTAATTTTTCTTTATTGTATGTATACTAAAGGGTTATACCCGTAAACGAATAAACAAATAAAAAACTTATTGGTTTCCCAAAAGTAAGACGGTTTTCTCTTACACCATTGATTAAAATAACTATTGAAATGTTCGATGCACTCAAATCATATTTGTTAAACATTGAAAAATGCCCGAATGTCTTATTCAATTTCTTTTAAAATACTACATCGCAAGTTTTGTTACATTTTGTACATTCACAATCAGTTATTTTCAACAAATCTATCGAAAAAATTGAAGCTCATAACGTATCCGCTGTTGAAACAGTTGTAATTATTCATGATTTAATCGACAATGTTAGAAAAAAAATGTAAAAAAAATTTTGTACCATCAAATATTCTTGATAAACTACAAGAAATTGAGGGAAAAAACAGGGCAACAAATCAAAATTTTTTAAGGAAACGCAGATTTTTATAGAAATCGTTTAGACTATTTGGAGAAGTGGTTCGAGAATTTTAATAATATTCAGATATTTTCATGAGTATTGCTACAGAAGAAAGTTCAGTGGGAAGAAGTCATGAAATCTGCACAATATTCAACAAAAAAAGTCAATATTTCCATTGATGAAACTCAATTTTTTGATGAAATCAGGCGTCTAAAATGTTCTGCAGTGAAAAAAATGTGTGAATTGGATGAATGAAAAAACTGAATTACAGAAACGCTGGTTAGAAATAATTCAGCATTTTAAAAGCCAATCTATTCATTTAAAAAATGCAAAAATAATTGTCGAATTTTCAATGAGCCTTTCTGGAACAAATGCAGATGTTGAAAGAGTTTTTTGTTGATCAACGATTATTGGTCTCCTCAAAAATCAATTTTACCAGTAAATAACATTGTCAGCTCTCCTGAAAGTAAAAACTAACATGCGATATAGCTGTGAAGAGTCTTTAAATATCCTAAAGATTCATTCGGAAGAAAAGTATTCAATATCAAAATAAAAATTTTTACATTTAAAATAAGGAATAACTAAATTAAATTAAATTTATACAGTTAAATACATTTTTATAAGAAATAGATGTTTAAAATCGTTTAAGTCCAAGTTTTTTTATGTACTGCATTTTCACGGAAGAAATCTGGTCACCCTAATATGTGCCTCGATATCTGAAATATCTCTCATTTTTTCAAAATTTTTCATGCAATAGTATATCAGAAATTGGGCAACAACGTGATTTTCCGTTTTTGCCCTTTGCTACCCCCAAGTCGAGACACAAAGTTGAAACTTGGCACAAATTGGTCTTTTTTGGTAAGCTATCGAATGGCCCATCGCAAATCGAATTTGGTTTGGGGGCACCTTTGACCCTCTTATTCGGCAATACCCTTTTTAAGTCAAGTATATTACATTTATTCTTATCTGTAAAGATAACTCCTTTCGTGGCGGCTAGGTCAAAAAACACAGTTTCGAGAAAAACGTAAAACAAGTTTTAGGATAACATTCTTCTCTAGATAATAAAGGAAGATTTCCAAATTTCGCGTTGTATCAGCTATTTCGGGTCCATATAATAATCCTTCTGCCTCGGAAAAACTGTCAGCAATCTTTTTTTGAGTGATTCTAAGCAGTTGTCGAGTTGTTTTACAATTGCATCACTTGCATCATTTATAAGGTGTTATTGTAACCGTTATTCAAGAATCTAGCAGTTGTAAATGCTGCAATGTCGACCGTATTTCTTCTACAGAACGTTGTATTACGTGTTACCGTCCAAATAATGGAATTCTACCTTTCATTGTTGTTCACTTTCAATCCACCATCGGATCGGTTTAATAGTTCGTCCGATAAAACTATCTTTTCTTGTGAGCAACAAACAATTGCCTCGAAACAATATCTCCGTTCCGTACGGTGCACGAGGCCTTTCTGCATGATACAACTCCTCCCCGTATCCATCGTTGTAACTTCGCCAGGTGTATATGAATTTTGATATGTCGCTTGGACATTGTTTCTAACGAATGAGGGTGGACAAAACTTGCAGCTATGGGTCGCGCCCATTTACAATTCGTAAATTCAGCCCACCGCATGGCGTCTGTTGTGGTGGATGACCTAATTGTAAGTCTAAGGGTCTAATGTTTATGACTCTAAGGGTTTGATCGCAGATCGCCGGGTTTATGACAAGTTAGTTGTGTTAATGAGTTTATTACTAGTAAAAAGCATAATTGATTTATTGCATGATAATTGAACATTCTTGAATGATTCATTGACGCTAGCAATGAGGTGGACAGAGATGTGTCATAAACCTACGTTTACAGATTTGAAGATATTGTTTGTGAACTGAACAGGCATAATAGCCTATACACTTGAAACTCTAAGAAAATTAAAACAAAAATTTTATTTTTTGGAACCGCCAGAATGGTGTACCCCCTAAGAGTGTAGTACCCCTTTATGACTGAAATGGTCGCAGCGAATTGTTTTATTTGGTCTGGTCATTTTCATTGTTTAAAGCACAATACAATGTTTCCCGGATAATAATAATGGCGTTAGGGATCGAGAAATTACATATATTAAGCTGAGGTAAAGGAAGTTGCCATTACCTTCTCGGCACAATATTTATGAGCCTAACTTGAGTAGGTATATAGTAGTAAGTGTCCGCTTATTATGTCCGCAGTCGGGACAAAGCGCGGATGCTTAGGGCTCATTTCCACTTGCGACTAGCCGCGCGCGACTCTCGGTCGCGCCACTATGAAATACATTGCGGCTTATGGGGCTATTTCCACACGCGCGGCTGCGACTGCCAGCCGCGCGCGACTTTTAAGTCTGGGACCCCCCTTCCACTCGACCAGTTGCCCTTGACTGCCAGTCGCGCCACTATGAAATACATTGCGGCTTATGGGGCTATTTCCACACGCGCGGCTGCGACTCGAGCCCCACGCGGCTGGAGAATACAGGCGCGACTCTCATCGCGACTGAATGCCATTAAGCTGTTCCTCGAACCCTGCGATGGTTTTTCGTTAAACGCGTGATGTCAAAAACAAAAGACTCGCAGGCGATCGAGAGTCGTCGACCTTCGACGAACAGCTTCAACGGCTGCATACATTGTCATCTCTCGTCGCGCAATCGGCAACCGTTGGCTGTCGCCGGTCTACGACACACCTGTGTCCGTAGAAATGCCTAATTGCCTAATAAAGTAGATTTATCGACCTCTTCGACGAACAGCTTCAACGGCTGCATACATTGTCATCTCTCGTCGCGCGATCGGCAACCGTTGGCTGTCGCGCGCGGCTGAGTCGCGGCATTTTGAGTCGCGAACACTCGAGAGTCGCGCGCGGCTAGTCGCAAGTGGAAATGAGCCCTTATGTGGGATTGGTGTATTCCGAGAATTCGACTGAGAGAAGGGGAAAGATTGAGTGTGAGTGAGATAGCGATACTCGGCACGAAAGACGTAGACTGCTGCCATGCAAAGTAACATAATACGCACAGTTCGATGGTAAATTGTGATTCGTAATGGCTTCTTGTAAACCCAATATCAGTTACAAACAAATAAATGTAAAAGATCGGTTAAATATAGTAGAAAAATTAGATGCAGGAATAAGCGTGAAAGAGGTTGCCCAAGAGTACGGAGTAACACAAAGAAGCATACGGCGGCATCGGCAAAATGCTTCATCAGTTCGCGAGTTTGCCGAAAATCCAAAACTTTTGGAGAGAAACAGGATACGTGTAACCACATTCAATGCCGTGGAGAACCAGCTGTACAACTGGTTTGTACAACGTTGGTTATTAGGGGATTACATAACCGAAAATATTATGTTAGAAAAGGCGAAACAGTTGTATGGAGAAATCAGTGTTCCGTCCAAGTTCGCAGGAAGTCGGGGTTGCCTTTTGCGGTTCAAAAAAAATTATCACATACGTTTAATAAATGTCCACGGAGAAGCGGCCGATGCCGATAAATTGAATGCAGACAAATTTATAAAAGAACTTCCAGAAATATTGGAAGATAATGAAATTACAGAAGAAAATTTATATAATATGGATGAAACTAGTCTTTTTTGGCAGATGCTTCCGGGTAAAACTTTAGTAGGTGTTAACGAAAGACGAGTGCGTGGGAAGAAGCTAATGAAAGATAGAGTGACATTAGGCGTGTGCCAATGCAAGTGGAAGTCATAAATTGCCATTACTTTTCGTTCACAAATATATGAAAAACCCAGAGCTCTAAAACATTGTATAAATATGTTACCTGTAACATATAAACATCAAAAGAATGCTTGGGTTAATCATACAATTTTTCGTTCATGGTACCAAAATGATTTTAAACGATACGCGAGGCAACGTCAATTACAAGAAAATCGAAGCGGTATAGTGCTGCTACTCGTAGATAATTATAGTGGCCATAAATTAGCAGAAGAGGAAATGGACGATGGATATTTTAAAATAATATTTCTACCGCCCAACACTTCTTCCATCATCCAACCCATGGACCAGGGCATCATAGCAAAATGTAAAAAGCTATTTAGACACAAATTACTTCAACAGGCACTACAATATCAACAAAGAATTGTACAATTCTATGCTGATTATGACATAAGAGATTGTATAGATAAAATTTATGAAACGCGGTCTCAGGTCACAACAATGAATATTTTTAAATCCTGGGCGAAAATCCTCAATCGCGAAGGAAAAACAGACACTACAGTGACCACAACAGATTTAACAACAATTCCAACAATTTCTAGTCAAGAGTTTAACGAATGGCTTAATGAATGTGAAACAGAAGAAATAATCAGAGAAGATGATGTTGAAGAGTGCTTGGAATGACGACCTCCTTCTCCAATAGAACCCGAAGAAATTGATAGACTGCTGTATAATTTACATAAAATAAGTATAACAGATCCGGAAATACAAAATCATGCTAAGTTTATAATAGATTACTATAATACAAAATAATTTTCATTATTTCACTCTTATTAGTATTTTTATTATAAGTATTGTTATTGTAAGACGTCACATACTGCGCCTAACGTAACCTAAGCAACGTGACCAAGGTCAGAGACGAAGCATGTTCCAGGCGAAGGCATCTGGAGTTTGTCTCTTGACATCACTCCTTCGGGCCCTGTGTTTGTAGATAATGCGGGGTATTGTATAAGATCCATTCTTTGACGATCCGAGCGGTATGCTTTGGATCGTTGTCTTGTTAGAACATAAACTTGTTCCCTATGTTCAGTTTTTCAGCACTTGGTAGTAAATGTTGTTTTAGAATATTCAAATATACCCAGCGATCCATGATACCCACTATAATATGAAAATCACCAACCCCAGTCGCTGATATGCACCCCCACACCATCACTGATGCCCTTCCGTGCTTTACCGTGCGTGTTAAATTTTCTTTTCTGTATGCAGCATTTGGTTTCCTCCATACTTTTCTATCAGGGGCATCAAAAACGCAAATTTTTGTCTCATCTGTAAAAGTGACGCGTTTCCAAAATTCTTCTGATTTAGAAACATGTTCTTGAGCGAATTGTAATCTTTTTGTTCTATTCACTGCATCAATCCACGGCTTCTTACGGCTCATTCGATTCTTCCGGCCAGCTCTATGCAATATTCGTCGAACTGTATCCACACTTACTGTTTGTTCTGATGTTGACTGCACATTCTCTAACAATTCAGGCCCGGAAATGTGCGGATTTATTTTAACAGCCCTTAGTATTCTCGTCTCATCACGAACCGTCAATATTTAGGCCTACCTGTTCGCCGTTTATTTATAATTATTTTTTCTTCTTTAAATTTATTTAGAATATACTGTATAGTACTTCCTATTATTCATGCTAGTTCGCGTTCAGATTTGTCTTCTTTAAATAATTTAACAACAATTTCCCGTTCGGATAAAGATGTCTCACTTTTTCTACGATTCATGATGAATATTCTACGACCTTCTTTCGTGATTACTTAAGACGATCTGTGATGAACTGTTGCTAGGTGAAAAAAAACACAATCGCTTCTAGAAAGCTCGCTTGTTTTATGTTTCGAACATATCCGAGCATTTTTATCTAATATAAAAGTTCGTGGACGAATACTTTTGCGGTCTCATTTTCTGGTATGTTATAATATATATCTGGTATGTTATAATAATTATTAATTTTTCCGAGTGTTACATTGTTTAATATTAATAAAAGTTTATTTCTGTATTTTTAATTTAAAAATTATATTTGAATTTTCTTTCAATTCCCTCCATATACGTCGAATACGTTAGGTGGATGAATACTTTTGCGGCTGACTGTATATTTAAACTGGAGCTATTTACACAGGATGTGCGCTCGGCGAATCGCGCGATCCTTTCCACGTCAAGGCTGGGAAACCGAAGGCCTTCTCCCGCACTCTGAATCGCTTCGGATCGCTTCCCGATTACTTTTTCGGCCTAATCTGCGCGAGTTCCGCGTAACTGATCGTGGGCCCACACGCCAAGGATTTCGTCATCCTTGTGGCGCGTATAACCTACCGGAGCTCGTTACAGTTCCCACGTACCGAAGTTTATATATCGCGGGTACGTGGAAAGCCACCACACATTTATGAAAAAATCGATTACATAGAAGAATATGGCATATTACACTATACAACGTTTACGGTTACCACTTTTTTCTGTCTTCAATGAAATAAACACTACATCCATCTAATAAGGCGTCCGATTTTGGTTTTCAATCAAATTTGATAACACAGAATGTATCCTGTGTTCCGTTCTAATATGTGCGAATAACTAAAAAACCGGATAAAGTGCTTAAAGGTAACAATTTAACGCAGAACGGGGTTTATTCTTTTAATGTCTTGTATTTATAGAAAAAATATTGTTTACACACATTTCGAAGCGTTTTCCAGACACGCTGTGTGGTTTTTCAATAAAATGCTAAAGTTTTTTTGAGTAAAATGTCATGTTTTTCATATTGAGATCAGAAATAATTTTCAACTTGTAATGTTTTTAAAAATACTGTATTTTAAACTTGAAGTCTCCAAAACAAAAAATATAAACAAATTGCACAAACAGAAAACTTCATTTTGTTATACTCACCAAAGACAACATGATCAAAAATTTTATAAGAGTTGGAGGTGATGTGTGTATGGATTATGATCATTTACCATGGAAACACCTACTGTGCAGAGCTGGAAAGAAATCCGGCGACAGGACTGCGGGTTTAATTGGTTAGTAGTGTAATAGACTCATCTAATCGGACACAATCATAAAAACAGAATACACACATTTTTCTTATTAGCCGAAACGATCACATCTACTAATCGGATCATATAGTATCGTGTGACATGGCGGAGCGATCGAAGTACCCCCCTTGCCCATGTGCCGTCTCACTGGACTTCTTTCCAGCTCTGCACAGTACGTTGTACAATACTACTGTTTATATATATACAGACAAAAAATTATATGTGAAGATCATTTCAAATCAGAATGCTACAGTAACAAATGTTAATGAGGCACACAATAATATTTAAAGAGTAAATACGTTGTTCATTAAAATGTAAAATATAAGTGAATACTAACCTTTTACTTGCTTAATCGCCGTCTTTGCTAGGTCTAACCAATGCTAGAACAGAATAATTTTACATATAAGTTAAAAAAGAAAATAATTATAACAATAAATATACACATGTTACTTTAATATACAGGGTCCGGCCGAATAACATGTACAAGCGGGCACATGGTGATTCCTTATGAAAAAAATAAGAAAAAAAGGTAGAATAAAATTTGTTCGTCCGAGGCTTCGTTTTCGAGAAAATCAAGTTTGAAAATCCGTTCCATTCAAATTCATTTTCTGGTAAGATACGATTCGCCGTGCGACGTATAACGTTTATTCTGATTGTAAACAATATCTACGCGATATTTCAAAATTATAGGATTCAAGAAAGAACAAAAAGATATTTTATCAAGAATATTTTATTATTATCAATTACAGTACTGTTGAAATTGATGTCCCCTTTGCCGTATGCATAGTTGTGCCCGTCTTATTACTGATGCGTGTACCCTGGGTAGTTGTATGTTTTCGTTTTTCAATTTTTCAAATGCGTAATAAGTGCGTTGGATTAAGAATCTAAGTTTTGAATATCTTCACGAACGGTAACACGAAAATTACCGTTACGGTCTCTTAAGGCTCGGCTCATATCAACGTATTCTCTATTCGTGTAACTCATCGCTTCGATAACTGAATGGAAACTGATTGCTCACGAATATAACACAGTAGAAGTCGCAGAGCATTGTTTATAATCAGAATAAGTGTTATACGTCGCACGGCAAATTGTATCTTACCGGAAATTTAATTTGAACAGAACGGATTTTCAAACTCGATTTTCTCGAAAACAAAGCCTCGGACAAAAAAATGTTATTCTACTTTTTTTTCTTAGTTTTTCATAAGGAATCACCCTGTGCCCGCTTGTACATGTTATTCGACCGGACCCTGTATAAACTTTCGTGGTAGCTTTTATCGATAAATATCACTAGAGTTATTGTTATCAGAATGGTCGACAATACACGCACGCACACAATCAATTTAAGTACATTTGGGAGTTATTTAATATAATTTATTTAAAAATGTATGTAGTTTCAAAAAAATATTGTATTCTGTATTTTCAATTTGTGTTTTCATTTAGAGTCACATATTAGAAGGTTTAAAATACTTGTTCTGACACAACTTTTGAAACGAATAGCGATATTGAAACATATTTCAAACAAATGTCGAATGAAGTCGAAGGTGTAGACATAGCAGCATTTGTATGGAACTATCACCTAAACTAACAGCTTTCCGGCAAAAATATTCTAACATTTTTTTATTCAGAATGAAGAGGTTGTGACGTTCGTGTCAATTTGCGCGGCCGTGTTTTAATAAGATTTATAATATTGGGGCATTGGCACCCTGACGACGCCGGCACTAAGCGATACTATCGGGCACCGTCTACACGCGGTACGGCGCTGTTGCGCAGAACTGGTTGCGCACAAGGCAAGGTGCCTGAACGTACCACTGCGGAGCCAGCATTGTTTCCATGCGCGTCGTAGCGTTTAGATCGTAAAGCCAAGCACGTCAAATTTTACGAGTATAATAGTGTTGTACAAGGGTGGGAGAACCCCCCATCATTAAGAGCGTCTTCACCGTAGCAGTTATCCCCATTCTTTACCAGCGGGTATAAAAGCCGGTGAACCGCGCCGTTCTGGATCATTTCTGCGCCGGGCATCGACCGACAAAGCACGGAGAGTAATAAACGTACGAATAAGCAATTAAATCCGAAAAATCCTAAAAGAGCCTTGCTCGCGCTAATAGCTTACGTTGAAATATTATCAAGGGACTTGATCGCGCGAACGAATAGTATTGCGATATTAACCCTTAACGAACGTATGTCACCTCCCACGTGACATTACAGTTTTTACCGTAGCGGACGTTTGTCACCGAGCGGTAACACGACATGAGCACGTGACATAGCAACTTTTACCGGATCGGACGTATACCACGTGGGAGGTGACGAAACGAAACAGGAGAAAGCTTGCGATTTTCAGTTGTCCGAATATTTGTCTCTTCATCGTCAGTTCAATTCTTGCACGGCAACAATCTACGCAGTAATATTTCAGTGATTATTCTATCGATATTATAATTTTTTACTCTCCAAAAAATGGACAAAGAATATTATAGCAATATGGAAACTGATAGTGGTAGTGAAATTTATGAAGATTGTGAAGACTCGCAAAGCACTTCTAACTTTTGCGATGGCAGTAACAGTAGCACCTAGCCCAGGAAAAAACAATTGTTACCTATTCAATATTCAAGCGAAGAGGAAAATGAAGCAGAAAGAGCAATTGCTGATTCGGATGAAGATTGGATGGAAATCAACACTGATGACGAAGAAAATTTACGTACATACAGGGTGTTTCACCACCCCTGTCAAAAATTTTAAGGGGTGATTCTACATGCCAAAATAAGACGAAAATCAAGAATAAAAAAATCGCGTCCGAGGCTTCATTTTTGAGTTATCGATGAGTAAAAAACGGGTTAAAAACGCCTGTCTATCGGCAGCACTCCATACACGCGCAGTGTCTGCCATCGCGCGCCAAGTTCTCCGTACAGAGTGCTCGCTTACCGATCTAACAGAAACTATGACATACCATACGATGCGATAAGACACTACAATCTTGCGACAATTTATGAAGAAACACACACCTTTCGTTGGCGGCATTAAACCTGCCTACTAGAAAAAATCCACAAGGGCATATCAAAACCCGCCTCACGGGATTCTCAAGCAAAGAGGGTGAATGCAATTTCTAATTCACGATTTTGTCCAAAAAGATCACCCACACGCACGTACACACGCACCGCGATTATTGTATTTGCAAGTGTCATGTGTACACGCACCACGATTGTCCATTTCATCACACACACGCATCGCGATTATTTCATTCGCAAGTGTCTATGAGAATTACACGTACTATGATTGTCCCCTTCGCGAAAGTCCACAAAAAAATGTTCAAAGCATGCACAAAATTTTGCACCTGAAAACACACGCCAGGCGATTGTCCCGTTCGCGAGTGTCCACTTAATCACACATACGCACTGCGATTACTTTACCCACGAATGCGAGATTACATTACACGCACAGAAAAATACTACAAACGAAAAAAATCTAAAAAGCTAACACTAATCCTTAGACTGAAAGTAAAATTAAATTGAAAAAGAGACTACTTTCTACGCGAGAAATATTTCTTGCCGATTACAGCTGTTCGAGAGGCCGAGGACAACGACCGAGAAATGAGACAATGTAAGGGCATTGGCATGTAAACAGAAAAGCGTCGATATTTGCCGGCATGAATGCAGTGTTGGGCAAAATTTTATTCAGATAACAAATAATGAATAAGAGTAACCAATAAAATTTTATTCGTCACTAACGAATTAGAATTTATTCTAATAAGAATTTATCCGAATAAGAATTTATTCGTAGAAGAATTTATTCGAATGGAAACTTATTTGTAGTAGAATTTATTCGGATAAAAATTGATTGATTTTTTCTTTTGATTTAAAACAATCAACAAATATTCGTATTATTGTTCAAATAATTTATCAGTCGTTATTCGAATAGATTATTCGAATACAATTGCACTCGGTATTCGAATAAGTTACTGAGATAATTATTTGAGATAAACATTTATTCGAAATAATCCGAATAATGCCCAACTCTGCAGGAACGCAGACATGTTCTACACTAACACATTTGCGTAACATTTTTCAGTCTCGCGTGAAATTTAACCAACGTCTCCTCTGTAAGGAAAATTTGTCAATAGCGTGCTCATCGTTCTATCATCTCTGTAAAAAGTGATCTTTCCGACGCGTGCAACTGCGCACTTCACTCACACACACACCGCGATTATTTGACTTGCAACTGTCCATATGAATTACACACACTAGAGTCTGCGGATAAATGAAATTTACGCATCTGAGGCCGTTGTCGTCGAACGGTGACACGAGATCAACTGCAGGTTCTGCGTTCATATTACTGATCACACGCACAACACATTGTCGCTGTTCAACGGTGAACCATCCCGCGGAAGGAACTTCAGCATCGGTGCTAAGAATTCTTTAATTCTTCAAACATTCAATTTTCATACTTTTTATAAAATAAACGGCACAGTATCAGACACGAACACTTCTTTCTACCTCGAAGTTTGGAAGAATACTGCATCGTTGGAAAGAAATGAAAGCGATCGGTTCAACGACATTCGTCGCGGTACTACAAAGTATAAACAGTTTCGACTCTCGGAATCGAGTTACCGCTGCCTGGATCTCGAGCGTGCAAGGGATAAATAAGGACACACCGATTAATAACAAAGCATCGTCACAGTTTTTAGTCTCTCGAATGGAATTTGTCCACGGTCTCCTCAGTTTGGTGGCTGTTGCGAACGAGAAAACAGCTGTAATCGGCAGGAAATATTTCTCGCGTAGAAAGCAGTCTCTTTTTCAATTTAATTTTCCTTTCAGTGTTAGGCTTAGTCTTAGCTTTTTAATTTTTTTTATTTCTAGAATTTCTCTGTGCGTGAGTAAAGTAATCTCGCATTCGTAGGTAAAGTAAGCGTAGTGCGTACGTGCGTGATTAAGTGGACACTCGCGAACGGGACAATCGCCTGGCGTCTGTTTTCAGGTGCAAAATTTTGTGCATGCTTTGAACATCTTTTTGTGGACATTCGCGGACGGGACAATCATAGTGCGTGTAATTCTCATGGACACTTGCGAATGAAATAATCGCGATGCGTGTGTGTGATGAAGTGGACAACCGTGGTGCGTGTACACATGACACTTGCGAATACAATAATCGCGGTGCGTGTGTACGTGCCTGTGGGTGATTTTTTTGGACAAAATCGTCAATTAGAAATTGTATTCACCCTCTCTGCTTGAGAATCCCGTGAGGCGGGTTTTGATATGCCCTTGTGGATTTTTTCAAGTAGGCAGGTTTAATGCCGCCAACGGAAGGTGTGTGTTTCTTCATAAATTGTCGCAAGAATGTAATGACTTGTCGCATCGTATGGTATGTCATAGTTTCTGTTACATCGGTAAGCGAGCACTCGGTACGAGGAACTTGGCGCGTGATGCCAGACACTGCGCGTGTATGGAGTGCTGCCGCTGAACAGGCGTTTTTAACCCGTTTTTTACTCATCGATAACTCAAAAATGAAGCCTCGGGCGCAATTTTTTTATTCTTGATTTTCGTCTTATTTTGGCTTGTAGAATCACCCCTTAAAATTTTTGACAGGGGTAGTGAAACACCCTGTATATTCCGTTTACAAATACAGGGTCCCAATTTTTGGAAATGTTCAGAAGCCTACAGATTATTTTAAGAAATTTATTCCAGACGAACTTACACGAGAAATTTTAGCGCAAACAAATTTATATGCAAATGAAAAAAAGAAAAATAAAGATTTAACAGCAAGATCAATGTGGCAAAACTGGCGAAATGATTCATATGATGAAATGAATGCTTTTTTGGAGTGATTTTGAATATGGGCACAATCTTCCAATCAGATATAAAAGATTACTTTTCTAAGAACTTTATATGCAGCATTTCAATTTTTTCTAATATTTTCACGACGGAACGCTTTTTGAAAATATTTTAGATACTTCATCTGAGTCAAAATCAGTGTGTTAATAGGAACCCAAACATAAGATATTCAAAAAGTATAAATTTTATAGACTACATGGATTTGAAATTTACACAAAACTTTATTCTGGGAAAAGAAATATGTGTGGACGAAGCTGTCGTACCATTTAAAGGAAGATGCTGCAGGTTAACTTATAGCCCTAATAAACCTATCAAATGGGGAATACGAATATATGTTTTGGCAGATTCAAATACTGGATATGTGTATTCTCAGTATTACCTTATTTTGGTTCTTTAATTCGTCCGGACATTCCTGTCAGTGTAAGAATCGTTTTACATCTATATAACAATTTACTCTAAACGATTCCCAATTCCGAAGGATACCATCTCTATGTTGACAGATATTATACTAGTGTTCCATTGGCTGAAGAATTATTGAAAGAGAAGTGCTATTTAACAGGAACTGTTAGAAATAATAGAAAATATTTACCAAAAAAATAAGGAAGCCTATTTTTAATACCAAAAACGTTATTGCATTCCGTTCAAGAAAAAAAAATATATTAGTTCTATCATGGAAAGATAAACGAAATATTACCATGCTGAGTACGTATGATACTGCACCGAAGAAGACGATGTGAAGAAGTGCACGTGGCGGTGTTCAGTTAGAAATGAAAAAACCTCAAGTTGTATTTAATTATAATAAGTTCATGGGTGGGGTGGACCGCGCGGATCATTATGGATCTATGTCTCCTTTTTTACGCAAATCATCCGAATGGCGGCGCAAACTATTTTTCTGGGGAATAGAAGTCTCCTGCCTAAATTCTTACATTTTATGTAAAATGGAATCTAAACATAACATTAAACCACTATCTATTTTAAAGTTTATTCGAGAAATGGTTATATCGCTATTTTGCAATTTCCATGAAGGCGAAACTTCAAGATATGGGAGGGTATCGACTTCAGATAACAAAGCCAGATTAAACGGAAAATTGCACATCTTGCAACCTGATTCAGAAGACAAGAATATTAACTGGATAGTATGTTCTAATCGGAAGTCACCTGGAGGAAGAAAGTCAACGGTATACTTTTGTGAAACGTGCAAGAGAAAACCATTCCGCCAGGGTGGAGAGTGTTTTAAAAAATATCACACATTGACAACATATACATAAACAATTAAAGCTGAAATATTTGAATTGCGATGGAAAATGTTAAAATATATGTTTTTATGCAATAAAATGTCTTTTCATATTAAGTAATGTCAGTGCGACACTTTTCACATAAGCAGCAGGTAAAGCGACGACCTAGCAGCAAGTCAGGTCCGAAGCACTGACGTCCGTTAAGGTTTAAATTTAAGGGACGTGTACGCTGAACTGACGACATTAAACCAATTGTTCAACTCAACCTTCTGATCCGTTAATCAAGACCGACTCGAACTATCCTTGAAGTTCATATGTTCGGGTGAGCGGTACTCGCAATCCTACGGTACCGCGTATCTGTCCGGACACCGAACCTCAGATTTTATACTAGTTGCTTACTCACGTAAGCAAAATTACGTATTGTATAGATTTACTGAAAAAATTTCAATGGATACCTGACACTCATAAAGATCTGAGGATTGAACGTGTTAAAGCAATGGGACGAGAAATATTTTCACGAATTATTGATATGGTGTCTGAAATATAGTTTGAAAAAACCGTCAAAGTTCTTCACCCACACGAGATAAAAGACCAAGAAGAAACTGTTTCGACGAAGGATTTCCAACACCTTTTCCCAAGGCTGAAATGTTTAACGTTGAGATCGAAGATGAAAAGAGTTCCCGCGTCAATTTTGTACCACTCGAAGCGAAAATTAAGGTGGTCACTATAGCTACATAACATCCAAACTGGTCGTTGAAAAGTCTGCAGAAGATATCGAAATATCTACGCAATAAGAAACAAATTTACAAATGTAAATCCGACATTCTGCAGAGGAGAGCGCGAAGAGAAATATTTGATGAAGTAAATAAATAGGTTTACGATAGATTCATGGTAGCGTGGGAAAATTTACAACCGGTCACAACACGACACCTGCAACACTGGATCATTGCAGCTGCTTCACTGTACTTGAAGCCTGATTTAAATTTCCTCGCATCAGAGTCATGGGTTAATAACTGCAAGGCAAAGTTTAAGATACCATCGCGTAAAATTATAAAATACTTGAATCATAAGGAACAATGTACAGTGGAAGAAGCTATAAGATCTGCCGACCAATTTAGAGCGCAAGTCAAGGCAATATTACCTCAATTCAGTACGGACTTCGTAATTAATACCGATTAAAGTGGATGACAATATAAAGCAGCTGCGAAAAGGACTTTGAGTCAAAAAGGCGAAAAATTGACAGAAACTGTCGTTAGCTCTGTTAATAAAATTACTCATTCGTACACAGTACAGTACGCAATGACACTGTGAGGTATGTTATTGCCAACAGCTTTTAATTGTTTACAGGAACCGGCTAATCAGTTCGGTCTATGTGTACTACAAAAAGTTCAAGATCTTGAGACGAAATTCGGAAACGTTGGAGTAACGTGCACGAAGCCCGGAAAATTATTTACTCAAACGTATGCTTATTTTCTCCATTCTGTTATTGTGCCATATGTTCAAAAGAATTATTTTTAGCTGTTGGTAGATTCATGGATTGGTCAAACGGATTCCGAATTATATGATTCGAAGTTTGGAAACGACCACCATGAACCGACATATACATTCAAAATTATACCACCAAAAGTACACCAACAGTTCAGCCGTGCGATGTATATTTCTTCAGGCAAATGAAAAATTTCATACAGCGATTGCAAAATGCATTATGTCTGTTAGAGAAAAATAGGAAAATAGCATGCACGGAAGACTGCATCAAAATACACGCATTAGTTCGTAATCAGCTGTCAGCTCCAATTTACAACCCAATTTGTTGAACGTAAATCAAGTCAACTTTCCACTAGAGATAAAGGAGAAAAAATGTGTGTGCCAGCCCGTCGTTTTTGCGTTTTTGCGTTTATGCAGACAGTATTACTGTTTTCCGTGTTTTTATGATCAATTTCATCCGCGATTTTGCGACAGTTTGCCCTTCGCTCTGCGATTTCCTAGCTTATTACAATTCAATAAGTATTCGTTTATCTAGTTTCGTCAGGGTTCCCGGAGCTCTCCCTATAGCGCCCGAGGTTTGGTCACCGTGGAGGTATTAGTGGCTAAAATCCCACACTACGCAGGACCTGGGTAGGCGGAGAGAAAGGAAGAGAGGGATTACTAGTAGTAAAGATTACAAAAATTATTTCGTTATAGAAATCTCAAAAGAATAAGTAAAGTATTCTTTACCTATATTTATGTTCATAAACATAATATGAAAATGTACTAAACGAATGTATCACATGCACACGTATTGAAAATGGCCTGTGTGGGCGCTGTTTCGAGTCGAAAGAATGCGACCAGACGCATCCATCTGACGCTTATAGGAAATCCCATCTGTAATCAGTCGTATATAGGAAATTCCACCTTAGATTGACACTTGCGGACGGGACAATCCCGGTGCATGTACTGTGTAGAGCTGGAAAGTTGACGGGTGAAAGGAATGCGGACCTGATTGGTTAAAGCATAAATAAGCCCACCTAGTCGAACACAATCATAAAAACGAAGCACACGGATTTTCTTTATTGACCGAAATCACATCTACTAATAGGGATTATATAGTACCGCGTCTCGGAAGCATCAAAGGCGGAACGAGCGGTGTACACTTCTTGCCCCTGTGAAACCGACCCCCTAGCCGAATTGTCATCTTTGCACAGTATATGTAACTCCTTTTTGCTCCATCACAGTGCAACCATTCTTCTACTTACTTTGCTGCATGCTTGGGGTAGTTATCATGTTGCAAAATACGCGTCTCTCAGCAATCTAGTTTTCTTACACAATTTTCAGTTAAGGTACATAAACAAATTTATGTATCCGCGCCCACCGCATCCGCCTGTCGGTGATGGGTAAATTACTGGTGGAGTTTGCCCCGAAGGCCGAAGGGGAAATGGCCTACAGCAAGATCTCCGGAGCCTTGCGCGAGACAATCGGTTGCACGAGGTCACAACGAACCGTTGATGTGAAAGTTAAGGAAGTCGACGCGATAGCAACGAAGAAGGAAGTCCTCACCGACTTCGCTCGGGCGCTCAGCATCCCGGTCGCGGAGGTTCATGTCCAGGTACTTAGGCGCACTTACCAGGGCAGCGAGACCGTGGTCCTTGAGATCCCTCAGAAGTATCAGGATAAGGTGAGCGAGAAAATAAGGGATGGTAGGGTCAATTGCAGGACCCGAGTCCTCTCCCCGTATTATTTTTTAAGTGCCACAATGTAGGAAATGTTGCGGCGCAATGCATCTCCGCAACAGATGGCCGGGGCAAATGTCGTGGATATGGATCCGAGAGCCACAAAATGGAAGATCGCAAGGCGAAACCTGCCTGCAGTCTCTGCACTCCTAGCGAGGCGAGCGGCGATACAGTGCAGAGCCTACAAGCGGGTAGCTGCTCGGCTAGTGCCAACCAAAAAATAAAGGACCTGCGAATCCTGCAGATTAACCTGAATGAAAACCATATGACTACAGACCTGTTGCGACAGACAGTTGACGAAGTTAGGGCTGGCGTGGTAGTCATATCAGGGCTCCATACTAAAGATTCCAACCGGATTGGCGATGACCTTGTCGAGGCCTCAATCTAGATCGTCAACAGAGCTCGCCTTGATAGAAGTTGGGTGGTATCGCGGGGTTCGGGGTTTGTGAGAGAAAAGAGCGAGGATATCATGATCTTCAGTTGCTACCTCTCGCCGAGCATGACCACCACCGCGTACAATAATACTCTGTCAAACCACGTCTCTTCGAAAGACAGGTGTTGCAGATTTATTTACACTGCAGGCGATTTCAACGCCTCCTCGCCGTGGTGAGGCTGCCGCAGCACCTTAACGCGAGGCTGATGCTTAGAAAATTTTTTAAAACCTCATACCTTCGTCCCTCTCATAGTGAAGGGTGAGTTCACCTTTGAGAGGAGAGTTCAACGCTCTAAGATCGACCTGTTGATCGCCAACGATGCGAGTTGCCGATCGGTGACGCGCAACAGAGTTCTCGAGGCTGTGTCTGTGTCTGACCACCGTTATTACTTGCACGTCCTCGGCGTGGAGGGGGCGCCGATGGAACGGATCCCAAACCTGTTTTACAGAGCGTAGATCGACTAAGGTCGCTTCCGTACGAAACGGATCGAAGTAACGCCGATTCTCTCCACGGAAGATATCGAAAGGTATCTAGCAGTGATAGAGGAAGCCGCGATACAAGCTCGAAGGCGCATTCACGCGAACTTCTGATGGAATGAGTAGGTGGCAGCTGCTAGAGCAGACATGCATCGTGTACGTCGGCGTCAGCTCAGAGCGTTTCGTCGCGGTAAAGAGGAAAAGAGCCACCACCTGGGAGCTGTTTCGCGAGGCCACGAAGAACGTTAAACAGAGTTATCCGAAAGGCAAATGACGCTGCCTGGAGGCAGCTCATAGATTCTGTGGAACGTGGTCCTTAGGGGAGGCCTTATAGGGCAGTTCTCAAGAAGCTGAAAGACGGTTTTGCTGACCATCGATGAAACGGAGGCAGTCATCTGTTCATCGACGAGGGAGGACTGACAAGAAGAGGAGCTCCCGGCCTCGTGAAAGAGCCGGACTTCGTGCCTCCTTCTCCCACGGAGGGAGGTAAACACATAATCACCGGGTCGGTTGTAGGGGAAGACTGTTAGCGTTTCCTATCAGCCGGCCGCAGAGCGGAGATTCCAATATAAATGCGGGTGAAGTATTATTCTCTCCTTGTCGGAGCGGAGTCGCCTGGGTAGCAGGCGAGTCATGGATGGGGGTACAGAACAGGCAACGAAGGAGGAAGAACGTCGAAGGGTCACCAACAAGAGTTCCCTCAGGACGGGTGCTATGGCGCAGAAGCGTAGACAGTGCACCGGTAGTACTCTTATGAGTTCCTGAAGCCATCCCCAGCACGCCAGAGGTAGACACCGCAGGGTTTTAGTGGGTGGAAATCCAACACTACCCAGGACTCCCCCCAGAGTCTGGGGTATCTTTGAAAGATTTCCCTATATTAAAAACAAGGTAAGCGTGTAATGCACCTAAACGCTAAGAAAACGCTAGAAAGCGGACAATATCCCTGTAGAGGCGATTAAGCGCGTTTGTAGACTTGACCTGGGTTGACTCACACAATTGCTCACGGCCTGTCTTCAAGACGGCTGGTTTCCGTCTCGATGGAAACCGGCCTGTATGGAATAATACCAAAACAGGTGCAAAACACAGGAAATCCTCGGGACTATCGACCTAACATGCATTATGCCGGTGCTGGCCAAGAGTTCGTGGCTTTATTAAAACACAGACTACACACAGCGTAAGGCCGGTTGGAGTACTCTCCGAACCACTGTGGTTTCGCGAGTGGTCTCAGCACAGTCCACGTCGTGAGGAAAGTTGTTGCCGAACCGCTCTGAACGTGCGAAATGCGTTTAACAGTCTCTGCTAGAATGACTTCATCGAGGCGCTGACGAGAAGACGGATCCCCAACTATCTCATTCAGCTGCTGGGGGACATCTTCACGGAAGATGTATCACGTACCGGTCCTTCGAGGGTGACGACCGCGAGCGTAGTATGTACGGGAGAGCGCCACAGGGATCGGTTATCGGTCTCATCATGTAGAACCTCGTTTACAACGGACTCCTGAGGGAAACAATACCCACAAGAGACCAGCTGGTGGCTACGCGGATGACCTGGGCGTCATAACGACCGTGAAATTCACCTGGACGATAGTCAGAGCAACGGAGGTGGCTGTCGAGAGATTGGACCGATAGCTTGTTGGGAAGAGCCTTCAGCTTACTCCTGGCCTTCGTGACGGGAAACCCTCCCAGTTCTCTGTCACTGTCAGGAACACGACGATTGCGAACTCCAGGTAAAATACTTCGCAGTTCGCCTACAAAGAACGGGCTTCCGGTTTTATATGCAGGAGACCTGCACTAAGGGTGCCGCGACGGCTGAAGCTCTCTCCAGGCTTATGATTAATTGTGACAGGGAACAGCTTCACGAAACGTATGCTGTACTACAGGATGGTAAAGGCAGTGACGATGTACGGTGCACCGGTCTGGGAGATCGCTCTGAGCCGTATAGTACGAGCGTACCGAACCATACGCATATACGCGCTGTGCGTTCTTAACCCCTTCGGTGCTATGAGCGTGTATACACGTCAAATAATTGGTACGCCTGTGTGCTATGGACGCGTATACACGTTTATTGTGTTACGTACGAAGTCTTCCGTCATAGTTTAGTCTTTGACACCCCTAAAAGGTTCTGATGTGCATACGTATGGATGCAGCTGTTGTTTCCGTAGTCACGTAACCCGCGAGACTTTTCCATAGAAACTAGGAAAGGTCATGCGTAGTCCCACCACTTTTTAGGCCAAATTTTAGGTATAAAAAGGGGTTGGTTTTTGTGCTCTGGGGCATAGTTAGAGCTTAGACAGGACGTAGTACATGTCCAGTTCTTGTTCGAGACGGACGTTAGCAAGATCGGGTTCAAGTCCCTTTCGAGCAACTTTAACCATTCAGTACGTAGTCTACTGATAGGCCGTCTTTTAAAATTCTACTCCTTCTGAGCGGGACCCCTGCTTTTTTCAGTGCGTGAAAACCGAGAGGGTAGATACTTAGCTACCGCGACAACACAAACCTTTAACAATTGTAAAGCTATCAATTTTAACTTCAATATACGCACCTTGATCTTTTGTATCATTGAGTACTTTCATTTTACAAGCTAATTCAATCTCCTACTTTCCAACTCGTGGCGAACCCACGGCAATACACTTCAGCCGCTCGAGGTGTATTACAATTAAAATGTAAAAGTTACGACGCCAAATTACTAACTATCCTGTGGCACCCGGTGATGAAATAAGCATCGGTTCGTCCACGCCATCCAACCTCCTAGTGGCTCCCTGTGATGAAATAAGCATCGGTTCGTTCACGACTAACAAATTCTAAACTAAAAAACCGATCCTCGGCTGTGCAAGCCGGCCTCAGCCCTCGGCTCGTAACAATTGAATTGGGCCCTGCGAGCGCTGCGGACGTGATTACAAGCACAGTACAATTATTTTTTGGTTCCTGCCTTACCATCTGGTCCATCTTACCGATCATTACTCACGATCTTGCTTTTAAAATTTTCTACATGTAATACTGCTCATACTAGTCTTCTAAATTTAGTTAACCCTAAAAAATGAGCGAAGAGGAAAACGAGTTTCATTTTACGGAAATTATTGCAAGAAATGATAGTGAAGACGAAAATGATTCAACATTGGACGATGTTATTGAATATGAATGGTCTGGAAATATACCTTCGGCTAATTGTTCGACTTCACCAGCATCTGGAACATCCAAACGAAGAATATTCACTTCGCTAAATTCAAAAGATTCGGAATGGGACGTTTCACCAATTGTTTACCGAAATCGTCCTAAACGAGCAAGAGTTCTTTCTTCGTCAGAATCAGAAGATAATGACTATGATATTGAAAAATCCCTAATGAAGGATAATTTGTGGACAAATTGTGATTTAAGCCATAAACAGTAGAGTATGCCGCGCGTACGCGACACACACGTCAATAGTATGCAGCACCGAAAGGGTTAAGGGTCAACTTCAATTTTTAGAATTAAAGACTCTGAAGATGCGGCGCCCTGATGGTGAAGAAATCGCAGCAGACGAAGAAGTCGATGCAATAAGGGAGACGGCGAGACAAAGGTCCATCTCACGTTTGCAGGCCTGGTGGGATCGGCTGTTTTTCCCACTACGACTGTAGGATTAACCCTCATCCGTCCCTCGTGTCAATTTGACACAGTTTTCCCATAAAAAGTTATATTACTCGGCCAGTTGTGGAGAAATTTACCTGAAACTTCGTTACCTTTATTTTTTTAACATGAAGCACATATACTTAGCATCGTTGATGGCGAAAAATACCGTCAAAGCTGCAAAACAGATTTGTTACAAAAAGGTCCCTGTGTGTCAATCTGACACATGTAACTCTCACGTTTCGTCGTTGTTATTCTTGTGTATTTACGTTGTATCGACTACACGGTCATAATGGTCGAAACGCAAGACAAATCTAGAAGCGATAAGATCGAAGTGAAAGTAAACACCTACGGATTTATTCCTGGAAGAAAATAGGAAGGTGTGAATGCATGTGACCGATAATATCGAGGACGAAAGCTAAGCAAAGACAGAACGTCTTGAATCGAAGTCGAGAGTAGGTACAGTCAACCCTCTTATAACGCGATTAATTCGTACCTCGTTATAAGAAACTCAGAATTAGTACAAATCAGATTAATTCCCTGATAACTGAAATTGAAAAATGATGATGTACGAGCATGAAAAAAAACACGGGAATTGCTCATTAATTTCAACCGTAAAAGTGTAATAGAAAAATTCATGCTATAGGGAGACTGCTTAAGTTAATTAAGTTGTATTATATAGAAACCGTGCTATAGGAATACCGCGTTATAGGAGGGTTTACTATATAGAAGTGCAAAGCGAAAAGAATAATAGCATTTATATAACTATTTATGAGAATTTTACTCAGTTACTTTACACAGTATAAGTATGGCTAGCTATTTACAAATAAGTTTCAGTGATGAGTATGATAGTAATGTTAGTGACCCATTTGCAACTAGTGAAGATGATGAAGATTATGTGCTCAATGAAAACGTAAATAGTGAAGAATATGACAGTGATATAAATAGTGACGAATTTTTGGATCAGCAAACGCAAGAGGAAACAGCTGTCGAACCTGAAACTTGGTTCTTGTTTAAAAATAAAAAAATTGTATACTCAGGAGATCCACCACCGGTTATTGGTAGAAGTGCTTCTTTTATTCTGAATTCTAATCTAGGTAAAACGAAATAAAAGGAAAAGGAAAAAAATAATGAATGAAGAGAAATTATAAATTTCTCTGTTGTTAGGTCCAACTATTTATACATCATATCGATGTACGGATACATTATCAGCATTTGTATTGTTCATTGAACTAATTGAGAATAACATTATTACTATGACAAATTTATATGATGTGCGAAAATTCAAAGAAAATTGGGAAACCGCGGACATATGCACGTTACATGCATATTTAGGTTTGTTATTTCTTGCTGGTGTTTACCGTTCACGTGGAGAATGTATCACAGAACTGTGGAACGATCGCTGTGGCAGACCAGGTTTTCTAGCAACCATGTCGCTGAAGCGATTCAATATAATAAATAGATGCTTACGTTTCGATGACAAGGAAGATAGAGCAGAACGAAGAAGTAGGGATAATGATGATGTATGCTCAACCGGTCATCGGTAAATCAGATTCAGAAGAAGAATAAATTGATATACAGATCAATAGTAGTACCCATAGATGGCAGAATAACAAAAGGAAAAAGGATAGACGACAAGAACAAAGCCTTCACTCACTCGCGATATAGATACCAAAGTGTCCACATGCGTTCATGATAATAGACTGTCATAATTCAGATATATCGTTAAGTTTTTGTTATAATTGTAGTGTTAAGCGTATAAATACAGATATTGTGATATATATAAATTAGAAATTTCTCTTAACCTCATCAAGATCCATCAAAGTCCTAATAGATAAGTTGGCTCCCATGCGAATGGTTTTTGAGAAATGTGTACATCGCGTGAAGATACTGTACAATCCTGGAGATTGCATCACGGTTGATGAGCAACTCATCCCATTTCGTGGTCGCTCCCCATTTACACAGTACATCCCTTCGACACCGCATAATTACAGTATAAAAGTTTGGATTGTTTGTGATTCGAAAACTTATTATGCGCATAATATGGAAGCTTACACTCGACGTGATCGAAATTGTCACACAGAAGTAAAGCAACGTCAACGTGTGGTGTTACAGTTAGTTGAGAGATCGTATGAACGCAATGTTACGTGTGATATCTTTTTTACATCTCACGAGTTGGCAACTGCATTACAAAAACAGAAGATGACGCTCGTGGATACCATACGAAAAAATCGAAAAGAAATACCATCAATTTTACTTGTCATGAAGAAGAAACCAATTCACTATTCCGAATTTGTTTTTGACCATAAGCTCAAGAATACAATGGTTTCTGATGTCCCAACGAAGGACGATTTGTGACTCTATTGAGCACGTACCGTACTACAAAAGAAATAAGAACTGGAGAAGGTAAAAAACCTGAGATAATCAAATATTATAACGCTACGAAAGAAGGCGTATAGATGTAAAATGGTTGGTACGTATAGATGTAAAAGCAAAATAAATAGATGGCCAATGGCAGTTATTGCAAACATGTTAGATATATCTGCTTGTAATGCTTTTGTAATATTTACATCTTTGAATCATACAGGACATAGAAATAAAAAATTCCGTCGTCATATTCTTAATCGATGTTGGAAATTCTCTGGTGCAATCGTATATTGCGTCAGGCACACATCTCCCTCGGGCTTCTAATGCTGTTTCACTTGTTGAGGAAATACAAGGCATACCACGAGCGATTGTACCAACTTGCAGCAATCGTTTGATATATACTCCACCAATCCAAAAACGGGCTCGCTGCCATATGTGCGAACAAAAACAAATGCACACGTGTACAGTGCATGATGCGATAAGTGTAAAAAAACATGTTTCCGATATGTCGCTTTATTCTATGTGAAAGGTGCGAACAATCTACTGTGTAAATGTTTATTTTTTTAATTTGAATAAACAAATTTTTAAAATTACCTATTTATCTTTTTATTTCATTAATCTTTTACGATTGTGTCTATTTGATATCGAGGGACAAATTAAGTCAGGAAAATGAGGGACGGATAAGGATTAAGAAGGAACAGTCCCCGCAATCTTGGTACTGCGATGCGGACGACGGCATTGCCGAGCATACTGTGTTTAGCTGCGACGTTTGAGTGGCCGGAAGGTTCGAACTCGTGCCAATACGGGGAGATCTCCTCGGAGAATATCGTAGCGAAGCTCAAGAGGTGTGAGCCATTCCGGTGAGACTTCAGAAGACTCATCGCGAGGATTTCCCACCCGAAAGAGGGAAAAGAGCGGCGCCGCGAAAGGACCAACGTCCCACAGCGGGTACCCCGTACTGAAAGATTCGATTTTGACGAAAACCCCATACGACAGTTGGAAAATGCGTTTAATAGATGGCACGGCCGGTGCTGTATGGTGATCTTTTCGGCGCTGCTGACCGGCGTGCTATTGTTTCAGTACAGTTATAAAAATCTGCTGGAAGAAGAACGTGTGCGTTGTATAATACCTATTTAACTTTTTCCAATCATTTGAAAATCTGTTACAAATAAATAACATAGACACATAAACCTTCAACACCCCGGAGGAGAAGAGGAGGCGGTGTGACCAACTGGTTGCGCAGTCAACGCTGAGCGGTGGTGAGGCTGTCAGATTAACGCAGTCAATACCCCAGACAAGGTGTGCTTCCGAAGAGGAACACGAACTTAGGCTTCAGAAGAGGAACAGGAGAAAGGGGGATCGCAGGGGGAAGCTGTCCCTCTGGAAGGTGTAGCCTCAGTGCGACGCGCACCATGGTCAATGCACAGAGGGAGAGCTATTTCATATTCATTTCATTATGATCACCTTCATTATTCCGGGCCCAAGGAAGGGGTTTTAGTGGATACACCGTCTACGGCTTTTCGTTCAACGTGCAGTAACGGCGAGCCCCACACTACCGGTGACGCCAGATCACCGGTGTGCGGTAATGCATTTCCTCTCTCGTGTGCGCGTTTACACAAGAAAAGAAGACATACATTACATTCAAAAAATTGAAATGTCTCTGGACATATTGATTTCCTGTTAACATTGTAACATAATACTTGTTTATGCAGAATGTCCCGAAGAATTGATACACCCAAAAAATATGCATTTGCATATTTAGGCGCATCGTTGCACTTATAAAAAACTGAGCTTATAGAAAAATAGAGGCATTCTTGTACCACTCAACTTTTTCCTCTACATCTTTTTTATGTCAAACCAAACCCGTGTTATAAAACGTTCCAGCTGCGTGACACGCCATGTATACATGCCGTTTGAATAACTCTACTGTTTTTGGCGATAGAAAAACATGCATCAGACCAATCATGCTTGGTTTCAAGGATACAATCAACTTTATTTTTTGAAATGGAATGTTATTTATTTACTTACCTTCTGGCGGAATGTGTTAAGACCTATGGTTAAAGATCTTTCAAGATCGTTGAAGGTTAACTACAACGGAAACTAATTTACTTCAAGGAACTGATCTAACAATTTCGTGTCTTTTGTGGTTATTGGTATCTTAGAAATCGGTCAATGGAGTTAGGTTAAAATTAAGAAACACGTTCCTCGGCGGTTCTGGGGTAAGTGCTGAGTGGTCCAAAACAGTCCTCTTACCAGAAGGCATACTCCCCTTCCCCACTCCGTGGCCAGATCCTTTAGGAACTATGTCCCTTTTCTTGGGACATCAGCAGTGCGACGTCCGGTCGCCTGCCACCCTTAAAACTCTCTCTCATGCCTCTTTCAAACAAACAGCCTACGACACCTGATAGCCATACGACTTCGTGTCTATTGCTAACGTCTGGTGCCCACCTATCAAGCCATATTCTCAACAGACGGATACAAAGTCCCCAATCCAGTCATAAATAAGGTTATAGCAGCATAGCGTCGGGCTATCTGCCTTCGTCCCTTCTTAAAATTCGACTGCCGCTAACAGGTATATCGCTCTTGTGAACGCTAGATAGATTATAGAATGTAAACAAACGTCCAATCACGTTATCCGTTTATATTTATATTGGAAATCGTGAAAAATAAGGACCGTAGCACTGGGACTCGAACCCGGGTCTCCTGCGTTCGTAGCCAGCCACCTTACCCTCTACGTCACCTTCAGTCTGCAGCATCCCTACCTTCATGACTCTTATGTTGCGTCTGGAGGTCCTAACCCCACATTTATCTGTATCCATGAATACTACTGTTAGTTTACGATATGCTACCGACCAAATGCGTTGACCTTCAAAGACCTCAAATCGACTCTAACCATAGGTCATTGTATGCATCTTAAAACGCTCGAAGATAAGAAGGTAAGTATAGAAACATATTATTCCATTTGTAAAAACAAAGTATTTCTTCGCGCCTCCTCTACATCTCCATCTACAAAAAAATTATTGATATCAGATTATGTCCCCTTTGAAACCAATCATGTGTCAGTTTTTTTTCTATCGCCAAAGACAGGTCAGTTATTCGGATGACCTGTTTTAGATACCTCAATCTGTATTATAATATCTGAAAGTATAGACACTTGAACATAGAACACAGAAGCGTTCGCACGTCGCATTGGACTTTTAATTCAGGTTGCTTGATATTTTCACTAGTAAATGGAGCATTGTTATAATGTACCTATAATTTCTTAAAATATAAGTTTTTGCTGTGCTTTGTAGTGCATTGTATGCGTTGTGCCTTTACCCAAGTAACAATAATTTATGCAGTTCAATACATATTAGAAGACAAACGCACTAAATAATCTTATGAACTATAAAATTCCATAAGGTGCTGTGATAGTGACCAATGTGACTTAAACACAAAATCACCAAAAATTGGTCGAACATAGAACGCATAAAATTTCAACGACCGCAGTCATAATATGAGTACAACACTTTTTTGAGACGTGTATTTTTGTACAATTCAATTAACGACATCACAATTACATTTATTCATTCGCTGTCATTTCTATTAATACTTTGATGTTACTTTCAGTTTCGTTTAAGCGACATTAACCGTAAGTTTTGCAATATAGAATTACAACAATACAAATAAAAATAATTCTTGGTAAAAGGTAAAACGCAGAAAGAATAGCAAAATCTCTGCCATATAAATCAACTTACTCTTTGTCTACAGTGATCCACGTAGCGAAGTCCGAAATAATCCGTTTCCAGAATGTTGAGTTGCTTACACACATACTCGAGGATGTACCTTCCTTTGTGCTGAGGCTGTAACAAATGTAAAATTATAAATCTTAATGATTAATGATCAAAGGATCACTCAGACGTATACGAATTCTGTGTATACCGCGAATTTTCAGAACCTGAAAAAGTCGTAGAACGAAGCTCACACCCAACGTAATCAGAATTCGTATCGATCTGCAGAATAATTAATTTTCCCTGTAATTCTGTATTTTTTAATAATAATAAAAAACTTATTGCTCTGAAAATTCTAAAATTAATTTTCTTTTAAATGAATATGAGTTAGACAAAAATTATTTCTGTGACAAGACTTACTGAAGGTATACTTTATTTCCATACCCATAACATCACACAGCCATGTTGTAATATTGACCCTTTTACATTTGCCAGCACATACACTCTCAGACAAAAACATAGAACACGTGTGCTAACACCCAAAAAGATAGCATACATGTTCTATCTTCTTGTCTGGAATTGTAGATATTAAGGTAGGAAAATCTAAAAATAGTCCCTCAAAGGTCTTTTTCTCGATTCTCACACATGATACACTCAAGGTAGCACAGAACGATGGTTCACACAGTCCTGCGTACAGTGAGTAACCATAATTTTTGGACACTAGAGTATACGTGGATTTATTTGCTTACGCCCTTATTATTTAGGCATAGAGTTCGTTCTCGTTTCTTGTTATAAGTGACTTATTATAGTCATGAAATATATGTAATTTATTTAACTGATACATAGATTTTACATTGTAGGTAATATTAACTGAAAAGATACGTGATTATCGCGTTACAAGTATATTTGGACATTCGGCAAAAACGATGATTTAGGTCATCAAAGATACTGATACTACTAAATTTAATATTTTCTGACATAACCTTTTGGTTTTTAAAATATGTCTTAGATGCTTTGACATATTGGTTATTATCTTTTTCAGGTAACGAGTACTTTCCCATTCCCAATCTTCCCGTAATCTTTTTTTAAGTTCTTCCTTCGAACTTACGGGTGTCATCCCTATTCTGCAATCCAATTCGTTCCACAAATTTTTTATCAGATTTAGATCCGGGGATTGTGGAAATGGATGGAACGCATTCGGTCAATTGTATAGAAAGAATTCTTGAACAATTCTATTGAGCCTTGTAAGATGACGAGTAAAGACTGCATTTTGCTTATTTCTAACTTTATTGCAGTATTAATTCTATTGCAGTGACTGCGTCAAATATGTATGATGACTTAGTAAGAGTCACTGATACAAATGTAAGTTCAAGGAAAAACGGATGTGTCATGTATGTGTATACGCGCGCGCGCGTGAGTGTGTGTGTGTCGATCTGCGTCGCGCCCTAATATGTATAAACAACTGACACTCTAATACGTTAGAAATCGGAACGCGAGGCAGTTCCGTAGCGACAATCGAGAAGAAAGCGTCTCATTCATTTCGCATCATCAGTTCTAATACTTTTAAATATATATATCTTGATTATTTTACTATATACCCCTAGACAAAGTTTTTTCTCCACCAAATTTCGGGGGATCGTCCGGGATTCAGAAAGCCGTGATTTGAAGAATGAAAATATGTAAAAGTTGACTTTAATTCCGTGAACAGTTAAAAGTGATTTTGTTCTGTGAGACGCAGTACACCAAGTTATCTTCAAAATGAGTGACAAAGAAGCACCTGTGACCAATGTTAACCAGGACAATGACGAAAAGTATGTCGAAAAAATGAAGCTGGTCAATTTAAAGGCGGAACTCGAAAGACGAAAGTTAAAGACGCCGAGAAACAAACCAGAGCTTCAGTATCATCTAAAAGCTGCACGAGCATTGAATGCAGACAAAGTTGAAGAAGACAAAAAGGAAGACGATGAAAGCGCCGATGAAGACGGCGATGAAGAAGATCACAACGTTTCGGACGACATTGATGCAAATGATAACGTAAAGTGCAGTGCACCAGTACGACAATTATTCTTTTCGTTCCGGCGTACACGTGCGCGAGTATGCTTTCTGTGTACGAAGAAGTCCGCCACGAGTGCCCATTTTGTATATAAAGGGAAATATATGAAGTCATATAAAATAATTGTCTAAATGCTAATAAAAAAACGAATTTTAATAAAGACAATTGTTCTTCTAACTGTATTTCATTATTTTTTGAAAAAACTAACACATATCAATCGCCGATTACTTCCGTATTTTCTCAATAGTTTGAACAAGATCTTTTATTATAATTGTTTTATAATAAAAGATTGATACTTCTTTGTTTTACTATAACACTTATTGCAACACTGCCGAACGTAAAAAAACATAAGAACGAAGAATCGATGACGTACTTCAGCGGCGATGATAATTCAAATGTTCAGCGATGGCTTGCCGAATTTAAAGAGACGGTGCACAGTGGTCCGAAATCGTAAAAACGGGAACTAACTTCACAGCGCTGTTATTTATACGTTTTTCAGTATGAATAGAATGATTTTAGGGGTTTTTTGAGTCGTAGTATCTGATTCCGGTATTATTCTTTTACTACGACAACGAACTACCCTTATAAACTACCCTTAGATTCTCGGTCGAACTTTCGTTATCTAAATCTTACACGGCCATCTGCATTTAATTTTTTACACTTGAGTTTTCGTATTTGTGGTGGCGTAAGTATTTTTTGAGTTGCATAGAACAATTTTTAAATGAATTTTTTAAGCGAGGATAAAATGCCAATCCAAAAGGAATAGTTGGCTACAAATTGGAAATGCTTCATATTTGTTAGTACGTATCTTGAGACAACTATTCGATCTTAAAGTGCAAAAAACTGAAGTGAGATGAAACAGTTGTTACACAATGTATCATTATGTTAAGTAAATAATTCATCAAAGGGAACAAAAATTTTCCATCTATACGTTCAAATGTTTATGAAGCTACTTAACACTTTGACGGCCGCACATTTTTCGCATCGCCTTTAGGTTGCCGCCGGCGACATTTACGAAGTCATTTGTAGCATAATAAGTAATTACAGTATATTTATTTTACTTTCCAACTTTTTATACAATTGAAACACGCGAGCAGTGGACGCAACTGTTTTGAATAGCAGTCAGTACATATTAGTATACGAACATCGAATTCGCGGCCTGACATCATTTTTGTACGTCTTATGAAAATGGCGGTGCAATGTCACATTTTCGTGACGCCGGCCGATAACCGCTAGCTAACGAAATCACGCATACGTGACAGCAGCTGACAATGTGTTAACAAGGGAATAATATTTAAAATATCAATTGAAAACTTTAACAAAATTTGAAACATGTGTTTAATTGTACCTCAACCATCGTTACCACCCGTAAAATACATAATAAAACGGTATTTCTTTAATGCGAAAACAGGCAAATCGAAACATATCGATTGTTCCATAAAACGGAACATATCGCTGTAAGAGAGTGCGAAACATCCCTTACGTTCGTTTACTGCGTGATGGTTTGTCAAGTTTTATTAAGGTAGGTAGTTTTATAGGATTATTAAAGAAATATTGAAAGAATATCAGGGATCATCTACCAACTGTTATTGAAGCCCACATAAAGCGGTGAGGGTGTTGGGACCCAGGAAATTAACTTCTGAATGGCCGCATACACTAAAACAATTAAACATTTATGTTTCATTTGAAATAGTTTTTATCTGCAACTAAATCATGATCTCTTTAATATCTCTCAATTACACCTACAATTTTAACTAAGTTATTATCATTATAAACACTTATTCAAATTCTCCATTCTACATATATGGCGTTAACAGATTTCGTCGCGTTGACTGCAAACATACAGTTATAAATTCCGGATCTGCAAGAATCTGCAAGAAATATTTATGCAGCAATCTTAAGTAGGTCCTAACAAACACTCTTCTGCAAAATTCGTCGTAACTAGGCATGACTAGCGTTTTGGAAACGTAACTGAAATGAAAAAACGGAATAAAATAGAGATTCACGAAAGGGTCTTTTTCAAGGAGTTAAAATATGTTTATCCCCTCAATGTTGCATATACTTATAGCTGAAAAGACAAGTTATAATCTTACATAGTTAGATTTTAGTCAATTCCTATCCATCGAAAAATATAGCAACCCGAAGCACGCCAGTTTCAGGAAAAATCGTTCTGAAATGGGCATTTTTCCCCATTTTCGAAGCTCTCGCAAATAATTGTAGGCGACTTATGGCAAGTTCTATGCATGCCACAACATAGTCCAGACATCTAAGAATCTATGGTTAAAATTTCATGAATTTCCAAAAAAGTTGAAAATTTGAATTTAGTTCACGTTTTTACGGTTTCGAACCATTGTGCGGCGGATCTTTGCGAATGGATGAAGGTGCAGAAAGTCACGTAAGAGTTGAAATTATCTGGCACCTACGAAAAGTGTGCAAGAACGTGGCAACAACTCAAGAAGGCGCTAAAGACGGAATTCTCGCAAAGCGTAAGCAGTCATAAGGTGCATAAAGAACTTTCGCGAAGAAAAAAGCGTAACGACGAATCATGTCAAGTTTCCAAATGTTTGAAATCGCAGCACAAGCGGATGTAGAACCACGTTCGGTTATACGATATGTAATCGGGGGAATTCAAGACGAAGAAGTCAACAAGGCAATTGTTAGAGAGTCAGTTAAGAAAAACTTTACGGCGGGGCAATTTGCAGAATGTTTTTACAGCTACGTGACACATAGGAAATTTTACAGATTAGCACGGTCACCATTTACAATGTCACCTCTGCAGCAAGGCCCCGTCGTAAAGCTATTTGGTCCCAAGGGGTGACTCGGCCTCGAAACCTCTTTAACGGTTTTAGCGGCAGCGAGTCACCACGTGGCAATTTTTGGGAAATACCCCAGAGTTGCCAAGTTGCCGTCCACCCTCGGGCCCACCGCGCGGGAGACTCTGTTCCCCTTCCTCCATGTACGACGCTAAGGGCGTAATGGAAGGGAGAACACGAATCTTTAAAACCGGCAAACAGGGCAAAACAGACACAGAAAAAACAGTTATATTTATACAGAAACAGTTAAATTCTCAAACACAGTCTCGTGACTACACCTACACACACACACACACACACACACACACACACACACACACACACACACACACACACACACACACACACACACACACACACACACTCATCTCACACATTCACACAAGAAATAGAATAAACAGATTCAAACGCAAACATGTCACTTCAATATACGGTCCCAAGCCGTTCAACTTGGGTGGTCCTTCATCATAGAAATTAGACGGCACGCAGTGCAATAAACAGGGCTCGACCAAACCCTAACAGCAATCATGTACGGTGCCAGAAACATAAAGGAGCTGGAAGTAGAATGTCTTATCTACGAAGAAATTAAGGCGAACCCTGGAGCAAAGGGGAGGGGTAAAGAAGACAAAGAGAAGCGAAGTGGCTGTACTTTTACTTCCGGTCATCGATGATGTAGCAACTGCGGATCACCGAAGTACACGGGTGAGAATTGTCCCGATAAGGCGAAAGGCTCAAAGTGCTTCAAATGTAACGAGTATGATCACATTGTGTCAAAGTGCCCAAAAAAATTGTAAGTGACGTTAAAGACTCTCGGCATGTAAGCCTGTCTTAACAGGGAAAACATTTTAAAAATGTTCAGGTTGCCGGAACTGATTTAATCGCGCCTATCGATACGAGTAGCGATCTTATCCTAATGCGATCAGACCATATTAAGATCGGTTCTCCTAAATTAATACATACAAGTATTCAATTTCGAGGCATAGTCTCAGAAAATCATAAAACATTAAGTAAATCTAAAGCAAACGTAATTTTAGTCGAAAGTCATATTCAATGGCAATACATGTAGTATCTGACACACTCATGCGGCACGCTTTATTAATTGGTACAGATTTTTTAAATATCGTTGAGATTAATATAAAAGAAGGGCAAGTTTCCTTTTCAAACATTAACCCGGCCTTGGTACGGTGGGGTGACATATCCCAGTTGAAATAAAATGACAACATACTTGAAAATTAACAATGTCTGAGGTGGTATCTGGCGCCTACCTTTAAACTATACACATGACAGTCTTTTGTTGCGCTTATTTTACTTGTCAATTCTTGTTTGACGTTGCTGGCGCAAAGCAAAGTGTCGTGGGGTATGATACCTCAATGTACCAATCTATACTCTGTCCCAAATAAGAGCATAACTGTGTCGCGCATCGGATTCTCACTTTACCGCCGTTTTCTACTGCGTCGACTGACGCCTACAATATACACGGTGACAATACTATTAGGTGGGAGACGCGTGGAGTGGTGATGTAACCAATAACATGCGGAAAGTGATGGGTGGTACTGGGGATTTGCGCAGATCGGCCGAAAATCGGTCACGTCACAGTTATGCTCTTATTTGGAACAGCGAATGGTTACAATTTTGTGCCGAAGTGAAAAATTTTTGTTAGAAATGTGACTTATTTTCTCTAGTAATCCGAATACAGTTTGTACTTCTTTTGTGAGAACGACAGATGGCGCTGTTTCTTTTCTTTTAACATTCTAATGAAGTATCTCTAGATATGTGTGTAATGGCTTTGCCACGTGCTGTTCCTCATGTATAATTTCTATCCTAATTAATTAAATAAATAACGTTTATGTATTATCCACTAAGTGAGTTTGCTTCCTGGATCCTGTGCGCTCCAACAATTTTTGTTTTTGGATTTCCTGGGTTTTTCGGTACTTTTCTTCCAAATATATTAACACTTCATCGCAATAATGTCTTATGGAGAAGAACAAAAAAGATTCTTAAAGTTATGGGAAGAAGCAAACGCTCAGGAGTCGGACATTGGCTCGGTCTCTGAGAATGAACCTCCGGATCATGTGAGCGAGTGTTCCTATCACTCAGACTCTGAACAGGAGCTTCCAAACATAATTTTGGGTGATGAAGATCAAGGCGATGAACTTCCAGAAACATTAGAGTATGAAAAGCAAGTCAATGTTCAGGTATCGTCAGCTGAACCAACCGTAATAAGAAGAGCCCAGTATTTATGGGATATCGATAAGAAAACTAGATGGACTGAAAATACAGGCAACTCAGTAATTCGAACTAAAAGAGAAAATATAATAATTCATTTACCTGGCCCCAAATGAGATGCACGAAAAACGAAAACACAGTTAGAGTGCTGGAAACTTGTTTTTTTGATGACAGTATTCCAAACTCGATCGTCGAGTGTGCTAATGAAAAGACCGTCAGTAAGGCGCAAAATTACAGCGATAAACATATAGTGAAAGAAACTTGTCTGACAGAAATCAATGCTTGTTTTGGCCTTTTCTACCTTGCTGGACTTTTCAGATCGGCAAGGCAAAATTTAGAGGATCTGTGGGCTTCTGATGGAACAGGTATCGACGTTTCCGGGCCACTATGCCACTGAAAATATTTCAGTTTTTATTTGATTGTGTCAGATTTAATAAGGAAAGTAGTAGAGGAGAACGGCGTCGTATCGATAAATTGGCGCCAATAAGAGCCACTTTCGATCACTTTGTTGAAAATTGTGTAAATTCTTACACACTATTTGAATACTTGACCCTAGGCGAAAAGTTGAAGTCGTTTAGAGGCCGCTGTGGATTCCGCCAGTATACAGGGTGGTCCACGCAATTGTTTCAGGATATAACTCCGTTAACAGTGCAGTTACAGAAAAATGTTAAAGGAGATAGATGAATGGTTCAAAGAGTACTACATCCGTATGACCATGTTTTTTTTTTAGAAGTGCAATGGTGTATGCGCAATCAACAACTGCATTATTTTTTTAAGTGGAAATGCATACTTTTTTTACGTAGATAGACTCCTCTCGTCATTCTACGTAAAAAAGTATTGAAGTACAAAAGTAAAAAAATTATTAGTTATCGAGATTGTTGGATATCTCCATAATACGTATAGTACATGTATTTTGGTTACGTTGGTAGCGCCTGTGTGTGCCCGTGTAGTCATTATGCAGGATAGTTGAGTTACGCCTTATGTATATCGTTACCGTCATATATACTAAAGTTTATCGTGTAATATAATGAGTTGTACAAGTCTTTTCTTTCCATAAACCAACAGTTTATTCAAGTACTTGTTCTGTTTATTTAGTATAAACTATTTTTCATTTTATTATTGTTGTCATTTATGTAATAAAGTTTGTTATTACTGAACTGTATTAGTGTCTTTCTGTTTACAACATAAAATGCCACAGCGCGCCCGCCCATGAGATTTGACAAAGCGCGCCCGCCGGAGGGTTAAGCGCAATGTATATGGCAGTATTTTGATTACCGAATTTAATATTGGATTTAAACTGCCATCAAGTGATACCTGCAAAATATGCGATCTCACTAAAGTAGGGAAACCACTGAATCGCCAGATTACCAAATTCATTTAAAAAAGGCAGAAGACACCTACAACAGTCTTGTGCTGTACATGCAAACATTACCCAGTCCATATACTTGGAGAAACTGTATTTTATAATTACCCACTCCACAGAAACTGTATTTTATAAGAGGCAATTCTGGGCATATAACTTCGGTGTTAATCGATGTAGTGATAGCATGATAGTAATGTGTGTGTGGTCAGAAGATGTGGCATCAAGGGGAGATGACGAAATAGCGAGCTGCATTTTGAAGGCTCTCGGGCAGGTCAAGGGAGAAAAACATCAAAAGTTGATTGTATATTCAGATTCGTGTGTTTGACAAAACAAAAACTATATTATTCTTGGTCTTTCGTTATATCTTCTTGATAAAAAATATTTTAATGCGATTGAACACAGATTTCTCCTTCCTGGGCATACGTTTATGCCATGTAATAGAGATTTTGGATTGATTGAAAAAATGAAAAGAAAAACACAAACTGTGTACACTCTATCAAAATGGGCTGAATTAATATGAAAAAGTAAACCAAAAAATCCATTTAAAATTATAGAAATGAAAAAGAAGACTTTGTATCACTTTCACCAGTAATTAAAAATCTTGTGAAAATGTAGGAATGAGTGTTACAGTCGACAAAAAACTAGCTGAATTAAGGAAAGCGATAGTTCTAGAGCTACCGAATGGGCATCGTTCTGTGTGTATCAAATATACACATGATCAAAAAGAGAAACCTGTGAAGGTTAGTCTTCAGAAAAATCGTGGCTGCCCTCCTAATCCTGGACTTTGCGTATTGCCTGTCAAGTATTCAGATGGACGTAAAATAAAAGCTGCTAAATTTAGAGACTTACAGAGTCTTATGCACTTTATACCCCTTGTATATGTTTCATTTTATCACACATTAAAGAGTGATCAAAATGAAGAGGAACAAGAACTCGAACATGTTGACGAAGAGTTAGATTAGATAAAAATTTGTTATATTATCCGGTTGTTTCTATTATTTCTAAATAAAACTTAGTTATATTATTTGATTACTACCATTATTTCTTAGTTATTTACTAACTACACAACTTCGTGTACCTAAAAGCAGCATTAGATACGGTAAAGCGAGATCATCAATGGAAGAGCATGGAGAAAACGGGAGTAAGAAAAGGACTAATAGAAAGGGTAAAAGAAGTGTACGTAGAGACCACAAATGCAGTTAGAGCTAACGAAGAAGAGTCGAAGGAATTTAGGACAAAGGATGAATTGAGACAAGGATGCCCTCTCAGCCCGACTTCGTTCACAATATTCATAGCTGACATGGAAGAGACCTTGAAAAAAGGACACGTGGGAGCGATTACGGTAAGAAAGGAAAAGTTTTAGTCCTTAGCCTATGCGGACGACATAGTTCTATTGGCAATCAGGGAAGAAGAGTTAAAAGGAATGATGAAAAGGCTGGAAAATTATTTGGACAGAAAAGAATTGTTATTGAATGTGGAGAAGTAAAAAATAATGGTATTTTTCGAGGAGATCGAGGTAGTCAAGGAATTCTGCTATTTAGGGGTAACGTTCCAGAGAAATGGAAACATGGAGAAACATGTAAGAGAGAGAGAGTGAAAGAGGCAAGTGTAGCACTGAACCAAGTCTGGGGCATAGGAGAACGCAAATTTAAAACAGATTACAGGATGAGAATGTTCCTATTCGATACGTTGGTCACAGGAGTGTTGTTGTACGACGTAGAGTTATGAGGGTTTAAAACATAGTGCTGGAGGAAACAAAAAGACCGAAGATGAGAGTAAGAGCAGGACAGAGAGGCCTGAAGTTTGAGGAAAGTACACGAGAAGGAGTAGGAAGGAAAATTGTTAAAGAATGCTTAATGAAAAAGGAGAGAGGAAAAGAAAAAACCTAAAGTACAGAAGAAAGGGAGGACTGTATAAAAAGAAGTGGAATGGGCCAAGCAAGAATCGACCTCTTAAGGAGGGAAGGAAAGGAGATAGTAGAAAGACTGAGAAAAACAGACATCGAAGTATAACAAGAAGTGCAATACAAGAAAATAGAACAGTCCAGGTATAATGAAAGGTACAATCGTATCCAAACATTTGGAATATCAGAATACTTAAATAAAGAAGGAAGAGGTGATAATGGTCTCCGCTTGAATTTCGAGAAATGCACATTTGCCACATCATCAGAAAAGGCGTTCCGTGGGTGTGGGGCCGCAGACAAGAACGGGCAATGGCGGAAATCAAACGAATCATGCTCACAAGGGGAAAGCACAGGTGTTGCAGTCGTTTTTGGAACGACAGTATGTGGAGGTCGTAGTACCCGTGTAGTATAACAAACCCCTTATGGGTTTCTTCAGAATGGGCCTTCGTTTTTGAGATATTTTGATTTAAAGTTTTTGACTGTAGTAGATTTAAGAAATTAGGTCCGAGGCCCTTCGATGCCTATTGCTGGGCGTGATGAACAAAAGAGAAAGAACTGCGCGTGCATTACGGGCGCGCGTGTCGTGTAGTTCAGTCACGACGGAAATTATGTATAGTGAAGAAGTGTCATAGAAATAAATTAGTTGTTTTGTTGTTTTCTATTATAACTGTTATGCACTTTCTTGCCTCGATCCTGACATACCACTATAATTATCAGAAGTGGGATCGGATTCGATTAAATTTAATTGATCGTCTTCAGTGATCCATGTGCCTGTGAACGGTTATCGAATACGTGCGTCGTAACGAGACTTGGTGTTTGTGTGAACTTTTACGTATTAATTTTCATTATGGCAACCCTTCGAGACGTTCCAGGACTTAACGATGGTATCTCTACAGCACCGAGAAGAGCAATTACCGCATTACACCGACTTGTATTTGAAGAAGACGGTGATCGACGCATTCGGTCGCGTTTATGCAATTTCCCGGGTTTCGCATTCGCCGAAAAATCTGCAGAATATGAAGAGAAGATCCAATGGGCAGTGAAGGAATTCAGCTTAGCGGATTTAATTACGATATGTAATGTCTTGAGACTAGATTATGCAGGCGCCGCATGTGAGGTAGCATCCCGCATTTGCCAGCATTTAACAAACTTACGGTTATTATGTAAAAACGTAGAAAGCAAGGTGGAGACAGACAATGAAACTGATAAAGGTGATGAAACGGTCGTTCAAGCGACAAACGATTCCGACAATGGAGAAACGGATGAACAATCTTGGGTAAATGTAACGATGCCGACCTTTACCATGAGCTTTCGAGACGTAGAAGATACGATTCGGAAATTTGACGGTGGTAATTATCCGATAGAAGCATGGATATCCGATTTCGAAGATAGTGCAACGTTATTCGGGTGGACGGAATTACAAAAATTACTCTTCGCTAAAAAATCATTAACGGGTTTTGCAAAATTATTTATAAAAGGGGAAAGAGGAATAACTTCATGAAAGGAACTAAACTCACAGTTATTGAAAGAGTACGCGGTAAAAACCACCAGCGCCGAACTACATAGAACCTTGTCACGAAGAAAAATGAAACGCGATGAGTCGGTACAGGAATACTTTTTGGTTATGAAAGAGCTCGCCGCCGCACGAAGATCTATTGAAACCGAAGCATTAATACAATATATCGCTGATGGGATTCCTGAAGAAAATAGCAAGAAGATTAGCCTATACGAAGCGCGTACTTTACCGGAACTAAAAGCTAAAGTAGAAGTTTACCAGAAATTGAAGCAGAAAGGTCAAGCACAAAATATGGGAAATGCACATAATTGAACTTATGGCAAAACTTCATCGGAAAATAGGAATACTGCGCCGACGAAGGAAACAAGATACGAGGATCGTTACTACAATTATAACGAGCGTGGTCACATCGCTTCTACCTGTCCTAAGCCGAGGAGAGAGAGGGGAACGTGTTACATTTGCGGATCAACTGATCATCAGAGGAAATCGTGCCCTCAACGCACACCGGCCAGGCAGCAACCTACAGCAGCTACGAGCAGTGCTGTCACTCATCTCATTCAGTCGCATCGGGAGATGGTTCCTTCATACAGCGTTCTTGTTAATTTACACATTGGTGAGATCAACGCTGTTTTAGATACAGGCAGTCCTATATCTTTATTGAACAATAGTTTCGTACCGAATCAGATTCAGCTTGAACCTTATACTGACACTCTGCACTTCGAAGGTGTCAATAAAAGCCGAATTCAAATATTAGGTTGTCTTAAACGAAAAGTCTGCATTCAAGATTGCGAAGTATCAATCGATTTCTATATAGTGCCGGATGGTATAATGAGTTATGCTTGTTTGTTAGAACGCGATTTTATTTCGCAGCAAGACATTCAAATAGATTTTAGCAATCCTGTTCGAATTTATAAGAAAACCGAAGTAGAAAGTGCCAACTTTTCAGAAATATTACAGATTGATGTATCAGACGCTAATACTGAGGCCAATACTGAGATAAATAATAATATTGATTGGGAAATTCAAAGTCGAGTGCGATCTATTGTGGATGAGTACTACGTGCGATCCGTAAGACCTGAATTACCTATAATGAATTTAGAAATGGAACTAGTATTAAAATCTAACCATCAACCGTTCTTTTATAATCCGAGATGTTTATCATACAGCGAAAATGAAGCGGTGATTAAAATAATTAACGATTTATTGGACAGAAAAATTATTCGACCTAGTATTTCGCAATATTGTAGTCCTATCGTACTGATTAAAAAAAAAACAGGACATTATAGAATGGCTGTTGGTTATCGAGATTTAAATAAGTTAACATTGCGAGATAACTTTCCAATTCCGAAAATCTACGATCAGATTTGTTCGGTCCCAAAGACCGAATTTCGGCACATTTATATTGGGCGCCATAGACCAACCGGCGCGGTCGGACGAATTATTTTATGACCGTCCTGGTATCAAGACCATGCGCCAGGCCATGTGCCGGGAAAAACCATTTCTCTAAGCAAGCACCGTCTTCGACTACCAAAGTCAAGGACAAGACCGGGGAAATTCCAAATTAACACCACCACTCTACAAACTCGCAAACCCACCTACAATTCAAAATAACCAATAGGAAAACATCAGCATCCACCACATACACTCATACACAGCCAATCACAGGCACACCAGCACGATATAAGCGACGAGCACAGAACCCACGAGAATATTCAATCAAGCAGCGACCGCACACAAACATTTCAACATTGCATCATCATTACATTTCTTGTCAAGTTTTGAATATAGTTAAGTTACACCGAGCGCCAAATTATTTTTATCCTGATCTAGGCTGACTATAATTAATTTTATACCAGCCACGTCCCAACATCATCGTCGCGATCGAGCGTAAGCGGGATTTACGACCCCGCGAAATTTCATCAGTGAATTGCGGTGTGCGGGACGTAACAAGATTGATCATTTACGAAACAAGGTGTATTTTACTCGATTAGATTTAAAAGATGCATTTCACCGCGTGAAGTTAAAAGAAAACTCTATTCAGTATACTGCTTTTGTTACATTCATGGGTCAATTCGAATATCTTAGAATGCCATTTGGACTCGCAAATGGTCCTTCTTTTTTTATGCGTTCATTAACACAGCTTTTCATAAATTATTAAGAGAACAGAAAATATTGATTTATTTAGATGATATATTGATTGCAACCGAGACTATCGAGGAAAATTTAGAAATATTAACAGAAGTTTTATCCGTCATCGTAAATAACTGTTTGGAATTGAGGATGGAAAAGTGTGCTTTTCTGCTCACGGAAATCGTATATTTAGGATATAGCATAAACTCTTCTGGAATCAAACCGAGTGCCGACAACATGCAAGCTGTGACTGATTTTCCCATACCAAGAAATTATCGAGAACTACAAAGTTTTTTTGGGACTAGTTTCTTATTTTCGAGAATTGATTAAAAACTTTGCCTTGACATCTAAGGCTTTGTACGATTTATTGAAATCTAAATCCGACTATAGATGGGATCAGGAAGCATCACTTTGTTTTGAAACTCTAAAAAATTTGTTCATCTCGGAACCGGTCTTATCTATCTATTCTCCTACAGCCGAGACCGAATTACATTGCGATGCTAGCGCGCATGGGTTTGGTTCTGTTCTATTACAAAAGCAAAAGGAGGGAAAATTTCACCCGATCAGTTATTTTAGTAAACGCACCTCCAAAGCAGACTCGAACTATCACAGTTTTGAGCTAGAAGCTTTAGCAATAGTTTATTCCCTAGAACGATTCTGAATATATTTGCAGGACATAACTTTTAAAATCGTCACAGATTGTAACAGCCTTAAATTGACTCTGGAACGGAAGGAAGTAAACCCGAGAATATTAAGATGGTCCTTAATTTTGAGAAATTATACTTATACGTTAAAAGATCGTTCTGGAGATAAGATGCAGCATGCCGATGCATTAAGTCGAAACCATTGTATCTTAGTGATTACGGAAAATACTTTTGAAAGAAATTTAACGATACTGCAAGATTTAGGTCGGAAAATTCGCAGCATTCGAGAAAAACTAGAACACCAGGAAGACAAGTTGTACGAACTAAATAACGGCTTAGTATATCGTAAAGCGAATCACAAATTGTTATTTTATGTTCCTAGTACAATGGAAGACAATGTAATACGTTCGAGTCATGAAGAAGTCGGTCATCAAGGTATCAGTAAAACCATCGAATATTTGACTCACGTTTACTGGTTTCCGAAAATGAGAGGAAAAGTTAATAAGCACATCGCCAATTGTCTAAAATGTATAACTTACGCAACTACAAGCAATAGAATCGAAGGCAAATTGCATTGCCCTCCGGTAGGTAATCTTCCATTCGATGTCTTCATATTGATCATTACGGACCATTAGAAAGGTCGAGTCACCGACAAAAATACTTGTTTGAAGTAATTGATTATTTTACAAAATTTGTTAAGCTTTATCCGACTACGAGTACTAATTCAGACGAAGTAATCCGACATCTCAAAACATATGTTTCAATGTATAGTAAACCTACGAAAATAGTGTCAGGTAGAGGAAGTGCTTTTACATCTACGAAATGTAAAGAATTTATGGCACAAAACGGTGTACAGCATATCCTAATAACAGTTGCTACTCGTCACGCGAATGGTCAAATCGAAAGAGTGAATCTCGTTCGTTGACTCCAATGTTAGCTAAATTATCGAAAAGTTCAAGTACGTGGGATCGTATAATTACAGAAGTAGAGTTTGCGCTAAATAATAGTGTAAATCGCTCGACAAGAGATACACCTGCTCGATTGTTATTTGGTATCAACCAGAAAGGCCATATTAACCCTTTGCGGTCGTATGTCTGCTCTCAGCCATCAAAGCTTTTTTACCGTTCCGGTCGTATGTCTGCTCTCAGCCACCACAGCAAAGAACCATACTAATCTTACATTGTATTCATCCATGTATCAATTTATACTTTCTCTAAACGAAACTGAATGTCTAACGAACCTATTTACGAACCAATACGGTGCTCATTTCAATTGTTAACAAAAAAAACTCAGTTTAAACAAATGGTATCACCTCTTACTCGCCATGCAAGACGCCGCACAGTGGTCCGGATTGAAGAATTGAGTGCCATTTTCTCAAAAAATCAACTTTCATATATCGATACCTACTGAACGTATACAGTGGTGGACATAAGTATTGGTACAGTATGCGATTCCGAATACAAACATTTATAACTACTGAAAAAATTGTTTATACCAATTGTTTTTTGTATGGATCTGTATTTAGAATGTCTTACTTGCCTACATACAAAAACAGAACAAAATTAATAAAGTAGGGAACATACAACTAATAAAAATACGTTTTACAACCATCTTATACCTGGACAAAAGTATTGGCACACACTTGAAAATCTTTATTCACACATACTATTTTACTAATATACTGTTGTTCACTTGTTGAAACAAGTGAATGATGTGCCGACAGTCAGTTCAGTCATTGTTGTGTTAGTCCAACAGTTGATTTAGTAAGGAATATTCAGAATAATTTTAAAAATGTCAAGGAAGGGAAAAGAAACTACACCGGAAGAAAGAAAAATTATATTGAACTTAAGTAAACAAGGTAAATCTTATGCAGAAATTGGAGCAATAGTACAAAGAAGCCGATTTACAATTCGGAACATTATTAAAAGATTTGCGAACAAATCGAATGCCCATAATCACTTACGGAGCGGTCTGCCGTCTAAGTTATCGGAAAGGGAGAAAAGAAAAATAGTAAATGTTAGAGAGTCAATCATTTGTAGGCATTTGTACGGACACAGGTGCGTCGTAGGCCGGCAACAGCCAACGGTTGCCGATTGCGCGACGAGAGACAACAATGTATGTAGCCGTTGAAGCTGTTCGTCGAAGAGGTCGACGATTCTCGATCACCTGCGAGTCTTTTGTTTCTGACATCACGCGTTCATCGAAAAACCGTCGCAGGGCTCGAGGAACAGCTTTGGCGGCAGTCGAGCTCGAGCAAGGATATTGAGAGGTTGACTCAAAGCCATTCCGTGTTTTTTTGTTATGTGCACTATTCTTTGATAATTTGATTTAAAATATATATATATATATATCGCCATCCACACATTATTCCATCAACAACTCATCTCACACACTCACACAAAAAATAGATTAAACAGATTCAAACGCAAACGTGTCACTTCAATATACGGTCCCAAGCCGTTCAACTTGGGTGGTCCTTCATCGCAGAAATTAGACGGCACGCAGTGCAATAAACAGGGCTCGACCAAACCCTAACATTGGTCCTTCGAGCCGGATACAGCATCAGGAACTGGGATCGGATTGGAGCAGCAACCGACGCAGTCACAGTTCAGCAGATCGAAGGCAGAGGACACAGTCAGAAGAAGAATAGTTGAGTGACACGTGGCGTTACACGAATCAGAGTACAAGTGTAGTGTGTGGCGAACAGTGTGAAAATAGTCAACATAACGTATGCAGCTCTTGTGACAATCGTCGCAAAAGAAGAAGGAAGATTGCCAGGCATATCAGAGATCAAGGATCAACACCATTGTGGATCGCAGCATCCACCAGCAGCCTGCAGATCATAGCAATCTACAGCCTTCCACATCAGCCTCCATCAGCCATTCAACAGTCGCGGATCCAGCGCACGCAGTCAAAGCAGTGTCATTTGATTACGTCCGTTCCAGTTACGTAAGCCTAATCCTTCCTATTTATTTGTTCTAATAGCGTAAAATGGAAGCTGAATTGAGAAAGTTAATTTCTGACCGCGGCACAATAAAGGCCGCATTAACGCGTCTTAGTAGATTTTTCAATGAATCCGCGGAAACGGTATCGGTAAGGGCTTTGCAGAAGCTGCTAGAGGCAAATGTAGGGTTATACAATAGCTATAATGAAGTTCAAACTCAAATTGAGCGTGCAACCGAGGGGACAGACTCGGAAGGAACTCACGCAGCAGATAAAGATACGTTTGAAGAAACGTATTTTAATTTAATAGCAGAGATAGAAACACATATAGAGTGCGCTCAGGCAGATAATAGAGCAGTAAATCAGGTCGCAGGTCAAATACCATCGCCTGCGTCAACAAATTCGCCGGCCACGGTAAAACTGCCGACGATACAGTTACCATCGTTTGACGGCAATTATGGCAACTGGATTAGATTTAGAGACACGTTCTCCAGTTTAGTACACGAAAGTGAATTATCAGAAGTTCAAAAGTTCCACTATTTGAATTCCGCAGTGAAGGGCTCAGCCGCGCCAGTGATACAGTCCCCAGGAGTCTCAGGCGCGAATTACCATATTGCATGGGAGGCCTTAAAGTCACGTTACGAAAATTCAGCGGCCTTAAGAAAGCATCACATTTCAGCAATTTTAGACATGACAGTTATTTCGAAGCAGTCTCCAATCGCGCTTCGGGAATTGGTCGACGATGCACGAAACCATCTAGCAGCTTTGAAATCGTTGAACGAACCACTAGAGTCGTGGGATAGTTTGATCGTTCCAATCTTGTGCAGAAAATTAGATGTAGTCTCATTAAAGGAATGGGAAAAGGGAACAACAAGTTCAGAAAGGGTAACTTTCAAGAAATTTGCCGCCTTTTTAGAGGAACGGTCCTCATACTTAGAAAATATAACGTCGTCGACACAGGTAGTTGCAACACGGGCTGAACCCTCCGTAGGGCCTGCAGGTAGTCGCAAACCGTATCGCGTAACAACCCACGTAACAAGTACATCGAATACCTGTCCAGCGTGCGGTTCCGGGCACCCTCTCTTCAGGTGCGACAAATTTAAAAGGCTGTCCATTGAGGAAAACACGAAAATAGTTCAAGCGTCTCACAGTTGTTACAATTGTCTGCAACCAGGCCACCGGGTACAGGCTTGTACACGTAACCACTGTAATTTGTGTGGCAAAAAACACCACATGCTGTTGCATCGCGTATCAGTTCCACAGTCAAATCACGCGTCCAGTGAGGAACCACGATCTCCCGAACCTAATAGAACAGTATCTTGCATCATAAACTCCGAGGGAAATAGATTAGAGCACGGCGTATTATCGACGGCAGTCATTTATATAGAAGATAGACAGGGAACGAGAGTGCATTGTCGCGCGTTGTTAGATTCAGGATCACAATCGAATTTTATTACATACGATCTATGCAAGAAGTTAGGCATTAGCTACGAACCCACAGAAGTACAGGTCTCAGGATTAGGTGGCAAATCAAACGAGATTAGAAACAGAGTTAACGTAAAAATAGCATCTAGAGTGAACAACTTTAACGCCAATATATCATGCTTAGCAATAAAGAACATTACACAGGATATGCCAAACATAACGTTAAGTAGATACGCAACCCCCATACCCTCTAACATAACATTAGCAGATCCAGATTTTGGAAAATGCCGATCGATTGACATGCTAATAGGCGCCGGTCTGTTTTGGCACCTGCTGTGCGTCGGACAACATAGGGCAGGTAGCGAGTTACTGTGGCAAAAGACACAATTAGGTTGGGTTCTCGGTGGAACAATTAGTTGGCCAATCAGTAATAAAGTTCAAAGGGGTCATCTCGTTACACATCAGGACTTGTACAATCAAATGGAGCGATTTTGGGAAATAGAAGAGATTAAGATAGCACCTAATGCAGAAATAGATGAGTGTGAAGCATTGCTTCGAGCCACAACACGTCAGGACGATCGTGGAAGGTATATTGTAGAAATACCCTTCAATAGTCAGGTAGATAGGTTAGGGACATCGCGACAGCAAGCCGAAAATAGATTCCGGTCAACAGAAAGGCGGTTACTTAGAAACCCACAATTTCGCGAACAGTACGTAGACTTTATGACCGAATATGAGGTACTAGGGCATATGTCGCGAGTCCCAAACCCGGTAGCAGAAGAAGCAGCAGCAGAGTTTTATCTACCTCATCACGCCGTCATCAAAGAAGACAGTACGACAACGAAACTTCGTGTCGTATTTGATGGTTCGGCCAAATCAAGCACGGGCACATCATTGAACGATACGCAAAGAGTCGGCCCAACAGTTCAGAGCGAATTACTAGCTATCCTCCTCTACGATTCAGAACACATCGATATGTACTATCAGCAGATATAGCACAGATGTATAGGCAAATTTTAATAGAGCCCTCCCAGCGACGTTTCCAACGGATTTTGTGGCGACCAAGTCCAGAACTCGCGATAGAGACATTCGAGTTAAACACGGTACCCTACGGCACAGCATCAGCTCCGTTTCTAGCTACCCGCGTGTTGAAGGAGGTTGGCTTGAAATGTGAGCAAGAGTTTCCAACCATTAGTCGAATAATCATCAACGATTTTTACGTTGACGATTTACTAACAGGTCTGAATACAGTAGCAGAATTAGAACAAGTAAAGAAAGGGTTGTCAACCATCCTGGAGAAATCAGGGTTTCACTTAAGAAAATGGGCTACGAATTGCCCAGAATTTAATACACAGGCACCATTAGAAGATAAGAAACTGTCTGCAGGTACGGACTCAAAGATACTCGGGTTGCATTGGTCGCCCTTAACAGATGAATTGTATTTCCGGGTAACCCCCTCCTCACATAAGCGGACTACGAAAAGAATAATTCTGTCGGAGATATCGCAAATATTCGATCCATTAGGCTTGATAGGTCCTATTATTACTCGAGCGAAACTGATAATGCAACAGCTGTGGCAAACAAAGACAGGTTGGGATGAGTCAATATCCCAAGAGTTATACACTCAATGGACAGAATATAGGAAGGAGTTATCGCATTTGAGCGAATTAAAGATTCCTCGGCGCGCACTTGATACCACAGGTAGAATAGAATTGCATGGATTTGCTGACGCCTCCGAAAGGGCATACGGGGCTTGCGTTTACCTGCGAGCGAACAACGGTACAGGCAAATGGGGGGCCAAGCTTCTGTGCTCAAAGTCTCGAGTAGCTCCTTTAAAGACTATTTCTTTACCAAGGCTAGAATTATGCGGCGCTTTGTTACTTGCGCAATTAATGAATAGAGTAAAAACTACGCTTAGGATTTCGTTTAGCAATGAGACATATTGGTGCGATTCCACGATCACACTATCATGGATTCGCGGTAGATCAAGTAAATGGAAAACGTTCATAGCAAATCGAGTAACGCAAATTCAAGCTCTGACAGAATCGCGCAGCTGGTCGCATATTCGATCTCAAGACAATCCCGCGGATCTGATCTCTCGCGGTAGTAGTCCGAGATTACTAATCAATAACGATCTGTGGTGGCTGGGTCCTTCATGGTTAACAGAAGAATCGAATTACTGGCCGCAGTCAACAGAAGAAGCAATCGCGATTCCAGAAGAAAGAAGGAACATAGTATCAGTGGCCATGGTTACCTCAAACGTAAACGAAATATTCACGCGATATTCCGACTACACGCGTCTGTTACGCGTAACTGCCTATTGCCGTCGATTCATAAACAATGCTAGGGCGAGGGGGAAAGAAGAACTAGTCAACTCTTCAAAACCCGCGAACGTAAATTTAACAACCACCGAATTGCAAATGGCACGCGACCACTTAGTTCGGATCGCGCAAAGAGAAAGATTTAATAGTGAAATAAACACACTGATAAAAAACAAGATTGTTGCAAAACAGAGCTCCTTACAGTCGTTAGCACCATTCTTAGATGAGTCAGAAATCATGAGAGTAGGCGGAAGATTAAATAACGCGCTCATCAGTTACAATAAAAGGCATCCGATTGTGTTACCTGCGAAGCATCCATTAACGGATTTAATAATTAAAGCGGAGCATATTAGATTGTTGCATGCTGGATGTCAGCACGTGGTTGCATCTTTGCGTGAACGGTTCTGGCCAATAAATTGTGTCCAGAACGTCAAAAGAATACTAAAAAACTGCGTGAGGTGCTTCAGAGTCAAGCCTCGAGGAATAGAATACCAATGGGTCAACTACCTACGGCCCGGGTGACACCGGCCCGTCCATTCTCGACCTGCGGTGTTCACTACGCAGGTCCATTCATTACAAAGGACCGCACTCGAAGCAAGGTCACATTAAAATCCTATGCCTGTACTTTTGTGTGCTTTTCCACAAAGGCAACGCACATAGAATTAGCAACAGATCTTAGCACAGATGCATTCATAAAATGCCTTAGCCGATTTATAGCACGTCGAGGCCTGTGTCAAAGTATTATTTCCGATAACGGAACGAACTTTGTAGGAGCAAGAAATAGATTCACGGAATTAGATAAATTGATTAGAAGCGAAGGGCATAATTCACAGATTGCCAAATATTTAAGTGACTTGCAAATACAGTGGCACTTCATACCTCCCCAAGCACCACACTTTGGTGGTCTCTGGGAAAGTGCAGTCAGATTGACCAAGTATCACTTGAGTCGAGTCATAGGAGAACAAAAATTAACTTTCGAAGAGCTATATACGCTATTAGTACAGATAGAGTCCTGCTTGAATTCACGTCCTCTCAGTCCAAGTTCCTCCGATCCACACGATCTAAACCCTTTGACTCCCGGACATTTTTTAATTGGCACTGCCCTCTGCGCTCTGCCAGACGAAGTGTTGACAGACATCAAATCGAGTAGGCTGAATCGATATCAGTTGTTGCAGCAGATGTTTCAGCATTTCTGGCAGCGTTGGCAAAAGGAATATCTACACAACCTCCAGCAACGATACAAGTGGAAGTCATCGTCAAACCAGCAACTAATGAAGGGCAGCCTAGTTGTCATTAAGGAGGACAATCAACCCCCATTGCGTTGGTCACTAGGCAGAATAACAGAGGTGCACCAAGGCAAGGACGGAATCGCACGGGTGGTCACTGTAAAGACCGCGAGCGGTTGGTACAAGAGACCAACTGCAAAGATTTGCATCCTACCAGGACAAGACCAAGAAGAATTAGAATAGCTTACGTAAACCTAATGTATAATGTTTCGATACTTGTAAAATAACACCCACACATTAGTATGTCATAGAGTAAGAGATTGTAAATTCATGTGTATAATAGTTAGACTCGCTAGGTAAATAGTTATATTATTTGATGTATTTGATCTCCATGCATTCGACAAATGTATATAGCATAGTTTAGGATATTGAACGCGCATTGTGCGTTCAAGGGGGGCGGCATGTTAGAGAGTCAATCATTTGTAGGCATTTGTACGGACACAGGTGTGTCGTAGGCCGGCAACAGCCAACGGTTGCCGATTGCGCGACGAGAGACAACAATGTATGTAGCCGTTGAAGCTGTTCGTCGAAGAGGTCGACGACTCTCGATCCCCTGCGAGTCTTTTGATCTGACATCACGCGTTCATCGAAAAACCGTCGCAGGGCTCGAGGAACAGCTTTGGCGGCAGTCGAGGTCGAGCAAGGATCTTGAGAGGTTGACTCAAAGCCATTCCGTGTTTTTTTGTTATGTGCACTATTCTTTGATAATTTGATTTAAAATATATATATATATATATATATATATATCGCCATCCACACATTATTCCACCAACAACTCATCTCACACACTCACACAAAAAATAGATTAAACAGATTCAAACGCAAACGTGTCACTTCAATATACGGTCCCAAGCCGTTCAACTTGGGTGGTCCTTCATCGCAGAAATTAGACGGCACGCAGTGCAATAAACAGGGCTCGACCAAACCCTAACAGTAAATATAATTAAACAAAATCCACGAACAAATTCTTCAGAGATTGCAGCACTGGTTGCAGAAGAGTACAATAAAGAAATTAACTCAAAAACGGTACGTAGAGTCCTAAAAGATGCTGGATACTCTGCATGTGTCGCTCGAAGAAAACCGTACATAAGCGAAGTTAATAAAAAAAGACGACTAGAGTTTGCGACAGAATTTTGAAATAAAAATAATGACTTTTGGGACCAAGTTTTGTTCTCAGACGAAAGCAAATTCTATATATTTAAGTTGGATGCTCGGATATTGATATGGAGAAAGCGTAACGCCGAGTTGGATTTGAAAAACCTCCAAGCTACAGTTAAGCATGGGGGTGGTGGAGTCTGTATGTGGGGGTGCATGTCTTCATCGGGGCTTGGGGAACTAGTGTTCATTAATGAATCAGTAGATGCAAAAACTTATTTGAGTATTTTAAAAGAAAATTTAAAGAAAAGTGCAGAAAAATTAAATTTACCGCCAAACTTTTACTTCCAACAAGATAATGCACCTGCACATACGGCGTATACAGTTCGCCAATGAATTGTGTACAATACAGCACACACGTTAAAAACACCTCCCCAAAGCCCAGATTTAAATCCAATTGAAAATATTTGGTACCAATTGGAGAAAAACATCCGAAAACATCACATTTCGAGTAAATCGGAATTAAAACAAATAATCTTGGAAGAATGGACTAAAATCAGCAATGAATTAATAAAGAAGTTGGTCCATTCGATGCCAAATAGATTGAAGGAGGTAGTGAAATGGAAAGGACATGCTACGAAATATTAAATTATAATTTAACATAGCGTTATCCAAAATGTGCCAATACTTTTGTCCGTGCACAAGATGGTTGTAAAACACATTTTTATTAGTTATATGTTCCCTATTTTATTAATTTTGTTTTGCTTTTGTATATAGGCAAGTAAAACATTCTAAATAAAGGTCGATACAAAAAACAAATGGTATAAACAATTTTTTCAGTAGTTATACATGTTTGTATATGGAACCCCATACTGTGCCAATACTTATGTCCACCACTGTATGTCTTCCTAAATGTCCATCAGTCTCGACAATGGAAATATTAATAAAATTTAATAAAAATCTTAATGGAAATGACCACTTAAAGTTGGACGTTTTAAGAATGGTGTTTTTCATCCGATAAAACTGCTTTCTTTCTTCTAATTGCCCTGATGCTCTTGTTTAATATTTTTACTGCGTTTTTTTTTATAATAAAGAGCATTCTTTCGCGATAAGAAACCATACGTTACATTAATAATAACACTACAGAATATATTAAAAAATGTGTGCTGAATGAAATACAGAAAATTTGTAAAATTTTATACAATTGACAGGGCATATCTTTTAAGTCCCAAAGAATCTCACATTCTAACAAATTGGAATATCTTCGGCACATCTTCCTCAACATAATCATACAAGAAGCGTTTCCCCCCTCGTCCCACTCTTCAAATCATTACAGTTTAAAGCCATCTACGTTATATCGTTCACGCTCGCATCCATCGATGAAACTCCGCGAGGAAGGAGGAGTCACAGTTCTTCTATGGAACTGTTTAGATTATACCTTATACGAAAATTCCGGCAATATACACAAAATACGGCAAAATATTATATAGAAAATTATGGGTGGTACTACATGCCATCTTCCGCACATAAACTATTAATGCATGGAGCAGAAATAATACAACATGCATTGCTGTTAATAGGACAACTTTCTAAGGAGGCTCAGGAAACACGCTATAAAGATTTTAAACGAATTAGAAATAGAAGTACCCGAAAATGTTCCCAAATAGCAACAAATGAAGACATATTATCTCGACTTCTTTTAACGTCAGATCCATACATGTCCAATATAAGAATAAAATGAAGTACCAAAAAACATAAGACATTACATCCAGAAGCTCTAGAATTAATAATTAAATAAAATGAACTATACAATAATAAGAATAATAACAATAATAATAATAATATTAACAATAATAATTCTAATATAATTTATTCGTTTACCTATCTGTAACCTAACATGCCTACATTATCCAGTCCATGTTTCATGCCAATATCTATTACGGTTTCAAAGTTACATAAAAATGTCACTCAATTCTTCAATCCGGACCACTGTGCGCGTGGCGAGTCAGACGCCTCTCGAGCGTAAAGAAATCGACAAGCTTCGGATATACTTCGTAGAATTCCAAATAATATTTTACATATTGTGTTTAACTGCAATTACTGTAATTAGCCATTCTCGCTTCTTAAGATATTTTAAAAATAATACTCCAAAATGGCAAAAAGAAAGTTACCGAAAGAAGTGTATCATGAAACTAAAAATTGCGATGAAGAGTTTTTTTTGACTCCTTGAATACTCATTCTGATATATAAAGTGATAACGTTAGTACTGATTCTAATAGTGATATAGTTCCATTAAAGCGACGAGTGAGACAAATAGTAATATCCAGCGACAGTGAAGTAGAAGAAAATGACGAAAATGAGAACAGTCGTATAAATGAATTTACTACCTAGAGAGACGTTACGCACAAAGATCAGCCGCATTCAAAAATTAATTTTTCAACGGGATCTAAAATTGTTGGACCTAATGTACCTGTTCATTGCACGGAACATATCGACTTTTTCAGACCCTTTTTCACAGATACACTGCTTGAAAAAATTGTATTAGAAACAAATAAATATGCTAAAAATAAAATAGAACAGCAGAACTTATCTAATCGATCAACATGGAACAACTGGGTCGATGTGACGAAAGAAGAATTAACAGCTTTTTTGGGCGTAATCCTTAACACTTTACCGACCGCTAGCCTATTAATCGGCTTTTTGCCGCCAACGCTTACCGACCGGTAGCCTATTAACACATTGTTGACCGGTCACGAGTTAACTTGTATTTTCATGGCCGAACGTTGCTGACCGGCCACGAGTAAACTCGTGATGCGCTTTTTTTTCGCATCGCCGTTGTTTTCTCTGTTGGCGATCATACAGTGCAATTGTTGGTCAGCATAACTCAAGCTGTGTCTCTCGATTATAAAACCCACCAAGTTGCGTCCTTCGTTGTAAAAAAAATTTAACAATTAAAAAACTTTAAAAAAAAAACGATGACGGAACGTAACAATGAAGAATCTTTCAATGAATTATACGCGGATGCTTTATCTGATTGTCCGAGTGATTGTGAATCAAATTGTGGTAACTTAGAACAGGCTTTGGAATTAACTGCTCACGACGGCCGATTTTCGGAAGCAACGCCCACTTTTTCCCGCCGCGCGTCTTGGCCCCCGCGACGGCACTAGTGCTCGACTCGTCTCGACACAGGATACGAGTGTCGCCCTAATGCGCCACGTGCGATTCATATGGTACGGGCCTGAACGAGTCGAGCATTAGGGCCGTCGCGGGGGCCAAGACGCGCGGCGGGAAAAAGTGGGCGTTGCTTCCGAAAATCGGCCGTCGTGAGCAGTTAATTCCAAAGCCTGACTTAGAAAATGATACTGTATCAGAAGATAGTGAATCTGATATTAGGCCACCAAAATATCAAAAAAGAAATATAATAGAATCAGATAGTGACGACGAATTGGAAGAAGAGTGGCACGAACATGATATCACACCAAACTTACAGAATTATTTAAATATTCCTGGTGCAACTATTGAACTTGGTGACGCGTCGACTATCAGTGAGGTAACGGCTTTATTTTTTGACAGTGGTTTTTTTGATTTAGTCGCTACGCAGACCAATTTGTACCATTCTCAAATGAAAGAGTTACATAAAATCTCTGCAAAAACGGTACCATGGACGGAAGTTACCACTAATGAAATAAAGAAGTTTCTCGGATTACTGATATTGATGGGCCAAACCAGAAAATCTCATTGGAGAGATTATTGGTCAACGGATCCTTTAGTTGAAGTACCAATATTTCGGGCAACTATGTCCAGAATGCGATTTGAGCAAATTCTTACATTTTTTCATTTAAATAATAATACACAACATACATCTCCTGAAGACAGACTTTGCAAAATTAGACCGCTTTTGGATTATATCATTCCAAAATTTCAGTCCCTATATATACCCAAACAGGAGCTAACTCTAGACGAAGCAATGGTACCATACAGAGGACGCATCAGCTTTAGGACGTATAACCCGGCGAATATAACGAAATATGGAATTTTGATCAGAATGCATTGTGAAAGTGAGAGTGGGTATATATGCAACTTCGAAGTCTGTTCGGGGCAAGGCAAAAAGCTGCAAGAAACTATATTGTCTGTGTTGGAGCCGTACCTCGGTCGTTGGCATCATATATATCAAGACAATTATTATTACAGCGTATCTACAGCCGAGCTATTGCTCAGAAAAAAAACACTAGTGTGTGGTACCATACGGGAAAACCATGGCTTACCAAAGGTCCTGATAGAAAAATCCAAAAGTCTGCACAGAGGAGAAATGACTTTTTTACGGAAGTGACCTGTTGTTCTTATTGCTTGGAAGGATACAAGAATAGTACGGATGATATCAACTATTCATGATGCTTCCATGAAATCAAGTGGAAATCGAAAAAAAAATTATATAGACGATACAATCAAACATACGTACATATTGCAGTATAATAAGCATATGAAAGGGGTAGATCGTGCAGATCAGTATTTGTCGAACAGCAGTATTTTACGAAAATCTGTAAAGTGGTACAAAAAATTAGCATTTTTTCTGATAAACTGCACCTTGTTCAATGCATATAAAATGTACTGTACCTATCTGCCAGAAAAGAAAACAAGATACAAAAAATTTCTACTGGAAGTAGCCAGAGAATAGATAACTGTGGATTCCAAAGAATGCAGCATTGCACCTGACACTTCTCGAATTTCTAAAACAGCGCCTTATAATGATACACCCTTCAGGCTTTCCGGACAACTAAGAGACCACGTCTTAGAAAAAATAGTCACTGCCAGAAAAGCAAATCCGACTAGAGCATGTAGAGTATGCTCTTCAAAGGGAAAACGAAGCGAAACTAGATATATTTGTAAAAGCTGTTGTGTACCATTACACGTAGGTGATTGTTATACTGCTTATCATACGAAAAAGAAATATTAAAAGTTGAATAATAAATAAAATTTATTAAAGTTTATTTATATTGTTCTACTTCCACATCCAATTACGAAATAATAGCCGGTGACATGAGATAAATTTTCAGTAAAATTGCCGGTCAACAATGTGTTAATACTTATCGAGTAACTCATTTCATTATCGCTTCGAATGAATTACAAAAACGCATTGCTAGCAAAATATATGAAATATCTCTACACATTGTCCGTCGAATGTAAGCTGTGCCTCGATAATGTAGGGGAACAGCCTACGTTTGATGGCCAGTGTGAGAATCATGCCTACATTTTACGGTCAGTGTGAGCGAAGCAACCTACATTTTACGGACGAAGTAGGGGAACAGTCTTCGTTTTCGACGGATAATGAGAGGGAACAATTCTAAATTTTACGGATAATGTGGGGGAATAGCCTACGTTTGCCGGATGTGGAGGTACAGCTTGTTTAAGACTACAAGACTACAATTACATTTTTCAACTCAGCAAAATTTTCGGAAAAGTTTTAAAAATTTTTTCAACTTTTTTTCATTTTTCCCAACTTTTCTATTATTTTTACCAAAATGACTTTTTAAAAAGTCATAAAACGGTCACTGAAGATTTCGTACTCTTTTCGATAAAATACAGAATTTCAATATATTATAAATACATATGAGCAATGTTATGGTTGGGTAGGTTTGAAACTCGACAAATTTTTCAGCCACGTTAAATGATTCAAAACTTTTTGCGTGTGAAGTCTATTACATATTTATATACGTATTATCTCATTGTAAATATAATTTAATGTAGAATATTTTACTACTTTATACTTCTGTAATTTATAGTGTTTAGAAATATTATACTATTATAATTTCAAACGTGACTAACAACCCATTTTTGTAATGAAATCAAGGGGATAATGGAGTAAAATGTGTTATACAATAAGTATGAAATAAGTAAATGTGGTCCAAAATATATCGTGTTCGATGTCATTTTAATCGGAAAAATCTCACCAATATGTTAAACAAATTTTCAGATAAAAAAAAGTAAAATTAAAAAAGTTATGTTATTGTATTATGAACTGCCAAGCGTGAACTGTCGTCAAAAGAACTGCCGCCGCGCATCGCATTACCGAATCACACGCTTGACTGACTGTGCCATGGGCGTAGGAATAGCAATAGGTTCAGTGTGAGCGTAGTGCCAACTGGGTCAATGTGGGAGGATTCACTGTAATGAGTGTGGAAGCAGCGAGTTTGACCGTGGTAGCGACATTGATCTGTATGAATTGAGAGATGGGAGCAGAGAACCGATTAATATTAAGTTAAGAGTTGACGGTAGAGGTGTTAATTGGGAATTAGATAGTGGTGCTTCAAGAACTGTCATTCCACGTAGAACGTATGAGAGAGATTTCAGTAACAAGGAATTGCAGCATACTGAAGTGGTTTTAAAAAGTTATTCTGGGGAGAGAATGACTCCCTTGGGCACATTTAAAGCACTGGTTGAATATGGTAATTTTAGTAAGAAGCTGGACTTACTGGTAGTTGACACTTGTGGGCCAGCATTAGCAGGTCGAGATTGGATCAGGGAACTAGATTTGATCAAGGTTCGGGCTGAGTCAATTTTCAAACTGGAAAGAGATTTAGTTGGAGTTTTTGAAGACTTTCCAGAAGTGTGCAGCCCAGGTTTGGGGCGTTACAAATATGCCAAAGTCAAGCTGGAATTGATGAAGGAAGGGAAGCCAATTTTTTGTAAACCAAGAACCTTACCATTAATTTTTAAGGACAAAGTTGAGAAGGAGTTATTACGTTTAGAGGAAGAGGGGATCATTTCACAAATTTCAGATTCTAATTGGGGCACTCCTCTTGTTCCTGTGCTTAAGAAAAATGGAGAAATTAGAATTTGTGCAGATTATAAAACAACTGTAAATCCTTTCCTGAAGGATGTTAAGTATCCATTACCACGAATTGAGGAACTTTTCGCAGCACTTAAGGGAGGACAGGAATTCACTAAGCTTGATCTTTCTGAAGCTTATAATCAGGTTGTTTTAGATGAACAATCTAAGCTGTTGTTTGCTTGGAGTACCCATAAAGGAATTTATAAGGTAAACAGAATGCCTTTCGGGATTAAGCCAGCCTGTGCCATTTTCCAACAGAAGATCGAAAAGATTTTGCAAGGTTGTCAGGGTGTGATAAATTTCCATGATGATGTTGTTGTCACTGGTCGTACTAAAGAAGACCACATTGAAAAATTAAGGAAAGTCCTTAGTCGTTTGTCTAAGGCAGGACTTAAGGTAAATAAAAGTAAATGCGAATTCTTTAGTTACAAGATTAGTTATTTAGGACATGTAATTAGCGCAGAAGGACTGCGTAAAGATTCTAGCAAAGTTCAGGCAATTTTGGAAGCACCCGTGCCGACTTGTAAGATTCAGATCCGAGCGTTTACGGGATTAGTAAATTACTATGGCCGTTTTGCTCCTAATTTATCAATTACTTTGCGTCCTATTTACGATTTATTAAGAGAGAATGACGAATTTAGACGGACCAAACAGTGCGAGACAGCATTTATTAAAACCAAAGAATTGTTAACGTTCGACCAAATTTTAACACATTTTTCACCCGACATTCCGATCAAGCTGTCCTGCGACGCATCGAATGATGGTTTAGGAGCTGTGTTATCGGATATTTTTCCTGATGGTAGTGAGCGTCCGATAGCGTTTGCGTCGAGGGTCTTGGCGGATAGTGAAAGAAACTATTCGATGATCGACAGGGAGGCTTTAGCAACTTTCTTCGGAGTAAAAAAATTTGAAAATTACTTAATGGGTTTGCATTTTACCTTGGAAACTGACCATAAACCATTGGTGACGATTTTCGGAGAGAAAAAGGGGTTGCCGGGTTTTGCAGCAAGTAGGTTGCAGCGGTGGGCAGTTTATTTATCTAATTTTAATTACTTTGTTAAATACGTTAAAGGTGAAGAAAATTGTAGGCCCAACTGTTTGTCAAGGTTGCCAGTCGGCAACAAGCTGAGCGTTAAAGAAACAGGAGATTATTTGAATTTTATTTACGAACAATCGGCTTTGACGGTCGATGCAGCGCGTGTCAGGATTGAAACCAGGCGCGATCCGGTATTGAGCAAATTGTACGAGCGCATTAGTAGAGGTTGGAGAGGTAGATTACCTGACGAAGACGAAAGTTTAAAGGTGTACTATTCGAGACGAGATGAATTAACGATTGAAAATGGAGTTGTTATGTGGGGCTATCGCATAATAGTACCCGAGAAATTAAGGTCGCATGTCTTAGCAGAATTGCACAGTACAGACTTAGGTATAGTTAAAATGAAAAGTTTAGCAAGGTCAGTTTGTTGGTGGCCTGGGCTGGATAGCAATATAGAAAATTTTGTAAGAGGCTGTAGGGCATGCAATATAACATTGCCCAATCCTCAAAAGTCGAGATTAAGTTTATGGCCGCAAGCGAGGGAAAGTTTCGAGAGAATACATATTGATCTGTTTGGACCAATTGCAGGCAGTAACTTTTTAATTCTTATAGATGCTTATAGTAAATGGATTGAAGTTTTCCAAATGAGTTCAGTAGATAGCAAACATATTTTGGATAAATTAAGGAAGAGTTTCGCTGGTTTCGACATTCCGAAGATGATTGTAAGCGATAACGGTCGACAGTTTGTATCTTTTGAATTTGAAAATTTTTGTAAGCGGAATGGTATTATACACAAAACGTCTGCGCCTTATCACCCCGAAACAAACGGCGCGGCAGAGAATGCAGTTGGCGTGGTTAAGAGAGGTCTGACTAAGATGTTGAATGATGCGAGAGGTTGCAAAGATGTAAGTACGCTTTTAAGTAGGTACCTGTTAGGATACAGGAACGCGATACAGTCTAGTACTGGTGATTCTCCAGCAGTTTTGATGTTAAATAGACGCGTGAGTACTAGATTGGATATGTTAACACCAAATGACCAAAGCATTAGTAGTATGGCGAGGGAGAATTTAGTCAAGTACCATACAGGGAAGAGGTTGCAAATTTTCGGTGAAGGAGAGAAGGTGTATGTGCGCGACTATAGAGAAATGAACAAAAAGAAATGGATAGAGGCTATAATTGTAAACTACGAAGGTAAAAAAGTTTACCGATGCAGAGTTAAGTTTGGCGAAGTTTGGAGAAGACACGTTGACCAGATTAGAGAAAGGAACGGGGAGCAGAGTGATAATTTGGGAGCGTGGGTACCAGAACCGATTCAGACTAGTTCTAAAAGTTTACCAGTTATTGTAAGCGCTACTGATAAGCATGATATTATCAACGAATCTGAAGCTAGCTCGGTGGACAATGATAGTACTAGGCCGCGCATTATAGTGGTGCCCAAGTCCCCACAGTGAAACAGCACTGAGGCTGTAGTAACTGAAAAAGATAGTGCGTGCCAACCGGCGGCTGAAACCGTTATTGTACCAGCGAAACTAGGGTTGCAAATATTGGAATCTAAGCGCGGCAGAGGTAGGCCGAAAAAGATTAGCGAAACGGCAGCGACCAAAGAGCGAGCTGGCGACACTGTGGCTGCATTGCCGAAACAACTAAAGAGCGAGAAAATTGATAGACCGCGGAGAAATATTAAGCCTCCGGACCGTTATGGAGTTTCGGCTTAGCGTGGAGGGGTGTGATGTATCGGCGCCATGTTGCCGATGAAGGGGGCGCTGCGATCTGGGGCCCACACGCGTTTCTGTTGTTAACAGCAAGTTTGTTCTGAGACGCCATGTACTCAAGAGTTCTCGTATATACATATTAATAAATATATTATATAACGGCATCTGAGTTATCTGTTATATATGGTACAGTACACCACAATAACAAACGTCATAAAAGTCCTACCAAGTATAAACAAGGCGATTACATCATGATAAAGAAAGTAGATGTTACCGTTGGTATAAATAAAAAATTACTGCCGAAGTTTCGCGGGCCGTACGTTGTTAAAGCGGTCCTAGATAACGATAGATACGTCGTTACTGACCCTGAAGATCATCAATTGACGCAGATGGCATTTCAAAGCGTTTGTTCTCCTGAGAATATGAAACCTTGGATTAGCACCAAATGATTCTCATTTTGTACCTGAAGCTTAAAACGTATATCTATCTTAGTGTATAATATGTATTAATCGTGAAAGTATTGTAATGTTAGATTTAAGATTTTGCAATTGAAGCCGCATATAGTTCTTCATTTAGGTTTAATGGTCATTATCAAAAGGAAAGGTGTAAACGATTTAACAGTGCTGCAGTATGGCATAATGTAACTCTTACGTGTCGACAATTATGTGTTATTGCGTTATGTTTGCCCCTTATGCTTATGTCCTACGTTCGTGATTAGCTCTTACGCCTTATCTTATGTTTATTATTAACTCTTATGTTTTATCTTATGTACTTATGCTTTTTTGTGAGGCCTGTTAGGTGCCAAACTTTTATGTTTTATGAAGGCTATTTGCTATCATACAGTTATGCGTTCATGATTGAGGTCAATCATTTGTCAGGTTGGCCGAACTGTAGTAGATTTGACAAATTAGGTCCGGGGCCCTTCGGTGCCTACTGCCGGGCGTGATAAACAAAAGAGAAACAACTGCGCGTGCAGTTGTGTAGTTCAGTCACGACGGAAATTATGTATAGTAAAGAAGTGTCATAGAAATAAATTAGTTGTTTTGTTGTTTTCTATTATAACTTTTATGCACTTTCTTGCCGCGATCCTGACATACCACTATATGTCGTATCTAGTAATCCAGACACATAGCAAGTACACCCAAGCAGATTCTGTGGATACAACGGAACGTACCCAGCTTGTAACGCAGTAGGCCCAGGTTCAAGTCCAACGTACGTGAAAATGTATTTTTTCTTTCTTTTTACCAATTTTTGCTGTTGAAATATATTTTTTATATATTACGTATTATATACTATGTCACATGTTGTACATATGTTACATGTCGCAAAGCTTGACAAGTTCTCAGAGGAATTATTCTCAATTAGAGAAAGAAGCCCTCGTCTTGGTGACAGCTATTGAGAGATTCCATAAGTTTGTGCGGTGAAGACAGTTCATCCTTCAAACAGATCATAAACCGCTGCTTGCATTACTGCAGACTGAGGAAAGTAAAGCTCTGAAACCCATGACAGCGGCACGATTAAAGCGTTGGGCCATCAGATTCAAGACGGCGGACTTTGGCCAAACAGCCGCCCTGTCGAGACTAGTGGAAAACTTCCGTAAGGACAACTCAGAGGAACTGCAACTGGCAACAATTCATATCGTTGAAAATGAGGTACGCCAACTAAAAGAGATGATACTAGACAAATTCAGAGCTGAGATCAGGCAAACCCTCAGGAAAGAGACAGAAGCAGATCCAGAACTAAGACTGGTCAAGAAAGCGATTACCGAAAACTGGACCAAAGTTAAAAAGAACATCGCGGAAAAATTCAGGAAATATCGAAATTCCTTTAGCATCGTGGCAGAAATCCTAATGTTTGTCGATAGAGTCGTAATTCCAGCCAAGCTGAGGGAACGAATTCTGAAGACGCTACACCATAGCCACCCTGGCATGCAGCGAATGAAACAGCTTGCACGCGAATACGTCTACTGGCATGGGGTGGCGGAGGATATCAAGAAATTTGTGAGCCAATGTAATCCGTTGTGCTCTATCACAAAAAATGCCGCTATATCCGTGGCCGCAAACGACCAGGCCAGGCGAACGAATCCACATCGATTATGCAGGTCCGATCAACAGTCACTACATCCTAGCTTTCGTGGATACCCACTCTAAGTTTGTGGACGTAACGCTAACGACCACGATAACAGCTGAACGCACGGTCGAATTGTGCTGTAAAGTTCTTACCAGATACGGACCATCGGAGATACTCGTATCCGATCACGGAGCACAATTTACTTCCACGCAGTTTGCCGACTTCTGCACGGAGTTGGGAATCGCGCATTTAAGGTCACCGGTCGGACATCCCCAGTCTAACGGACAAGCGGAACGCATGGTGGATTGCGGAAAACGCGTCATAAACAAAGAATCAGGAAACTGGGAAAAAGAACAATTTGGAGTTTTATACAGCCACAGGTACACACCGTGTACAGGAACTCCTGAAGGAAAATCTTCCGACGAATCATTTTTCGGAAGGAAAATGCGGTCACCGATCAAGTTTATTACCAACGGGACGGGGAGACACGAGCCACGGAGAATACCAAACGGCAATGAAAAACCAGTTCAATCGACATCATGGGCTCGTGAACGAAAACTCAAGACGGGAGACAATGTGGTTGTGCAGCTCAACGACAAGTAAGACGAATTAGGCTGTATAACGAGGGAGACATCGAAAAATCAATTCGAGGTACAAATCGAGGTGCGATTGGAGACACAGTACTGAGACTGAGTGAAAGTTTAGAAATGAAAAACCATAAAGTATTTTTGGATAATCTCTTTACATCAATACTTCTAATAAAACATTTACAGACAAAGGGTATATATCGTAGGAACTGTAAAGCAAAAGAGAATATCCGGGGCTTCTGAAAAGCTCGTCTCTGCAAAGGTTTTACAAAAGCGTGAGCGAGGTTCGATTTCTGTTGCTACGTCTTCTGAAAACATTACAATACTGAGGTGACATGATAACAATATCGTTCATATGATATCTTCGTACGCAGGTGTGGAACCTATAGATAATGTACAAAGATGGGATCATAAAAATAAAAAATACATATCAATAACAAGACCCTTCGCCGTAACCGTGTACAATAAATGTATGGGTGGTGTAGATTTGTCTGACCGTGTGATAGCGCACAATCCTCACTCTTTAAAAAATCACAAACTTTACCACAGAATTGCTTTTCACTTCCTCAATGTATCCATAGTTAATACATGGATTCTCTTCAGTCATGGTAAAAACATTCAGACGAGTCTTCTAGAATTCAAAGCATCAATAGCCACCACAATGATACAAATGGGTGAAGAGATCAAAAAACGAGATGGACCTAGTCAAGTTCTGGATACGAGCCACCACCTAAGAAAACCAAAAGCTGGACTAAAGTCGTTCCTGAAATCAGGCTAGACTGTACAGGTCACTATCCTACAAAAATGGAACTTAAAAATCTTCCAAGGTGTCGTGACAAAAATTGTGTAAGACGAACAGGGTTACACTTGTGAAAAATGTAAAGAGCCGGTATGGCTCTAAATATTTTCATTCATAATTTACCAATAACGCTCAACGGCCACACATGTATGTGGACATTATTTTTTTTGTATATTTATTGTTCTTCCAATTTTTTCTTGCTTACTGAATCGCTGTCGATATAAAATGAATAAAAAGTAAACAAATAAAAAATGAAATCATTTTTTTCTTTTCTCACTTTAAAAAATTCGTCCTTGAAGATGTTAACTATGCCAGAATGCTACGAAAATGTTGTCATTGCCATAGAAACAATGAGTGTGGAACAAAATATGAATTTGGAATTTGTTTGGACTTCCCAAACAATAAGGCCTCTCAGGAAGGGTCTGAGGGCCATCTGTGGCTGGGCAGCATGGGACAACGCCAGGCATCCTGAGCATCGGGAACCTACAGTTGTATATAGTTATTTATTACTTCCCGATGCCTGGATGTCTAGAAATCTCTAATTTCAGCGCGCGTTCCATGTTAACTTTGACACGTACTTCAAACCTTGGTGGTCCTCAGATCCTCCAGAACGTCTTCCATTGCCCTTTCCTAGACACATCGAGAGGATGGAGGGTCAAAATGTAGAAACCAATGAGTTTCAAGGATTGACACATTCTCTACCCTCACGAAATATCCGAGGTCTAGGAAAGGGAAATACTGAAAATTGTAAAGGTAGCCACCCGGAGAATTTCAAGGGAATTAAGCGTACTCTTAATTGCTCAGGACATTGTCACTTCTCACTTGTGCGTTTTATAATAAATTTGTGGAGACAAAGGAATATACAGTCCTTACTTACACCTCACAATTAGTCTCATCAGAATTTGTAAAATCATGCTTGCTCGATGCGGAAATCAACCAAGGAGACAAGAACACAAAATCAGTGACACAAAAAGCTGCATTCAGTGCACCCAGGCAAATGGAGTGCTACAAATGCCATAAAAAAGGACACAAAGCGTCAGACTGTAGAACGAGAAAAAATAACTATCGAGGTGGAAACAATAGTCACCACCATCAGTCCCATCTAACTCAGGATGACTCATAGAACTTCATTGCAGCGCATGAAGAACAGGTGGCGTTCAATACCATAAAGACCGGACAAAACCACATTGAATTTATTATAGATTCAGGGGCAACTGAGAACCTAATAAAAGAAGGTATGCAAAAATACATGAATGACATTCAGAAGCTACATAATGAGGCACAAATTAAAATCGCAAACGGAGAAACGTTAGTAGCAGAGAAAAAAGGTATAATAACAATATACATTGATAACACAAAAATAAACATAGAAGCATTGATAGTTCCAGAAGTGTTGCACAACATAATATCTACGAAAAAGTTAGTAAAAAATAATTACAAAGTAGTATTCGACGGTTATGGGGTAAAAATAATAAATGGTAAGAAAATATGGAAAAGCAACCAAAGAAATAAGCTATTTACGTTGCAAGGGACTACTGTACTTGAAGAAGCGCATACAACAATAAACAACAGAAAAAACATATGGCATCAGCGATTGGGACACCCAAACAAAAAAGGACTCCAGATAATGAAGTTATATGTCTCCAACGGAATATGTGAACCTTGAAATATGCGAAGGGGAAACAAACTAGAGCACCATTTAGGCATCAACTAAGACCCAAAACTGGTAGACTTGGTGGATCAATATGCACGGATATTGCAGGACCCATTTCCCCTACTTCAAAAGAAGGATATAAATACTTCCAGACAACTACGGATGACTATTCACATTTTGCCAAAGTGTATCTACTCAAGAACAAGTCCGAAGCAGCAGAAAACCTACAACACTACATCATAGAAATAAATACACAGAAAAACATCAAAGTAATGAGGATACGATGTGACAATGGAGGCCAATTTAGTTCAAGCAGTTTTAGGGAATTCTGACACAAAAAAGGCACAAGTATAGAGTATACTACACCATATTCTCCACAGCAAAATGGTGTATCAGAAAGGTTAAATCGTGCACTGTACAATAAAGCACGGACAATGATGGTAGAGAAAGGTTTGTCAAAACACCTTTGGTGCGAGGCTATAATATGCACAGCCTACCAACTGAATCGTTGTCCATCAACAGCAATCTACAATAAAATACCTGCACAAATATTTCACATAAAGTTGAACCTACATAAACAATGGGTTTTTGGAGCAAAGGCATAGACAGTAATATTACCAAGAAATCCGAAGTTAGAAACAAGAGCACAAGAAGTGAGAATGGTCGGGTACGCGATGAACGCATATAGATTATGGAACCCAACTAATAACCAAATAATAATGCGAAGAGATATGAAGTTTGATGACACCCAAATAAAATATGAAATGAATGAGAAGAAAGGAGAAACTGAAAACATGTAACAGCGTATAAGAGAATATGAGAATGAAGAAGACGACAAAGAAGAAAGAACAAGAGAAGATGACAAACAGAACAAGGAGAAGAAAGATTTAGAAGCAAGAGACAAACAAGAAAACCACAACACTTAAGCGACTACGAATTGTACACAGCATTCTGTCTACTAGCAGGTGAAGACCCAAAGACATATGAAGAAGCAGTTACTAAGGGAGAGGAATGGCAAAAAGCCATAAAAAGTGAACTGAAAGCACACCAAAAAATGAAAACATGGACCGTAACGACACCACCAATAGGAAAAAAGGCAATAGACTCGAAATGGATATTCAAAACTAAAAAAGAAGAGTGAAAAAGACTCGCATAGTTGCCAGAGGATTTTTGGAACACGACAATTTTAATAACAACTACTCACCAGTAGCAAGGTTAACTACTATAAAATCAATACTTGCGTGATATTTGTGGATGACATATTAATTACAGGAGAAGAATATCAAATTAAGAAATTAGCAGATATTTTAAAAACAGAGTTTAACGCCAAAGATTTAGGAGAAGTAAATAATTTCTTGGAATGGAGATTGCAAGGAGCAAAGATAAAATGAAAATAATACAAAGAAGAGAGATAATAAAAATGTTAAAAAAGTTCAACATGCAAGAGTGCAAAGGAACCAAAACTCCCATAACCAAAGGCTTTCAAGTGAAAGGTGATGAAAAAGAAGTTGAAGTACCCTACAGAGAATTGATTGGGAGCCTGATAGTTGTAAGTACGGTATCAAAACCAGATATAGCACATGCTACGAGATACCTGAGTCAGTTCTTGGATAAACCAAAGAAAAGTGCTTGGATAGAAGCAACAAGAGTGCTGCGATATTGAAAAGAAACAGTACATTTAGAATTAACATATGTTAAAAACAATACAAAAGAAACTGAAACATACTCAGATGCGGATTGGGCTAACAACAAACAAGATAGGAGGAGCACCAGCGGATCTGTGAGCCTGTACTGTAAAAACACAGTCCATATCTTGGTTCTCGAGGGAGCAAGCTTGTGTATCGTTGTCGACCGCAGAAGCTGAGTACATCGCAGCACCTACCAGTGTATGTGACTTAGTGAATATACAAGGACTATGTAGTGATTTCAAAGAGACAGTAAAAAATATTCTATATGTAGACAATCAAGGTGCAATAGATATGACTCAATCGTTTGGAAATAGTAAACGTACAAAGCATACAGATACTAGGTACAATTTTATTAAAGATTTAGTAATAAGTGGAAAAGTCAATATAAAATATGTAGAATCAGAAAATAATTTAGCGGATATGTTTGCAAAGGGTTTTTCTATCAAATATTTTGAGAAATTTAGAAAACTACTTAACAATGTATAATTAAAAGACTCAGATGATGTCAAAAATATAATAAATAAAGAGCGGTTTTTGTTTTATAGCGAAAACTTCAAATCGCGGAGAAGTGTTAAAATATCATTTGAAGCAAGCGGTAAAAGTGGCACTAGTGCGACTTATGGCGTCTTGACCGATTTCCGGAACATAATCCAATCCTGTTACAACAATGGTGTGATTGTAGCATGTATAAGTAAAGTAGCTGTAAGGTAGTTTTGTAATCGTTAGATATGTAGCAGTTACGACACTGCTACCACATCCCTGCCGTGAAAGATCGAAATATTACCCTCTCTAACTTTCTCTTCTCTAAATGCTTCCGGCCTATCCTTTCTTTAAAAGTGTACGGACACAGGTGCGTCGTAGGCCGGCAACAGCCAACGGTTGCCGATTGCGCGACGAGAGACAACAATGTATGTAGCCGTTGAAGCTGTTCGTCGAAGAGGTCGACGACTCTCGATCCCCTGCGAGTCTTTTGTTTCTGACATCACGTCGCGGTCACCAAGCAGAACCTCTGGCAGAACCTCTTGCGACACACCACGTATACGACAGTGCGACGTAGACAATTACTTGTTTCTTATTTTGTTATATTAATTATAAATAAATTGAGCGTGTAACGCAAAATCGGAGTTGACCATTACGCACACATTCACCTCAGATATAATAAAAACATAGTTGATAGAAGGAAGTATTAAAACCAACCGCAGTAATTCTGGTCGAAAATGTGTAAACGGATGACACATCTCATCGACCCATCTTTTCTGATAAGAGGGGTCGTAAAAAGCCAGGATGTCAAGGTGTTTCTTTGGACTTTCAACCAATAAGGCCTCTCAGAGAGGGTCTGAGGGCCATCGAGCTAGGCGACATGGGACGACGTCAGGCATCCTGAGCATCGGGAACCTAAAGCTGTATATAGTTATTTATTACTTCCCGATGCCTCGATGTCTAGAAATCTCAGATTTCAGCGCGCGTTCCACCTCAGTTTTGACACGCATTTCGAACCTTGGCGGACCTCAGATCCTCCAGGGCGTCTTCCATTCCCTTTCGTAGATACCTCGAGAGGATGGAGGGTCAAAATGTAAAAACCAATCAGTTTCAAGGATTGACACATTCTCCACACTCACGAAGTATCCGAGGTCTAGGAGTGGGAAATATCGAAATTATAAAAGTAGTCACCCAGAGAATTCCACGCAGAACCTAACGCACTTTTAGAATCTAACGATCCTTTCAGAATTTAAGCGAACTGTTCGATTCTGTTACTCAGAACTTGTCGCCTTTTGTACTTGTCACATTGCCACTTGCTACTTATTTGTCAAAATAATAAGTGTTGTCGTTATAATAAATTGTGGAAACGAAGGAAATAATACAGTCCTTACTTGGCATCGTACAAGTCGTCTCATTAGTATTCCTAAGATCAAATGTTCCAAATGTAATGTCCAACTCTAAATGCAAATTGCTTTATAGACTTCCATACGTAAAATAAAATTACATGTGTACGGTGAGTTGCTGGAGAGATGACGGGCGAAAGGAATGCGGGTCTGATTGGTTACAGCAGGTCCAGTCGAACACAATCATAAAAACAAAACACACGCATTTTCTTTATTGGTTGAACATCTACTAATCGGATCATATAGCACCGTGTGACAAAGGCGGAGCGTGCGGAGTACCCCTCTTGCCCCTGGGCTGTCCCGCTAGTCATCTTTCCAGCAACTCACAATACACCCCCGTCCATAAATCATGGGACACTTACTGTACTACTAATTTCAACTTTACATTTAAATAGAAACTATCAGATACCTAAAATATTCAATCAAACAAATATTTGTTGATTATTTACACGGAAGACAATTTTCAAATGTTAAAACATACTAAAAATAATATACATAAAGCTTTAAATTTTTTTTCAATGTTTCTTCTCGGATTTCTGTTCAGAATCGCTGCAAATGTATCCACAGATCAGAAAGTCGAAACAAAACTCGTCTAAACTTAATGCATGGAAAAACTGGTCCTCAACCACAATATAATTACTTCAGTTTTTTCTATTAATTACAATAAAATATGAACCATACCATTAAAAATATATTGTGTAAACATAAGTGTCTTTAAAAGAAACGTTCACACCGAAACAAGTAACCAAATCTGTATCGTAATACAGGTCTATTAAAAAATGGTACGGTGTCCCATGAGTTATGGGCGGGGCTGTATATGCAAATATTGTACCCCTTCAAACTCTCAACTCAAAAATTGCTTTTTCAAATTTAATGTTTAAGAAATGTATGTTAATTGTTAATTCATATTCAGAGGTCAATATTTACTAATTTCCCGTCACATAATTTTTGTTTCGTCATGAAAACAAGATTGGATTATAGGGAGCTAACATTATCGATAATTTAAAAAACAGAAAGTTACGCTCATACAATGCAACTGATTACTCATTTTTACAACAAAATGTCATTAGTTTGAGTAAATTAACGTCAATTTTGTTTTCTTATAGAAGAGGATATTATGGATGAAGGAGTCACAATCAACCCTCCTATTAGTTCCAGAGTTGTGGTAGATGACGAGGAGGATGGCAATCTGTTTAGAAGCAGAAAACGGCAGAAACCTGAGAACAAGGCAGAATAGCGGAAACGAGCAAAGAATTCGGGTATAATGTACAGTTCCAGACGTAAAACACTCAATGAACGGGAATTTAAAAATCCTGATTGTGGATGTAGGAAGAAATGCGCACAAAGGATTACAGAAGCATCACGAGAATATACAGTGGTGGACATAAGTATTGGCACAGTATGCGGTTCCATATACAAACATGTATAACTACTGAAAAAATTGTTTATACCATTTGTTTTCTGTATCGATCTTTATTTAGAATGCCTTACTTGCCTATATACAAAAACAAAACAAAATTAATAAAATAGGGAACATATAACTAATAAAAATGTGTTTTACAACCATCTTGTGCACGGACAAAAGTATTGGCACATTTTAGATAACGCTATGTTAAATTATAATTTAATATTTCGTAGCATGTCCTTTCCGTTTCACTACCTCTTTCAATCTATTTGGCATCGAATGGACCAACTTCTTTGTTAATTCATTGCTGATTTTAGTCCATTCTTCCAAGATTATTTGTTTCAATTCCGATTTACTCGAAATATGATGTTTTCGGATGTTTTTCTCCAATTGGTACCAAATATTTTTAATTGGATTTAAATCTGGGCTTTGGGGAAGTGTTTTTAACGTGTGTGCTGTATTGTACACAATTCATTGGCGAACTGTATACGCCGTATGTGCAGGTGCATTATCTCGTTGGAAGTAAAAGTTGGGCGGTAAATTTAATTCTTCTGCACTTTTCTTTATATTTTCTTTTAAAATATTCAAATAAGTTTTTGCAGCTACTGATTCATTAATGAACACTAGTTCCCCAAGCCCCGACGAAGACATGCACCCCCCATATACAGACTCCACCACCCCCATGCTTAACTGTAGCTTGGAGGTTTTTCAAATCCAATTCGGCGTTACGCTTTCTCCATACCAATATCCGACCATCCGACTTAAATATATTGAATTTGCTTTCGTCTGAGAACAAAACTTGGTCCAAAAGTCATTATTTTTATTTGAAAATTCTTTCGCAAACTCTAGTCGTCTTTTTTTATTAACTTCGCTTATGTACGGTTTTCTTCGAGCGACACATGCAGTGTATCCCAGCATCTTTTACGACTCTACATACCGTTTTTGAGCTAATTTCTTTATTGTAATCTTCTGCAACCAGTGCTGCAATCTCCGAAGAATTTGTTCATGGATTTTGTTTAATTATGCTTACTATTTTTCTTTTCTTCCTTTTCAATAACTTAGACGGCCGACCGCTCCGTAAGTGATTATGCGCATTCGATTTGTTCGCAAATCTTTTAATAATGTTCCGAATTGTAAATCGGCTTCTTTGTACTATTGCTCCAATTTCTGTATAAGATTTACCTTGTTTATATAAGTTCAATATAATTTTTCTTTCATCCGGTGTAGTTTCTTTTCCTTTCCTTGACATTTTTAAAATTATTCTGAATATTCCTCACTAAATCAACTGTTGGACTGACACAACAATGACTGAACTGACTGTCGGGACATCATTCGCTTGTTTCAACAAGTGAACAACAGTATATTAGTAAAATAGTATGTGTGAATAAAGATTTTCAAGTGTGTGCCAATACTTTTGTCCAGGTATAAGATGGTTGTAAAACGCATTTTTATTAGTTGTATGTTCCCTCCTTTATTAATTTTGTTCTGTTTTTGTATGTAGGCAAGTAAGACATTCTAAATACAGAAACATAAAAAACAATTGGTATAAACAATTTTTTCAGTAGTTATAAATGTTTGTATTCGGAATCGCATACTGTGCCAATACTTATGTCCACCACTGTATTTATATCGCCATCCACAATTCATTTATGTGGGTTTATCAAACAAATACCTCCTAAAACGAGACGCCCTGGAAATTTTTCTAAACGATAAGAGTCATCAAGCCATCAGTACCGCTTCCACGTCGATAGAACAAACATTAATGTCTGCAAAGCATACTTTCTAAGAACTCTGCAAATGCCGGATGGCGAAATGACACGAACAATAAAACAATTAAAATCTGGTGAGCGACCTGGTTTAGATAATCGAGGACGCCACACAAACGGTAATCAAATTCCCGATGAAAGAATGAGTATTGTGCGTGAATACATTTCGCCCTTTCCACCCTACCAATCGTATTATACGAGAGCTGAAACCCCCATAGAAAATTTTTACCCTCTCATTCCAATGTTCGCCGAATGTATAGAGTGTATAAAAATTATGTGTAAAGATCACCACAACGCGATTCTACACCTTTGGATGGACATTCGTGAAAAAAGTCCGTGCAAAATTGACTTTGACCTTGAAATTCGACCTTGAATTTTTTTTAATTGTATCGTATTCTACTCGTCGCGGAGACAGAAAGTGTCAAAGGAACCATGGAACGGAACTCAACCGTTCTCTTGAAAAATGATGTTTAAATTCCAATAATTCCTACAGCTACTGCATTTACAATATGCTTTTATTTCATAGTCAGATGCAGGGTAAATAACCGTGTCGCGTCTTTCATAATTTACTGCCGCTCGTAGATACTCCAATATTGATGATTCTCTCTGTTGATAACACTTTGTATGCGGGCGACGTAACATGTAGTATGTGTTCACTTTTACAACGCTTATCTGCGGCCAACGGAAAATTCCGTTTCTACTTCGTCTGTGCGTTTTCATGAATAAAAGTCACATAACATTTGAAGTTAAACACCGTTCTTTTTTTTTTCGAAAAAAAAAATCGATTTTATTTTTCAACCTAGTCTCCATTAAGGGCTGTACACTTTGTCCAGCGAGTTTCCAATTTTTTCATCCCGTCGGAATAGTAGATTTTCTTAAAGTCTGCAAAATACGCATTGACCCTGGAGATGACATCCTCTTTCGACAAGAATTTCTTCCCACTGAGCCAAATTTTCAAGTTTGGGAACAGGAAGTAGTTGCACGGGGCCACGTCCAGAGCATAGGGTGGATGAGAAATCAATTCGAAGCCCAATTCGTGCAATTTTGCTATAGCGACGGTCGATTTGTGGGTCGGCGCGTTATCTTGGTGAAAGAGCACTTTTTTGTGCGCCAATCTTGGCCATTTTTGTTTCAGCTCTTCTTTCAAACGGTCCAATAGTGTGGCAGAGTAGGCTCCTGCCATTGTTTCTTTCTTCTCGAAATAGTCGACCAGGATGATTCCTTGGGAATCCCAAAAAACAATGGCCATCACCTTCCCAGTCGACAAAACCGTCTTCGGCGCACTTTCACCAGTCGTTGTCCGCTGATTTGACTGCTGCTTCGACTCAGGTGTGTAGTGGTAGATCCATATTTCGTCTACGGTCACGAATCGACGCAAAAAGCCTTGCGGATTGCGATTAAACATTGCTAAACACTGCGTTGAAATGTCCTTTCGCGTGTGTTCTTGGTCGACAGTCAACAATCGCGGCACCCACCACACACACAGCTTTTTTGTAAGCAATTTTTCGTGCAGGATATTGTGCACTCGGTCAGTTGAGATGCCTACAGTCTCAGCAATCTCGCGCACCTATACTCGGCGGTCTTCCATAACGATACCATGGATTTTTTCAACGATATCCGTCGTGGTGACCTCAACTGGACGTCCAGAGCGCGCTTCATCTTCCGTACATGTTCGGTCACGTTTAAACTCATTTGTCCAAAAATAAACAGTCTTCAACGCTGGTGCAAAATCCCCATGAACTTCATCCAATTCCGCTTTGATCTGGGTGGCCGTCCACTTCTTTAAATAAAAATGTTTTGTCACTGCTCTGAACTCGTTTTTTTCCATTTTTATGGCAACTGCTACAATATTCGCTTCAAGCGTCTGTAAAACGTGAACAATGCATCGCTTCTCGTTGAACTTTGACCTGAGCTAGTTTGAAGAGTGACATTTGCCATCTGTCACGTCACCAAACGAATTGTGGCACCGTCTCATACAAATTTACCCAACTTATCAAACAACTCTCGTATTTATTATTGATTGTAGGCGATGGAAAGCTTGGGCACACGTTCCAAAATACGTCGATCTATCCGCTGGAAATTGCGTTGTTTAGAACCTCTTTTGCACGTAGTGGTCTTCTATTATTCCTCACTAACTTCCGATATATTTCACGAGCTAATCTACAGTTTCCTGCTGCTTTATGAATAGCATACTATTTACTTTCTAACTGTAAATGTAAATACATTGTGAATAAAGTCAGTTTAAGAATTATTGGAACTTTAACATCATTTTTCAAGAGAACGGTTGAGTTGCGATCCATGATTCCTTTGACCCTTTTTGTACTCGCGACGAGTAGATTACGATACCATTAAAAAAAAATTTGACCTTGAATTTCAAGGTCCAGGACAATTTTGCACGTACTTTTTTTTAACAAACGTCCACCGACCCAAGGGTGTAGAATCGCGCTGTGGTGGTCTTTACATATAATTTTTATACAGCCTGTACAACTTGTATCATAACGTTTTTTTCTTATTGATCAAAATGAATGATGCAATATTTTACACTGATTGCGTAATCGTACAATGTGTATATTTTATTAGAGATTGCAAAGTGTTTTAACACGTTCGAGGCCGGTAACGTGGTCCTATGTCATTTCAAAATCATTAGCTGAAAACCGGTAACATAGTCCTACGTCATTTCAAATTTTTTAGCTGAATACCGGTAACGCAGCCCTACGTAATTTCTAGCCATAAGGCTTATGACATCAAGAAGCGATATTTTTTATATTCACACACATTTAAATAGCAGAACCTTGCGGTATTCAGTTATATGTAGATTTTTAGAAATGACACACAGTATCCAGCTAAGCGTCTCACCCAGCAAATGCCGGTCGAGAATGTGTTAAGTAATTGTGTATCGGTTTAATTTTTCACACGTGAATTTAAAAGTGAAAAACAAACGTTATCGTGGAAGAGTCGATAGAGCATTTAAGGCATATTTTCCTTGGGGAGTTTCGTCAGGGCAACACTGCTACAGCAGCAATAAATAAAATATGCCAAATTTATGGTCCAGATATTATGAGTGTAAGTCAAGGTCAAGGATGGTCCAGCGCTTTCGTTCCGGGAACTATAGCCTTGAGAATGAACAAAGGTCAGGGCGCCCTCAAGTATTGGATAACAAGAAGCTATAATATGTGCACTGATCGAGCAAACTCCCACTTTAGCAATAGAAAATCTATCTGAACAGCTCCAATCAACCCATTCAATGGTTTACCGGCATATAAAAGTTATAGGAAAAATTTCTAAACTGGATCAATGGGTTCGGCACAAATTATCGGATATGAATTTGTAACAACGAATGGAAATTTGCACTTCTTACCTCTCTAATTTGGAAAAAGAGCCATTTCTCAACCTAATAGTCACCGATGACGCAAAATGAATCCTTTACAAGAATATAAAATGTAGAAGAGTGGGTTGATAAAGACAAGTTACCACCTGCAACGCCGAGAGGAGGCCCTCATCCAAAGAAGATAATGCTGTGTGTTTGGTGGGGTATCGAAGGAATTATCGATTATGAGCTGCTTCCTGAAAATCAAACCATCACTAAAGAGCTGCATTGTGAACAACTGACACGACTAAAATAAGCTATTGATGAAAAAAGACCTGTACTGGCGAACAGGATGGTCGTGTTTTTTCATCATGATAACGCACGACCTCACACGGCATACGAAACGAGGCAAAAATTAAGACAATTTGAATGGGCGGCTATAACTCATCCGCCAAATTATCCTGATCTGGCATCGTCTGATTACCATCCTTTCCGAAGCCTTCAGAACCACGTTAATAGAAAATTTTTAAATTCAGAATATGATGTCCGAAGAGAGCTCGATTCACTCTTTGGACTAAAACACAAGAGCTTCTATCGACAGGGTATTGAAAATTTAAAATTAAAATAGGAACAAATTGTAAATAATAGTGGTATTAAATACGTATATCTTACAAGGGAACATAGCCAACTCGCACACGCCACATTGAAGGGGTGATAGCCCTCAAAGTTGAGGGTTGAAAACGTATTTTTTGTAATATCCAGGAAACTAAACGGTCTAGGAACAACATTTTTTTTTAAAATTGTGTTTTTGAGTGAGGAAGTTATTCATATAAAAAAATGTAAGAAAAAATCATTTGTTTAACCGTATCAGGTCGAAAGGCTGATGCGGGAAAAACCGAACCTGGCTTCAAAATAATACTTTTACAATTAGTCTTCTAGACTCGCAACATGGCCTTATGGTCGTGAAAAGTCGGAGGTAGTATAGGTTATAAAAGCCTATGTCCCTTACAGCGGTGAATAGTACCGCGTCACACTTATACCTGCGGTACCTCCTCTGGCTATTGAAAGAACAACTTCCAACATACATGTAACACAGTATCAGTGTTCAAAACATTGTAAAAGTTTATGATACCTTCTACAAAACATGCCCAAATACTTCTGTTCGTACAAACTGGAAGAAAATTATACATCTTATAATTATCGTTAAATGGCAAAAAAAAACAAAAAATTCCAAAAACACGTATCCTCTATTTTGGTTCATAGTTCACATACACAAATTTACACTAACGTGGATTAACATTTTGCAAGAAAAGTCAATTAAAAAATTGAAATTTTTAATACATTATTTAAACAAATGATTTTTTCTTAAATTTTTTTATGTGAATAACTTCTCCACTTAAGAACACATAATTTAAAAACAAAATCTTTTTCCTAGACCCTTTAATTTCCGAGATATTCCAAAAAATACGTTTTCAGCCCTCAACTTTGAGAGCTGATGTCACCCCTTCAATATAGACGATTGCCGATAAAAAAATACGTGTCCAATATTTTTCTGCAAACTATCTCCCGTATAAATTTCATAAAAATCGGCGTGTGCGAGTTGGATATGTTCCCTTGTTAGATTAAAGTTTAATGTCTTTTTTTTTCGTTATTTTAAAGCCTGTCACGCACTGTCGACCAGTCGCCAGCGACCACTAGGTTTCTGACAATATATGAGCTCGTACGCACGTGGTCGCAGCAACCAGCCAGTCGCCGGCAACCGAAAAAACATGAGCGACACGTTCACACAACAAAAAATGCAACAAATGCACACGTTCAAACAACAAAAAATGCAACAAATGCACACGTTCACACAACAAAAAATGAAAAAAAATGGGACAAAAATAAAATAAAAATAAAGCAGGTCGAATATTATAGGTCAAATTCTTCAAAGGCGGTGGACAAATTTAAGAAGCTGCTACGCAAGGGAGGTGCGAAGAATGACCAACACCAAAACAGATTCTGGCGCCTCCCGTAAAAGTCCATACTCCTTTTACAACCAACTGCCATTTTTAAAAAATATTAGTACGGAAATAAATACAGAAAGTAGTATACCAGCAGAAGACGAATCAATCAAATCAACATCAAGGAAAAAGTACAAAAAGAGTGATGAAAATGCAAATAGGGAAAATCAATCTTTTACAAAGATCTATCGACAGCCGAGCAAAAAGGAAAGAGGTTTTGGAAAAAGAAGATTCCTGAAGACAGGAAAACAATGGCCAGAATTCAATTAATGCAAGTAATTGAAACAGCCCAATGTACGGATATTTTTTCGGATTTACGTTCGCGCATACTTCGTGGAACAATAATCAAACGGAGAATTTTCCTATGAGACCTCACCCAGAGAACTTAGAAAGTCTACAGTCACAGATATCGGCAAAAAAAAATAAAAAGAATATATATATTTATATTTTTATAAATATCGATTCGTCGAGTTTGGTCGCCTGGTTTTTGGTCTCCCGGCGACTGGTCAACAGTGCATAACGAGCCTAAAACTTACTCTACAAAAACGCATTACTTATGGGATGATCCAATATAAAGAACATTGTCTGAACATAATCACTATGCCTGTTGATGAGCCAATTTATCGAAGAACTTACAATAATTCAATTTGCATTTTCACTCGCCTGCAAAGGATGCGTGCACCAAATATGATGCTTTCAAAATCAAAATATCAACATCGGATTAGGAACAGGAAAAGAAAGAGTTGCAAGTAGCACACGAACTTCATCTTGCGAAATGAAGGCTGCATTTGAATCGACGAAGCGAGATGCGAAAAAAATCAAAGAAGACGAAACATTCTACGTATTTATTTTTGATTTGGAAAAAGCACTGCCATTTCCTCAACTGACGACTTCCGTGCCATATTACAAAAGGAATATGTATCTTTACAACTTCGGATGTCACGAGCTGATCACTGACCTAGAGTTCATGTACGGTTGGGACCAGATACTCGCTTCACGAGACTCGCAGGAGATTGGTTCTTGTGTTACAAAACACATACAGTCAGTCACAAAAGTCTTCATCGAATTGTATATATCCAACTTACCAGAAGAAATTAAAAACGCACGTTGTCACAGAATCGTTTATGCTTTCACATTAACAAATGACCTTGAGTTTGCTTGGTATATTCACGTATTTCCGAAAGAAATTAAAAAAAAACGTAAATATTTAGCTCACAAAAGTCTACACACAACTCAGCTACTCTAAAAGAACGTTACATTTTGTCCTATAAACATGGAATTTGGACTTCGTAGCTTCTGTTTCTTTTCAAACAAGTTCGAGAAGAGTGTACAGTGCGCGAAATTCGTTTAAGCGCACTTACTTTTTTTTTTAACTTTACAGGGTAAAAATTTGAATTTTAAATAAGAAGAACATAATCATGAGCGAGAATTATATATACATATATATATTTACATAAGCACATGTACCGTAAAAGTTGGATAACTGCCCGCAAATCGGGACCCAAGGCGGACACTTATACAGTAGGAGAATCGATTCTACGGCTCGAGCCGAAGTTCGGTTTGTTGACAAACATAGAGAAGGACTGCGAGTGAAAGAGAAAGAGGTCCGAGAGACAAAAGAATGCGAAAAATACATATCGGTGAGAGAATATTAATGCAAAGATAAAACTTTTTATTTTTTATTTTTGTTGAATGAAACTTTTACCAATGTAATTGTAAGGTTTTTTTAATTAAAATAAGACCAAACACGATATAATTTGGAGCATATTAGGTTTATAATTTAAATTTACAAAGTGGCACACTTAATCAATATCAATAAGTAAATATAATTCAAATTATACCGTGTTTGGTCTTATTTTAACCAGAAAAACCTCACAAATACGTTAGTAAAAAGTTAATTTAAAAAAATCAAAATTAAAAAAGTTTCATCCTTGAATTAGTGTTGTCTCACCGACATTCGAGATAGGATCAGGTTACACTACTCGTCTGTTGAACTTCTGGGTGCGTCAAGGGGAACCCCTCCCCCGTATTGGAGATGACTAGCGGGTACTTACCCCATAGATCGACGCGGGCAGTTATCCAACTTTGACTGTACATGTATTATATTTACACCAACGAAATTTTACTGTAGACGGAAAATTCGTTCAAACGCACATGAAAACAACGGCTAAAAAATGAAATTTAAACCAAAAATATTGAAGTGACATATTTACTATTTTGTGTGACCACAATTACTTTGGGTTACAGCAAAAATTCGATTCAGCATTGAATTTGTAACGATTTTTAATTACATTATCAGAAATGTGTTCCCACGAGCACTTGACTTACTGCTTCAAACTCTGAATATTTTGAAATTGGCGGCCATTCGCATTACATCCCTGGCTATTATATCCCATAAGTTTTCTATGCGGTTCATATCAGAGCTGTAAGCAGGCTATTGCATTATAGGAATATCTCATGATTGGACCACTCGCGGGAATGTTTGGAGACATGAATCGCTGCATTATCTTGTTGAAAGATAAATTCGTGATCACCGACTACGTCCTATAAAAATGGAATTAACACACCATCTCGTATTTCTACATACATTTCTGACTACGTTTTGGAAGAAATGATGCACAGCTCTAATTTTCCATAAGAGGAAAGGGTTCCCCAGATCATAACTATCTCCACCATGAAAATTCCGGCTCAATTTGGGAGGGTTTTTTCACGTAAGTTGTGCCAATACGAGCTGAATTTATCTGGACCATCTATGTTAAATTTTTCTTGTCAGAAAAAATTGCTCTTTTCCATTCGTCAGTCCAGCTCATGTGGTTCCTTGCAAATGTTAGACGTACTTACAGCCTTATGGTACAACTTTAACGTCGGTTTTCTGCCTGGTTTCTTAAAAACAACGCGTGGGGTCTTATGCAAATTTTGTTGTACACGTGGTTTAGTCACCGGCAATTGAAGTTTTGCAACAATTTCAGTTGCAACTAAACGGTTTTTTGTTGCTTCAACTACGTAAAAGGCGTGTGCAACAAATTTTACGAAATAGTAAACCCTTCGTGTGGACTAAAAAAATTTTGAAACCACCTTTAACGCTTCGTCATAAAAATGCGAGACTCGCGTTTCTTAAAAGTCACATGACTTGAAATAAAGAATGAGAACACGTCATTTTTTCGGATACAAAAAAGTTCGATCTAGATGGGGCAGATGGTTTGAAGTTTAATTGGCATGAATTAACCAAAACACAGGACATTGCTATAAGTCGAAATTTTGGTAGTGGAAGTATCATGATTTGGGCTGCATTTAGCTATGTTGCAAAGACACCAATATACTGGATCTCATCGAAGGTGAACTCTGAAAACTATGTAGATCTTTCGGAGGATGTTCTAATTCCGTTCATTGAACAAACGGATTCTGAAGACTGCATATTTCAGCAAGATAATGCATCCATTCACAATACACAATTTAGTAAAGATTGGTTTCGAAGAAAAAATATTCGATTAATGCAGTGGCCCGACCGTGCTCCAGACCTCAATCCAATCGAAGACCATTGGGGAATACTAGCTCGCAAGGTGTACGCAAATGCAAAACAATTTGCTACAGTTGCAGAGTTTAAAGATAGTATAAGGCAAGCATGGAATAGTATAGACATGTCAACCCTAAACACCTTAATTAACCCTAGTGCGGTTTTTGAGTCTTTTTGGATCCATCGCGTCTTCATTTATTTAAAAACCTTTCGCAATGATGACATTATAATACATGTGACTGGCTAAATCTAGGGTTCTTTAGTCCTCTCACTATGTTATACAGTTGAAAATATAAGATCTATACATTCGGGTCATTTTTTATCGAAAAACCTTAAGTGTATAATCGAACGGGAGAACGCACCACGGTTCAAAGCATGAATAACAGAATTTTTCAAGTTATCCACACAAATGCAAGTCATACGCGTTATTAACATGTAATTATTAAATACAATATTTAGGCTGTGTAGAGTAAATAAAGCACGATACTAAGTGGAACTATAGAAATTTCGCATATCGCTTTACTAAAACTACATATTTATGAAGTTAATAACTTGTATAAAGATATATTTTTATCTTAGAGTTATTCAATTGTCTTTGTAATCAACCTACTATCACGACAATAATTAGAACCTGTTTATTTTTTTATAAATTATCCGATATTTCGAAGAAATATTACCTGGAATAAAGAACATCGCAGCATTTTACGTACACAAAAGCCTGCAGGAGTCGCCGCCACCGGCAAAAGTGACCTGATTTTTGTCGAAAATGCATAAAAAGTAATGCCAACAACTACGTCACCGACAGTTTGGAAGCTGTTGTACTCCATTGGGTCCAACAACATTTCCCACGACAACGGTGGATCTTTCAACAAGATTCTGCACCGACCCATCGTGCAAAAGCAAGTCAAGAGTTTTGCAAATCAAATTTTCCGGACTTCATCACTGCGCAAGAATGGCCACCCTACTGCCGGATTTGAACCCGTTAATGACGGTTTCTTCGAAAACGACCTTGTCCAACTACAATTTTATGCTTTTTCCAATGTTGTAATTGTTTTTTACTTTTTTGTGTATAAAAATTTTGTTAAGAGACAGTTGCCTAAAAAGTTGCCGTACTTCCATCGCACTCTGTAAAATTCGATGGGTGTATGAAGACTTTTGTAGCTGACTGTACATGCACGAGCCTCTATGAAAAAAGCATGTCGTAATGTACAGCGATACACGCACTGGTCAAAATCGAAACTTGAAACCTGCTTTATTTCTTATGAAGTTGGTTGCGAGTGACAGTAACAATATTGAAGTAATTCATCATAAATTTATGGTAAGCCATCACTCATTTGTGCCAAATGATTCAGACTTTGGTTCGATTGAAATTTAAACGTATGCCAGGTAGAAATTAATTTATGCGCCTGACGACTGGTACAATGTAATTAAATCGTCAAGAAAAAAGAAAGCGTTTCATTTGACAAAAATGTCAGGAGACGATTTCAAATCTTTTGACTTCGACAAAATGCATCACCAACAGGAAAAAATAACTACCAGTCTCCTAGATAAAAATACAATGGATTCGGGCTGTAAAATGAGAGCCATATATTCTTTATTACAACGAAACCGCTTCACAGGAGTTCTCATTTTACTCCTTAAATTTGAAGTCATCGAAAACAGGAAGACCACCTTGTATTGGACGCGTATGTCAGAAAAAAACTCTACCATCGACCTGCTCGACCGTTTTCCCTTTGTACCTCCAATTCATCATGTATTTTTTCGTAATTTGCAAACAGAGGGCACTACAGGGAAATATATAGGTCCATTGGACTTCATAGCAGCAGAGGACACATAAAAAAACGGAAAATGTCACTCTCCCTAAAAATATAGTTCGTTTCATGCTATCCCTTTGTGTGCGTAATAAACGTTTTTAAACCAGCTACAAGTTTTTTTATTAAAGTCAACAAAATGCTCTTTGTTGAAGTCTTCTTTCGAGTCTAAACACTTATAGTTAGACTTCATAGCAATATTTAATGCGTTACAATCATTAACATGTGACCGTGGAATTTATTACAATCAGTGCAAGTCCCGACTTGACGGACCTCTATTTCTGCACGTGTTTGTATTTATGGACATGCGCAAACTCATTATCTGCTTCCTGTCATTCCTACTATTTTACTTACTGTCGATCTGTACTATTAGTCTCTTTCGATTCGTCACGAAGTGGAGACACACAAATCGAGAATGAGTGGGCAGAATCCTTTGTTTAGCAGCATGCAATGGCAAAGCGTCTGCTGCAAGTAGGATTAGCTTTTGAGATATCCTGGCGAACGGAGTTGCGAATTTGAAGTACGCCTGTGATCCTTGCTTGTTAATGAAGGTTCAGAAACAACACATTTTATTGCCTTATAGTGCCCATGGAGCAAACGTTAGGGGGTGAGGACCCCCACAGTATTTTTTCCAGGTTGTCGAAGAACATTCATGCCAAATTTGGTGCAAATACGTTGAACGGTATAGAACCCTTTACGGAACATACGTACAAATTTTAACTTTTATATATGTGGAGACATAGTAAATTATATCGTGTCTGACTAGGTGTGGCCGTTTTCACTATGGCGTTCAACCTGTTAATGCTTCTGAACTCTATGGGTCCTGCCAGAAAAGCTGCATTCTTTCACAAACTTGTTTTACATAAAATGCAAGAGGGTGACGATGTAAGAGTGCAAATGAATGACTTTTTTGAAACGATTGATAGATTGCTTGAGATGGATATTGAAGTAAATGAAAAATTGTTATCATCTTTACTTTTAATAAACTCGCCGAAAAGCTTTTAGGTACATAATTGTGCTGTGCAATCGAGAGATAATTTACCAAGTCTAGAGGTTCTCAAGATCCAAATTTTGAAATATATTGATTCTAAGAAAAATGAATCAAAGGAAAGCATCCAAAATGCTATGGTATTGCGTAAAGGAAAAGAATGCTTTAAAGTCTATAAAAATGATACTAAGAAAATGCAGATAGCGAGAAACTCATAAACGTGAAATGCTTTAGATGTCAAAAGTTTGGGCACAAGATAAGTGATTGTTATAAAACAAATAATACTCGTTCTTATTCTCATAAGGACAACAAAAGTGAAGAAGTCAATCTACTTGCTGCAACATGTAGTGCAGAAGAGGAATTTGCAATCAATGTTGGAAAAGAAAATCAAATTCACAGTTGACGTTTGAACGGTGGGTGTACCTCCCATATGTGTTGTTAACGCCCGTGGTTAATTGAAGAATCGTTCGGGCCTTGTTGGCGTTTGCACGTGGAGTGCCGACTAAGTATTATTTCCAAACTAATTCGAAGGATCACCTTCCTTGTGGCGGAAGGACAAAATGCAAAGTTGTTACTAAATAAACGTATATTCTACTTTACAAAGGTGTGAGCGGAGTGCTCGTTTAAAGTATGCTCTAGTACTTGTGTGGAAGCTACGGTTATACAAAATCTAGTGTGCTGCTCAGAGCGTTCTAAGTGCTGCTGAGGGCGTTCTATTGCAAAGTCTAATGTGCTCCTCAAAGCGTTCCAAATACAGTGTATAATGTGCTGCTCAGAGCGCTCCGTGCTGCTGAGAGCGTTCTATGTGCTCCTCAGAGCGTTCTATGTTACTAACTAATGTGCTCCTCGGAGCGTTCTAAACAACTATCTTTTAAGATTTACAAAATCAACGATGAAGGTTCCTCCCTCCTTCCAATGACATTTTCGTGCAGTGGGGGGGGGGGGCCGTAGGGCGAGGGAGGGGTTGTCGTCGGTGGACGGAACTTTGGCAACAGCGGGGTTTTCCCCTGAGCGCGGGCCCGCTCGCAAGTTCCGTTGAATCGTCCCGAGCGGGCCTACCAATATCCTTCGGGTGGTTGCGTTTATGACACAGCACTTTCCTGGCCGCCCTGCAAATTAATTTTGCCTAGCCTTTGGCGACCAGATGTGGACTTCATGGATGTCCTGAAGCGCATAAAAAGATTTGGCCGTGCTATAAACCAAGCCCGCCGTTGGCGTTAACATGTGTTATCATGAAGAAAAATTTCTTGACCTAAATAAACCTAAAAATGATACATTAAATCTTGCTACTGATGCATGAACTAAGGGTGAAGGTGTAGGAGATGTGAAAGTTACATTTAGAGATGACGAAACTGACAAAAGTGCTAATTTACATAATACCTTCCCCATTTTGAAATTTTCTTAAAAGGAAAGCTTACTCGCGCACACTTTCCTAAGAAATCTATGAGGAGTACGATTCCGTTGGAAATAGTTTATATGGATTTATGTAGTCCAATGAGAACACAGTCAAATGGAGGAGCTAAATACATTGCGGCCTTCATCGACGATTGTACTCGGTGGTGTGAAGTTAAATTTTTGCACAAAAAAGATGAAGTATCCTTTATCTTTAAAGAATACAAAGCAATGGATCAAAACTTTATAACGCATCAAATTTATACAAATAGACAATGGCACAGAATATTGCAACACGCAGTTTGGCAATTACTTAAGTCTACATGAAACTGAAAGAAAATTAAGTGTTCCGTATTCACCAGAACAGAATGATGTTGCTGAACGGAGGAACAGAACTTTAATTGAAACTGCGAGGTGTTTGTTGTTGGAATCGGGATTGCCACCCTTATTTTGTGCAGAAGCAGTTAATATTGTTAATTATATAAGGAAGAGGTATCCACCAAGCTCTCTTGATGGGAATACTGCGAATAAAAGATGGACTGGGAAACGCCCGATCTTATATTTTAAACCGTTTTAATTAAAGTTCTTTTATAACACAGAACACGTCTTTTCGTGTTTATAATAATGTAGGATCCGAATTCCTGAAGTTGCGTACGTGCGTTTCCCGGTGTACGCCGAAAACGAGTACGCCAAAACTCGGTACGCGGCACTCACTCTACTCGGCCGTACCGCGTTAGAGAAAGGGGGACGGGGCAAGTAGACCGCGCGGGCGGCTAAACGATAGAGCGAGGCGGTGTAATAGAGCGAAGGAGCGGGTGCGTGTGTGTGAGGACACCGAGGCGACAAGGGGAGTGCGTAGGAGACGCATGTTAGATTAGAGAAGCGCATAAACTGAGAGAAGTGCGAGAGCGAAAAACCCGAGTTGTACCGTGTTGTTGGAGTAATACCATATTAAATTTGTATTATTACCGTTATCTAGACGAGAAAGATTTATCCGATACCCATAATTATCGAAGCCCACCCGCGATATCCAGATTCCACAATAATAATACTTACCTCCAGCGACTCTTAGAAGACATCGGATGTCAAATGAACTCACCGCTAACAATTCATTGCAACAACCAGAATGCATTAAAACTTGGAAATTACCTGATATACTACGGACGAACAAAACACATTGATATTAGACACCAGTTTGTTCGTGAAATATTACGAGACAGTATCATAAAGGTTTTTTTTTAACTCCAATAAACTTTACAATTTGTCTCGTAAGGACATTCGGTAAATTGTTTCGGCTGGGTTTGAAGAATTTAACACGTAAATGCTTTCTCCTTAGAAAGATATCTGTCATAACGTATCATGACGTTGAGATAGGAGGTCCTTGTGATGCTTTCTATGCAGTTTTCTAGGCAGGGTGGTTGAGTATAGTTTTGTAGCTAGATCGTTGGAATGATTGTCTAGTCTTCTTTTGTATTCTTCACTTAGGCGTGTTATTTCTTCTGCCACTGATTTAGTTTTGAGGTCTTTGCAAATTTCGTCAATACGTACGTACCATGGTGCATTTATTACCATTCTAACTGTAATGGACTGTAACGCTTCCAATTTTGAGTTATGGCTTTTGGCTGCTATGCTCCATAACTCTATACTGTAAGTCCAAATACGCTTAATGCTTGTTTTGTAAATTAAGAGTTTGTTGTTTAGACTTAGTTTAGAATCTTTACTGGTAAGCCATTGTATATTTCTCCTTTTGTTCGAATTTGGTTGATCTTTGTGCCTATACTCGTATGGTGCTCCAATGTTAGTCGAGAATCCAGGTGCATTGCCAGGTATTTGATTGTTTTAGTTTGAGGAACAGTACCTTTCTTTAATATGAATGTGATGTGCTTGCACTTGTCTACGTTTACCAGTACCATAAAGGTAGAGTATGTCTCAACCAACAATATGTTGGAAAATGTTTTCACAAAGAGTCTGGGCAGTTCCAAACATGTATTTTGTTTAGAAAGTCTTGGTATAAAGTCAACTTAATATATATGTTGTATCCAAAGGTAATGTTAGAATCTTTGATTGTAAATGTTGGTTTAGCATTCGGATTAAGGGAGGGTGTTAGAAATATAATTTAACATGATGTATATTTCTCTGGCAATCCGACTACAATTTGTATTTCTTTTATAAGATCGGCAGATTGCTCTGTTCCGTGTTTTTTAATGTACACATCGAAATATCTGTTGGATACCGCTCTAAGCTAGAACATATTTTCATACTTAGCATTTAGTTTAAGATAAGTAACCCCAGAATTTCCTTCTATCTTCCGTACACAATTACGCATACGACCCCTGAACCTCTTACTCATCAACCCCGAGTCATACGCTTAAACATCTTACTCATCAACTCCTAGTAATATACAAGAATGCCTATTGGACCTTTTCCTCGTCCCACTACCTCCTAAATCAAACCTCCGAACCTTCGTTAAGGATGCGCTAACATTAATATTCACTTACGTCTAAGATCCTGAGACAGACACACAGAAGAATTGCTACATCCAAACAGTTCTAGAAACTACAGTCCAAGTGCTTTTACAAACTTGTAAGATTTCGTGTACAAAAGTTTAGTAGAATAAAATTATTGTTTTTTATTTAAAACACGAAACATCGGAATCTAACATATCTATCTAATGGCATTGGCACGTGCTATCCCTTTTGTGTATTCAACTTTTCTATTTTTCGTTAATAACTAACGTTTATGCATTACTCACAAAGGAAAACTGATTTCTGCATCCTATGCGTTCCAACAAAGCCATTATTAACGTCAAAGGATTATGGGCCACATAGTAAGCCTAAAAAAACTCAACAGTTTATTCAAAATCAGTTGAGGTACCAAACTGATTCAATGGAGAAAATTTGTGTTAAGCAGAAGTATATTAATAATACGAATTTAATATTCTTCATGGAATGTCGAAGCATTGTACACGATAGTACGTATTTTTTATGTTCTATACTTAAACATTGAATAAAATATAATTTATGTTTAAAATTTCATGTATTTGTTTAGTTTAGCTCCTTACTGTATATACGTAATATGAAATAATAAAAAGTTATTTTTTGTAAAATTATTCACTTTAGGACGATAACCCACAAGAACTTCTTGTCCTATCACCGCAAATTTACAGTTTGAAAAAAACTAACTCGATTGAACGACTTTGAAACAGTAACATTTTAAGTCACATTTATAAAATCGACGGAAAAGTGTACATGTAAAACCGGCTAATATTCTACTGCTTCTTTATACTCATCAAGTCCGATGATTCGAACATCTCTTTGTTAGTACATGAACCTTGAGACATTCTGTCCTTGGCCGGATAAGTGAAGGTTTCCCTAGAATAATAACTACTTGTAATCGATTGTACGTAGATGTAACTGTAACACCAGAGAATGTTAGCAGAAAAGTTATACTGTCGATGGTTTACTGCATACTGGAGATTATTTCATATTTGCTCTACATTATCATGATATTGTATTATTATTATAAAAAAATCGAAAATTAGCTTTTGAAGGTTATTATACATTGAGTTTCACGCATAGCATGCATATAAAAACATGGCATACGTATACAGTGACTCGCATTAATATTCGAACTCTACGATATACGAGATATTATCACTGTTATATTTGTTTACAATAACGTTAATGAGGTAATTGTGGTATCATGCATTAAAGTGAACATCGTAATTGGAAAAAACATAAATGTTATTTATTTAATACACGTGTGTTTTTAAATAATAATGAATAAGTGAAATAATGTGCAAATTTCATGTCGCCAAAATATTCGGACACGTTATTTACCCTACGATATGTCGCTTAATAACTCGGTTTCATCGCTACTTGGGTGACGCAACGTTTACAAACATTGTTGTGCTGCGTCCTCAAGAGCTCAGTTGTTCACGATATTTCGTCGAGAGCACATTAAATATCAGTTAAAATGGGACGTAAAACAAAAAATATCTCTTTTGATATTCGTCAACTGGTAATTTATAATCGAGAGAAGGGTAAATCGTATCGTGAGATTGCCAAATTGTTAAATTTGAAAAAAAAAAGCACCGAAGGAGACATCATAAAAAGATACAATATTGAGGACCGCATTGATTCAATTCCATAAAAAGGACGTCCAAAGTTACTTGATGCACGAGATGAAAGGAAAATTGTTCGTAAAATAAAAAAGGATCCCGGAATAAGTGCTCCTAAACTAACCAACGAATATTTGAAGAATCTGGGAAGAAAGTGCATCCGGACACAGTGCGTCGTGTACTAAAAAACTATGCATACAACGGCAGAGTAGCTCGAAAGAAACCATACGTAAACGAGAAGAATAGAAAGAAGAGACTGAATTTCGCTGAAGAATTTGTTTTGTAAGATCAAACTTGGTGGAACAATGTAATATTTGCTGATGAAAGCAAATTTAATCTTTTCGGATCAGACGGGCGTAAAATAGTCTGACGTAAACGAAATCAGGAATTCCAAATCAAAAGTTTGAAACCGACAGTGAAACATGGCTATGGAAGTGTGATGGTATGGGGTTGTATTTCGATGTCAGGCATAGGTGAATTAGTTTTCATTGATGGAATTCTAGACAAATACAAATATTTAAATATTTCAAAACAGAATTTAATCAAAAGTGCTGTTAATATTAATATTCGTGACAGTTTTAAATATTATGAAGACAAAGATCCAAAACATAAATTTAGAATAGTGCAAGAGTATTTACTATATAATTGCCCCAAAGCGCTGCACTCGCCACCTCAATCACCGGACTTGAATTCGATTGAAAATTTATGGGACCAATGAGATCTTAATATTCGAAGAATGCCCATAAGAACAATACCAGAATTAAAACAACGTTTAATAGAAGAATGGAAGAACACATCGCAAAAATATTTAGAAAAAATTATTTGTAATATGTCAAAGTGATTACACGAAGTTATTAAGCACAATGGTTATCCAACGAAGTATTAATATTCACTATAATATCTCTTAAGTACGCATATTTCATACGAAATTAATGTAATTTATTTATTGTCCGAATTTACGGTCCGAATGACCGGTTAGTGTCCAAATATTTTTGCGACGTGAAATTTATACATTATTTCACTTATTCATTATTCTTTAAAAACATATGTGTATTAAATAAATAACATTTATGTTTTTTCCAACTACGATGTTCAATTTAATGCATGATACCACAATTACCTCGTTAACATTATTGTAAACAAATATAACAGCGATAATATCTTTTATACCATAGTGTCCGAATATTAATGCAAGTCACTGTACATGTGTGCTGTATATGAGACGCGGCAAAACATAACCTTGAGAGGTCTTTCGACTTTCGGACAATAGTGTCTATTGTCTTTTCTAATACATGATATTTTTTTTCTTCCGCAATTAGTATTGGGTTGGTGCATATGAAATTGCCGGTCGCAGGTAGTGCAACGTTTCCTTGGTTTATATTAGGTACACGATATGAATTATCCAAACTGATACGCATAGGCACCAAGGACCAAGCATTCTTCAGCTTTTAAAATAAAATCAGAAAATTTAGATGTGACTAAAGTGTTTTAGTGATGCAGTTTTGGAAATATGTGTAGAATTATAACGGGAAAACGTTTCTTAATAAGAAATAGTAATATTTACAAATTACAACATATTTGTCACTTCTTAAATATACGTTCACATTCGCCGCTGGCCTCTATTGATCTTCTCTTCTATTTTAAACATTATCGTTGTCGAACAACTTGAACTCATTCGCGACTGGTCGCATTCAAATATTACAAACTTCATACTCTTTATCATACATTCCAGTAGTTATTTTTTCCACATATGATTCCGCGACAAATTGGGGCAACTATATTTTATGAGTATACAGCTGAAACGATAAGGTGAATAAATGATCGTTTGGGAGAAGAAACCGTCTTTGAAAGAGCAATCAGAAATTGCTTCGTAAAATTTTGTTTTGGTGTGCAAAATTTTGAAAATGAGACGCGGACGACCACGCCGTTTGTTGGATTGTGAAGTTTTTGCGACAATTGGTGGAATCCAATGATCATCAAATCACTCAAGAACTCGCTTAAAAACTCGAAGTCTGTCGTACGAGATTTGTTGAAAATCGATCAAGTTAAAAAACTAGATCCGCGAATACCGCACGAATTGTCGGGAACAAGTTAACAGAAAAGGTTCTCTATAGCGTCTTCTCTTCTTTATCGACAAGAAACCAAACCGTTTCAGGACCGTGTAATGGCATATAATGAAAAGTGGACATTATACGACAATAGACCACGGCCTTCATCATGGTGAAATGTTGGTTAACTTCCACAATCGACCCCAAAGCACTCTTCATTCGAAGAAACTTATTGTTCCGTCTGGCGAAAACAAGAGCGCGTGTTCATTTGGTACGTTTATGGCAGGTTCGTGAAGAAAAGGCTATTTTTGAGTGAAGACGTGTTGGAGTATTGCCGGCAATACAAATTATCTTTTTCCTGATAAAGGATTTACAATAGTGTGGGATTCAAAAATATGACACAAAGTGTGAGTCGTGAGTTGAAATAATAAAACTAATATATATATATATATATATATATATATTAAAATAATAAAAGACAGCACAATATATAACTCCTTACAAACAGACTCCACGCAAAACTCTCCACGCAATACTCTCCACGCAATACTCTCCACGCAATTCTCTCCACGCAATGCTCTCCACGCAACAACTCAAACGGTTCTCCTCTCCACTCTGACCCGGAGGTCCCAAAAATCTATACACACACAAACACATTCCACACGCATTTCCACACCAGTTTCATACAGAGGAGATGTATTCCTAGAAAGTCACACGATCCGTTCGATACTTGACTTCTGAGAACGCACGCACCTCTCACACCACGCATCCCATCAATCCTTCCACACTTTTCATTCATGCACCTAAACAGTTCACCTAACTAAACTGTCCTCGAGACTAAACAAGAAACTATCAAGCGCCGAATTTCTCCTCGCCTAAACGCTAGCACAAATACACATAAAAGCATCCACCAACTCCACAATAGTAATACTTATTTGACCGCATCGTACTTCATTATCAGCCATTCGTGTCAATTGTTAAAAATACCTATACGTTACACAAATGTGTAGTGTACTTATACACTGTATTCCTGTACATAGGCATACATACAGTGGCTCATGAAAGTATTCGAACGCTCGCTATTAAACCTTTAAGCAATAAACACATGTATGTTAGATTTGAATTCTGAAAGTAATGTTGTAACTACTACAAGTATCGAGACACAAGTATGGAGATTATACAGGGTCCGGCCAAATAACATGTACAAGCTGGCACAGAGTGATTCTTTATGAAAAAATAAGAAAAAAATGTAGAATACAATTTTTCCATCTGAGACTTCATTTCCGAGAAAATCGAGTTTGAAAATCCGTTCCGTTCACATTCAATTTCCGGTAAGATACAATTTGTCGTGCAGCGTATAACACTTATTCTGATCGTAAACAATGCGCGCTGCGACTTCTACTGTGTCATTTCTGTGAGCAAAAAATAACACAGTTTATTTCATTATCTTGTTTCAGTTTTTATTCAGTTATCGAAGCGATGAGTTACGCAAATATAGAATACGTTGATATGATCCGGGCCTTAGGACTTGTCGACATTATTGGACGATGTGCCTTTAGCAATTCGACAGCGCATTATTTTTCAACATGAGCGAAGACATACAACTACCAAGGGTACACGCATCAGTAATAAGACGGGCACAACTATGCATACGGCAAAGGGGACATCAATTTCAACAGTACTGTAATTGATAATAATAAAATATTCTTGACAAAATATCTTCTTGTTCTTTCTTGAATCCTATAATTTTGAAACATCGCGTAGGTATTGTTTACAATCAGAATAAGTGTTACACGTTACATGGCGAATCGTATTGTAAAAAAATGCAACGTCCAGGTCATCTGGAAAACGTCACCTGTCATCGTTATTGGGGATGCCGTGCGTTGGCCCTCGATAGATACGTCGCAGGCCAAGGGTTTTGGGCAGTGACGGACCCGAAAACCCTGGCGTCGTACCCGCCATAAATTAAAAGACTCTCATGTAGCTTTGCGGCATGTAACGGTTAGAAAACGTTTTCGCTAACGAGGAGAGACAGTCTTGGACTACCCTTGTACAGAGACGGAACGCTCTTCAGTGCGCCATCCAAATCCTGTATCATTCAGATTATTATATTTGTAAAATACATCTATTTCTTTATTTTGTAAATTTAATCTTACAAATCAGAAGTGGGATTTATTAGCCACGCGCGCCGAAGTGTGTGAATTGTGATTTGTTTTATTGTCTTCGGTGAATTGATACAATGGGCCGACCGAAAGCAAAATCACAGAAGTGTTCCCATAATTGTTCACGTGGACGTTCGCGCAATCGTGAACAATCGGTGGATCGTTCGCGAGGGCGTTCACGAAATCGGTCGAGTGACGAATCGAATGATCGAGTGCGTCACCGTTCGCGGGATCATTCGCGATCTTGTTCACGCGATGGATCAAAGGATCGAGTACGCCATGGTTCGCAGGATCGTTCGCGAGATTTGTCGCGTGATCATTCACGTGGACGTTCGCGGGAACGTATGCGGGATCGCTCGAGTGATCGATGCAAAAGGCGATCGCGAAATTATTCGCGGGACTATTCGAGAGATCGTGCACGGGATCGTTCGCGGGATCGCTCGCGAGGTATCGTGCGAAATCGATCAAGGGATCGCTCGAAGGACGCAAAACGGAATCGTGCGCGGAGTGATTCTTGTGATCGTTTACGCCGTCGGGAGCTTTCCCTAGACACCTCTTCGTCGGAAGACTTGCGAGCGGTGGTGAAGAGACTCAAAAGGGAGTTGAGAAGCATGTGTACTCGACCAATGAATGACGAGTATACAGTGCCGGTCTTCGACCCTTCTCGCCACAGTGCGGATATTGAGCAGTGGGTGACTCATGTGGACCGTCTTGCGCGTCGATATTTGTGGAGTGACGACGATGTAATTCGTATGATTGCTCGCAGTTTAAGGGGGCACGCGAGAAAGTTATACGATGAGGAGCAAAAGTATGACCACACGTGGGGATCAATAAAAAAATTGTTTCTAAAACAATTTAAAAAACCGATACCCTTCGGAAGGCTCTTGAAGGAAGCTGTCATGTACGCCGCACGGCCAGGGCAGAAACTCGGTGATTGCTGCTTTGACAAATGGACGAAACTGCGAGCGTTAAAACTCGATATTCCGGACGCGGACTATATCGGTGACAATAATATCGAGCGGACAATTCGTTCCAATCGATACCAAGATGTACATGAATAGTATGCTGCTATGCGCGAGATGAAAGCAATGCCGCAAGTATCATCGTCCTTCTCAACGAGTGGCACGCCATCATGGAACAACAATGGAAAGAACGAAGCCGGCACCAACAACCGCTGTAAAGTCTGCCATTGTCGCAACACGGGAAGAGCCACGACGAATGCCGTATGCTTGCTTCAATTGCGGACAGGATAGCCATTCATGGAGGCGATGAACAAAATCTCAAACTACTTGTAACCTGTGTAAGCGTCAAGGACACCTTGACAAGTTTTATTTTCGGACGAGACGCATTAACACTACACAGGTGAGCTTAAGTGCTAATAACATGTATATTCTACCGACTTTTATAAATTAGGAAAAGGTTACTTACCTGGTTGATACCGGAAGCTCAAATACGTTGATACAGCGAATGATAGCAGTTAAATTAAAGATTAAAATGATACAAGACAGTAATTTTGAGTTGCGCGGATTTGCTGCGCTAGGAACATGTAGTAATTTAGTTGCTGATGTTACTATTAAAATTATGGAAGCGACCGCTAAGGTACGAGCCATTATAGTAGGAACAAACGAGATGGTTTACGAAATAATCGTTGGACGAGATTTCCTTGATCAAGCTCATGTAATGTTGATTAAACGGCAGCATCAAATTACGATTAAGGAATTACCCCGAATAGAGGATGTACGCAAGAATGTCACAGATATTTACATGGTGGATGGATCTTTGGAATTCGAGCAGAGTATATTTGGTTAAATAGATATGGCGAACCGGAGACGGTGCGAGGAATTAATTAAAATGTATTCTGATCGCGTTTTGTCTACGATGAGTACACTAGGGAAGACTGAGACGGTACAAATGGAAATTCGATATATGACAGATGTCCCGGTTGTCTACAATCCGTATCGTATGGCTGAAACTGAGCGGGAAGTAGTAAGAAAAATTATTCGTGAATTACTGGACAACGGCATTATTAGAGAATCGGTGTCACCATACGCGAGTCCCATTACGCTGGTTAGGAAGAAGACTAACGACTTTCGACTGTGCGTGGACTGTCGACGACTTAACGCAATAACAATTAAGGATCGATACCCGTTACCATTAATTGAAGACCAAATTGATCGACTCGGAGGTAACAAATATTTTACGGCTCTGGATTTAGTTTCGGGATATTGTCAGGTACCCATGCACGAGCAGTCTGTGGAGATACCGGCATTCGTAACCGCGAACGGTCACTAAGAATTCTAACGGATGTCTTTTGGTTTAACAAACGCACCAACTGTTTTCCAAAGGCTTATTAATACGGTCTTACGTCCCCTAAAGAATTCCATAGCTTTTCCGTGTATCGATGGCATTATCATACCGTCGATTACAGTTGAGGAAGGATTTGAACGTCTCCAATTAGTATTGGAAAAATTACGCGAGTGTAATTTAACTTTAAAATTGAGTAAATGTTCCTTTATGATGATGAATATTGATTAGCTCGGTCGTGAGATAAGCGCTGATGGAGTTAAGCCGGAGAAAAGAAAAGTAGAAGCCATCCTTCAGATGCCGAAACCAACTACAGTCAAGGAAGTTCGTTAATTTCTCGGATTATCTGGTTCCTTCCGAAAGTTTATAAAAGGATATGCTAGTATCGTATTGTCGTTAACAATCTTTACGAGAAAAGACACACGATCGGCATGCAGCGTTGCTCAGGATAATGCTGTTTTAAAAATTAAAGAAGCACTTACAACCCGACCTGTGCTTGCGATTTTCAATAGCTCTCTGAGAACTGAATTGCATACCGATGCAATTTCCGTTGGAGTAGGCGCTATATTGTTGCAGTTTACTGCTAACGGGGAGCGGCAGGTAGTCGTGTATTACAGTAAACAGACGACCCTAGAGCAAAGGAAATACCATTCTTACGAGCTGGAGACAATAGCGGTGGTGCTCACTTTATGACATTTTCGCGTGTATTTATTGGGATTATCGTTTAAAGTAATAACTAATTGCAATGCACTACGTACCACCTTTACAAAGAAAGATTTATTGTCACGAATTGGGCGTTGGTGGCTAGAAGTACAGGACTTTACTTTTGACATCGAATATCGACCAGGGAATAGTTGCAACACGTAGATGCACTTACATACCGTCAAGAGTTGGCACCTGCCCTTCTGGGTTTGGGACAGGATCCACCTGAACTACAATCCTGTAAAAGCGCATAAAAATCCGAGCGGCTCATCTCGCGCCCTCTCCTTGTTAGCAGAAATCCAGTGTAAACAATAGAAATCTATCACTAGCAGTCAATCACTAGCAAAATCTAAACTTCAAATGATTACAATTGCTAAAACTGAAAATGAAAGTGCAACAGAGGCATCTTTTTGCGTGAGTTGCCGCATTGCACTTAAAACGTTCGCTACCAGTGTCACATATGTATGACGCGTCGACTCTTTTTGAGAGCTCGACGTCACACATATGTGACAGAGATAATTGATAAAAATAAAGCGTTGTCTGTGGTGAACGTGTTAATGAGAGTTTTGACATTTTATTGACATATTATAATGTGTCTGACCAGGTATAGGGCCACTTCCACTGTGGTAGTCAACGTATTAATGGTGAAGCTCATACAATTGGAAAGACACTCATTAAGCCATGTGTGAAAGACATTGTGTCATGCGTCTTAAACGAGCAGGCTGCTAAAGAAATAGATACTAGAACTGGAGACCAAAATAAGGCATCTATTGTAACTTTTTATAATCAAACCAAGAGTGGAGTGGACGTTGTTGACAAACTTGCTACAACTTACGATGATTCCCATAATTCTGAACGTTGGCCGCTTATCGTATTTTCTTCAATACTAAACCATACAGGCGTCAATGCTATGATACTGTACATGCTGAATCACAATATAGAAAAGGGAAAGATTCATTCGCAATTTAGGACTTTTATTAGTAGAAGAGCACCCAAGGAACAGAAAAAATAATCCACGACTTCCCCGAGACTTGCATAAACGTTTTTACGATCATTTCGGGGAAACTCTTGAAGAACTACCAGCAACAAGGTCTAAAACCATTCAGAGATCTTCTAGGTGCCCAAGAAAGAAAGATCGTAAGCGTAAATGCGTCTGTGAAAGGTGCAATGCACCGATATGCTTAGAGCACTCTCATTTTATGTGCATGATCTGCATTGATCTCAGTGCCGAATAGTCTCCAGAAGACTGAGTCAAGAAGGTTAATTTGAATTGTTTTCTAGATTTCGTAAGTTTAGTTTTAAGAATTGTTTTTAAAAAATATACATACCGAAGCAAATTTCATTAATAAGCGGTACTTGGAAGAGTACAAAGACAAATTGGTTCTAAGATTATATATTATTGTGTTTTCGTTTTCTAAGATTACAAATTGATTTACTCCTTATAATTTTCGTTTTAATTCTATACCTCTCTAATAATAGAACGATAATATTGCAATTACAAATATTGCTTTATTAAAATAAAATTTAAAATGACATACTTTATGGGGTATGGCATACCCCACATGGTTCGCTTTATTTTTCTTTCACCTGGTTCGCAGAGGATTAAAGGGGATGTGATGACAGTTCCGGCCACTCAAGACTTGAGCAAAAATTTAGTTCGCCTTCTGCCACTAAAGAATTTCCTTTTTTAGTACCTCTGCAACTATATGCAAACTACCAAAATGATAATAGCCAAATACGTCTTTAGCACAATGATCGTCCTTCCTCAACCAGACTCTGTCGACCCATTAAAATCATATGTGACAAGAAATCATCCGAATTGGTCAATCAGAAAATAAACCTTATTAGCAGCCAAAGTGAAAAACTTGTACCATGCAATGTTGGTATAGCCGGAAAAATCATCGAAATATACCCAATAATGAACGATAAATCATCGAAAAATACCCTTACAATGATCGATGGGAAAACTTTTTCTGTCATTTCTGATAATCCCTCGAAACAAACATGTGGAATTTGCGAAGCTACACCTAAAAGTATCAATTAGTTGGGTATAATTAAAAAGAAATTGGTTAACACAAATATGAGTTCGGGCTTTCATCTCTATATGCTTGGATCAAGTGTTTTGAGTGCATCTTGCACATTCCCTATAGACTGCACATAAAACAATGGCTAATTCGTGGAAGTGACAATACAGCAAAATTTAAACAAAGAAAGGCTTCGGTGACAGTAAAATTGAGGACGAAAATGGGCTTATTAGTAGAAATCCCTAAACCGGGATATGGTTCCACAAACGACGGGAATACGGCAAGAAGGTTTTGTCAGGATCCTTTAGTTGCATCAGAAGGTTCAGGTATCGACATGGATAACATTAAACGCTTCGGAAATATTTGAAGAGCCATATGAAGTGGATTTCCGATAAACCTGAATGCCTTTAAGGGATACGCAACCGAAACCCTTGAAAAATGTTACTATTTCCCATGGTATTACATGCCGGCAAGTGTCTATGAACTCCTGGTCCATGGACCTGCTATTATAAAAGCAGCAATATTGCCAATTAGCATGTTTTCTGACGAGGCACTGGAATCTCGCAACAAGGACTTACGAAGATATAGAGAATACCATTCAAGGAAAATGTCACGGGAAAACTGTATAATTGATTTACTTCATACACTTCTTTACACGTCAGACCAGTTAATATCCAGTATTTCATTTCAAAATAACAAAGTTACTGGTAAAACCTTCAACGGATTAGATAACGCTGTTCGAAATTTGATACATGTAAGTAAAAGTGAGTCAAACGACGCCATTTGTTAAAATAGTGACACCGATTCGTCACATTCCTTACACGATGATTCTTAAAATATTACTTGCTTTAAATGAGTTAAAAGTATACATGTAATTTTAAACATTTTGTACCTTAAAATATATATAGGTATTTATGAATAAAAGTTGCAAATCCTATTTTGTTTAGAATTTTTCCACTTAAGAAACGTAAGTCTTGAATATTTTTAACTTTTGCAAAATATGAAAAAATGTTTCAGAAAAAGTTCATTTCTTTTTTATTAAAGTTATACAATGTTACAAAACTTTCTACATTATTTCGTTACAAAACTAGGGGGTGCAACCCCTCGAACCCCCGAGCGCCTAATGGAGCGCACAACGTGTCATAAAGAAGGACTCATCGAACCATAACGTACGCAAAACGAATTTTGTTTTTTCCTCTAATAGTTTTTGAGATATGAATTTTGTCCAGCCAGACGTGGCATTTGTCCCACTGTGCGTCAGAGCGGTAACAAGTGCGGATGTTAGGCCTAGTACCATATTTTTAAGCAGCGTGGAATATTTCTTTTCTTGTTTTTTTTTTCTTTATTAAATACACTCTCATGTTATAAACTATACTTGCCTAACCTCGATCATGGAAACATCTTCCAATCCCACATATATTTCCAATACAGAAACAAAATAGTTTGGCAAAACATGCGCCGGCAGTAGTACGCAACGCCGAACAGTGGGACAATTCCAATAACAAATACGACATGTTTGAAAAGCTTAAATACATATTTTGGGTTCCTAAACTAACTCACAATCAGTATTATTCTTGGTTACTTATTATCGTACAGAAACCTAGATTTGGATTAAGCTTTTCAGGAATGTATGCACTCTAAAGTATTTTCAACGAATCTGTCGAGTTCATATAGTGACCGGAACTGACCGAAAAACTATCGTTATCTGTTTGTTCTACAAACACCATACTTCAAAAAAATATAAACAATTTCTGCTATAATCTGCGATTTGATGCGAAAATTCGTGTTTTTTGTGATTTTTATACCGATTTTTCAAAGATTGTTTGTTAAGGAAGCAATCGTAAAAAGAGAACCATTTAGTAAACTGTTCCGTAAAAGCCTAAACAATCTTAGAACGTCACGTATCGACAACTGTACAGGGTATAATCGCCACTGAAATTTTGTCTATTTCTATTTTTTCCATTATAGGGGAAGGCAAGCATGGCGGAGCAGCGAGGTAAGATGGGGCATCGTACCTACACGCTAATCGAAAGGTACTAGTCACGTGACGAATATACCAATAGAAAACCATTTAGTTATAACTTTCAATACGCCGACGACAAAATCGAGGGGGCAGAACGTGTTTTTTTGTTTATAACCGTCAAACTGTTGTCGTACTAATTGTAAGTCGATCTTATTTTGTGCGACAAAAAGATTTGTAATAATGTAATTATTATAATAATGATATGTAATAATATTTCTTATATTGTAATCTTCATTTCATCTCTTTTAATTTGGAATATTTAGAATCATAATATTCTTTGACTTGTTTTACAAATGCAGTGCTGTGAATAATTATAAACTCAAACACATTTTCTAAAGCCTTTCTGCAATATTTCCATGAAATCGTTGATCATGCCTAGATATGTTTATAATGACGTAGTAAGAACTTTTGTATGTAAACAGTTTCTTGTTATCCCTTCCCAGTACAAATTAGCAGCTGAATGTTATAGAACAACGCTATTTGGACTGTGAATATTTATAGACTCAGTTGCTATTCGAAGCTCAATGATAACGACTCCGTGCCTTGGTGTGAATCATTTGGCGAAATGATATGAGAATAAGCATTTAAAAGTAGTTTTGTAAAAGATTTGTTAGACAGTTTCTAGTCATTCACTATGCCACGTGGTATACAATTAAACAATATTGAAAAACAGCGAATAATCGATTTGAGGAGTTGTGGGAAAACCCAACGAGAAACTGGAACTTTGATTAGTAGATCGCAGAGTGTTGTCAAGAATTTCCTGAAACTTGGTATACAAAATTATGCGAAAAACAAGCGACCAAGGCAACTAACGCGATTCTCGGATACGGTGAAACGTGCTGTTCTAAGAGAAATCTCGAAAACTGGAGCTTCATCGTCGAAAATGGTAACTCGATTTAATTTAAAATGTGACTCCAGTTTGGTAAGAATGTGGATTACACAATCTGGCAAGTTGAAATACCGAAAATGTCTCCGGAAACCAGCATTAAAGAAACGGCATATCGATGCTAGACTAAAATTTGCCGAAACATTTATTCAAAAACGAAACATCTGGAAGTATGGCATCTGGAGTGACGAAAACAAGTTTCATTTGGACGGGCCAGATAGCCTTCAATATTATTGGCACGATTTGAGGACAGAAAAACGAATCATGTCGCGGAGATCTCACGGTGGGGAATCAGTAATGATTTGAGCCGCGTTTAAAAAAAATGGTAAAAGTGATGTTGTTTTTCTAAATGGTAGAATGCACGCAGAAAAATATCAAGAGATGTTACATGATCATTTACTGCCACTTATAACTGTAATAGAAGGAAAAACAACAAATTTTTCAACAAGACAACGCTCCCATCCGTACCGCCTCCACCACAAAAAAGTGGTTTGGAGACTTTGGCATAGATTTACTACCTGGGCCAGCACTGAGCCCTGATTTAAACCCGATTGAAAATCTGTGGGGGATGTTAGCAAGGGCAGTTTATGATTTGGAGAAACCAGCAATTGAAAACATTACAGAACTTAAACAACGCATAAAATCCGGTTAGGCTGACATTCCAAACGAGACTTTAAATACGTTAGTGGACAGTATTCCTCACAGTTTGATAGAGGTAATAAAAAACAAAGGGAAATCCATTAAGTATTAAATGGAAAGGTATGAAAATTAATATTGAGTTTATACTTTTTCACAGCTGAAAACACAAATTTCACAAAAAATTTAATTTTTTCAGATTTCTAAAGAAGAGATTTTTTTGTTCCTCATTTCATCAGTTCTGTTTTACTTTACAGATTTACAAACAGAGTTTTATCAATTTTTGTTTTACTGTTATGAATAATCAAAAAATATGGTTGAGTTTATAATTATTCACAGCACTGTAGTTATTTCAAAAAATCGAGATGCGAAAATACTTTATTATCCACTGTATGTTCGAGTTGATGAACGGTAAACAAAGATGTATCTTCCCTATATAGTTTATATACAATTACAAACCTTTAAAGTACTACCGCACGTCGACACTTGCAGAAGCGACGCGACGCGACGCGCCTGCGCCTGCGCCAGCGCCATCGCGAGGCGTCGCGAATACTCTGGAATAGAACCGCCTGGAAGATTGGCCGGTATATAATTACCGATCAGAGGCGCGCTAAGTCAGTCAATCACGGGTAATTAACGGCAGCACTTTCTCCGAAAGCGCATTCTGGCAATAGAACAGTAACAACAATAATTATAAGTGTATAGAATAAGTTTAGGATAAGTTAGTGTAAAGTAACAAATAGTATAGTGTTAGTGTTGAGGTGATGGGTGCGTAATGGTCAACTCCGATTTCGCGTTACACGCTCAATTTATTTACAATTAATATAACGAAATAAGAGCAAGTGATTATCAATGTCGCACGGTCGTATACATGGTGTGTCGCAAGAGGTTCTGCCCGTGCCGAAAGGTTGCTGGTCTTTTTATGATGTTCGAGAGAAAGAAGATAGAAAAGGAAAAACGGAAAAAGAACAGAGATAGAAAATGGGAAAGTTCGCGCGCGGATCCGCCCGGGTGTGGTCGCCAAATGTGCAACGTTGACGCTGACCAAGCGCGAGCGGGCCTTGAGAAAAAAGTTGAAGAAAGGATAGGCCGGAAGCATTTAGAGAAGGTAAGTTAGAGAGGGTAATATTTCGATCTTTCACGACCGGGATGTGGTAGCAGTGCCGTAACTGCTAGTGTAAATAAATTCAATATACAACACTGGAATTGGATCATTTGAAGAACCCTTCCACTACATACAACTGCGGACAAAAGTTTCCGAACGATAGCATTTTTCATGTATGATTCAATTTTACATATTTGCTTTGAGATTGTAAAAAAAAGTAATTGTATACTTCGACAGAGAATTTAATGCTCTACAAGGATACATCTAAAACAAGTTTCTAAAAAATATATTTACTATCTTATATTTAACTTCTACATACTTGAGCAAAATATAGCACGACAAAAGTTTCCGAACGATTCGAAATACTTGAAGCAGGAACCTATTATTATTGAGTTTACCGTTCATAATGAAGCTTGTTGTAACTAGCATACTCAGAAACAAACATATAACGTTTGCAAAATGGCTCGTAAACGGATTGACAGCAAAATTGAAGCTTTGGTAGTAAGGCTTCGTGAGAAGGATATGATGTCGATTGGAGCAATTTCTAAGCATGTGAAAATATCAAAATCAACTGTTTTTGATATTTTGAAACGCATGAGAGACTGTTGACCAATAAATCAAGGAGGCCGAGCTCGCAAAACTAGTGAAAGGTTAGTTACGTTGAATAAAGGAAAAATCAAAGAATGAGATAAACTAACTACAATTGAATAAAATTATGTTTAGGGTGGATCGAAAAATTGTGTGGAAATCTGTACAAAATCCTATCTTATCAACTCCTGAGATTCGCGAGGAAATCGGATTATTTGATATTTGATGAGACTAATTGTGAGGTGTTAAGTAAGGGACTGTATATACCTCCGTCTCCACAATTTTATTATTATAAGCACACTTGTTATCGCGACACAAGTGAGAAGTGACTATGTGACAAAAAACAACGGTGACAATGTTCTCACTGAGAATTTGTAAGATTCTCCCTGAGTCTTTTAACGATTCTGCCCGATCTCCTCCGGGTGACAACTTTTATTGTTTCAGTATTTCCCTTCCCTAGACCTCGGATATTTCGTGAGGGTGGAGAATGTGTCAATCCTTGAAACTCATTGGTTTCTACATTTTGACCCTCCACTCTCTCGAGGTGTCTAGGAAAGGGCAATGCAAGGCGTCCTGGAGGATCTGACGACCACCAAAGGTTTCGAAGTACGCGTCACAGCTAACATGGAACGCGCGCTGAAATTAGATTTTTCTAGACATCCAGGCATCGGGAAGTAATAAATAACTACAGTCGGTCACACTGAAAATCGTCCACTACTCGCTTACGATTAAGTTTGGAAAAAAGCAGTATATACAATAAATAAAATACGCTTATGATCCACAGATTACGTTTTATATTTATTTTTATACCATATAATGCAAAAAAAAGTTACAAATTATTATGAAATAATAATGAAAACTGTTGTGACTACGTATATACATGAAAGGAACCTCACAATATAAATCTTTACAAATATTTGTAAATTATAAGCAGTAAACATGAAAACATACGAACTTAGTATTTTGTAGGATTGCCTTTGCTATCTTCTACTGCTCTAAGTCTATTGTTCATCGATTTTACCAACTTTTTGGTAAATTCGTTAGATATTTGTGCCCATTCCGTAAGTAATGCATTTTTTAATTGTTCTTTATCAGTAATATAATGTTGCCGGATTCTCACTTCCAATTCATTCCATACATGTTCAATAACATTTAAATCCGGCGATTGCGCTGGTGTTTCTATCACTTTTGGAAAATTGTATTGAGGTGAATGTGTGCGTAATGGTCGACTCCGATTTTGCGTTACACGCTCAATTTATTTATAATTAATATAACAAATAAGAAACAGGTAATTGTCTGCGTCGCACGGTCGTACACGTGGTGAGTGCCGTGGTTCTGCCGCGTGTTCTGCCTGGTGACCGCGGCGTGCGGTCAGAAAACAAAAGAAAAAACTCGTCGCGCAATCGGCAACCGTCGTCCGTTGCCGGCATACGACGCGCCTGTCCGTACACTTTTAAAGAAGGATAGGCCGGAAGCATTTAGAGAAAAGAAAGTTAGAGAGGGTAATATTTCGATCTTTCACGGCAGGGATGTGGTAGCAGTGCCGTAACTGCTACATCACCCCCCTGCCAGTGATTTACCTAATCACGAAAATCCAGCTTGAAACCTGTCGAGAAATCGTACTCGCCTACCTGCGCAGGTGGTAAATTGTGGTGTTACAATATCGCGAGATACATTTGGTTCTGTGTCGGAATTATTACAATTTTCATGTGTTAAATGATCATTTACAATATACGCGGGTTTTAACCTCTCGATTGAAATTGTGACATGTTTTCCTTGGCGGTCTATTAGAAAAGTTTTATGTCCGCGGCTAATGACACGATATGGTCCATCATAAGGTTGTTGTAGAATGCCTTTCGATGCGTCGTGTCGTACGAAAACATGCTCGGAACTGGCAAGGTCTTTGTACACGAAGGTCCGCCGTGACCCATGGTGAGAACCTGCGACTGGGCTCAGATCCTGGAAATGTTGTCGCAGTTCCTTTACAAATGAAGTTGCGTCAGTGTTAGCTTCAGCTGGACGCGGAGACAAGAATTCTCCAGGAAGTCGCAATGGTTCGCCGTACACCAACTCTGCTGTCGTTGCTTTTAAATCTTCCCTCCAGGCTGAACGAATACCCAGCAACGTGGTGGGAAGAATCTCTGTCCAACGTTGATTTTCATGGCAACGTATGGCTGCCTTTAACTGACGGTGGAACCTTTCCACCATCCCATTAGCCGCCGGGTGATATGCCGTAGTTCTTAAATGTCTGCTACCTGTTAACAAGCTTAATTGTTTAAAAAGATTGGACTCGAATTGTCTACCCTGGTCCGTGGTGATCCTTAGCGGCGTTCCAAACCGAACAATCCACCACTCATAAAAGGCTCGAGCTACTGTGGCTGCTTCCTGGTCGCGGAGAGGTATTGCCTCAGGCCAGCGCGTAAAGCGATCCACGCAGGTAAGGCAATATCTGTAGCCTTCGGAGACAGGTAGGATGACAATGTCCAAATGAACATGTTCGAACCTCGCCGATGGTCGCGAAAAAGAACCGAGGGGTGCTGATACGTGCCTGGAGATCTCGGATCGTTGACATTGGAGACAGTTCCGGGCCCATCTTCTGCAGTCTGTTTTGACCGATGGCCAAACGTACCTTTGCGTGATCAGTTTGACAGTGGCGTTGATTCCTGGATGCGATATTTTGTGTAGTGCGTTGAATGCAGTTTGACGAAACGATTTTGTGAGGAAAGGGCGAACGGTGTCTGTAGATATGTCGCAGTAAATTTGTTGTGTACTTCCCAGAATGGATATGCGTTTTAAATTCAAACCGGTGTTGCCTTGTAAGTACGTCAGTAATTCCTCATCTTCTTCTTGCGATTTGGCCAGCCTTTCAAAATCCAAACTCTCTTCGATTTCGTCCACTCTTGACAACGCATCGGCGACAACGTTATCTCGACCTGCTACGTGGCGGATGTCTGTTGAGAATTCACTAATGAAACTGAGATATCGAAATTGTCTTGGGGTGAATTTTTCTGGTTTCTGTTGGAAAGCGTAAATGATTGGTTTGTGGTCTGTGAAGATAGTGAAAGTTCTTCCCTCGATCATATGACGGAAATATTTGACTGCGAGGTAGATAGCGAGTAATTCTCTGTCGTATGTAGCGTATTTCTGTTCCGTTGAGCTGAGTTTTTTTGAAAAGAATCCCAGTGGTTCCCAATTATCACCGATGCGTTGTTGAAGCGCAGCGCCCACAGCAGAATTCGAGGCGTCGCACAGTGCGTCGAGTGATAGGCGGATGTGGACAAAAATAATATTTCCTTTCTTTTTGATTTATTCGTGCTTGGTTACACAGAAGACGACTTCAGACCGGCATTTGAAGTTAGAATTTTTTCATTAAAATACTTATATAAATAAATAATAAGTTTTTTTTACTAAAAAAGTATAAAGTCTGTTAAAAAAAAGAATTAAACAATTAATGGATTTTCACTTTATTTCTATATTTAAAATATACGAATAAAGTTTAAAATAAACTATATTTTATAACAATTGTTTAAAAATTTAATGGTCAATGAATGTATGACTCTTGTAGAAAACTCTAAAGACAGCAAACGTAATTTATTCTAATTATAATTTTAATACATGGGAAACAATATAACAAACAGCGTAATATAATAAACAATATAATATAGCAAACAATAAAAAACGTAATATAAAAAACACTCAATTTCTTACTCAGATTCATCCGAATATGACATTTCGTCATCAGTCTCAAAATTTACAGGAAAGGGTAAATCAGATGATAAATTGTCTGTTTCCATAATAATATAATTTTTAATGTCCGTACCTGGAGTCTTGGATTTTTTAGAAACACGGTTTCTTAATTGAGATATGATGGGATCAGATCTCAACAGTAGCAGGTTTAATAAATCGCAAAAAAATAGGTGCAATTTTTCCATCATATCCCTGTTAATCGTTTCTGGGCAGTATTTTATATTTAAATGTGTCAAAATATAGTCACAAATTCTGTCAACTTTACTATGTTGCTCTAAAGAGATCCACTTTTCAAAAATTTTACAATTCTTGATTTCCGCGACTCTTCCTAAAAAAATTTATTTCTCAAATATTAGCAGGTAGTAGCAGAAAAGAACTTTATTTTCATGAAGCATAAAGTCAGACGAACCAAATATGAAAAAACCTCGTATACATTTTGTTACATATTTTTTTAAAAGTCGTTTGAAATAAAATTTTGATTCTCGTGGATAAGGAGTTTTCTAATGATCAGTAAGGCCATAAATCCAGACAATGGCTTTGAAGTACACATACCCATAATAGTAGAATCCATTGCTAATGAAATAAGCCAAGATTAATCAATATTCTTATGGGTTAAGTGAAAAAGAAAAGTAAACTGTGTCTCCTATAAGTTGCGACTGAAACTTGACGTGATTATATTATAGGTTCAGGTAGCTAATGGGACCATAAACAACAACGGTTACTTAGCAAACGTGAAACAATTCGAATCATGAACATTTAGAGATAAATATTAAATGCTAAATATCGGCCTGGCGAATTTTTGATTTTTCGATTTTTGTACACATATCGACGCACTGTGCGTCGCATATGATGGCCAATGATGCGTCGATTTCAGGGTGTGTTAGTAGAGTAGCCTCTCCTAACGCCTTTTTAGAGTCTTCAAATGCTGCGGTGGCGTCTGGTGTCCAATTTACAGGTGCGCTGCCTTTTATATTGTCCGCCAGCATGTCGTTCAGAGGTGCATGTACCTGTGCGGCTTTAGGTATGAAACGTCTATAAAAATTTACCATACCTAAAAACTGCCGTAATTGTTTCGCTGTGGTCGGCCGTGGATACTTTAAAATGGCCTCAACCTTTTCGGTGGATAGTCGGGTGCCTGATTCCGACACCAGGTAGCCTAAAAATTTTAACTCCGTCCTTCCGAAGATACATTTTGCAGTATTTATCACTATACCGTATTGTTTTAGCCGTTCAAAAACTATCTTGAGGTGTTGAAGGTGTTCCTTTTCGGATGTTGAAGCCACCAGTATGTCGTCAATGTATGCAAAACAAAAGTTCAAACCTCGCAACGCTTCATCGATAAAGCGCTGAAAGGTTTGAGCCGCGTTGCGTAACCCAAACGACATGAACGGAAATTCAAATAATCCGAAAGGAGTGGTAATGGCTGTCTTCGGAATATCTTCTGGTGCAACGGGGATTTGGTTGTAAGCTCGAACGAGATCAATGGTCGAAAAAATTTTCTTACCCCGCAAAGTTTGTGCAAAATCTTCAATATGCCTGACGGGATATCGGTCCGGCAAGGTCCTGGCGTTGAGAGCACGATAATCGCCACCTGGTCTCCATTCGTCACTTCCTTTTTTGGGTACCATGTGCAAAGGTGACGACCAGCTACTCTCCGACGGTCGTGTTGTTCCTAATCGCGACATAGTTTCAAATTCCTTTTTGGCTGCCTGTAGCCTACCTGGCGCAAGACGCCGTGGTTTGCAGGTAACAGGTGGACCTGGTGCGGTACGAATGTGGTGCATCGTGCTGTGTTTTGGCTCGGAAGGCGTTCCTTCCGGTTTCGTAATTTCGGGAAATCGCTGGAGTAGAAAATGATAAGCGGATTCCCCGAAGACTGTTTTGATGCTCGGGACGGCTTCGCGGGCAGGCATTCCTCGTGTCGAGAGAGACGTCACTTGATCTAAGAGACGGCGATTGCGAACGTCTACTATTAGTCCGAAGTGAGCGAGGAAATCGACCCCGATTATGGGCCTGGAGACGTCGGCGATTACGAATCTCCATGTGAAAACCCGACGTAACCCTAAATTGACAGTTAAAGTCGTAGTCCCGTACGTTGCGATGGTGGTGCCATTTGCTGCGGAAAGCTCGTAGGATGATTTTTCGCGCCGTCCTCGGATCATTGCTCGTGGAAAGACACAGAGGTCGGCGCCTGTGTCGACCACAAATTGCGTCTTCGTGTCGTAATCGATGATGAAGAGACGGCGTAAAGTCGGGCTGGGGTCGCTAGCCGTCGTTAACGACTGCCCGGAATGTTTCCCGCCTGGAAGGAGCACAGCGTAATGCAGTCCCTTGCGTCTGTACCGAAACTCCAGTGGTACCAGCAAATTCCATCCTTGCCATGTGTGCGCTTCCTTGATCGAGATCCGGAACGGCTCCGAGGACGTGAACGGGATCGAGGCTCCCTATCTCTCCGCGAGGTACGATCGCTCGTCATTTCTTGACGAAACGCCGCTATTTCTTCCCGTAGCGACAGAGCGAGCTGAGACATTTTTACTTGTAATAAGGCCTCGAGGGACCTACCTGCGTCGATTTCCTGCGGCGCCGGCGGGGGTGACGCTTCGACAATTTGATGGCGATGAGGCCTGGTATCGGTGATAGCGTCCGCTAGCTCGGCCACTTGTCCAGCTCCGTGTCCTTCTGCGTGGCTAAAATTACCTGCGTGCTTGTCGGTAACCTACCTAGCCAAAGGGTTCGCAATAAGGCTTTTGATACTTGCGTCCCGGCTAGGCTGCGCAGATGCCTCAAAAATTGCAAAGGTTTTCGATCGCCGATTTCCTCATGCTCCAAAAGGCTTCGCGTCTTCTGCTCTTGAGACACGCTCAAACGTCGGATTAGCTCGGTTTTTAATTTTTCATACTGACCGGTCGCTGGCGGGTTCATTATTATGTCTCGGACCTCTGCGGCGTAGCGTGGATCCAGGGCACTCAGGATATACCCGAACCTGGTGCAGTCGGTGGTCACTCTGGATACCTCGAAACTCCTTTCCACCATGCTGAACCACATTTCCGGATCGCTAGGACAAAAATCCGGTATACGAACGGCGACTCTTTCTATCGACGCTCTGCTCGTGGAGGCGTTGGCAGGGATATCCACGTTCATGGCTGTATTGCTGCTTCAGCGGAGAGATCACTTGCACTTTTAACAGTTCTGCACGAATTACACTGTTGTATAAAAAGTTCACGGAAGTCTTTAAAGAAATACAGTCGATGGAGAAAAAAAAAAAATTGTCTTGTCACGATCACGATCACGATCACTTCACGATCACGTCGGGGTCACCAAAAATTGAGGTGAATGTGTGCGTAATGGTCTACTCCGATTTTGCGTTACACGCTTAATTTATTTATAATTAATATAACAAATAAGAAACAGGTAATTGTCTGCGTCGCACGGTCGTACACGTGGTGAGTCGCAAGAGGTTCTGCCGCGTGTTCTGCCTGGTGACCGCGGCGTGCGGTCAGAAAACAAAAGAAAAAACTCGTCGCGCAATCGGCAACCGTCGTCCGTTGCCGGCCTACGACGCGCCTGTCCGTACACTTTTAAAGAAGGATAGGCCGGAAGCATTTAGAGAAAAGAAAGTTAGCGAGGGTAATATTTCGATCTTTCACGGCAGGGATGTGGTAGCAGTGCCGTAACTGCTACAGTATAATAACCATTGCCTTACAATGGCACATTTGTGCTTTGGGTCATTATCTTGATACATATGAAATGTATCAAGAACACCCAATTTTTCCGCACTTTCTTTCAAATTGGTTTTCAGAATATCTAAATGCATCCACTTATCCATGTTTCCTTCGATAATGTGTAAATTACCTAATCCTGATGCTGCCATACATCCCCAAATCACAATGGCAGTACCACCATGCTTAAATGTAGATTTAAGATTTTTCAGTTTGAATTGTTCATTGGATTTTCTCCAAACTATTACTTTCCCATCTGAACCATGTTCGGTCCCAAAGACCAAATTTCATTAAATTTATATTAGGCGCCACAGACCTACCGGCGCGACCCTTTGGGTTTTTCCACCTGGCTACCACACCCTCAGGTACACGAGTGCGACTTGGGCGATCGGCGATGCACTGCACGCTGATTGGTCGCACCAAGCTACCAAAACTAGTATAAAGACCCGCAGCTTTAGCAGACGAGAGAATATTCAACCAAGCCGCGACCGTACACATTTCTACATTGCATCATCATTACATTTCTTATCAAGTTTTGAATACAGTACATTACAACGAGCGCCAACCTATTTTTATCCTGATCTAGGCTGATTATAATTAATTTTATATCAGTCACGTTCCAACATCATCGTCGCGATCGAGCGTAAGCGGGATTTACGACCCCGCGAAATTCAACAGTGAATTGCGGTGTGCGAGACGTAACAAACTATATACAGTAAATTTGCTTTCATCTATGAACAGGTCATTTTTCCAGAAAGAAAAATCTTTACTTATGTATTTCCTAGCAAATTCCAATCTTTTAGTTTTATTTTTCGCGCTGATGTACGGTTTTTTTCGTGCTACCCGGCCATGGTAATTATTTTTTCGTAGTATTCTCTTAATATTTTCAGGATGAATTTTTTATTTAAATATTTTTCTACATCTGCTGCAAGCTTTGTAGCACTTTTCATTGGATTTTTTTAATTTCTCGAAGAATATATCGTTCGTCTTGAACGTTCAAAATTTTCTTTGTGCTTTTTTTTATTTTATTCGAAATACGGTTTTCATTGTTATACCTTTTAATGATATATTCTATTGTACTGCGACTTCTGTTAAACATTTTTGCAATTTCTCTTTGAGATTTACCTTGTTCATAGTGAACAATTATTAATTCACGTTCTTCTACCGTCGTTTGCTTCTTTCGGTTTTCCATTTTATTAAAAACGTTGAAAGAATATATATTTATAATGAAACTGAATTAATCTACAATCTCGCAATGGTATAATAATCAAAAACAATTGACTGAACATACTTTAGTTGTGGGAATCCCCACACTTTATAAATGGACGTTTTTTAGTGTGAGGTAACTTTCATAGATGTCTCTATATATCCCAATTTTTAAACAATACTTTGTAAAATTTTGTGTTACTTTTTACATTAGAACAAGTAATAGTATAGATAAAATGTTGCTACATTATTTGCAAAAATATTACATCCATATATTACAGTTTACAAATAGAAATAAATAAGCAAAGCTGGTGGACGATTTTCAGTGTGACCGACTGTATATACAACTGTAGGTTCCCGATGCTCAGGATGCCTGGCGTCGTCCCATGTCGCCCAGCCACAGATGGCCCTCAGACCCTTCCTGAGAGGCCTTATTGTTTTGGAAGTCCAACCAATATTAGTGTACGGACAATTAAAAAACGCCTTGGTGCAGCTGGCTTGCACGGAAGACGCCCTGAGAAGAAACCATTAATTTCTAAAAAAAAATGTGAAGATACGTTTATTATTTGCACGTAAATATGTCAATTACACAGTTGATGATTGGAAAAAAATATTGTGGAGTGATGAATCTAAATTTAGTCGGTGTTCAAGCGATGGGAAAGGATACGTTCGCCGTCCGATTAATAAACGATTTGATGTAAAGTATACGAAAGGTACCGTCAAATTTGGTGGCGGAAATATACTGGTTTGGGGTTGCTTTTCATGGTATGGTATTGGTCCCCTTTACCGCATTAATGGTAAAATGGATCAATTACAATATCGTAACATTCTAGAAAATACAATGTTACCTTACGCTACTGAACACATGCCAGAAAAGTGAACGTTTCAACATGATAACGACCCCAAGCACACGGCTAAAACAGTCAAAGCATGGTTGAAACGGAAAAAAAATAATCTTTTGGGTTGGCCTGCACAATCACCAGACCTTAACACCGTAGAAAATCTATGGGGTGAAGTGGAACGATTAATGAGAGGTCGAAAATATTCTAACTCCGACGATTTATTTGCAGAAGTACGTTGAAATTGGAATTCTTTACAAGAATCATATCTCAGAAACTTAATTAACAGCATGCCAAAAAAATGCCAAGCTGTTATTGACAGTAAGGGATATGCTATGAAATATTGAAACTCTCTATTAATCCGTTCGGAAACTTTTGTCGTGCTATATTTTGTTCAAGTATGTACAAGTTAAACATAAGACAATAAATATATCTTTTAGAAACACGCTTTAGATGCAGCCTTGAAGTTCATTAAATTCCCTGTAGATGTACATAATTACTCTTTTTTTACAACTCCAAAGGAAATATGTAAAATTGAATCAAACATGAAAAACGATGTCGTTCGGAAACTTTTGTATGTATAGGGAAAAGTTATTAAAATGTCGAACTTGACAACATATTTCAAGGTCATCAAAATTGGTGAGGTATGCCTTGAAGTAAATAATTATGAAATATTTAATACTTAATATTTCACGTGTCTGTTCTGTATTTACACTCATATTCTGGTTATCATCCTGGCTAGATCGTAACAACACAAATACCCAACCTAAACTTAACCCATACCAAACTAAAAAGTATCAAACATTTTTGAGTATATCGAAAACTAAAACCGAGCGACGGTTATATGTGTAGGATTTCTCCTGTTTAGGTCCAAATATTATGACCAAATAATAAATTAATTCATCTTCGAGGGTGAGGGGTTCAGTAACTATTGTGCTCTGAGTTTAACAACAAAACAGAATTTAATAAAAATAGAATAATGTGTAGGTATATAAAGGTATGTCAAAATACAGAAACTGAAATAATATAAAGGCACGCAGACAACTGTTCTCTACGACGACTGTTACGCAACTCTCGCTTGTATCCTTCGACAGTCATATGCAACCCTCGCGCCTTTGTCCCCTGTTTTTACAACGGCGCCAGGACACTTGACTCTAGCCTAAAGTCTGACGTCGCCAGCACGCTTGTCTTAGGCCTAAAGGAAACACATGGTCCACCTTGCCCGAGACATTCCTAGGCATACCACATATGTATAAGTGAAATTACTCAGAATCATGACCCTGATAACATATTCGAAAATCATTGAAATCGGTGAGGTGTGCCCTAAAGTAAATAATTACCGTTTTTCTTTGCATCTAAATCAAGCTTAAAACAAGTATTATATTTAGATATCTTAAAATCGAATTTAGCTGCAAGTGTTGCAAAAGTTCAATTGCCGGATTCATGGATCTTTCAACAAGATCGAGACTGAAAGCATACCTCGAAGCTGGTTAAAGATTGGTTGCTACAGAACACTTCAAATCAATTAAATCCACCATAATCTCCAGATCTTAACGTAATAGAAAATTTGTGGGAAATATTAGAATCGAAATTATGAAAAACAAAAATTACGAGTAAGGAGAACATTAAAACGGAATTAATAAAAGCATGAAATGATATTTCTGTTCAAACAACGCATAACTTGGTTGCATCAATGTCAAGACGATTAGTTGCTGTAATTAAAACTAAAGGTGGACCCACAAAATATTAAATGTACATAATTTTATTAATTAATACTGAGAAATCATTCTCCATTAGTCATGTATACTCACTTTTGACTCGTTCTTTTACTATTAATTTGTATTCCTACATACTTTATACCTTTTCAATCACTTTTCAATGTTGTGCAACATGAGTTTTTGAATAAATTTCGTGCCTTCAACGTGTATACTCACTTTTGACTCTCACTGTACGTTCGTGCTATACATACGTTTTCAAAAAATGTTTTATAAGGAACAGTAAGTACCCCAAGGAAAACAACAGAAGTAGTATTAGGCTTGATCCTCACTATTGATCAAGTCACGATTCCGTCACGGTCCGACCAAATTCTGAGTGTTCGCTAGGGTGGACCTTAGTTATACTTGACGAAAGTGAATTCTGAGATTTTTGTCGGGCACCCTCTAGAATTGTGCCACTGGATGAGAAGATAATCTGTGCAAAATTTGAAATCGATCGGACAACGAAAAATCGTGCCGCATCGAATATGAAAAATTTGTATTCTTGTAACTCGTTTGTCTCCAGTATAGTATATCATTAGTGCACATGTTTATATATCGCATAAAATATATAAAATATATAATAAAATTTGTCTTTTTACACTCTGAAACAATATCGAAACAAAACATTTTAAAAAAACACTTTAAAAAAATCATGACCTCGAAATATCAAAAATTGATCTTCAGAAAAAAAAATTTTCTTTGGCATTATCGAACAGTACAACTTTCATCTAAAAAATTTTACATACATATACTCATGAATAACGAAGATATTTAGATTTTTTTCTTTAAACAGTCCACCATATACAATATACTATGTATAGTTTAATGCACAATACAATAAAAGTAGTTTTAGGACTGAAAAGCAATGTCTAAAGGAGTAAAAAATGAAAGCATTTTCATGATTTTAAAATATCCGTTCAAAAGATTTCGTTGAAATATTTTATATGTCTTTTAATAATGACTGTTTTGTTACATCCGGAAACTGTTTCCTATTTTCGGAAACAATTTGTAGTATATACTGTTTTTCCGCCTCACTTTTCGTCAATAATTGATTATATTTCTGAATAAGTTGAATACCACGCTAACAAGCAGTGTCGTTAACAACTTGTAATCCTTGAACGATGTTTTATCTTCTCATGAATCAGCATCCTTTTTTAAAAATTCAGTGGGAATTGAGTATCTTTAAAAAAATCTGTTTGAGTCTTGAAAAATAAAATGTTCAATTCCTCTATGAATGTAGTTTTCTACACCATGGGGAGTAATTTTAAATTTTTTACAAGATTCGTCGGCTTCTGTATTAATCGGCTCCACCATTCGTAACTTCGTGCTCTTTTACACTGTTTTATCGAAAAATGCTAACGCTGCGATTTCTGTTGATAAATACCATAATTGGTTGCAAACTTTTTTTACCGCTATACGGCTTATTTTTTCGTCAATATAGCGATACGCAGAGTTTTTGTAAAAACTCCGAATCTTGTCGTAGAGCTTCCACTGCCATTGGAGCTCGAATCCACACTTTTATGTAGACACTGGCGAGAAAGATGCAAATTTTTTTTTAATTTATTATAGTAATATTTACAACTGGCTCTATTGAGCCAACCAGCAAATTTGATGCACGGGGATATCGTGCGCGTGTGGGTAACACTCAATAGTGTTTCCACTACATTTTATTATTTGTTATTCGTGTAGGTCGGACGGTTATGCTCTTTTCGGTCTTCTGATTTCTGGAGTTTGCTTAAGGTTTTTGCCAGTTCGTGGGAGTGTTCCTGTAATCTGTTTTTGTGCGTTGTCGCGAATTTTTGAATTTAATCCTTAACATACTTTACTCCTAGATCTTTATGGAGAGAATCTCCACTTACATACCATGGAGCAGCAGATATTGTCCATAAGGCTTTGTTTTGGAATCTCTGAATAATATTTATTTTGCTTTTTTTTGGCACAGCCTCAAAGTTGAATGCCGCATGTCCATGTTGGAATAATTGCGGTTTTGTATAGAAGTATTTTGTTTTCCAGCGTTAAAGAGGATTTGTATCCCAGAATCCAGTACATGCTTCTCATTTTTAGGTCTAGTTGTTTTCTCTTCGGTTTTATGTGGTGTTTCCATGTAAGTCTTTTGTCTAGATGTATGCCGAGATATTTTACATAGTCCTTTGAGATAAGGATCTCGTTGTTCAATTTGACTTCTGGGCACGTAACATGTTTTGTTGTAAATGAGCTGACTTTTTTGCATTAACTTTAATTTTCCATTTTTTAGCCCATTCAGCTATCTTTTTCAGAGATTCTAGCATGAGTCTTCACGCTTCAATGGAGTTTATGTGTGATGCTAGGATTGCAGTGTCGTCTGCGTACGTAGCTATTAAAACATCCTCGCTACAGGGAAGGTCTGTTGTGAAAATTTGGTACAAGCTGGGACCTAGTACACTTCCTTGTGGAACGCCGGCTAGAATGGGAAATATTTTGGAGAAGCTGCCATTTTGGTTTACGCGGAAATACTTTTCGCTCAAGTAGGATTTGAGTAGAGTGTAATAATTGTGTGGGAAAGTTTTGCTTGATTTTGTACAGTAGACCTGTGTGTCAGATCTTGTCAAAGGCTTAGCTTGTATCTATGAAGGCGGCAGAGCATACTTTGTGTTCTTGAAAGCTTCTTCCAATTGCGTTGACTATTCGGTGTACTTGCTCAATCGTAGAGTGTTGTTCCCGAAATCCAAATTGGTGTTGTGGTATTAAGCTGTTTCCTCTTATTATAGGCTTAAGTCGTTTCAGGAGTAGTTTTTCAAACAGTTGTGGCAGTACTGGTAGTAAAGAAATCGGTCTATAGGAGGTTACTTTGGTTGGAGGTTTGTCTGGTTTTTGAGTACGAATGATTTCGACAAATTTACATTGTATTGGAAAATATTGTATTCTGATTGTTGCGTTACATATTTGAGTTATTGCAACTATTGCTTTTCTTGGTATTTCTTTTAATATTTTGGCAGTTATTAAGTCACACCCTGGTTCTGTTTAGTTATTCAGCAATTTTATCTTTCATCACTTCTTTGGGACTGAAGTGTTTAATAGGTACACTGAGTTGTAGTGGAGTGTTTAGATATTCTATTATAGCACTGTCTTCGTTATCAGATATCACGTTATTATTAGGTTTAAAAACTTTAGAAAGATATATTGCAAAAGTTTCCGCTATATCATGATCTTCTTTAGCTCACGAATTATTTTCCTAAGAAACATGCAAATATCACGAAATCCAGTTTCTTCTTCGGTAATTAATGTGAATAGGTGTTTAAATAAATATATTTTCAAGCAATATATAACTAATTTCTTAGGCGAAAGTTGTACTGTTCGACGAGATAGATATAACGCCAAAGACAAATTTTTTTCAGAAGGTCACTTTTTGATATTTCGAGGTCATGATTTCTTTTTTAAAGTGATCTTATATTTTGTTTCGATATTGTTACAGAGCGTAAAAAGATCAATTCAACGGTATATGTATAAACATGTATACTAACGACCGCTACAATGGACAAAAACGAGTTACAAAAATAAAAATCTTTCAAATTCGATGCGGGACGATTTCTCGTTGTCCGATCGATTTCAAATTTTGCACAGATTATTTTTTCATCCAGTAGCACAATTCTAAGGGGTGTCGTGAAAAAAATTCGATGGTCGAAAGATAAGGTCCATCCTTGTGTTCACACTATCGATCAGATCACGGTCCGATCACAGTCCGATCCCGAATATTCTTACCGAGGAACCTTGCCGGAACGTAATCGGACCGAGACCGGGGCGTGACAGGTACTTAGTGTGAACACGTACATTTGAAACAGTGGAATAATATTTGATCGGACCGTGATCTGATTGATAGTGTGATCATTTACAATTTCATCGGACCGTGATCTGATCGATAGTGTGAACACTCACAATTTGATCGGACCTGATCGATAGTGAGGATCGAGCTTTAGGCCCGTTGCGCAGTGTCGACCAGTCGCCGGTGACCATGTGGTCGGCAATCACTAGGTCTAAGACAATGTATGAACTCGTACGCACGTGGTCGCGGCAGCGAGTTACCGGCGACCGAGAAAACGTGGGCGACAAGCTGGTAACTATGCTGGATGACTGTTGACGCTCGCCTAAGCGATGTCAATGGTGGCCACAACGTTTTATAGCCAACCTAAACCCTAACATTCATTAGCAGTCAACTGTCAGTACATCTGGGGAGTATGTGGCCAATATTCGAAAGGTATATCTTCCAAATAATAGCGTGGACGGTGGTACGAGGAACAAAAGACACTCTCGTGCAGTTCTAGACGGTTCGGTTCAGGAGGCATCACAGGTACAGCGTCGCGATGGCCCCTTCTTTGCATCACCGTGTAACCTTTCCTCGAATATTGGCACATCCCACCAGCCAATTACAAACGAATAAATGTTTGTACAAACTCCACCTACCACAACGAAACATGTATATATGTATAGCGACACACAGGTCGTAACAAACACTCTCGTTATAACATTCACGCATTACATACATTCACGTTTGATATCACACTAATGTTACATACACTCACGTTTGATATCACACTAATGTTACATACACTCACGTTATATTCACACTCGCGTAAACACTCGCGGTGTAAGTCATACACATTAACATTTGTACATACACTTTCGCGTAATAACTTATACCTATTCACACATCAGTTAATAGTGTATCAAGTCCAAATAAACCATATTCAACCAATTCAACGTGAGTCACATTTCAAAGCGGCTCCAACTCATTAATTTGACTTGGAGATAGTACACGCTTACAACGTGTGCTACAAACACCAGAGTGCTCAGTGAAGACTCATTCTTCACAAACCGAAGAGCGCTCAACAATGACCAATCACTTTTATCTATAACTATGTTCAACTCATTGCCTACCCTGGGTCAACTTGTTTACGCGAAACTTTCCAAATCGAATACTGTCTCCAAACGAACGCTACCTTAGTCACCAAGGGCCGAGTTCGTCACGGCTGATCATCCATACCCCTTCCCTTTCCCTAAGATACTACACATATATCTACCTAGGAATTTGTGAATTTAGTCAGACTCTTGTGCAACGCCATAACTTATAGCAGAATAAGGTCCGTTGCGCACTGTCGACCAGACGCCGCGATTTGGTCGTCGGGATACGAAAACCCGGGCTACCAAATTCGACGACTCAATATTTGTCAGTATTGCAAGAACCAGCAAACAGAATGGACGTCGAAGTAATTGTGATAATTATAAAGTGCCTTGAAAAAAAGAAGAGGAAGAGAGAATATTGGGTGCATCCATTACTACAAAAACGCCGTGAAAAAGGAATGTTCTGTGAATTTTTCAAGGGTGTAAGGAAGTACGAAGATAAATTCTTCAACTTTCTGAGAATGTTAGTCAAATCACGGGACGACCTTTTAAATGCATTGAGAATATTAATAACTGGCACGGAAACGAATATGAGATCTTGCATTTCTCCTGAAGAAAAACTCTTACTTTGAGTAACAGTTGCAGTAGAAGGTAGGGGACGATAGGGGAAATACAGACGCGGGGTAATCCCGGACAAAGTGATATTCATTACCCCCCCCCCCACATGCCATGCTTTTTCGATTGTTTTTACCATATTTAGTGCCGAGAAAATAATCACGACAGAAAGTCCCGCATAGTATAGAGGTAAGTTTCGTAGAACATATTCGAACATTTTCTTATAATTTGTATGGCATAGTTTTTACAGTGTCATCCATTTAAACAGTGGGAACTAATATTTAAATTTATTCAAGCTTCAGTGCATACCCTGACTCAGACTATTTTAGAAAAATATGTTTCGAATTCTCATAAAGAACCTAATGAGCTGATCACTACTAAGTTGGAAAGAAAGCCTACAATGCCAGTTGATATTGGAATGGACCTTGCGGATTATTGCCTACAAATGGAACAGCGTTTTTTTGGTTTGTTCCAAAATGATAAAAGGCTTGCACTTCAATTAGCATTAAAAAATGGAATTGAATCCCCTTTCTCCAAAGAAAATAAATCAGCTGGGAGAAAATGGCTGAAAAATTTCTTACGCCGAAATCCTCAATTGTCTATTCGAACTCCACAGAGTCTTTCATTCTCTAGTGCTAAATCATTTGCCCTAGAGGCTATTGCCCGTTTTTTTTTATTTATTTGATCCTGCAATGGAAATCATTAAGCACGACCCCAATCTTATATATAACTGTGATGAAAGGGGGGTCACTGTCGTGTAACGTAAGCACACAAAAATAATTGGCTTAAAGGGTAAACGACAAATCTGTAGCCTTCAGTCAGATGAAAGGGGTTGTCTAACTACTATTGTTACTTGTACCAATGTGATTGGACATTACATTCCTCCCCTAATTATTTTTCCAAGGAAAAATATGAAACCAGAATTAATGGACGAAATGCCTCCTGGGTCAATTTCTGCATGCCATCCATCTGGATGGATACAGACAGAAAGTTTCACTTTATGGTTTCGCCATTTCATGAAACATGTGTAGCCAACTGTGGATGACCCAATTTTCCTTATTCTAGATGGGCATTTTTACCATTCTAGAAATTCAGAAGTGATTAATTCGGTGAGAGAGAATCATATTAATATTCTGTGTCTTCCACCTCATGCTACAAATAAAATACAGCCTCTTGATCTATCGTTGATGTCACCACTAAAAACTTATTATGCCCACTAAATTGAGCAGTGGCATAGAAACCACCCTGGACGCGCTGTTACAGTGTACCAGATTCAGGAATTATTTGGTAAAGTTTACCTCAAGGCAACAACTGCTGAGGTAGCTGCTAGTGGATTTAAGAAAGCAGGTCTTTATCCATGTGACCGAAATAAATTCCGTAATCACTATTTTCCATTCTCCGAAGATGCAAATTGTACACAAGCTGAGCAATCGCCAACAAATGGAAATTCTACTGACCTATTTTCTAATACACTTGATGTAAATCAACCAGAGCCATCAGGAACTGTCGGAAGTTTTCCTTTACAAAAAGGACGTGTTCGTGCGTTACATGTTAGTACTCTGCCAGATCTGGTTCATCATACAAAAATTTGTTGTAAAGTTCACTCAAGAAAAACTATTTGCATCGAAATCAGAAAACAAGAAAGCAACTCAATCCCGTAAAAAAAGAAAGAGAACTTCTCTTACGTCACATGCAAACGCTCCTAAAAACAAGATTCCGAAAGCCAGTAGCTCTGATTCTGACAGTGACTTCGATGTTCAGATTGATGATTCCGGTAGCGATTTAGACCTCTCTGAAGATAACGACGATGCAGAATGTATGTATTGTGCTGGGTTATTTTCTCAGGACCGCCTAGGCGATATTGCGTGCATTTTCTCTACTAAAGAGAATTCAAATGTCGAATGTGCATTCTATATTTTCTGTCAAAAATTAACGTTATTTTTGGTTCTCATATTGATACGACCATTTTTAAATTCATAGATGGAAATAAAGAAACGAAAAAGTTGGGATAAAGAAAAAATGGTGCAGGCAGTAAAAACTGTTAAAAAGGGAGAAATGGGTACTTCAGCTATTTCTATGAAGTTTGACGTGCCAAGAAGAACTATTCGCGATTATCTAAAACGCAATTTATCACCTTCAAAATTAGTTGCAACTCCATTAGGCAGAAAATCAGTCTTAAATGAAAATTTGGAACTATCACATGCTAATTATTGTCTTGATGTGGACAACAGATTTTTCGGTTTGAGAAGACGTGATTTAAAGAGAATGGCTTTTCAACTAGCCCTTAAAAATAATATTTCAAATCATTTTAAGAATGAAACAGTAGGAAAAACTTGATTAAAAGGTTTTATGTAAAGAAATCCGCAACTAGCAGTCAGAACACCACGAGCTACTTATAGTACAAGAGTTCTGGGATTTTCAGCAGAAAATGTAAACAAATTTTTTTATTTGTATGATGTTGCATATGAAAAAGTGAAACAGCAGCCTCATCGTATGTTTACCGTTGATGACACTGACTTTGTTTGTCAGCTATCTAACCAATAGGATTCAGATGACAAAAATTCGTAACGCTGGTTCCAGGTCAGTTCACGTCTCCCCTGGAGTTCCACAAGGCTCACATTTAGATCCACTAGTATTTATTTTATTCATTTATGATCTAGCTGACATCTTTGAGAATACCAATACTCTACTGTATGCCGACGATCTCAAGCTGATCCTCAACATTAAATCAATTAAAGACTCACTTCTTTCCCAGAGGGACATACAATAGATAAACTCTCCTCTTGGTGTAAGACGAATAAATTATTTTTTAACAGCCCTAAGTGTTTCATTATGAATTTCTCACGTAAAAAGACTAACGTAAACTTGCCATATCTTTTAGATCATTCTTCGACAACAACTCCTAATAGCAAACGTGATCTGGATGTCACTTTCGAGTCCACGCCATCTTTTTCACAACTTTACAGAAACATAATTAATTCTGCGAGTAAATCCCTCGACTTTATTATACAATTCGCGTCTAATTTCAATAATCCTAAGACTCTGAAGACTCTCTAAACATCCTTACTCGTCCTCACCTTGAATACTGCTCTGTTCTCTGGACTCCATATACCACCAAATACATTACATTCTTAGAAAGAATCCAGCACAAATTTCTCAGATTTGCTTCTTTCGGCTTGGTCATAACATGCACAAAACCTGTCATAATTAGATCCCATACTAGCGCACCTCAACTTACAAACGCTAGACACTCGTAGGCATATTACTGAGCAGATTTATCTTTATAAAATTTTGAATGGCATACGTAACTGTTCCAATATCCTAGAACTGATAAATCTAAGTGTGAGTCCTCGACCGCTGCGTAATACTCCCCTTTTTCGAACGGTTTTATTTCGATCTAATCTTTTGCACCTGGATCCTATAACAAGAATCTGTAGCGCGGCTAACAGTTTACCAGACTCTGTTAATCTTTTCTCGATGCCGTTATCGTCATTGAAACGCACGCTTACTTCGGCTCTTATTGAGCAACCATAGTACAATTTAATCTTAAGTACTTATACATGTGTGATCTTTATGTTTAAGTTTATTTTAATGTTAAGCTATTATACTAAAGGGCTTGTCCCGTATATAAGCAAATAAATAAATAAATAATCGAAATTTTACCATTATAAAACATTACCCCATATTAGGGACATCCTGTTCCCAATATGGGGAGATCTCATGTTTTTGTTAATCTGACAATATATAAAAAACTGATGGTAAAGATGGATGGAAATACATCACAATACCAACTAATATATATTTAAAAGCAATGGATAAAAAATTTCGAAATATTCCTCTATTTAGACTGAATCTACGACCTACTAAAAAAAACCTCCCCGTATTAGACAACTTTCCTCTACCATTTCGTTTAGTGCCGTTGGTAGAAAAAGAAATTAATTCATTAGAGAAAGATGGAATACTTGAGAAATTTAATGCATCCGAATGGGCTACACCCATTGTACTAGTGTTAAAGAAAAATAATACTGGTCAAATATACGGGGATTTTGGTGTTACGATAAATAAGCACATACTCATTGCCGAACATCCGCTTCCGACTATTGACAAACTATTCGCGTCAATGGCAGGTGGAGACAAATTTTAAAAAATTAATTTACAACATGTTTATTTACAAATGGAAATTCGTGCAGAAGATCGCGATCTACTTACATTAAATACACATAAAGGTCTGTATCGATGCACAAGATTATTATATGGAATTGCTTGTACACCTGCGATTTGGCAACATCAAATGGAAAATTGCCTAAAAGATCTTCCAGGAGTTACGGTGTTCCTCAGTGACAATAAAATTGTAACACCTAACGATCGGGTACATTTACAGCGTTTAGATCAAGTCTTAACCAGGTTAGGTGAAGCGAATATACGGATTAATATGGAAAAATCCGAATTTTTCAAAAGCTGAATAGAATATTGCAGGTACACAATTGATAAAAATGGCATTCAAAGGACGAAAGCGAAAATGGACGCTATTGACAAAATGCCACGATCGCGAAATACGTCAGAATTACGCGCGTTCATCGGGTTTGTAGATTATTCTGGTAGATTCATCCAAAGTTCACTATTATTTCCATTGTACGAGTTATTAAACGATTATGATTCATTCAGCTGGACTAGAGTGTGTGACCGAGCATTTTTAGAAACAAAAGAGCGGCTCAAAAGTGATAAAGTCTTAACACACTTCGATCCGAAACTGCCCCTAATTGTAGCTACCGACGCAAGTGCGTACGGCGTATGGACAATAGTTTCACATAAATATCCAAATGGATAGGAACGAGTATTACAGTACGCGTTATAAACTTTAACGAAAACGCAACTGTGGTATTCACAAATCGACAAAGTAGCGCATGCGATAATTTTTGCGATAAAAAAATTCCATCAGTACTTTTACGGTAATTATTTTGCATTATATACCGACCACCAACCATTAGCACACATTTTTGTGCTAATCCAAAATTATATATACAGTAATGCGGACGGATTATCTCGTCTACCGATACGAAAGGAAGTAGAAATTGAATATGAAGTAGTAGATATTCGTTAGTTGAACAGCATAAGTACATTGCCAGTTACAGTGGACTAGGACCAGTCCTATACACTATACATACGGCGGATCTACGAACTACCCATGCTACACTAACTGCAACGTTTGCGGACGATACAGGGCTCCTAGAATCAGGTGAGAATCAAGGAAAAGCTACTGAGCAATTGCAGGCAAACCTAGACCTAATAAAACAATGGTGTAGTAAATGGCGAATAAAAGCAAATGAAACGAAATCAACACAAGTTACTTTTACTACCAGAAGCAAAACCTGCCCTCCAATCCAATTCAACAAAAAAGAAATACCACAATCAGACCATGTGAAATATCTAGGCATTCATCTCGATAGACGGCTCACCTGGAAGAAACATATAGCCACTAAATGCAAACAGCTTGGCCTTGTGAGGAGAAAAATACACTGCCTTATAGGAACAAAATCAGAACTAACAATGAACAATAAGATACTAATTTTATAAAGCAATAATAAAATCAGTATGGACCTACGGGATACAACTTTGAGGTTCTGTTAGTAATTCAAATGTTATGGATATATGTATTTTTCTGCCGCAGTGACGCGGCAAGAGAAGAACGTCGAGGCGTAAGGAAATGACCGCGCTGTGCAAGGAGAGGGAAAAGGACGCGCAGAACGACGTCGAGACCATGTGCGTTCCACGAAACTATGTGCGACTTACTTTAAATTAAACATCATATTTGTAATCGTATTCTAAATGAATTTGTTATACGCAACACCAGACATAGCAATAAATGGTCTTCCATTAAGAGGTATCATTTTAAATTTCGCGCTGTTTTTTATCTGTTAATTGTGAAAATTCACTACAAAAATGATGAAAATTTCGCGGAGACAGTTCGTACATGTCGTACACTTTTCGGTGGAAATAAAACTCCTTGTCGCACAGCAATTGTGAATCTGTTAAAAAAATTCGAGCTTTTCGGTCAACTTTCGGATGTAAAGAACCCAAAGCGTGCTCGACCAATCAGATGTGTTGAAAATATCGCCACACAAACTAGCCTGCGCCGTATATTGCACAAAGATCTGGGCCTAAAGGCTTACAAAGTCCAGCCGATCATGAATAACGCCGTACATTTAATTGGGTGTTGGAGATGCAAGAAACTGACCTCTACTTTTTCAAGAAAAGTATCCTGTCTGATGAAGCCTATTTCCACTTCACTGGGTACGGAAATAAGCAAAACTGTCGCATCTGGGGGTCTGCAAATCCAGGAGAAATAGTCGAGAAACCCTTCCATCCCCAACGAGTTACAGTTTAGTGCTCTTCTTGGGTTGGTGACATCATTGGTCCGTATTTTTTTTCGAGAATGAGGCTGGTGAGACCGTTTCAGTGAATGGTGTGCGTTATCGTGAAATGCTGATTGACTTTTTTTGGCCAGAAGTGGAGACCATAGACAGAGACGACCTTTATTTCCAACAGGACGGCACTACATGTCACACAAGTCGCGAAACAATTGCATTATTGCAGGAGAAATTTCCTGGACGAGTAATTTCTCGAAATGGAGACTTCAATTGGCCGCCCAGATCATGCGACCCGACACCATTAGACTTTTTTCTTTGGGGCTACGTCAAAGATAAGGTCTATTCCAATGCTCCAGCAACGATACAAGCACTCAAAGACAATATCAGAGCTGTAATTCGCGAAATCGAACCGGATTTGTGCGGAAACGTTATGAAAAACCTTAAACGAATGGCCGCCTGTAAGAAGAGCCGAGGCGGCCACTTGGAAGATATTGTATTCCATAATTAATAGCAGACTTTGTGTTAGAGAGTCAATCATTTGTAGGCATTTGTACGGACACAGGTGCGTCGTAGGCCGGCAACAGCCAACGGTTGCCGATTGCGCGACGAGAGACAACAATGTATGTAGCCGTTGAAGCTGTTCGTCGAAGAGGTCGACGATTCTCGATCACCTGCGAGTCTTTTGTTTCTGACATCACGCGTTCATCAAAAAACCGTCGCAGGGCTCGAGGAAGAGCTTTGGCAGCAGTCGAGCTCGAGCAAGGATCTTGAGAGGTTGACTCAAAGCCATTCCGTGTTGTTTTGTTATGTGCACTATTCTTTGATTAAACAGATTCAAAACGCAAAACGTGTCACTTCAATATACGGTCCCAAGCCGTTCAACTTGGGTGGTCCTTCATTGCAGAAATTAGACGGCACGCAGTGCAATACACAGGGCTCGACCAAACCCTAACATTGGTCCTTCGAGCCGGATACAGCATCAGGAACTAGGATCGGATTGGAGCAGCAACCGACGCAGCCACAGTTCAGCAGATCGAAGGCAGAGGACACAGTTAGAAGAAGAATAGTTGAGTGACACGTGGCGTTACACGAATCAGTGTACAAGTGTAGTGTGTGGCGAACAGTGTGAAAATAGTCAAGACAACGTGTGCAGCTCTTGTGACAATCGTCGCAAAAGAAGAAGGAAGATTGCCAGGCATATCAGAGATCAAGGATCAACACCATTGTGGATCGCAGCATCCACCAGCAGCCTGCAGATCATAGCAATCTACAGCCTTCCACATCAGCCTCCATCAGCCATTCAACAGTCGCGGATCCAGCGCACGCAGTCAAAGCAGTGTCATTTGATTACGTCCGTTCCAGTTACGTAAGCCTAATCCTTCCTATTTATTTGTTCTAATAGCGTAAAATGGAAGCTGAATTGAGAAAGTTAATTTCTGACCGCGGCACAATAAAGGCCGCATTAACGCGTCTTAGTAGATTTTTCAATGAATCCGCGGAAACGGTATCGGTAAGGGCTTTGCAGAAGCTGCTAGAGGCAAATGTAGGGTTATACAATAGCTATAATGAAGTTCAAACTCAAATTGAGCGTGCAACCGAGGGGACAGACTCGGAAGGAACTCACGCAGCAGATAGAGATACGTTTGAAGAAACGTATTTTAATTTAATAGCAGAGATAGAAACACATATAGAGTGCGCTCAGGCAGATAATAGAGCAGTAAATCAGGTCGCAGGTCAAATACCATCGCCTGCGTCAACAAATTCGCCGGCCACGGTAAAACTGCCGACGATACAGTTACCATCGTTTGACGGCAATTATGGCAACTGGATTAGATTTAGAGACACGTTCTCCAGTTTAGTACACGAAAGTGAATTATCAGAAGTTCAAAAGTTCCACTATTTGAATTCCGCAGTGAAGGGCTCAGCCGCGCGAGTGATACAGTCCCTAGGAGTCTCAGGTGCGAATTACCATATTGCATGGGAGGCCTTAAAGGCACGTTACGAAAATTCAGCGGCCTTAAGAAAGCATCACATTTCAGCAATTTTAGACATGACAGTTATTTCGAAGCAGTCTCCAATCGCGCTTCGGGAATTGATCGACGATGCACGAAACCACCTAGCAGCTTTGAAATCGTTGAACGAACCAGTAGAGTCGTGGGATAGTTTGATCGTTCCAATCTTGTGCAGAAAATTAGATGTAGTCTCATTAAAGGAATGGGAAAAGGGAACAACAAGTTCAGAAAGGGTAACCTTCAAGAAATTTTCCGCCTTTTTAGAGGAACGGTCCTCATACTTAGAAAATATAACGTCGTCGACACAGGTAGTTGCAACACGGGCTGAACCCTCCGTAGGGCCTGCAGGTAGTCGCAAACCGTATCGCGTAACAACCCACGTAACAGGTACATCGAATACCTGTCCAGCGTGCGGTTCCGGGCACCCTCTCTTCAGGTGCGACAAATTTAAAAGGCTGTCCATTGAGGAAAAGACGAAAATAGTTCAAGCGTCTCACAGTTGTTACAATTGTCTGCAACCAGGCCACCGGGTACAGGCTTGTACACGTAACCACTGTAATTTGTGTGGCAAAAAACACCACATGCTGTTGCATCGCGTATCAGTTCCACAGTCAAATCACGCGTCCAGTGAGGAATCACGATCTCCCGAACCTAATAGAACAGTATCTTGCATCACAAACTCCGAGGGAAATAGATTAGAGCACGGCGTATTATCGACGGCAGTCATTTATATAGAAGATAGACAGGGAACGAGAGTGCATCGTCGCGCGTTGTTAGATTCAGGGTCACAATCGAATTTTATTACATACGATCTATGCAAGAAGTTAGGCATTAGCTACGAACCCACAGAAGTACAGGTCTCAGGATTAGGTGGCAAATCAAACGAGATTAGAAACAGAGTTAACGTAAAAATAGCATCTAGAGTGAACAACTTTAACGCCAATATATCATGCTTAGCAATAAAGAACATTACACAGGATATGCCAAACATAACGTTAAGTAGATACGCAACCCCCATACCCTCTAACATAACATTAGCAGATCCAGATTTTGGAAAATGCCGATCGATTGACATGCTAATAGGCGCCGGTCTGTTTTGGCACCTGCTGTGCGTCGGACAACATAGGGCAGGTAGCGAGTTACTGTGGCAAAAGACACAATTAGGTTGGGTTCTCGGTGGAACAATTAGTTGGCCAATCAGTAATAAAGTTCAAAGGGGTCATCTCGTTACACATCAGGACTTGTACAATCAAATGGAGCGATTTTGGGAAATAGAAGAGATTAAGATAGCACCTAATGCAGAAATAGATGAGTGTGAAGCATTGTTTCGAGCCACAACACGTCAGGACGATCGTGGAAGGTATATTGTAGAAATACCCTTCAATAGTCAGGTAGATAGGTTAGGGACATCGCGACAGCAAGCCGAAAATAGATTCCGGTCAACAGAAAGGCGGTTACTTAGAAACCCACAATTTCGCGAACAGTACGTAGACTTTATGACCGAATATGAGGTACTAGGGCATATGTCGCGAGTCCCAAACCCGGTAGCAGAAGAAGCAGCAGCAGAGTTTTATCTACCTCATCACGCCGTCATCAAAGAAGACAGTACGACAACGAAACTTCGTGTCGTATTTGATGGTTCGGCCAAATCAAGCACGGGCACATCATTGAACGATACGCAAAGAGTCGGCCCAACAGTTCAGAGCGAATTACTAGCTATCCTCCTCTACGATTCAGAACACATCGATATGTACTATCAGCAGATATAGCACAGATGTATAGGCAAATTTTAATAGAGCCCTCCCAGCGACGTTTCCAACGGATTTTGTGGCGACCAAGTCCAGAACTCGCGATAGAGACATTCGAGTTAAACACGGTAACCTACGGCACAGCATCAGCTCCGTTTCTAGCTACCCGCGTGTTGAAGGAGGTTGGCTTGAAATGTGAGCAAGAGTTTCCAACCATTAGTCGAATAATCATCAACGATTTTTACGTTGACGATTTACTAACAGGTCTGAATACAGTAGCAGAATTAGAACAAGTAAAGAAAGGGTTGTCAACCATCCTGGAGAAATCAGGGTTTCACTTAAGAAAATGGGCTACGAATTGCCCAGAATTTAATACACAGGCACCATTAGAAGATAAGAAACTGTCTGCAGGTACGGACTCAAAGATACTCGGGTTGCATTGCTCGTCCTTAACAGATGAATTGTATTTCCGGGTAACCCCCTCCTCACATAAGCGGACTACGAAAAGAATAATTCTGTCGGAGATATCGCAAATATTCGATCCATTAGGCTTGATAGGTCCTATTATTACTCGAGCGAAACTGATAATGCAACAGCTGTGGCAAACAAAGACAGGTTGGGATGAGTCAATATCCCAAGAGTTATACACTCAATGGACAGAATATAGGAAGGAGTTATCGCATTTGAGCGAATTAAAGATTCCTCGGCGCGCACTTGATACCACAGGTAGAATAGAATTGCATGGATTTGCTGACGCCTCCGAAAGGGCATACGGGGCTTGCGTTTACCTGCGAGCGAACAACGGTACAGGCAAATGGGGGGCCAAGCTTCTGTGCTCAAAGTCTCGAGTAGCTCCTTTAAAGACTATTTCTTTACCAAGGCTAGAATTATGCGGCGCTTTGTTACTTGCGCAATTAATGAATAGAGTAAAAACTACGCTTAGGATTTCGTTTAGCAATGAGACATATTGGTGCGATTCCACGATCACACTATCATGGATTCGCGGTAGATCAAGTAAATGGAAAACGTTCATAGCAAATCGAGTAACGCAAATTCAAGCTCTGACAGAATCGCGCAGCTGGTCGCATATTCGATCTCAAGACAATCCCGCGGATCTGATCTCTCGCGGTAGTAGTCCGAGATTACTAATCAATAACGATCTGTGGTGGCTGGGTCCTTCATGGTTAACAGAAGAATCGAATTACTGGCCGCAGTCAACAGAAGAAGCAATCGCGATTTCAGAAGAAAGAAGGAACATAGTATCAGTGGCCATGGTTACCTCAAACGTAAACGAAATATTCACGCGATATTCCGACTACACGCGTCTGTTACGCGTAACTGCCTATTGCCGTCGATTCATAAACAATGCTAGGGCGAGGGGGAAAGAAGAACTAGTCAACTCTTCAAAACCCGCGAACGTAAATTTAACAACCACCGAATTGCAAATGGCACGCGACCACTTAGTTCGGATCGCGCAAAGAGAAAGATTTAATAGTGAAATAAACACACTGATAAAAAACAAGATTGTTGCAAAACAGAGCTCCTTACAGTCGTTAGCACCATTCTTAGATGAGTCAGAAATCATGAGAGTAGGCGGAAGATTAAATAACGCGCTCATCAGTTACAATAAAAGGCATCCGATTGTGTTACCTGCGAAGCATCCATTAACGGATTTAATAATTAAAGCGGAGCATATTAGATTGTTGCATGCTGGATGTCAGCACGTGGTTGCATCTTTGCGTGAACGGTTCTGGCCAATAAATTGTGTCCAGAACGTCAAAAGAATACTAAAAAACTGCGTGAGGTGCTTCAGAGTCAAGCCTCGAGGAATAGAATACCAATGGGTCAACTACCTACGGCCCGGGTGACACCGGCCCGTCCATTCTCGACCTGCGGTGTTCACTACGCAGGTCCATTCATTACAAAGGACCGCACTCGAAGCAAGGTCACATTAAAATCCTATGCCTGTACTTTTGTGTGCTTTTCCACAAAGGCAACGCACATAGAATTAGCAACAGATCTTAGCACAGATGCATTCATAAAATGCCTTAGCCGATTTATAGCACGTCGAGGCCTGTGTCAAAGTATTATTTCCGATAACGGAACGAACTTTGTAGGAGCAAGAAATAGATTCACGGAATTAGATAAATTGATTAGAAGCGAAGGGCATAATTCACAGATTGCCAAATATTTAAGTGACTTGCAAATACAGTGGCACTTCATACCTCCCCAAGCACCACACTTTGGTGGTCTCTGGGAAAGTGCAGTCAGATTGACCAAGTATCACTTGAGTCGAGTCATAGGAGAACAAAAATTAACTTTCGAAGAGCTATATACGCTATTAGTACAGATAGAGTCCTGCTTGAATTCACGTCCTCTCAGTCCAAGTTCCTCCGATCCACACGATCTAAACCCTTTGACTCCCGGACATTTTTTAATTGGCACTGCCCTCTGCGCTCTGCCAGACGAAGTGTTGACAGACATCAAATCGAGTAGGCTGAATCGATATCAGTTGTTGCAGCAGATGTTTCAGCATTTCTGGCAGCGTTGGCAAAAGGAATATCTACACAACCTCCAGCAACGATACAAGTGGAAGTCATCGTCAAACCAGCAACTAATGAAGGGCAGCCTAGTTGTCATTAAGGAGGACAATCAACCCCCATTGCGTTGGTCACTAGGCAGAATAACAGAGGTGCACCAAGGCAAGGACGGAATCGCACGGGTGGTCACTGTAAAGACCGCGAGCGGTTGGTACAAGAGACCAACTGCAAAGATTTGCATCCTACCAGGACAAGACCAAGAAGAATTAGAATAGCTTACGTAAACCTAATGTATAATGTTTCGATACTTGTAAAATAACACCCACACATTAGTATGTCATAGAGTAAGAGATTGTAAATTCATGTGTATAATAGTTAGACTCGCTAGGTAAATAGTTATATTATTTGATGTATTTGATCTCCATGCATTCGACAAATGTATATAGCATAGTTTAGGATATTGAACGCGCATTGTGCGTTCAAGGGGGGCGGCATGTTAGAGAGTCAATCATTTGTAGGCATTTGTACGGACACAGGTGCGTCGTAGGCCGGCAACAGCCAACGGTTGCCGAATGCGCGACGAGAGACAACAATGTATGTAGCCGTTGAAGCTGTTCGTCGAAGAGGTCGACGATTCTCGATCACCTGCGAGTCTTTTGTTTCTGACATCACGCGTTCATCGAAAAACCGTCGCAGGGCTCGAGGAAGAGCTTTGGCAGCAGTCGAGCTCGAGCAAGGATCTTGAGAGGTTGACTCAAAGCCATTCCGTGTTGTTTTGTTATGTGCACTATTCTTTGATTAAACAGATTCAAAACGCAAAACGTGTCACTTCAATATACGGTCCCAAGCCGTTCAACTTGGGTGGTCCTTCATTGCAGAAATTAGACGGCACGCAGTGCAATACACAGGGCTCGACCAAACCCTAACACTTTGTGCTTTGCATTTGAATAAAAATATTTCAATAATTCTAAAAAAAAACAGCGTTTTTTTTTATAATTTAAAATGACACATCTTAATGGAAGATCCTGTAGTACAAAGATTTCAGTCAAAAACACTAAGAACTATCGCAAACGCACCATGGTATGTCACAAATGGGATACTTCATCAAGATTTCAGAATACAAACAGCGAATGAGGAAATCGCGAGATTTAGCACAAAATACCTAAGCAGACTAGAAACTCATCCGAATCTCCACGCCACTAATCTTCTGGACAATAACCAACAAATACGAAAACTCAAGAGGCACTACGTACTGGATCTTCCTCATCGCTTTACAAAATAGCCAAAAGCACTCAAGGGCTGAACATACCGACCTAGAAAATATAGAGCAACAAACTGCGTATTACTCTCGTTAAAAGCCTGTACTGACGACACATTTGCTTATAATCTCCTGTATATAAAAGATTTATTGCAAATAATATTGGTTGATAAAAAAAAGGATACAGCGGATGACATAGCCATAGAAACAACAACAGACACGGAATTAAAAAAACTCAAAATTGCATTACAGAGCGGTAAACAGTTAGCTGCACGCGATCGGTTCAACATTCATCAAACGGCATGTAGTTTACAACAAGGTGTCATTATATCCAATGATAAAGTAGTCAATCCGAAACGATTACGAAATAGAGTATTATAGGAATTACGTTCAGGACAGTTTGGCGTAATCAGAATGAAGCATTTGGCACGTGGAATATGTTGGTGGCCAGATATCGATCGCGACATAGAAAATACAACGAATAATTGCGTACATTGCAATAAAAATAGAAACAAACCAGCGAAGGTAGACACGCATTGTTGGGTCCTACGACTGCACTTTTTTATCGGGTACATATCGACTACGCAGGGCCGTTTTTAAATCATTATTTTTTTGCACAAGTGGGTTCATTTTCAAAGTAGCCAGGAATCCGAATAGTTAAGAATATAACAGCAAACACGACAATAGACAAATGCAGAGAAATTTGCAATACATTTGACATTCCTCGAGTAATAGTCATGGATAACGGTACAAATTTTCGTACCCTAGAATTCTTGTCATTTTTAAAAGCAAACGGAATTACCCCGAACTTTACGGCACCTTACACCTCTGTGACACATGGGCGAGCGAAATGTTTCGTATAAATGTTGAAAGTAGACATAAAAAAGAATTTAAAGCAGAAACACGCAACCAGCATCAAACTCGACTTTTATGTGTTGTCTCCAAACGGAGCAGTTAATATCGCGACATCAAATGCATCAGATACAGTGCTGTGAATAATTATAAACTCAAACACATTTTCTAAAGTCTTTCTGCAATATTTCCATGAAATCGTTGATCATGCCTAAATATGTCTATAGTGACGTAGTAAAAACTTTTGTATGTAAACAGTTTCTTGTTATCCCTTCCCAGTACAAATTAGCAGCTGAATGTTATAGAACAAGGCTATTTAGACTGTAAATATTTATAGACTCAGTTGCTATTCGAAGCTCAATGATAACGACTCCATGCCTTGGTGTGAATCATTTGGCGAAATGATATGAGAATAAGTATTTAAAAGTAGTTTTGTAAAAGATTTGTTAGACAGTTTCTAGTCATTCACTATGCCACGTGGTATACAATTAAACGATATTGAAAAACAGCGAATAATCGATTTGAGGAGTTGAGGGAAAACCCAACGAGAAACTGGAACTTTGATTAGTAGATCGCAGAGTGTTGTCAAGAATTTCCTGAAACTTGGTATACAAAATTATGCGAAACACAAGCGACCAGGGCGACCAACGCGATTCTCGAATACGGTGAAACATGCTGTTCTAAGAGAAATCTCGAAAACTGGAGCTTCATCGTCGAAAATGGTGACTCGATTTAATTTAAAATGTGACTCCAGTTTGGTGAGAAAGTGGATTACACAATCTGGCAAGTTGAAATACCGAAAATGTCTCCGAAAACCAGCATTAAAGAAACGGTATATCGATGCTAGACTAAAATTTGCCGAAACATTTATTCGAACACGAAACATCTGGAAGTATGGCATCTGGAGTGACGAAAAGAAGTTTCATTTGGACGGGCCAGATAGCCTTCAATATTATTGGCACGATTTGAGGACAGAAAAACGAATCATGTCGCGGAGATCTCACGGTGGGGAATCAGTAATGATTTGGGCGGCGTTTAAAAAAAATTGTAAAAGTGATGTTGTTTTTCTAAATGGTAGAATGGACGCAAAAAAATATCAAGAGATGTTACATGATCATTTACTGCCATTTATAACTGTAATAGAAGAAAAAAAAACAAATTTTTCAACAAGACAACGCTCCCATCCATACGGCCTCCACCACAAAAAAGTGGTTTGAAGACTTTGGCATAGATTTACTACCTTGGCCAGCCCACAGCCCTGATTTAAACCCGATTGAAAATCTGTGGGGAATGTTAGCAAGGGCAGTTTATGATTTGGAGAAACCAGAAATTGAAAACATTACAGAACCTAAAAAACGAATAAAATCCAGTTGGGCTGACATTCCAAACGAGACTTTAAATACGTTAATGGACAGTATTCCTCACAGATTGATAGAGGTAATAAAAGATAAAGGAAAATCCATTAAATATTAAATGGAAAGGTATGAAAATTAATATTAAGTTTATACTTTTTCACAGCTGAAAACATAAATTTCACAAAAAATTTAATTTTTTCAAATTTCTAAACAACAGATTTTTTTGTTCCTCGTTTCATCAGTTTTGTTTCGCTTTACAGTATGAATGTACAAACAGAGTTTTGTCAATTTTTGTTTTACAGTTATGAATGATTAAAAAATGTGATTGAGTTTATAATTATTCACAGCGCTGTATATTCTTCAGAGCCTTCTTTTTTCTTCAACAGAATTCTATCTAGATCTACAAAGTTTTCTTTTCCACCTCAGAGTTGTTGTGTAAATGTGTGCTGACGAACACAGAAGATAGCACTTATAATCTTAATAAATCAATCCATTACAGGTGCATGAAGAGTGAAATTGAAGGACTCATTATGGTACGACGTCGGTATAACCGATATAGAAATGTGCATGCAATGCTTTGTGCTATTGACGAAGCAGCAGGGAATTATTCCTTAGCACGTGTAATATACCAAAATACGGTAAGGAACAATGGAAGATTACTTCGCCAGCAAGAGATTCCAGATCGTTGTAATTTTCAGCGGTTGGACGAACAGTTCAGTAACCAGGGACAGATAGAGGAACATTTTACTGCGCAGCGGAAGGCAGGCCGACCTCGCGCGCATTGGCGTAAAGAAGAGCAAGGGTTTGCGTCGAATTGCTCGTCGGGTACGAATTTCACACGGGACAGTGCAAAGAATAATTCGGGAAGATGGTCTGCGACTTTACAAAGTTCGCTATGTGCAGGCTTTGCACAGGAATGACTGCATCATTCGGCAAAATTTTTTCCACTCGATGCTGAAAAAATTAGAATGGAACCCACGCTTCCTAGAACGTATACTTTTCCCTGATGAAAGCAGTTTCTCCAGCACCAGTATGTTACATCATCAAAATGCTAGGATATGGGCCTAAAGAAATACTCGTGCCATGGTTCAGCGGTTTTAGGGCTCATTTCCACTTGCGACTAGCCGCGTGCGACTCTCGGTCGCGCCACTATGAAATACATTGCGGCTTATGGGGCTATTTCTACACGTGCGGCTGCGACTGCCAGCCGCGCGCGCCTTTAAGTCTGGGACCCCCCTTCCACTCGACCAGTTGCCCTTGACTGCCAGTCGCGCCACTATGAAATACATTGCGGCTTATGGGGCTACTTCCGCACGCGCGGCTGCGACTCGAGCCGCGCGCGGCTGGAAAATACAGGCGCGACTCTCATCGCGACCGAATGCCATTAAGCTGTTCCTCGAACCCTGCGATGGTTTTTCGTTAAACGCGTGATGTCAAAAACAAAAGACTCGCAGGGGATCGAGAGTCGTCGACCTTCGACGAACAGTTTCAAGGGCTGCATACATTGTCATCTCTCGTCGCGCAATCGGCAACCGTTGGTTGTCGCCGGCCTACGACACACCTGTGTCCGTACAAATGCTTAATTGCCTAATAAAGTAGATTTATCGACCTTTCGACGAACAGCTTCAACGGCTGCATACATTGTCATCTCTCGTTGCGCAATTGGCAACCGTTGGCTGTCGCGCGCGACTGAGTCGCGGCATTTTGAGTCGCGGCATTTTGAGTCGCGAGCACTCTAGAGTTGCGCGCGGCTAGTCGCATGTGGAAATGAGCCCTTAGCAGGGTCGCTTCACTGTCAATGTATGGACAGGAATCATCGGCAATAATATTATCGGCCCGATTTATTTCCCTACACCACTGGCAAGTCGGGGATATTTACAATTTTTACGTACTCGTCTTCTGAGTAAACTACGACATGTCATTCCTCGGCACAGACGCCACACCGTCTATTTTATGCACGATGGTGGCTCTACCTCATTTCAGTCGGCCAGTTAGACAATTTTTAAATGACACGTTTGGAACACGTTGGATAGGACGTAGCCCTGCTCCGCATGTGTGGCTTCCTCGTCGTTCACCAGAATTAACACCGTTGGACTTTTTTCTTTGGGGTGCAATCAAAGAAATTGTTTACAGTTCGAGGCAAGCCTTTACATCTGTGCAACAGTTAAAAACTAAAATAGAACAAGCTTTTCAAATACTTAAATTAAGAGCAAATTTTGCCAAAAAGTTCATAAGAACTTAGAAATTAGATTGAAAGATTAGATTGCGCAATAATGACGGCCACAGAAGCACGTACTGTGTAGAGTTGGAAAGATGGCGTGCGGGACGGCACAGGGGTAAGAAGGGTACAGCGTTCGCTCCGCCTTTGGTGCTTCCGAGCCGCAGTGCTATATGATCCTTATTAGTAGATGTGACTGTTTCGGCCAATAAACAAAATCCGTGTGCTCTGTTTTTATGATTGTGTTCGACTAGGTGGGCTTATTTATGCTTTAACCAATCAGACCCGCATTCCATTCGCATTCCTGTCACGCGCCAACTTTCCAGCTCTACACAGTACAGTGAGTTGCTGGAAAGAAGACAAGCGGAAGGAATGCGGGTCTAATTGGTTACAGCAGGCCTAGTCGAACACAATCATAAAAACAAAACATACGCATTTTCTTTATTTGCTGAACGGTCACATCCGCTAATCGGATCATATAGCACCGTGTGACAACGGCGCATAGTGGTTCAGTACATATAGAAAATGAGGAAAAAACCTGATAACAGCGGAACTACGAAATCAAATTTGATGAAATTTTCAGGTTGTTTTTTTAACTCAGATCTAGTTAGTTTATACCAAGTTACAATCAATTAAAAACAATGTAAGTCGAGAAATTAAAATTTTTCTAATACAAAACTTTTTTTGAAGGGGTTCTGCATTGTGGTTATGTAAACTTTTGTTCATATTTTGTTTTATTTAATGAAGAAACGGAAATAAACATACAAAGGAAACTATTTAATTAATATTTTAACATTTTCTAAATACATGCTAATTTTAAATAAAATAATTTAAAATATAGGTAATATTGAAAAATATGAGCCTGAAAAACAATAAACTTGTAAGGAAATACCTAGAAAATAACAAGAAATCAAAATTTATAATAATCATTTTTGTGCTTCTTCACTAACAATAAGTGGATAGCTCTTCTTTTTAGGTTCAGGTCTTAATTTAATGATCCACCGATCTGATGATATCATTATCATATGAAAAATATTTGGTGGACAAACGAGAGTACTTCATAGTATAGTGGGCTTTAGGGGTGGTTGGGGGGTGGGGACCCCCCACAGTATTCTTTATAGTGTGTCTAAGAATATTCGTGCCAAAGTTGGTGCGGATACATTGAACGGTATAGAACCCCTTCGGTTCTTAAATTAAGAGGGAGTGGTTAGGGGGTAGGGACCCCCACAGTATTTTTTCTAGTGTTTCGAGGAATATTCATGCCAAATTTGGTGCGGCTACGTTGAACGGTATAGATTCCTTTACCGAACATACATACAAATTTTGACTTTTGTACATGTAGAGATGGGAGTTAAATAGAATTGTGGTCAAAGTTGGCGGAAGTAGGCCTAAAATTTTTACATGGCAGTTAACTAATTATAACGGCTTTCAAAAAATGCAAGTTACAGGCCGGAGGTCGGTGGAGTATTTCTTGCAATCATAAAGAAAGCCAAGAATTCATGAACCCGAAGGTCTCTTTGGTTTATACTCTACTACATTCAGTTAGTAGTCTGCTTTAGATAATTATTATTACCACGTAACAGCTATGATTATACGTGATAAAACATAAGAGCAATGAATTTATAAATACTCATAAATTGGTAAAAAAAATGTTCGTAATTCTGGCTTAGAAAGTGTCTGAATTTAACAAGGAAGGGAAAGCCCACTTCAGACGAGTTTGTCGTCGTAATTAAAATTAATAAATAACAACGAAATTCAGGACAGCATTCTGCAACTAATTAGCAATAAAAAATCATATATAACACTTACAAATACAACTTCCGTAATGGAGGGTTTTTTCCGCTTATGCACCACTGTGCGGCCGAGCGTGCGGAGTACCCCGTTTGCTCCTGTGCCGTCCCGCTAGTCTTCTTTCCAGCGACGCACTATACACAGGCACGCTTGTTAATCCTAGGTCACTAACTTCTCGTCAAACTGATGATCGTATCTATTTGTGCCTACGAAACAAGTGCTACCGGCACCCGAGCGACCCGCCCTCTTCTTACTTTTCCTAACTCGTTACGCCAGTCTATGACGCAGTGGTGTTGATACGTGATCCAATTACCGAGATTTCTTGCTCCAATCGACGAATTGACGAGTATTTAGTGATAGCATATGTTAAAGGTGAGTGAGTATTTTATTTTGTTTTATTGATTTTTATTAATCTATGAATGTTTTTCTTATTTCTTTATATATTTTTTTTTTATTACATTATATAAACCAATTACATATATGCTACTGCAATGGAGTCATTGTTGTCGTTTGTTGTTTATTTTTAAAATAAGATTTTCTTGTTTTATAGTTTCTATTTATATTTATTTTTTATGGTAGACGGATTTGCGAAACGACGAAGGGGGAATTCTACGCTGACCGGAAGATGAGGGGGATTCAAAGAGTTTAGACCATATTTTAGACTCAGAAAGTGAGACGGAAGACAACATTGAGACAGAAATTCATGTAAATTCATTGGAGGACCTTTAGTAGCCCTACCTCATTTGAATCCGACGTAATGGGCTTAGGCGTGCGTGTCAGAAAGAGATGTAGAATTGATTCTGACTCTTCGCCTGATGCTGAGCCCTCTCCAGTAAGGCAAAGGTATGAGGAAAGCGTGACTACCTATCCTTCGCCTAATCATCCCGACTGTTCTGAACGCACAGCAACAAGGAATGTAGTCTAAATTAGGTCCGGACCACAGGGAAGAGCTGCTGATTTGAGAAGGCCCATTGATATCTTTAGTTTATTCTGTAGGGGCGCAATGATCGATGATATTGTGAAATTCACTAATGTAGAGATAATGACACAGGGAGTAAATTATAAAACGATTAGCAATACTGCATCTTCTACAAGAAATTAAGGCTTTATTGGGTCTTTTACTAGGGTCGGCAGCCATGAAAAGCAACCATTTGCTACTCGATTACTTTTCAGTATTTAATACTCAGGCAATCGCTTCAAAGCATGTATGAGCGCAGAAAGATTTGATTTTTTTGGTAAAATGTCTTCGATTTAATGACAAACAAACAAGAGCTGATAGGAGGGCTACAGATAAGTTCGCTTCTTTAGGGAAGTTAGAACCAATGTTTCTCGCGATCGCGGGGAGACAGGGCCGCGGTGTGCCGAGTCAACGGAGGTTGTAAATCTCCGTCTCGATTAATATCGACGCCACGAATCGCATGAGATTCCCTAGGACGAGTTATCGTGCTGGGGACAGTAATTTGAACGGATATGTGGCTAACAGTAAGAATGTATCTTTATAATAGACCCTGATAATATATGTGAGTACGTAAACTGGATGAAGTTGACGGAACACGGGACGGACTCTACTCGTCTCGTCGCTCGCAGGGCGTGTGTTCCGGAGTCTCTCTCGAAGGACCAATGTTCGATCGAGGCAGATCAGTTCTCGTTATGACGAACTGGAGAAGACGTTGCTGTGTGCAAATGTCGTACAAGACTTTTGGAGTTAGGGTCCCAAGAATTAGGGAAATGTGGGAAGTTTTTGTCGAGAATTGCAAAAGGTGGTTTCAGCCTAGTTGCCATGTCACTATTGATGAGCAGTTGGTGGGCTTCCAAGGAGGCTGTCCCTTTCGGATGTATATTCCGAATAAACCCAACAAATATGGGATAAAAATAATAATGATGACTGATGTCAAAACCAAATATGTCTTGAATGCCATGCCATATTTAGGTAAAGGGACTTACAACGGCGATAAACCTCTCACACAATATTTTGTTCAGGAACTCACGAAGCCAATACATGGCTCAAGCAGGGACGTAACAACAGACAACTGGTTCACTTCTGTTCCTCTAGCTACCGAATTCGCTAAGCCACCTTATAAAGTTACCCTTCTTGGTACCATAAATAGTAAGAAGCGACAGATTCCGTCGTAGGTGAGGGACTCGAAGAATCGCAGAGTTGGAGCATCCATGTTTTGTTTCTCCGATGTCAACACTCCTGTATCTTATAAACCGAAAAACAACAAAATAGTGTATGTTTTATCATCTCTCCATGATCAAGCGACTATCAATGATTCTACCAATAAACCGGAAATAATACTTTTCTATAATGACACCAAGGGTGCGGTCGATACAGTCGATCAAATGTGTTCCAGCACTTGTACGAATCGTAAGACAATCAGATGGCCACTGTGTATGTTTTACAGAATGGTCAACGTGGTTATTGTCAACTTTTACATTATATATGTGTTAAACTTTGTAAGTAATAGCCAGAAACCAAAATCTAAACGCGATTTTGTTCTTGAGCTGGCTGAAGAACTAATGGAGCCTTGGCTTGAAGAGAGATTTCAGATACCAACTTTGAGGAGTGAAATAAAAGAAATTATTGCTAATATTTTGAATCTGTCTTTGTCTACAACAGGTCCCTCTAATACACCCTTGGAATCTAGAAAAATATGTTCCTTTTGTCTTACAAGTTTGAGAGGGATGACAAAAAAAAGATGTCATAAGTGTAACCGAGCTATTTATGGAGAGCATAACATAGACACGTGTAGTGTATGTACCAAGTAATTCATTTATGTTTGCTTATCTCATTAATTTGGAAAAGAAGTGCCAAAGTTCATGTTTCTTTTATAATTTTTATCAGTCAACTTGTAAGCGCAATATCTCGAAAACGACCAAAAATCGGGTGTATACATTAAAGGTCAGTGAATTCGTCTTGAAAAGCACTATCAAGTGATCTGAACAAAAATACATAGTTCCATTTAAAAAAACGAACTTGACCTTCATATCTCTGAGAGTAGACCGGAGTCGAAAACAACAATTTGTCTTTGGAATATGGTTTCCCAAGAACTAGTTATATAAAGACTTTTTTACCCCTAGCTTACATTTCTATCTGACATTATTGAAATCATAGCAGTTTAGTTTTGTGATAAACAATACTACCTCCGTTCCAAATTAGTTGTTAGATTCAGGGTATAAACTTTGCCCCGAAATAGTTGTTACATTTGTAAATAACAACGAATTAAAAGAAAAACTCAATAAAAATGAAATAGCTTAATAACTTAGTATTCTATTATTCGGTTGTTTCAACAGATCTTGAAAGAAAGTATGGTATTCTCTATTTTCCTCTCATTTGTTAGTAAGATTTTTAATAAAATATTGTCCAAGAAATAGTAACAATCAGCCAAATCTATATCCATTTCGTACGATATGTGTCACAGAAATGCATATTCGTCGTCAGAATACGCAGCCAGTGTAACCACCCCCTTCGGACGACCGATTCGGACGTGTACGGATGGCAAGCTAATCGCAGCCAGTATAACCTTAGCCTTACTTTCCGGTTCCAAATTGCAAACCTAATTGGCAGCAGTCATTTCGAAATGGCGTCATTACTAATTCGTATATACGGCTGACATCGCCAAAATATATCGCCAAATTTTGGTTGATCGGCGTGACGTCAATATGAGTGTATCCTTTAGAAAAACCATTCGTTTGAGGTTCCCCGAGATCATTACCTGCTCAGGGTTAGGTACGGTATGACGTGTGTTCCATTTTTAGCACTGCGCGTTGTCAAACGTTTAACCGAGGACGAAGAGCATCTTTTTCCTCTTGCGGATCTTATTCTGCGCGACAACATTTATGTTGACGACTTGCTCTTCGGAGCCGACGATATGACAACTTTGCGTCAATCTCGTGACCAACTCATCGGTGTTTTGTATCGGGGTAAAGTCGAGTTGCGAAAGTGGACCAGCAATTTTTCAGCCTTGCTGGACGACATCGATCCGTCCAACCATGGTCTTGCATGCACCAAGCAACTTGCGAGTGACGAACAGGTTAAAGTTCCCGGGATAAGGTGGAATTCGTCGTTCGACGTTTTTCAAATCCACGTGTCGTTGAGTAAACGTGCCATTTTGTCGACCATACCAAAAGTCTACGATCCTTTGGTCTGGGTTACTCTTGTAACCATTCCTGCAAAAATTTTTATGCAATCTCTGGCGGCTTCGAGTACACTGGGACGAAGTCATTTCGGTGGCGCTCTTAGATAAATGGAATTCCATTTATTCAAGACTGCCCACCTTGAACGGACTAACGATCGGTCGGTGGACAGGTCTCAGCGCAGATTCGACAGAAGTAGAACTGATGGATTCGCTGATGCATCAACCACGGCTTGTGCTGCTGCAGTTTACCTTAAAGTTATCTCCGATTCGGGAAGCGTTACGGTTTCCTAGCTCGCCGGCAAGGCGGTGGTTGCTCCTTTGACCCCACTGACCATTCCTCGGCTGGAATTATCCGCAGCCGTGCCTCTTGCGCGCCTCATGGAATTCATAAAACCGTCTGTTGTTTCGAAAGCGCCAGCTTGTTTTTATTGGACAGATGCGACTATCGTCCTCGCGTGATTGCGGCATCATCCATCTCGATGGAAGACGTTTATCGCCAATCGAGTAACCGACATTAAGACTCGATTACCGCACGCTGAGTGACGTTACGTGCCCACCACGGATAATCCGGCCGATAGCGCATTGCGAGGTATATTCAGGGATGAGTTACTCGACCACGCAACTTGGTGGAAAGGTCCACCTTGGCTGCACCTTTCTCAAGCGGAATGGCCACAGGAACCGACACCTCTTGCTGTCGATGCCCCTCTTGAAGAAAAGGTGATAGTCTTGCATTGGTCCACTTCACGGGCGTCTTGGGACCCCGCGTCGCGATAATCTACGTGGCCGAAGCTGATTTGGGTCACCGCGTTCATCTTCAAGTTTATCAATGGTTTTCGCCGCCAGAAAATCGAATCTCGATCACTTCTGATAGGTGTTGTTCTCTCCTTCGATGACTGTTTTTTCGCGAAAACATATTGGCTCAAACGCATTCGGACTGAAGCTTTTCCGATGGAAGTCCGCTCGCTGACCAACGGTCAAACTTTCTCGTCGAAAAGCTCGAATATAGCCATGAATGTAGACATTTCGCGAGCTGCTCGCGATTTTCGCGAATATCTTTTGTTTTTTCCACGCTGGCGTGCGTTGCGTTTCCAGATCCCTCTTCTCGTTCCGAGCACTAACCAGAACGAACCTGCTAAAGCGTTCTCAATTTTTGCTAGTCACAAGTGTATAAACCTTTTGGTTAAAAGTTTTGAATACACATTTTTAAACTATTTCAAACATTATTCATTAAAATACGACCGTGCGAGACCACGAGAAATAATACGACTGGCTACTGCACGGAAAAAAGGGGCGACCACGTTTCTCCATACACGTGGGTAACACGTCCCTTGCACTACGAACAAGTCACAGCTGACAATACAGACCAGCTTCGTAAAGTTAAGCCTATAATGAATTTATGGAATGAAAAATTCAAAGAAATCTATACGCTACAAGAGAATACATCCATTGACGAATCTCTGATGGAATTGAACCCTTAACCGGTATGCTGGGTTCGCTCATGACCCCAACCACGCAAAGTGCGTTGCAAAATTTCTTTCCAGTACGGACAGTATTTTGTCATTGGCTACTCTAGCAAATCTCACAGGATCCAACATTTTTACTAAGAATTTTGTGGACAGACGAAGCGAAATTCTCAAGAGATGGGATATTTAATGTTCATAATACCCATTCGTGGTCATCAGAAAACCAACATAGTATTTCAGAAACGCATTTTCAACACAGATGGAACTTTATTGTTTGGGCTGGTATATACTTGGCGATACTAATGTAGATCCTTATTGTTTTCCTGGTACTGTGAACTTCCGGAATTGTTAGAGGATGTTTCACTTCAAATAATAAAGAGCATGATTTTTCAACATGACGGAGCTCCTGCACATTTCAGTCGACGAGTAAGGGATTTTTTAAATGAAAAATTTGAATATTGGATAGGTCATGGTGGGCCAATACTTTGGCCACTGCGATCACCTGATTCGTCATCGCTTGATTTTTACGTTTGGAGTCATGTTAAAACAATTGTATACTCCGAAGAAATCAGGAATAAAGATCATTTAAAAGATAGAATTCTATTCACATTTGAATCTTTGAAAGCCCAGAATTCTTTAGAAAGTGTGTTGCGTCAATACTGTAAAATCCGAACATTCATTTTTTAATACCGTGTGCAATTTTGTCCGCATACCAGCGTACGCGCCTACCTGCAGCGCCCGAGCCAGGTCGAAGGGCCAAGATGGGAAAAACCCACAAAGCAGCGCTTCGACGCTGCCCAATTTCCCGCACGCAGATTGGTCGCATACCAGCAACCGAAAACAGTATAAATTAAGCATACCTGAAACCATAGACGGGATTCGTACATTACTATTACACGAGAGAACAGATTCGTTCGTTGCTATTACAAGTTGGAACATTCTCATTACACTTTCGCACTACACAACGATACATTTGTATTTGGAATACTGGTATCAGTAAGACATTCTTTCTCGACACGTTGTGTAGATACATTCAACCTATACAGTCCACTCTATTCGCATTTTCGAAAGGCTTCACTGGACTTACAACCCAGTTCGAAGTCAGCGTCATTCTATCGTCGCGAAACATACCCGTCGACGCTGTGACGCTACAACAATAAATATTTAGAAATTTTAAAAAATAACTTGTTAAAAAGTGCTAACAGTATGGGGAATTGTGAGCGTTTTAAGTTTTATCTAGACAATGAACCCAAACATAAATCACGCATTGTGCAGGAATGCCTACTGTATAATTGTCTCAAAGTGTTGTACCCACCCCCCAGTCCCCTGATCGGAATTCCATTGCGAATTTGTGGGATGAGTTAGAGCGAAAAATGCGAAAAACTCCAATACATTCAAAAACGGAATTAAAAATTCGATTAAAAGAAGAATGGAATAATATTAGTTCGGAATATTTCACAAAAATGATTTCAAATATGCCTAACCGTTTGAGACACGTAATTCACCACAAAGGCTATCCAACAAAATATTGAAGTTACGTTTAACTTAAGAAAATGTGTATGAAATATTAAATTTTGATAGTGTCCGAATATTTTTGTAACGCGAAAAATAGAGATTATTTCGTTTGTAATTTGTTGTACAATAAATTATTACAGTTACAAAACAATTCCTTATGTTTCTGTTGTCTGTAATACAGGCTTTGGAATTAACTGCTCACGACGGCCGATTTTCGGAAGCAACGCCCACTTTTTCCCGCCGCGCGGTTTGGCCCCCGCGACGGCCGTAGTGCTCGACTCGTCTCGATACAGGATACGAGTGTCGCCCTAATGCGCCACGTGCGGTTCATATGGTACGGGCCTGAGACGAGTCGAGCACTAGGGCCGTCGCGGGGGCCAAGACGCGCGGCGGGAAAAAGTGGGCGTTGCTTCCGAAAATCGGCCGTCGTGAGCAGTTAATTCCAAAGCCTGCTGTAATAGATAACCCAGCATTATGAAAAGCAACTGAACGAATATTGTAATAATTTCTGAAGCTATACAGTCGGTGTGGAAAGTATTCGTACAGCGACCAAATTAAAGTAAAACTTCGTATATCCATGGCAGTAAGAAATTTTAACGAAAGGGAATGATGAATAGATATTCTTAGACGTTTGTAGAATAGATTTTGTTTAAACAAAAATTTATTGTCCTTAACATTTACAATAATGTGAACAACAACAGAAAAATGTGCAGAAATGGTCGCGTAGAAAGTATTCGTGCAATTGAATAAAGAAATAATAAACTATGTAAATAAACTAAATATTTAATGTTTTAATAATTTGTGGGATTTCCTTTTGCTTTTATAATAGCTTCGAGCCTTCTTGGCATAGAATTTACTAATTTGGATGTTGTAGTAGGCTGTATTTTACTCCACTCTTCTAGTAGAGCTGCTTTCAAACTTTCTTTAGATGTAATATCATGATTGCGTATTTTTTTCTCCAGATAATCCCATAGATGCTCCATGGGATTAATGTCTGGGGATTGCGGCGGCGTCTTCAAATATTTTGGTGTGTTATATAAAACCCACTGCCTAGTATTATATGCTGAATGCTTCGGATCATTGTCATGGGTGAATATAAAATCGTCTTTAAGTCCCATTTTATTTGCACTGAAATGGAGGTGAATTTTAAGGATGTCACTATAAACTCTATGATTCATAATGCCATCGATGAAATGTAAAGATCCCACTCCAGCTCCACTCATGCAACCCCAGGCTAATACAGAGCCCCCGCCGTGCTTTATCGTGGGTCGCAAATTTTCTTTTCTGAACTCTGTATTCTTTTTTCTCCACACTGTGAAGCGTGTTTTGGACCCAAATATTTCGAATTTGCTTTCGTCAGTGAAAATGACTTTGTTCCAATGTTGTTCTGGATTGTTAACGTGTTGTTTGGCAAATTCTAATCGCTTCTTACGATTAACTTCACTTACGAAATACTTTTTCCGTGCAACTCGACCATGATATTCACTATTTCGTAAGTAATCTCGTACAGTACTAGCAGACACATGCATACCATTGTTGTTTCTAAGCTCTGTAGCAATTTGTTCGGCACTTAACCGCGGATTTTGTTTAACTTTACGAATAATTATTCGTCGATCGTACTCGTTTATCTGTCGCGGACGGTTAGATCTTCTCTTATTTTGAACCGTTTTTCGTAATCCAACTCTGTTAATAATACTTTTAACGGTAGATCTTGGTCTACCCACTATGCGAGCGATTTCGCTAAGCGATTTGCATTGACTGTGCAACCGAACAATAATTATCCGTCCTTCTTCTGATGTTGCGGAACCTTTACGACCCATGTTGAGAAACAGTTGAAATTTCCGTCTTGATCTTACAAGTGTTCTGTGCAAACTAACCAGCTTTGTTGTTATTCGATATATTCGGGAGGTCATGTTGTGTTTACATCTCAATTAAGTACAAGAAATATGAGATGTACGAATACTTTCTACGCGTCTATTTCTGCACATTTCTCTGTTTTTGTTCATATTTTTGTAAATATAAAGGACAATAAAATTTTATTTGCACAAAATCAATTCTACAAACATCTACGAATATTTATTATGCATTTCTTTTTGTTATAATTTGTTACCGACATGGATACACGAAGTTTTATTTTAAATTGGTCGCTGTACGAATACTTTCCACACCGACTGTAAATCAATAAACTTAAATGTACTGCAGTGTCCGAATATTAAAGTGAGTAACTGTAGCAGCTATTTTCCAAAAGATTTTTTCTAATGTTGCGTCTGTCAGTAAAGGCGAATCTGGATTCAGAACGCCCAGTATTTTTCCACTAAACCCTAATGTCTTTACTGATGAAGATTTTGTTCCAGCTGAAGTCCTTCAATCCGAATCCATAGTTGTTGAATGCCAAGGAGGGTCAAAGTAGTTATGAAGTTCAAAGACAGTTCCTCGAAGTATAAAAGAATTAATGATAGCTATCATCCCCAGTAATAATCCCACTACATATAACAAAATTAATGAAATAACTTTTTTCCCGCTTGGGAGCACAATTCAATTTTCTTTGTACTGTAGCAGTTACGGCACTGCTACCACATCCCTGCCATGAAAGATCGAAATATTACCCTCTCTAACTTTCTCTTCTCTAAATGCTTCCGGCCTATCCTTTCTTTAAAAGTGTACGGACACAGGTGCGTCGTAGGCCGGCAACAGCCAACGGTTGCCGATTGCGCGACGAGAGACAACAATGTATGTAGCCGTTGAAGCTGTTCGTCGAAGAGGTCGACGACTCTCGATCCCCTGCGAGTCTTTTGTTTCTGACATCACGTCGCGGTCACCAGGCAGAACCTCTGGCAGAACCTCTTGCGACACACCACGTATACGATCGTGCGACATAGCAATTACTTGTTTCTTATTTTGTTATATTAATTATAAATAAATTGAGCGTGTAACGCAAAATCGGAGTTGACCATTACGCACCCATTCACCTCAGTACAACTAAGGCTGTACAAATGCTTATTACGCGATTATTTGCAGTACTTTTTAGATTTTTGTAATAAGTAGAAGTACTTTAATTTTGTTTATATAATATTTATCATCAAAATGTATGGAAATAAGTACAAATTATTTTTCTATGAAAATGTATTAGTAAACGGAATTATGCAATCTATTTTTGGAAATTAATCGAAACATTCAGATCGTTTTAGATTTTAAACGTTTCGGGTAATATTTAATTTTAATTCCTACCAGTCGTAGCGTTGTAATCTTATTTTAGACTGAATCGATAACGTAGGGTGTGACACGAAAACGGTAAGAGGGCTCGCGAGCCCTCCGGACGTATGACACAAAAATACTTTGGATGAAAGGTCTACCACAGACGAGGTATGGAATAGACTCCTCACTCAATGGTTTTTCGTGTCACACGGATTTAGGGCGCTAGGACCCTCTTGCCATTTTCGTGTCACATTCTACTTTGTCGATTGGGACTGACTTTACACGACAGCGCTATTAGCGGTAGGAATTAAAATAAAAAATCGTAGACAACAGATTTTTTTTAATGTCTACGATTTTTTATTTTGATCAATGTATCTTCATTGAATTTTCGAATTCTTTAATTCCCGTATGCGTGTTACGCGAATATGACATAGACGATAGAAACTTCTATGTGCGAAAACTTGTTACGTGTATAGGTATAAATATATGTCCAACAAACTTTATTTTATTTTACTGGACCGATTATGTACGTATTACATTTCTTCCGCTGTTCTTTTTTAAAGTTTTCAGTCATTTTCAATTTTTTATGCATAAACCTATAATTTTTATACGTCCATCTTTTTGCTGATATTGAGACGAATTCGACAAGCATCATAAAATATATTATATTTAAAGAAAATGCAATTCATTTGTTTTAAAATATATATACATATGTTGTGTACAACGTTGTTGATTTGTTACAATTATAAATTTTGATTTTTTTTTATTGAGTTACTTTCCATTCTCAACATAAAATACATCAGAATCGAGTAATACTCATTTTATTCGGAAGTTATAAAATATTAATATTTCTTACTCAAAAGTTTAATCTAACAAGAGGAAGCACGAGATTTTACAAATAGTACTGTAAGAAAATGGAACATTCAGGGCGTCTGGAAATCGTCGCCTGTCATCGCCATGGGGGTGCCTGCTCATGGGCCCCTTTTCAACGGATGCGTCGCATGTCAAGGAAGGATTTTTGGACTCCATATAGAAATTGGCTCAAGACTATTGGACTTCGGTCCAAATCATCTAAAGTCAAACTAATTTTTTTATTTACCATTAATGTATGGTAACGATATGCGGAGTAGCCGCTCTTATCTGTCACAAGCCGATATTTCGTCACATATTCAGGATACAAAAAATGTTTTTATGTAAGTTGCATGGTACAATGAGGAAAATTTTTTGGCAAAGATGAATTTGTTTTACATTATTACTTTAAAAGATATAAAGTTGACAAGTTTGTTCTTTTAAATAGAGCTATACATTTTCTCTCAGATAGTTTGATAGTGCGTTTCAAGACGAATTCTTTAATCGTTAATGTGTACACCCGATTTCAACTGGTTTTCAATACATTGCGCCTACTGATGTTCAGCAGAAGAAATAGAAAGCACCGATGGCGGTCTCTTTTGCGTAAGTGACACGTGATGAATAGACATTGCCCCTTGAAACAGATACAAAGTGTCTGCCAGCAACGACAGACCCAAATCCAACTTTTGCGCCTGCTGGTCCTGGCGCAGATCCTTTGTATCTGTTTCAAGGGGCAATGTCTAGCAAGTGTCACTTATATACGCAAACGAAACCACCATCGGTCCTTCTTATTTCTTTTGCTTAAAGTCAGTAAATTTGTAAGCGCTATATCTCGAAAACAAATTCAACTCGGGTTTCTACATTAAAAGCTAATGAATTCGGCTTGACGCATACTATCAAATGCTCAAGAAAAATATGTATAATTCCATTTAAAAAGACGAACTAGACTCTTAATATCTCTTAAAATAATAACATGAAAACAATTCGTCTTCTTAAAAAAATTTGCCTCCTCGTACCATGCAACTTTCATATAAAACATTTTTTGCATCTTCAATGTGTTAGGAAATATTAACTTGTAACGGATAAGCGCGGACATCCTTATATGTAGTACGGTATAGTATATGTCTATGTGTAGTATTGGTCGACAATATACATATGTCGCACAAGATTTCCATAACAGGAACGCCTGAGTCGTTGCCCAAAAATCTTCCCTTGGCATGCAACGCATCTGTTGGAAAGGGCCCCACAAGTGGGCACCCCCAATGGCTATGACAGGCGACGCTTTCCAGACACCCTGACCGCTGCATTTTCTTACAGTACTACTTGTGAAATCTTTGCTTCGTTTTGTTACACATAATAATTGTTTTGTATGTATGTACATACAGGGTGATTCTGCTAAGTGTGCCACCTAAATTGCTTGTGAACTGTTATATGAAAAAATGTTCCAAACAAAAGTTGTATGGTATCGAAAGGGCTATACGGTGTAACAATTAGTTAGTTGCTATTTCGTTTTTTTACCGAGACACGAAGGTCACCTTGAGTTTTTTCATCGCGATGGGTAAAATTTGACTTTGCAGTTGGAAAGAGTGTTGGATTCTGAGTAAAAAACTGTTAAGGTGTATGAGTCCAAAGATAAATAGTCACCGAGATATTATTCTTTAAACGATTTTTATTGTATGTGGTGCTCAGATTGTTGTCCATTATGATCAATACAAGTGTGTAGTCGATTAATCAGTGCAAGTGACACACGTTGAAGTGTTTCTTCAGTTATAGCATTACATGCTCTGATGATACGATTTCTTATATCTTCAGGCGTCGTTGGTGGCTCGCGATAAACTTCGTTTTTTAAATGACCCCAAAGAAAGTACAGTAAAAGCTGGATAAATGCAAGAAAAGATTGGCTGGATATATGCAAGGTGACTATTCTCTCCACGTGGGGGGATCCCCCTTGGCGAGCCATGACGCTCGACAAGGTATCGGTGCAATATGATCCGAACCGGAATATCGGTGAGACTAAACTAATTTAAAGATGAAACTTTTTTATTTCTGACTTTTTCTTAATGAAACTTTTATTAACGTACTTGTGAGATTGGTACTGATTAAATACATACCGCAAAGTACACAAACACGTTGCTCTTATTAAAATACGTAAAAGCTGGATAGATGCAAGAAAGATTGAGATCCAAGCATTGCATATAACCAGCCGAGGTGTCGATTCTATGTTTACATGCGGCTCCAGCCGAGCGTGAATAAAATTCAAATTGTATCGTGTTTATTTCAATGTATTATTATATTTATTATAATGTACTTTATTATTTTACATTATCCTTTTATTATTATTTTAATAAGAGCAACGTGTTTTTGTACTTTGTGGTACGTATTTAATCAGTATCAACAAGTAAATATAATTCAAACTATATCGTGCTTGGTCTCATTTTAATCAGAAAAATTTCATAAATACATTGGTAAAAGTTACATTTAGAAAAATTAATAAATAAAAAAGTTTTATTGTTGCATTAGTATTGTCTCACCGATACGTTTCGGCCCTTCGCTTTGTTTCCTTGGACCTCTCTCTCTCCTCCACTGTCTGTCCTTTTCTATGTTCACGCTCGGCTGGAGCCGCATGTAAACATAGAATCGACACCTCGGCTGGATATATGCAATGTTTGGGTCCCAATCTCTCTTGCATTTATCCAGCTTTTACTGTAATCAAGTGGCGTCAAGTCCGGCGAACGTGCTGGTCACGAAATTTGTCCTCCACGTCCAATCCACCGATTCGGGAATAGCCTTTGTAGTAACCGAAGTGATTATTGTGCGTAATGTGCTGGGCATCCGTCATGTTGGTACCACATTGTTAAAAGAGTTTGACATGGTAAATCTTATAATAAAGATGGTAATGTTTCAGACAAAAAGATAAAATATTTTTGTCCTGTTAATGATCCGTCGATAAAAAACGGTCCGATTATTTCATTATCAATTATACCACATCAAACATTTAAGCTCCATCGCCGTTGGTGATCAATCTGACGAAGCCAATGTGGGTTTTCCAATGACCAGTAATGCATATTTTTTAAGTTAACTTGTCCAAAATTCGTGAATGTAGCCTCATCAGTGAATAAGATATTTTTTCTATTTATTTCATTGAGAAGCCGCTGACAAAATAGCAGACGGTTTTCATAATCTCTTTCACGCAATTCTTGATGCAGTGAAAGATGAAATGGATAAAACTTCTGCGATTTTAGAATCCGTACAACACTTGCTTGACTAATTCCCAAGCTGCGCGAAATTTACCGCGTACTGATATGCGGATTGTGGATAGCAGTGCCAACTACAGCATTAATATTTCTCTCATTTCTTACAGTTTTCTGTCGCTTACAGTGAATGTAAAAAGTATTCGTACAGCGAGTCATTTCAGAAGAAACTTTGTGTAGCTTGGTTTATTAATAAAATTTCATAATACAAATAATTTATACGTATTATTATAAATGTCTAAAATAAATCTGATACAGCAAGAACTCAGATATTGCCGTACTTTACGAAAATATTCAGCAAAGTTACATAATTGCCAAAACTAACTGCGTAAGAAGTATTAGTAAGTACAGATCTTACTTAGTACTACCATGTATACTTTAAACAAAAGACAATCAACTCGGGACAGTCTTTAAGAATGCTAGTGTGTTCGGAAACATTGTCACGATCAGTAGTGTTTAAACTCGTACTGTGTTAATAACTATAGCAGCGTAATGGATCGAAAAAGTGTAGAAACTACCATGGAAGAGAGAAAAATAATCATTAACTTACATAATGAATGCAAAAGTCTTTCAGAAATCTCACGAATCATTAATAGACCACGATCTACAATTCAAGGAATAATTGATCGATGTGGATCACGGAAAACACTAAGAAATAAAGCCAGAAGGGGATGTCCACAGAAGATTAGTGAATATACTGGACGAATTCTTATCCGCACAGTTAAGAAAAATCCCAAACTAAGTGCGTGTAAAATCGCTGAGGAGCTGAACAATTATCTGAACTGCAATGTCTCAACTAGTACTATTAGGAATTTCTTACGAAAGCATGGATACCATGGCAGAGTAGCACGTAGAAAATATTTCCTAAACGAACGAAATAGGAAGAAAAGATTAGAGTTTGCGAAAACCTACAGAAGTACGTGCATAGATTATTGGAATCGCGTCACCTTTACAGATGAAAGCAAATTTACTATCTTTGGCTCGGACGGACGCTGTACTGTATGGAAGCAAAAAAATCAAGAGTACGAAGTTCAAAACTTACAGCCTACGATAAAGCATGGTGGTGGTTCCATATGTGTTTGGGGTTGCATGAGTGGTGCTGGTGTTGAGACATTACACATTATAGATGGGATAATGGACCACCATATGTATATTAATATTTTAAAAACCCACCTTCACATTAATGCAGAAAAAATGGGAATTAGAAATAATTTTGTCTTCATGCAAGACAATGACCCTAAGCATACTGCTTATAATACAAGGATGTGGATACTATATACATATAACACTATTATAATACGCCATCGTATTTAAAAACGCCGCCACAATCACCAGACATTAATCTGATTGAGCATTTGTGGGACTATTTAGAAAGAAAAATACGAAAATATGATATTTCATCTAAAGAAGCTTTAAGAACTGCAATAATAGAGGAATGGTATACAATTACACCAGATATAACGTCTAATTTGGTTCGTTCAATGCCAAGGAGGTGTGAAGCTATTGTACAATCGAAAGGAAATCCCACAAAATATTAATTTAATAAATAATCTTCTTTATGTTTAAAAAAAGACTGCTGTACAAATACTTTTTACGCGGGTATTTCTGCCAATTATGTAACTTTGCTGAATATTTTCGTAAAGTACGGCAAAAGTTTCTTCTGAACTAACTCACTGTACGAATACTTTTTACACTCAATTTACGTTCCACAGTGAAGCTGCCAATTTCTCCAAGTCTTTTACTAAGCTTTTGAAACAGACGACGTGTTGGTTGAATTCGGTCTGGATATTTTTCGGCATACAAACTTTTCGCTTTCATAGAATTACAGTTGCATGCTCCATAAACGAGAATCATATCTCGCATTTCACTATTGGTAAATCTCATCGTTACGAAGCTAATTACTAAGTTTAATTGTACGGGGAAGTTACTTGTACACACTTAATTCACGTAGCAGTAACTTTGAGCTGAATACCTAACGATTGTCGCAGAAATTAAGATACGCTTCCAATGATACAATGTAAACAATTAGGCAAGGTCAATGTCGTCAATGGTGTTCGCGAACGACGACATTGACCTTGCCTAATTGTTTACATTGTATCATTGGAAGCGTATCTAAATTTCTGCGACAATCGTCAGATATTCAGCTCAAAGTTACTGCTACGTGAATTAAGTGGTAAGTGCTGTACGGATTTTACACTTACGAAAGTTTATCATCATTCACTGAACAATATTTCAGTAATTATTAGTTTTTAGACCCGTACACCCTAATAAACTTTTACTCAGCATTCAACACCCTTTCTAATGGCAGGGTCAAATTTTACCCGTTACAATAAAAAAACTCAAGGTGACCTTCATATCTCGTTAAAAAAAGGAAATAGCAACAAACTAATTACTATATCATATAGCCCTTTCGATACCATACAAGTTTTGTTTGAAACATTTTTTCCTATAACAAACCGTTCACAAGTAATTTAGGTGGCACACTTAGCAGAATCATCATGTATATGTATCGTGACTTAAACTGAACAAATATACGACATACATCATGTACATAATTATTAAACTATGGATTTTTTTTGCAATTATAACATCAAAATGATTTGATTTGAACAGGAAAAAGCTATTAATAATTTTCTCGTCGATTGTTTTCGGGACTGAATCTGAAGAAGATGGTCCGTTAGCCGAATATGCATGAAATGTGCACACAATTTGCAAAACCATAAAAAAACAAACGTATCTCAAAAGAACGTATTCTGTGACATCAAGGGAAAAGGACACATTTGGTCTCGGCAAAATTCACAGACGTATAACTTCCGTATACAATATGTTTTCCTCGATTTTCGATTTTTCGAAACCAACGAAAAAATCGTAATATAAAACTGCACCAGATCAGTAATGTTTTAAAGAATATATGTGTCAGAAACAATAATATGTAAGATATTCTTCTAAGTATTCGCTGCGCTTCAAAATTGCTATATGTGCTATAAGTGACGCTCCTTTCTCGCGTTTACTACCTAACCAACGTCTGTCCTCTTGCCCGATGTAATTCCTTAAGTCACCGTTCTAAATCGTAGAGTGCGCTAAAAAACCACTGGTTTTGGGCCATGTCGGTATGGCAGATAATGTGACACGAAGTCCCATAAGGTGAGGAGTCTATTCTGTACCTCGTCTGTGGTCTACTCTACACTTTATCAATGGTACGACGTCGAGAATGTCGGTAATTGTCGGTAAGTACGATTTCTGAAGAAACAATCATGTAATAAGAATAATTTTTTTATATATATGGCATCAGTTTCATCCAAAAATTACATCTCTACTTTTATACACATCATTAGTCATATAGAAACTCAGCGGACATCATATACACTCACTTATTTGGATCTGTTTGATAATTAAAAAACTAATTACAATATCTTTCATTTTCAAGAAGATGCAGAATGTCTAAATCATATTCAGCTATAGCAATGTGCAATATATTTGACAGGGTGATATCTTTTAATTTAATGCGCTTCTTAATTTTCTTAATATTCGTAACCAAAAAGCTGCTTTTACAGATATTCATGGAAGCAAATATAAAATATATTTCCAAACCGTAGTTACATAATCTTTTATATTTTACCGAGGGTAACCATTTGAAAAAGTTTTCCCCTCTCTGTCTGTTTAATAGAAAATATGGATCTACGTATAATTTTGGATTCTCGCGAGTGGGCAAGTTTGATGTCATACAACGTGACGTGTGCGCTTTTTTATAAATCCCCGCAAGGACATAGTGTCCGAACGTATGGTATTGTAGGTCATAATTTCTGGTACATCGGTAAGTATGCGCTCTAATGGTAAATTTGTCGTCAGTTGAACACCACCACTGAACGGACTGTGGTTGACCTGCCTCATGCACGGCGGATAGTCGCGCTACAGGCAACTATAACTGAATTTCCATTAGATATTCTGGACCTTTTCGAAAATAAATAATGTTGTAATTAATTTTTTAATTATGAAACAGATCCGAATAAGTGAGTGTATATGATGTCCGGTGAGTTTCTATATGACAAATGGTATACAGTGAGTAACTTTAATATTTGAACACCATGGTAGTTCTCCTTTCTTTTGTTTACACAAGATATAAGTAGTACCATATTAGTCGAGACTAATTATAGAGAAAATGAATGCAATCATGAGTATTAAATGTATTATGAGATAATAAAACCATGTAATTTGTTTATTTAATTTTTATATTATCTTAGATGTTGTCTGTTAACTTCAGGAATGTCTAATTCGGTCGTTACAAAGATATACGAACACCTGTTAAATTACAAGCTCTATTTGAGCATAATGCGAGCTTTGTTTGTAAACACAGCAGGTCTTGCGATCGCACGATATCTCGGAGAATTAGGCCTGTTCGAATATTCAGCGAAGCAACAATATCTAATGAAAATAGGAGGCAAAAGTAAGAATACGCAGATTTAATATATACCAACTTGTAATTTTTCATCGTGAAAAGGGACGATCTTATCGGGAAATTGCGGCTTTATTAAAATTAAGCAAAAGCACGGTAGCGGATATTACTACACGGTATGTGCATGAAAATCGCATTGTTTCAATGCCATAAAAAGGTCGTCCAAAGAAACTAGACTCTGGTGACAAACGTGTAATCATGAGAAAAGTGAAATATATTTTCCGAATTGGTGCTCCAAAGTTGATCAGTGAGTTATTCTAAGAGGCAAAGAAGAAACTACATCTTCAGACTATTTGGTTTACAATTAAAGAAAACTGATGTAATGGGCGTGTAGTTCGAAAAATGCCCTACATTAACGAGGCATGCAAGAAGAGAGAAAGAAATTTCTTACTTTGCAAACAGCTTTCCAAGAACGAAACGTGGTGGAACGACGTTATATTTTCTGATGAAAGTGAATATAACATTTCTAGATAGGATGAAAGAGTTACGGTGTGACGTAGACTCAATGCGAATTTATACATAATAAGTACACACTCGATCATTAAACACAATGGAGGAAGCATAATGATGTGGGGCTGTATTTCGACTGCTGGCATCGGTGAATTAGTTTTTATCGAACATATTTAAGACAAAAATAGTATTTAGACATTTTAGCACATTGAGCGCCACGTGTGCCATAGGTGACCCATGTACCAGTTTTAATTTCGTCCAATAACTAATTACCGCAACAAAATTTTGAATTACATCTATGTTACAATGATAGTACAAAATAAGAAGTATATTATCAAATAAATAAATATTTATATATTCAACGATACATGTTAATAAAAAGGTGTTTCCGCGTGTCTGACTAGTTGCAGGGTTTTTCACTGCGGCGCTCAAGGTGTTGAAGAATAATTTGATCAAAGGTGCAAGGGGTATAGAAATTCGTGTTACGTTTAAATTTTATCAGGATAACGACCCAAAACGCAAGTCTCGTATCGTCCAGAAATATCTACTTTAAACTGCCCAAAAGTTTTGCATCCCCTCCTCAATTACCGAACTTGAACCCTCTTGACAATTTGTGGGTTGAACTACTGTGTATGTACGTTGCTAGAAAGATGTTTAACGGGTCGGCACAGGGGCAAGGGTATCGCTCGCACCGCCTTTGATGCTTCCGAAACCCACATATTCAGATTCTTCGTGGCACACGTTGACATAGTAGCAGAATACCCATATTGGAGAGGGGTACGCTCAAGGCCTACCGCGGAGACATGAAATATTAATGGTTAACATTCTGATTGTGAGATGCCTACGCTATTTCTTTAAAGTTCGCCGGATCACTCTATTCCGCGCAGTCTCGATGTGTCTCGTTCGCTCTCTTTGTCACACGGTGTTATATGATCCGATTAATAGATGTAATCGTTTCGACCAATAAAGAAAATGCATGTGCTCTGTTTTTATGATTGTGTTCGACTAGGGGAGCCTATTATGCTACAACCTAACAAACCCGCATTCCTTCCGCTTGCCGTCTTTCCAGCAACGCACAGTAGACCGCAAGATAAGGACGACATCGATAACGTCTATAAACGAATTAAAAATAGTGGTTGCATCATGACATCGAACAAAAAGCATACGCAGTAGAATATTAAATCTAACTTCATTACTATAAAATAAGAATAAAATGTTATGTTTCGACAAGTGTCCGAATATTTTTGTAACGGCCAAATAATGTTATGAGCCGAGGGCTGAGACCGGCTGCGAAGCCGAGGGATCGAATTTTTATTTAGAGTTTGTTACTCGCGGACGACCAGATGCTTATTTCATCACCGATAGCGACAGGATTTTGGATATCGTGTACGAACCGAAGCTTATTTCATCACCGGGAGCCACAGGATTGTTAGTAATTTGGCCTCGCGACTTCATATTTTCATTGCAATACACCCCGAGCGGTAGAGAGGTGCATCACTGTGAGTTCACCTTAAGTTGGAAATTGGGATATTGAATTGGCTTGTAAAATAAAAGTACTCTACGATACAAAAGATCAAGATGCATATATTGAAAGTACAAGTTAGTACTTTACAAGTGGTATAGTTTTGTGTTGTCGCGATAGCTAAATCTTACTCTACCAAGAGTAACCATTTCGCGCACTGAGTAATGCGGTGGTCGCGCTCAGAAGGAGTAGAATTTGAAATACTGCGTATCAGCAATCTTACGTACTGAATGGTTAAAGCGTTGCTCGAAAGGGACTCAAAGCCCATCTTGTTAATGATCTATCTCCAACAAGAACTACACTTAAAATGTACATCAGATCCCTTTAGGAGAGCTGGAGTAAACCATGTCGGAAGACTCCGTACGTAACAAACACATCTTGTACTTAAGAGGCACAATCTACTATGGTATAAAAACTAAAAAAGAATAAATTCATTTCCACCATTATTAGTCAAGATATAAAGCAAAGAAACGGAAACTACCATGGTATCCGAATATTAACGTTACTCACTGTAAATCAATGTAGAGATGTAATCTCTGGATAAAACGATGACTATCACACATACAAAATAATCATTGTCATTACGTAACTGTTTCTTAAGAAATCGTACTTAGTCATAGTCACCGACGTTCTCGACGTCGTACTCAGACCACAACCTATGTGAGGGGAATGGACGCAGAGTGAGAGTAGGCCGGAGCCAAGCCTCGTTCCGGATGATCATCTTTGATGTAGACGGTATTTTTGATCAAAGTAAATATTTGAACATTTTAAAACAAAATTTAAGAGAAAGTGCCACCACTATGAACGTTGAAAATATTTTTGAATGTTCTCAAGACAATTATCCTAATTAACACATGGTCACCCTTGCGTAGAGCATTTCCCATTTACCATCATCGAATTTAAATCCAATTGAAAAATTATAGGATCGCTCAAGTCGTAAAATTTGAAAAACACCAATCAGCACACAGAAAGAGTGAAAGCGACTATCAATATAAATATAAGAGGACACTATACCAGATTATACAGGATGGGGCACCTAAAACAGGCCACCTGAATAACTCGCGTGTTTCTAACGATAGCGAAAAATACATAAGACCAATCTTAGGTGCTCTTCTCACTTGCGACTCCGAAACTTCTTGGCACCATGATAGGCCCGTAGGCGATGAGAGCTTATTCATCCTTTTGATAATTACATTTCGCTATTAGATTTTGCTATTACATATTTACATCTGGTGTAAGTAATATATCTAAAGTGATTTTGAAACATAAAAACAGAAACGCAACTTCTTAAGTTATAAAAATTGTATGTCCGGGTATGTCCATGCTTTTTGCAGGAAATAATACTTGAAGGTGTGCAGAAACTGACTAAGAAGTAATTTTTTGCGGCTGGAAATCTCTGAGCAATGTTTTATACATTGTGTCTTGCATTCGGCGAACCTTGGTCAGGCACCGCTGCACGTACCCTGCAGCAGGGGTTGAAAACAGTTATGATATCGATTTCGGTCCTTGAAACAGTTATCCAGGACCGTTATTCTAAATAACTGTTATGAGGAACCGAAAATTCCTGTCGGTATTGGTTTCGATTACGGTCCTTATGTCGGTCCTAGGGCCGTTTTTTCCGGTTCTATACCGGGGCCCTGATATCGGTCCTAGGATTGTTTTTTATCAGTTTTACATAATAAAGGTTATATCGGGTTTTATATTAATTGTAGAATTGTTTTCATTAATTTCTATTCCTTTTATTGGTAAAAAAATATAAATATATACATATATATTCTTTTTAAGAGAAACATCAATGACCGTGGAGTATGGAGACTTTAAGAAAAATTTTTTTATGTTTTCCTCTATTTTTCTATCACCAGAAACAAGTGTAAATTATTATACATATTATTTTATACTTTATACAATACATATGTATGTATCCTTCTTTTGTGAAACAGAAGAACTTTATTTCTCTGTTCTTCCAACGCCGCCGCCGCGCCGTTGTGGCGATTTGCCGCAAACCGCTCGTCTGAAACCGGCTGAAAGAACATATTGTGCCGATTGGTGACATAGGGGCGATACCGATTGATGTCGCAACATTTTAAATTTTAAAGCAACGCAATGCGACGTCTCGACGATTGTAATACAAAATATGAAACAATTCAGAACCGATACGAGGACCGATATAGAACTGAAAAGAAACGGTCCTAAGACCGATATGAGGACCGATATAAGGACCGTAATCGAAATCGATATGGACAGAAAACTTCGGTCTCTTATAACAGTTATTTATAATAACGCTCCTCCATAACTGTTTTAGTTAGAACCGATATATAACAGTTATTAACTGTTATTTTCGGGACCGTTTCAAGCTCTGCCCTGCAGATACCTGCAGTATTTTCTGTATGAGCTTCTACGACACCTTTACGAAATATTTGAATACCTAAATGATGTGTAATCATTAAGGCATTATTATTAATACTGTTATTAGTTCGACTAAACTTACTTAGCTCAAATGGTTTACAATCCGGTTGGTCCTCATATTTACGGAACACGTATACTGGTAATTAAAAAATCTTTTGCTTAGGAAATTTGGCATTTATTATGATTGAGATTCTTTTTACGATCAAGTTGTAAAATACGTTGCCGTAAATAAGGTCGAATGAATGAAATTAAATTTTTGCTATCGACTATGGGTTCAGTGTATGGTATAAATGGCGTTGTTCTTAATTGTTCAGTAATTGTAAGTCGGTTTCGCATCGACTATACAGAGTGCTCACGCTATTACTAGCCCGTGTTTTTCTTGCAAATAATAAATATTAGAAAAAAATGAAAGAGGAAAAAGTATGTATGACTATATAAAACAATGACGCAAGGCGAGTTCTAACAAGAGATATATTTGAGGTCCGTTCAATCCAGCGGTTCGGAATAGAATGCCTTGACTTTTCCTAAACCGCTTCCGCCACTTTGTTCGCACGATACTTAGGCCCGGGGTTGAATTTTGAAGGGCCCAAGGGGGTGGTGTTACGAGACAAACTCCAGATGCCTTCGTCCTTGGTCTTAGTCACGTTGCTTAGGCTACGTTACAGCATGTGACGTCTTACAAGTAGTACTGTTTTTTGCAAGCAACGTAATGGCGTATGTATTTTTTTTGTGTTTGCACTATTTTTTTAGAAATGAAGGTGACCCTCAAGTTTCTAAATCGATTTTGTATCTTGTAATGAGAACTTCAGCTCTCTCTCCTCTGATTCTGCGTGCCAATTTAATGACTTTCGGCATAATAGTAACACGTTTTGCGTGGATGGCACACAAGTTCGTGTCTTCGAAGAGACCTACGAGGTAGGCCTCGCTAGCTTCCTGAAGGGCCATGACGGCAGAGCTTTGGAAGCGCCAATCGGTCTTGAAGTCTTGAGCGATCTCACGAACGAGTCGTTGGAAAGGCATGGAATGGTATATATTTTTTTATATCATATGAAAGCGTGTGTCAAGACAAATTGATTCGTATACGACACGATGACCTTCAAGATCATACAAGGTCAGAAATGGAAGAAACATTTTGAATATTTCGTACGAATGTGTTTGCAAGTATTCTTTATTGACGAGGCTACAGTAAATGTTCAATATGACTTCCTTGTCATGAATGCATGTTTCGATTCTATTAATTACATTCTTGGCAGCTTCTTCTAATGTTGTTCGAGATATTAATGCACATGCTTAGGTTATTTTGCTTTTCAAGTCGTTTACATCTCTGGACGGTGTATTGTAAACGATATCTTTAATAGTAGCCCATAAAAAGAAATCCAAGGATGATAAATCTGGAGATCTCGGAGGCCACTTGACAGGTCCGTATGTTCCAATCCATCTCTCCTTAAACATGTCGTTAAGATAATTTATCACGAATCTGCTATTATGTGGTGGGACTCCATCTTGTTGGAAGTACATACATATCTTGCGTAATGGACAGTGGCAGATATTTCCAATTCTAAATAGCGTATTTAGCAACTCTAAATATCTTTACACATTTAATGCTCCATTATAAAAATAAGGTCCTAATAGCACAGTGTTAATTATGCCACACCATACATTTACACGAAATTGCACTTGAAAGTTTGTTTCTCTTCTCACTGTTGAGGTTTTACTGCACCATATGTGAGAATTGTGAGTGTTGGACATCATATTGTTATCGAAGCTCCATTCGTCAGTCCAAAGAATTTTATTATAAAAATTACAGTCGTTCCTGTTATTCATAAGTAACCAATCGCAAAATTCAGTACGCCGCGGTAAATCACTTTCTTGTAGCCCTTATACTCTATGGTATTTAAAAGGTTTATAATTATGTGATTTTGAAATGTTATGAGTTGAGCCAACTGAAATGCCACACGCGGAAGCTGCTACTTTTCGTACTGAAGTTGTCGGCTTTCTTCAAAATGCAAGAGGACTTCTAACTTTTTATCTTCCGAAAGAAGAGATTTCCGATGATGACACTTATTTTGCAAAGACCCTGTTTCCTTCAAACGCATTGCAAGCAAAACAAACTGATTTTCATTTGGTTGCACTCTATCCGGATATTCTTCTCGGAATTTCAATTTACTTTGTCTTTTATTTCCATTGCACTCCTAATAAATGCGTACCATACCCGCCTGCTCGTCTACCGAATATCGATACATTGCTATACGATATCATTAAACGGTTTACAAAGTAATACTGAAATTGTCTCGACATAGTGGAAACAGAAGTAAATACTCTGACAGTGAATGACAACATCATCTAATTCGTATCAATAAGAAATACTTGTACTGTTCCTCCGCGAGAAAAAGGCGAGGTAAAGTGTTTGCGTTCTCACTCTAACATATTTGTACAAAATATTCAAAATGTTTCTTCCATTTCTGACTTTGTATGACCTTGAAGGTTATTGTGTTGTATACAAATGAATTCGTCTTGACACACGCTTTCATGATATAAAAAAACATATAGCATTCCATTTAAAAAATTGAAAGTCACCTTCATTTCTAAAAAAAATAATGCAAACGCAACAAAATTACATACGCCATTACGTTGCTTGTAAAAAACAGTACTACTTTTTCCTCTTTCTTTTTTTTCTAATATTTACTATTTGCAAGAAAAACGCTGGCTAGTAACAGCGTGAACACCCTGTATTTGGGAAATTTGATATTTTTTTTATAAAACATTAAACATGACATTTAAAAAGTAATTCTGTATAACACATTCAATATATAACGTACAGAAAAAATTCAAGAGTTTTGCCAACTTTTCCGGCTTTCTGAACTACTGGTTCTGTCGCGCGCGACTGTCTGCACGCAAGTATGACACGTATATACCAGGGTTGGGCACTTCTTATTTGAAATGGAAATAACAAATAAAAAGGACAAATAATAACTCTAAATAAAATAACAAATAAGTTTATTTGAAAATAAGGATGTATGGTAATAGGTTCCAAAATATTATTTCCAAATGATTTATTTTCCAAATACAGTAAAAGTTGGATGACTGCTCGAAAATTGGGACAAAGGCGGGCAGTTATGCAGTAGGAGAATCGATTCTAATTATAGACACGGCTCGAGCCGAGGTTCGGTTTGTTGACAAACGTATAGAAGGATAGTGAGTAAAGAAAACGAGGTCCGAGACACAAAAGAATGCGAAAACTACGTATCGGTGAGACAATACAAATGCAAACATAAAACTTTTTTAATTTTGATTTTTTTCTTAAATTAAACTTTTATTAACGTATTGATGAGGTTTTTCTGGTTAAAATCAGACCAAATACGATATAATTTCATGCATATTTGGCCTATAATTTAAACCTACAACGTGGCACACGTAATCAATATCAATAAGTAAATATAGTTCAAATTATACCGTGTTTGGTCTCATTTTAACCAGAAAAACTTCACAAATACGTTAGTAAAAATTTAATTTAAAAAAATCAAAATTAAAAAAGTTTTATGTTTGCATTAGTATTGTCGTAATGACATTCGAGGTAAAATCACGTTACACTACTCGTCCGGCGAACTTCTCGGTGCGCCAAGGGAAACCCCTCCCCTCGTGGTGGGGATGACTAGCGGGCAGTTACGTTGTAGATCGATGCGGGCAGTTATCCAACTTTTACTGTATTTGGTTATTTCAAATAGTATTACAAAGTAATAAAATAACAGTTAATCAGCATATAAACACTGCAGTAAAAGTAAACACTCACAATAATACACTATGTCGGAAGTCTGTGGTTTTAGAATGGAAGTTCCACGGACTAGTCACAAGTGAAAATAGGGCCTTACATGGTTTCGAGGGAGACGTAATCTGATCTGAATAACTTTTTTGCAGTTGGCGACGCAGAGGAGATATGAAGGTCGACTTGGTTTTTTTACTTATCTTATAATACAGCGTTTTAAAGCGCGTATAATTACCTATGATTCAAGTGCATTCAAAGTAGTTGAAAGTCAAGTACAACGAATAACACTTTACATCAAGGAATCGATCGAACATTTTCGTGTCTTTTCTAGTTCCTGGTATATCAGTCTTGTAATCGCAATAAGTAAGGATTCTGGAATGTAAACAAATACTAAATCACATTGTACGCTTCATATTTATCTGTATTCATGAATACTATCATTAGTTTACGATATGCTATCCCCCAGAGTGCGACTTTATAATAATATTCGAATTTCCAACATGGGTTACACGAAAGTGGAGAGATGTAATATGATTCTTATCTATGGCAAATGTCGTCAAATGATAAGGGAAGCAGTATGCTTGTATGCTAACAGATTTCCCGACCGTGTCGATCCCTCAAAGTCTGTTTTCAAACATGGTAAAAACTTGGAAACCGGAAGCTTGGATCAGAAGAGACACCAGAAATTTAAGGAAATTTAAGAACGCCACAAATGAAAGAAACGTGACAAACATTTTGGCAGCCGTAGCACGGGATCTACATGTGAGTTCCAGACAGCTTGAACGTGAAAGTGGGATGATCAGAGAAGCATTTTGCGTATACTCCATTTTAATGACTTTTATCCATTCCATATTTCACTCTATCAACAATTACATGGCAATGATTTTCAAAATCGCGTAGGGTTCTGCGAATGAGGTCTACAGAACCTGCAAAATGATGGCATGTTTTTAACAAGAATTTTGTTTACGGATGAAGCCTCAATTACAAATCATGGACAAGTAAATCTACGCAACATGTACTGGTCAGTAGAAAATCTCTGGTGGCTGAGAGAAGTGGACAAACTGAAGCTTTGGTCTGTAAACGTCTGCTGCGGACTACCTGATAACAAAATAATTCATCTCTATTTTTTTGGTTAAAATTTAATACATGCGCAAGTATGCAGAAATTCAAACAGACGTTTTTCCCACAATTGCTAGAAGACGTCCTATTGGGCATACGATAATCCAGGTGGTTCCAGCAAGACGGATGTCCTGCTCATTCTGCACGGACTGTTACTGAGATTCTTAACCGGAACTTCGGAGATCATTGGATTGGCCGGTTAGGAACTTACAAATGGCCTGCACATTAAAATGAGAACATTAAAATAACAAGCATACCACCAGCTATCAACAACTCGGAAAAACCTGAAAGACCGTATAGGAACAGCTTGCTCCGCGATTAACCCAAATGAGATTCAACGTGCCATGTTTTCTGTATCAAAACGCGTTAGAATATGCATCGATGGTCAACGTTAGCATTTTGAACACTTGGCTTACCAGTGCGTGTGTAAATAAGCAAATCACCGTCCGATCGGTTTCCTGATATAAAGTGCTTTTCATCGTACTTGATGTGCTCTTCAACGAGCTTGAATGACCTTGAACCATAGGTCATTCTGCGCGCCTTAACACGCTCTCTTAGAAGGTAAGTAAAAAAAACATATCATTCGATCTACAAAACAAACTTGACCTTCATATCTCCTCGGCACCTCCACCTACAAAAATACTGTTAAGATCAGATTACGTCCCCTTCGAAACAATGTAAGATTGGTCTTATGTATTTGTCGCTATCGTCAAAAACAAGCGAATTATTCAGGTGGCCTGTTTTAGATGCCCCACCCTGTATACAATAGGGTAATGAAGCTAATGGATTGCAGCACGTAACTGAGCAAAAGTCTATCTATCTACATACTAATAAATCGGTAATTTTTGTAATGTATGTGTATATTTTATAGAAAACTACTATAGTTTTTATAAATAAATACAATTTGTATTGTTATCAATTCGAATAAGTGTTTTAACATACCAAGAACAATAAATTCATTAGAACACTTATGGAGAAATATATAGGACAATAATTTTTTAAGTATATAACTCCGCGTTCCAATATTAATTCGAGTCATTGCAGGTAAAAACAGAATGAGACTTTTTAACAATTCGCAGCATGCATTGATTTTTTACAAAATATTTCCAAACTGAACGCATCTTTTTGAAATAGCTTTTGCAGCGAAGAATTCATGAAATTGGCAATAACTTTTTATCGAATGAAAAAATAAAAGTTTAATTTTGAATACTGGTACAAAATGCAAGTTACGCATTGATATACATTAAGGTTACTTTTTCCCAGCCGCGTATAACAACCATGCCAAATACTCGGCTCCTGTTTTGATAAAAAATCTTTTTTCGCACGCTCGCAGACAGCCGTCATCGTCTATCTCTTTCATTTTTATCACACACACTTTCCGCGACACAAGGCTACAACGATGAGGATAGTACAGTGTTTAATGCAAATATACCAATCATCTGAAATTTTAATGTGCAGCATAACCTTGAACAACGCGTGGATTGAGGACACCAACTCTCGCGTACTAGAAAATTCGCGTAAAGTTTTTGACTCACCAAAAACTCAACTACAACAGCCTACTGTTGACCGGAAGTCTTATTTTGTATGCTATATGTGTTATTACTAGACTGCGGAAGTTTATGCAGTTATGATATGCAGTGGATATGCAGAACATATGCAAGATATACGCAAAGTATATGCAAGTTACATTTGATAAATACGCATTTGCGTAGGGACTAAAAAATTTGTACAATTGTATATGTGCATTACACAAACTGTTATAAAAAATAATTGTTATACATATCGTATTATACCATTAAATTATTAAATTTTTTAATATACAAAACACAATATGACATGAATATTAAACTTTTAAACATGATCGCAACTATACTATTAAACTCTATTAAACTTTTTAATTATTATACTACTAAACTGTATTACCATTACACTATTGTACTATATGTACTTATACAGGGTGTTTCTTTAAGCTGGAAACGGTGGCATATCTTATGAGGAAATGAAGTTATCAAAAAAATGTTTTTCCAAAACTTGTTTGATACAAGGGAGACATGACGTGGTATGATTGTCGCCAAGCAGTCGCTCCTTGCAAGAAAAATGATCAATTCGCGAGATATTTAAATTAATTAATTATTGACCATATGCGGACGCTGCGTGCGGCCGAGTTGCAGTAGTACACACTGAACTAATCATTTTTCGACCATGTTACCCTAATACTTTTTTACGTAGAATAACGAGAGGATTTGATGTATGTAAATGAAAAAGGTTTCCATTTAAAAAAATAATGCAATTGCAAACTGCACATACATTACTGGATTTGCGAAAAAAATATGCTCGTGAATATATTGTCAACCTTGAACCATTCATCTTCTTCCTCTAACATTTTTTTTTCTAATTTCAACCAAAAAAAGATGACTTGTTACAGTTGCGTGAATCATCCTTATACCGCACGACTCGGTCGGTCAAGTCGGTGTGTTTCGACGCAGCGTTACATTCAATTAATTTTCATATGGCCAATTTTAAAGTGCCGTATTTTTTCAAATTGGTCCATAAAAAGGACAAATAAGACTATATCCTCATTTTTTTTTTCAATTTTTTCAATATTCCCCTGCTATTATAAAATTGCATTTGTTAAAAACAATTGCAAAATAAATGGTTAAAAAAATTTTTTTTAAACCGAAATAATTTTTATTAAGTACTTTTATGTCTCCACTGTAAGCACCCAAAAGCTTATTTTTATCAGTTTGTTAGTTCAACAGCTATAATTTATTGAAAAAAGGTTAACACTATACTTCAAATAGCTGTAAAATCAACAATTTCGAAAATTTTGAAAAATCCTTCGAGATACGTTTATATACCACTAAAGACTACAACGTATCCAAATTAGAGCAAAATCCGAAAACCCTATGTGGAGTTTTGCTGTATCAATAGGGTGTGTCCTGTAGCAAATAAATTTAGTAATAGGTTGGATTTCTTTAAGGAATCATACACAACCTTTATAAACCATGTTTTCAATGCTCTTAATCAATTGTAATATTATGTACATATTCTTTTCTGGCTTCTGCGACAATTATACTTATTTTATACTTATTGTATACTCAAAGGGTAATACCCGTTTAATAAATTTCATTTCATTTCGTCATTTCATCATACATGTTTTTTCTGTAGGTGGAGTAGTGGGGGAGACTTCAAGGCCAAATTAATTTTTTTAAAATGGATCCTATATTTTTTTATTCATAATATGATAGCGTTTTTTGAGACGAATTCAACGATCTACTAGATGAGGTTATTCAGTGTAGTAGAAAGTCATAAATTAAGCCTTTGATTGCGGACTACTTGAAAGCGAGGGGTACTCTGCGTGTGGCCGAGCTGCAGTAGTACGTATCGAGCCATTACGCTGAACGCCTATAGGCGTCGACAGTACGGGGAGCAGCTTTGTCAAGCACCTTTAGGCGAAAATTGCGGCCAAAGGGTTAATGTTGTAGCGGCACTTCCCGACCTCGCCAGCAGAGGGATCAGCGGCGCACAGACTTTCCCGCAAGTCCACGACCATCCTGCGCTCTGTATATATACACCTACGACCTGACCCTCACTATCCCGCGTCTAAGGCACGGGCCTGCTAGGTAGCCTTACTGACGAGTCCACTAGCAGGCCCCGGACGAAACGCTCTATCCTTTTTCCTCCTTCCTTTCTTTCCGGAATTCCCGGCGCAGTTCAACCGCCTCAATTGGTGACCCCGAGTTTGAACAACAACGCAGCCGAACAACGAGGAGGAACAACAGAAGCAGAGCGGAGCCAACAAGCGTCATCAGGCAGCATCTCGAACGACGAGACTTTCATCGGGGACATTAGATTTCGTAACCCCTCTCCTAGGGTGGCCATCCGACGACAAGACGACCGCACGATCCCTTCCGATCGCAACGACCGACGCCTACAGCACAGCACGGTCACGTTGGGATACAGCGGCACGCAGCTAAAGACGAAGCTGCCTCGTGGCCATTCTAGGACAGCAGAGTATACGGCTGCATCTCGGCTTGAGCACGCGCTCGCCACGAGATATAAGCAGTTTCACGGTCCCACCGAAACGCCTGAGAACAACGACGACGACGCTCCACGCAGAAGACGCACGAGACGGACTCCATCATCTTTGAATATCGTTCATCACTGGCAGGGGGGTGATGTAGCGGCACTTCCCGACCTCGCCAGCAGAGGGATCAGCGGCGCACAGACTTTCCCGCAAGTCCACGACCATCCTGCGCTCTGTATATATACACCTACGACCTGACCCTCACTATCCCGCGTCTAAGGCACGGGCCTGCTAGGTAGCCTTACTGACGAGTCCACTAGCAGGCCCCGGACGAAACGCTCTATCCTCTTTCCTCCTTCCTTTCTTTTCCGAAATCCCTGCGCAGCTCCACCGCTTCAATGTAATCTCATGTAGTCGGGTCAACGCAATGGTAGTCGCTGCCACAAAATCGGTATCAAAAAAAAAAGTTATTTAGTTTACAGTGATGAAATTGAGCAAGTTCTAACAAAGACGCGGGCTAATTTGTAAAGAAATTCTGTATATGCAATAAATATAAAGAATATGCAAAATATATGCAGAATGTGCAAGATATATGCAGAATATGCAAGATATATGCAATATGCAAAATAAAAAAATATATTTTTGAAATCCTCCAATGGCGAAACGCATTTCTGTGAAAGTCCCATTTGTTTAATCCATTTCCCTAAAATATGCATTTGCATAAACTTCCGCAGTCTAGTTATTACTGTATTCTTACAGTAAAGTAAGTTAAAGAAAAGAAAATGTTTTTAAAAATTTAATAAGGAAGAGAAACTAAGAGGTCCTATTTCGTCTTTTGTTGATAAACGACACCGCTGATGACGACCATAATTTACGGCTTATGGGTATCGCGTGCCCTCTCGCTCTTTCTCAACCCTCTCACACCCCGCGATAGAGAATAAAGGCAAGCTGAATAGACTGATTTGAAATAAGCACTTGACCGGCCTCGAAATTTTTGAAGAAAAAATTCGCATATAAGCAAAGCCGCGTTGGTCGAAGCTCAACTGTATTGTTCTTTCAGTAAATATTTGTATTTCGAGTAAATAGCCTTCTCGTATTGATGTTCATACATCGTTAAGAAAATGGATTGCAATGAAAGGGTATAGCCGGAAAAGGGTGTCAAATGTGCCCTTAGATCAAATTTAATTTGCGATGGACCATTCGATAGCATACCAAAAGAAACCATCTTACACAAATTTTCAACCCTCTATCTCGACGGGGGGGAGTAACTAGAAAAATTCGGGTTACCAGGTTTTGCATTATTTTCTCTATTTAATCGCATGCGAAAATTCTGAAAAAAATGTAGCATATTCTGTATATCGTGATGTATATTAGGGAATTTTTTTCAATTTTTTCGTTGCAGATTCTAGCTGTCAAAAATTAAAAACGTTCAAAAAATGCATATTTCGTATTGAAGTTTTAAAGACACCACATTTATATTTTTACGGTAAGGACATCTTATCATAACTATCATCCTCAAATTTTTTCAGATTTTTCGGTGAGATGTGCCGTAGTTAAAAAAATTGAAATCCGATTTTCTTCAGGTATCTCGCATGAAAAAGTACCTTTTACTTTGAATTGTTATATTTTCTTTATTGGATGGGTATATTAAGCGATATTAAACGTTGCTATATTCAGAAAACCAGTACATAAGTTTCTGTTAAAGAAATAAAATTTACTTAATCCATTGAAACTATGCCGCGTGCATTATATTCCAACTACATAGTTAACACGCTTTTAAGAGCGTCGTTGGTGTATTGGTTATGTGTCCAACTGTGGAACCCCTACAAACTTTTTGATGCAGGTTCGATCCCCGCCCAGACTTATTAAAATCGAAAAAATATACCCCATACATTGTTAATAGGGTTTAAGACAGGCAAGCGCACTATTCAGTTTAACCCTTTCGCTACTGCGACTATAGTTGTTCTCCATGTAATGATCTTTGGATACTACACTCGCTAAAAGAAAAAAATTGCATGATCACCCAACTTATAATTAGGCGTCATGGGTTTTTAAATTAAATTATGTATTTAAATTTCACTTTGTTCTTTGTACTGAGAAAATATATGGCCCATACGACTCTATCGTATTGTTGGTTTTTGGCCAGACGCTGCCGTAATGAAAGGGTAAAAAAAGGGATATTACTTCCATCGAATAAAAGCCGACTTTAAGCACTAATATGAACTGTTGTGTTATCTTGTGTAATCATAAGTCCTTCCTCTACAATTTCTTTTCAATACTTCGTGCTTTTCATTTTGTTTGAAGTAAATAGTCACCAAAGAGTTTCCATACGAGCAAAACCAATCATGACTGATTAATTCATCGCTGTAACTGCGCTTTAAAAACAATCTTTTTATATCCATCACTACTGACTAAATTAAATGTTTCATTGCAGAAGATGATTTAACATTAATGATATGCAGAAACGTGTTATATAAATACATTTGCATTTCCTGTAATGTGTAAGAAGTCATTAAATACTCCTACTTTTTATTTGCTCTTTTCAGGAAACGTCAGTTTTCCTTGTTTATGCGCATTGTTTTTGCACTGAAGTCGTCTTGCATCTTATATCATGAAAACTCACAAAGTACAATAGTCCAATAAACGGTACTTTTAAAAATACTTACATTTTGCTCGTTTTTAAGAAGTATAAAGACCGTAGCACTGAAAACTGCGCAAAGTTCATAATATTAAACTTGTGGAAAAAAAATGTTGAGGTACCCAAGACGTTTCTTTTTGCCATAATTCCGACTTGTAGTCACAAAATCCGCAATAGCATACTTCGAAAGACTGTTTCTTTGCAATGTATTCATATTTCTTGTCTTCAACTAAAGGTTCAAGAAGTCTTTGCTACTTCAGAAAATGGTATCCCTCAAAGCATTTCAGTAAAATATTGTCATAAAAGTCACTACTAATTAGTCACGCCAAAATAAAGAAACAAAAAAGGAAAAGAAATCATTACATTGTTGAGAACATCCCAGAATAGTTATTGATTGATATACGTACTTATGAAAAACTTAGAAATCACTGTATTTGTGATCAAACTTGCAAGGAGAGACTGCGGATGGCGCACCTGGTATTTTTTTCAAAATGGTCATTATTTACGAAGTTATTTACTTAATAAATTTTTGGGCAGTTCCTAATTTTTCAAGCACGTTATCATTCAAACATCAAGTCGAACGACTGTAGTAGTTACTCAATACTTCAAAAATTATATTTCATTATTCTGGTGTTTTGGAGAAAAAAATATTCGAAACTAATAGGAAAAATGTGTACTACCATTATCATTCTGACATACATGTAACGAATAAGTGACTTTAATAAAGTATAATTTTTAAAATACAATTTGCATGCTCTGGGGCTATTGAAGAAAAATATTTCTGATTCCCAGGAAAAATGTTTTTTTAAAGACACAAAAATAAGTATCGGACGTAGCAGGATTCGGACTCACGACCATAGACGGGATTATTGAGCAACTACATATATACCATAGTCGTTCGACCTGATGTTTGAATGGTAACATGTTCGGAAAATTAGGAACTGCTCAAATATTTATTGATAAATAACTCTGTAAATAATGATCATTTTGAAGACACCTTTTAGAATTTTATTCACGTACAATGGAACTACAACATCACAGTGACAGATTACAGTGCACAGACACTCCTTGTTAAAATCCATGTCAAATTACTGAAATTTTTTCAAATTTATTTTCTAGGTATTACACGTCAGTACCAGAAAAACATTTACTACAACTTTGTTGGAAACTCGAGACATTCTAATTTTATAAACTTTTTAACACCCACTGTATCCGCGCACTGTATCTTGTGTACATGCGATGCATGAGCCTGGACAAAAAATAACCTTGAGAGGCCAAATTTTGGTTTCCCTGCAATAGTATGCACAATAGTACATGACACTAGAACATAAATCTAAAGATCAAATAGTGGCATATCGACACATTTTTGGTATGTTTTTCGACTAGGGCACTAACATTTTACAAGAAATAGTTTTTTAGTAATTAACAAACGTTGCAGTGCTGAAAAAATTCGTGAATACTTCTCGAAAATTCGTGATGGCAAACTTTGCGCAATTTCATATGTAATGGTGCATAACTGTTGTATGTACATATTAAAATATTAACAAAATACAAGTATACAACACAAAAAACTAATTCTATCGAATTAGAATTTATGAATATGCAATAATAATAAAAACTAATTTTTAAATATAATGTATAGATTATTATTAAAAATATACCTTGTATGTCATACATAGAATTTATATTTTGTTGTAAACCTATTTAATTATAAAGATGTCCTGAAATTTAGAAATATTAATGAAGAATACTGATGCACACTTTGAAATCAGTCAAATAAGTGAAATCTGTAATTACATGAGATACTTCGTTTTAAACAAATATGAACATGTTCTTTATTTCTATGTTCATTCAGATTACAAAAAGAGTACACATTGGCACCTAAATATATGTATGTGAATATTTTCAAAGGAAAATATACGTTCCTTTAATTGAACTTTTGTATAAATAAAGGAAATATATGACAAATGATATGCACATTAATTGGAAAATAATAAAATCATTAATATTTTGCATTAAATATTAAGTTTATAATATATGTATAGTTGTATTGAAAAAAACATACGTACATCAATTTCAGAAAACAGACATTAGACTTGTCAGTAATAGCACGTGGTCTTGTGACGTGAGAAAGCTTCCATGCTAGACTTAAGCATATGTATACATATATACACATAGGTCATATATACGCGACAGAAAAAGCAACATACAAATAAGAATGTACCGTTCATAATTTCTGATGTCCTTTTTACCACAGTCTTTGGTTAATTAAAAGATTATGTGATTTAATGAAAGCATTTGATATTCACTCTAATGTCCTTCGGAAATATATGATCGTTTTGAATCTCCGAAATTATAACAAATTTAAACTTGACACTATTCAATACAGACGATGATCTCTTTTGATTAATTCACTGTATAAAAAATATCATCAATGTTAATGTCAAGCATAAAACAGAGACTGTTGCCAATTCGGTTACAATCCAGAATTAATACAAATGTTTAAAAAAAAATAGAGAAAAGTATGTTCAACGAAATTCTTGTATCCGGGTTCAGAGACAAGTGAACCCTCAGCTTATTACGCTGGGCGATCGTTACCGGTCGCAGGAAGAAAAAAGGGTAGAAACGCGTGTACAAGCATCGTCAATAACTTGCGGCGTGCGACGACTAGTCAATGAATCTTACCTGAAAGTCGCAGTGGATAATTTCGGCGTCGTCTAAAAGTCGAATAGTGGCGCGATGCACCACTGTAACGTCACTCTTGCTGCCAAATTTCAACATTTCTGCCCTCAAGTCGCCACCCGAATTATCCCCCTGGCCTTCATCGTCCCCTGCCCCACAACACCACACACTGCCCGTTGATTACACTCGATTCACGCCGTCGTTATCATAGACGGTGACAGTTGTCGGTAACACACAACTTTCCTGCAAATTTTTTGACAAGTTGACAATGCACAATGGTACGCCACCATGGACAACGAAACATCACCGTAGCAGAACACCAGGCTCTCTGTCAACCGGTCCCGTCTACTGCCTCGACGTTACAACGATGCCATGTTTTCGACGCAACGCATCAAACGCGATGTTGCCATTCAAGAATAGACTATGTAGTTACGTAATGCGATTGGTTCATGCTTTGAATCATAGCGGGAATTTTCAAATCTGTTTGAAATTTTCATTCGAATTTGTGTGTAACCTTTCAGTTGTATTTATGTACAATTATCCTTACATTCATAATAACCATTAAGAGAGAAAATGTAATAAAATATATGTGCTAAAATTTATATTACTATATTATAATCCAATTGTTTTGCATCCCGAGTTGTGTTACAATTATCCTGATTTTCGTAGTAAACATTTTTAAAAATCCCTATATATCGTGAAAGCTACAGAACCTTATGACATAATAAATCGTTATAAATGAAAAAAGCATAATAAATTTTTAATTCGCGTTTGAATCATCTTAAAAAAACTTTGCATGCGTATTAGGTAAACGAAGAATGTACAAGTTGCAATCAAAGGTCTCTGTCATCAACTGCGTTAATTTTAATTAAATTCCCATTAAAATGCACCAGCGTTGAATAAAACAGACCTTTTCTTCTCTCCAGTAATATTGCGGTTCCTTGGAGTATCGGGAACAGGTTACAGATGGCGCTGAACGACAAATGACGTACATAAAAAGTAATAAAATGGAAGTGGTGGGGAAGACCCCGGGGCATTGAACAAAGGTTGACTGCGTCGGATGAGGAGCCGGCGACGCATTCACGATTCAAACATGGCAGCGGCTACCAGCGTTGTCGTGCTCGACAGAGGCAATAATACCACCTGCACGATTAATTTACACGGTGTGTGCGTGCGTGCAGATTTCTACAAACTACCAGATCTGCGAGTTGGTTATCAATTTTCATCAAGATACCCCTAAAATAACGCGTACAAACACACTAACCTAGCATTTTTGTGTGATTCGTCTTTATCATGAAAGGCTATGTTCCACATCATCGACTATGATAAAAAAATGTTAAAGAAATAATAATAAATTAGTATTAGAAACGGAACGGATATTTTGACATGGATAATTAGATACTGCTCCCAGATCTGGTTCGTGATTCTGAAATACGTTCGACAAGATAAAGTGTGTGCGCGCCTTTACTCAAGCCTAACCTCCAGTTTTTGTGCAGTTCTCATATGTGTATTTGCGGGTTCATATGTATCAGTAAATTGAAGTTTTGTCATTTTGCTAGTAATATATGATGGATTATTTTTAGGAATACTTCTCCAGTGTTTAACATGTTTAATATGCTCCAAAATTATCGAAAAAGATTTCTATTTAATTGAAATGTGAGAAGACCGTAAATTGTTTTAAATTTTCGATTATGAATGACGGTTACGCGATATGCGTGCGCGGCGGCAGAGTTAAATTGGATGTGCGTTAGTACTCGACAAAAAATTCACTGTCATTCTCACGTGTTGCAGTAACAAAAAGTCAGAATAAAATTCTCATCGTAAATTTTAATTTTCCAGGAGCCACTGTGGTGTCTTGGCGTGTGAATAATCAAGAACAGTTGTTTGTTAGGTAAGTCTATTCCGATTTGTATAATGTATAAGTGGAATATTCAGACTCAACCCTTAGTGATGTATGAATATCGTATAGTATATCTGCAATTTAAATATTTTATGAACATATTATTTATATAATATATTGTGACTATTATATCTAATTTCGGGAATTATATTCGATGTTATGAAATTATAATTTTGCATTATATTATACTGAATATGATTGTACTAAACGTTTAAATAAATTCGACAAACTTGTATGTAAAAAAAGTCGGAGAAATGCTTAAATACGTAAAATAATTATTTTATAGAAAAAATACTCTCTCGAGTAAAGTTGTAAATTTGGAAGTACATAAATTGCATTTTATATCTTACTATTATGTATATTGTGTATCGATCAGTCTGCAATAACGTATTAATAAAAATTGTCGAGCATTAATTAATACTTTCGCGTCAGCTTTCGTAATTATACTATTGGTAATAAAAGAAGTACTTTCATCATATTATCCCCCATCTGTAGCATTGTTATTGATCACAAGTATTACTTAATATCTCTCTTACAATACATCACATGAAATTAATTTTTTTCTATTCTAATACGTAAATATAATTGAATTATTAAAAGGACTACGTTCAAAGTTGACACAAAAAATTAAGCCAATTAATTTTCAAATTTCGCTCTTAGAGTAAGTTTAATTTCGGTGGGAGGGGGCGATTCTGTGGAACATATGAAAACATTCAATTAATAAAATATGTCAAAACATTCTTAGTACCAAAAATAACACATAATAGAGTTTGTCGGAAGAGGATATTTTTATATATTTTACGTTTCTTTAACACAATTTTATTCATATAACCGTCATAAACTTTTTCAGACAACTGCTTTATATTGAAAACTTATTTTATGGAATAATACATACACTCAAACGTCGGTAACTCGAATTTCAAGGGAAGAGCTAAAATCGTCGGGTTGTAGAAGTTTCGTCTTATCGACGTTTTCGAGTACAAGAGATTCACTAAACGAAAATTCGATTTACAGAGGCTTTGTACAAGAATTAATATTTTTTTAATTGTAGAGGCTCAAAGAAAGACATTCATCTTTTAGAGGTAAATTATTTATTGTATGCCTATACAGGTACCTAGAAAGTGTATAAATATAATCATAAGACAAATTTTAAACAAAAAATAAATGGCAGTTTGCGTTTTATGTACTTAGGCTGTCGCGTTATTATTAAAAGATCTGTAATTTTATTTTTTGCTAATGTATTAGTGTATCGTAAATCGGTAGCATTTTTTGGCACTGGCATGCAGTTTCAACACTTACTTAGTGTTGAATAGTAGGTAATACAATTACATACCATGAACAAGAAGTCTATACGAAGTCTGTTTACTGTTTACATTCAGTCATAAAGCATTCCTGAATAACGTTAATGTTTGACTTGCGCGTTAAGAAGAACCTTCATTACATTAAAAATGATTTTCTCAACCAGTCATTGAACAAAAGTATCTCTGTCCTACATCATTGAATTTGTCTGAGTGCCATTTACAATACTGTGTAGAAAGTATTTTATGGTGTCATTTAAAAAAGTGAAGGTGATCTCGATTTTTTTTATTAAAGAGCAAGTATTTTTGCAATTTTTTGATAGTCGAACACTGATTAATTTTTGTTCATAACATTTTTTTGTCAGAACGGAAGTGTCCCAAAAAACGTGGCGACCGTTACGCTGAGCACCCTGTATATACCCATTACTTCGAGTTATAGGCGTAATGGTGATAAAACTTTGACTTATAGAGGTAAACTTCGAGTTACAGGGGTCGGACTTCTCTGAATTCGAGTTACAGAGGTCGGGCTTCTCTGAATTCGAGTTACAGAGGTAAAATAACGCACCTAAACATATGACAAATAATCGAGTTAAAGTAAATTTATATTTCGATTTGCAGAGGTTTTCAGAGTAAAGCAGAAGGGAATAAACAAAATTGTAGTCTTGTAGAGGTTCGAGTTAGCGAGGTTCGACTGTATATATGTATGTATGTATGTACGTATATGAAATACACTCTGAAGAACCATTTCATTTTCGGGTTCCCACTGAAATTGAGTGATTCTTCATTCATTTTGATTAATTGTATTATATCATTTTCCGCCCGAAACACTTGCGTGGGCCAAATATTCTACTACCCACTTAAACTGCTACACGACTTGTTATGACTTATGCCTTCTGAAAGCATCTTTTAGGAAAGCGTATTTTATTGGGCAAAAGAAGCTTTTAACGCACACTTGTGTTTCAAAAACGGCCGATCCTTTTTTAAGAAATTAAGTTATGTGTTTCGGAATAATGTAAAAAGTCTTAGAAATTGTATTAAACAAACGTAAGGTGTATAAATACATACATTTCTGAAAGAATCTATTTTGTTGTTTTTTTGCCACTAATTATTTTTGATATCTTTGTTGACCTAAAGTTTTAGACTCCGATATGTTTCGACGTAACTCAGAAATCTGCTAAAAAAATTAATATTAAGGGTTTGTGACTATTACATGGATTTAGAGATGAGCAAAATTTGAAAAAAAAAAAAGAATGAGTCCGGGTTAGTTTTGATTGATTTGGAATGTGGCGTTATACAGTTTACCGAGATGCCTATTTTTTTAATACATGTAAAGATACATGAACGATTTAGAAGCGGTCAATTACAATGACAGTATAAACTAAACTCGAAATTGAGCAAAAATAAAATTTTGTACTTGTACTCAAATTAAACAGTCGATAATATTATTTTATTTTAATGAGATATCATAGATTTAGAACATTTTAAGAAATTCTTCTAGCTGGTGCAGTTCATTTGGAATAAAACCTTAGGGTATTTTACTTGTGCCATTATATATAATTTATTCCTAGCACAATTAAGACTATACTCGTTTTCTACATTTGCTTACATAATTGCACTTGCGTAATGCAGTGACATATTTTTAATGAACTTGAAAAAAAGCAGATAATAATATCGGATCATGTTGATGCATCACAGTGTTCTGGAAATATCTGCTTCTGAAATTAAACTTTTATTTGGAAAGGTCGGATAAAAGTAAGATATTCCGCTAAAGGTAACTGTGTATCCAGTGATAAGCATGTCGATTAATATAGTTTTTACAATTTATACTAATTAGAAACTGTCGGAGAAAAATATTACTAGCAACTAAGATGTGCGTGCACACCTGCTAAGAAAGAACCGCGTAAAAGCGCGGTGCCCGTGACGATCGCTTTAAAAGTGGCAGTCCGGGAGCAGACGATGAAAAAACTGACGGAGCGAAGGCAAGGGCGCTCTGGACCAGTACATACCTTTTACACGCGGTTCAGGGCCCTCGCCAGTTGCCAGTCATCGGTTCTTCCGACTCTAAAGGCGCTGTTCAGACCACCTGTCTTCCTTAACTCCTCTCAAACGCAAAATAATTTTTCCTCAAAAGCATCTGTCAGTTGAATTAAATGACAGCGAAACTTCTCGCAACAAAGATACTTGACATATATCTACATAATATACTTTAATTTCTGTGGAAATGTTTGTAAAAATTGTGTGGCGGTATGTTTGATACAATACGAGTTTAATCATTTTAAAATTCTAGAACCTTTCCCTTGGATTTATACGGTTATCATCAATTTTACAAATTCCTACAAGTTTCTACTGACACTACGATGTATTTGAAGATAATATTATTACTATTAAAAAACAACCACACAGAAAAAACAAAACATCATTGTCTAAGGGAAAGTACAAGTCAATAATACTTCTGAAATATATTCATCCATTTTAAACATAGTTGCTCATATAGAACCTTAATTATGTTAGGGAACCTTAATCATCTCTTTACAGATGTGGTAAGGAATGAAGTGTAAAAATATAATAACTCATACATCTATACATCAATGTACATTATATATGACTCTACATAAGTTAGATTAACATGTAATATTTATCATATATTTACAAATATCTTTTGTAAATTGTAATCTAACGTATAATTTATTCAAATGTAACTATAAAAGCATGATGAATAGTTTGATGTTACGATCCGATATTTTAAATCTGTATATAATTTATACACAGTGAGTCATGAAAAACTGTTACAAGTCGGTATGTCTTAAAAGAAGTGAGATATTGGAAAACGGCTTTTTGGTAACTTTCATGATTTTAAGAGGCACATTGTCCATGGCACTCAAATTTTTTTTAGGTGAAGCAGCTTATAAGATCTCAAGGTCAGTATTGATAGGTACATAGAGCATGCAACAGCGAATACATCCATGTCAATTGTATGACCTTGAAATGACCTTGTAAAGCTAAATTTATCAATTCCATTGATACTTGATTTCAATGGAATTGTTAATGCCGTATTAAGAGTTCCCTTGGATTTTGCGTTTACGATTTGTATTGTGTATATAAACATGCTGTTCTATCGTAAACAAGCAATGTTAGCTGTTATTATATCGGTTCAAGTTATTTGTCTTTCGACTAGAGAAAAAAATTCCTAGGAAAATGGCTTTCTACAAATCTGTCAGGACGAATTTGATATGTTCATAGTGTTAGGAGAATGCATCAGATATTACAGAAATGCAGCAGCATTTTATGTAGAATGTTATCTAGATCGCTTGCATAAATCTCATCTGACATGTAAGCGATAAGACACTCTTTTTACCTACGGGTAAGAAGAAAATAACGTCAGCCAAGGTCACTTAAAGTTCATTAGTACTATAGTTAGTACATGGTTGCATTTGTTATTGCATGCCCTACATGACTATGGAACAATATATGGTTGTCCATTAAAAAGAGGGGTTCCCTTGAAATCTAAGAAACTACATCACTTAAAAAAATTCTGAATGCCACAAACTACGTGCCCCTTGATACCATAAAAGTTCCAAAAAACAAATTTCGATGTCTCATTTCATTTAAGACATATTAATTTGTAATAGTTTACGTGATTCACTCTGTATAGTGAGTCACTATAATTAAACATCTAAGATGATTATTTTCGGTTTTACAGAAAATCTGTCAGTGGAAGCATGTCCGTTTTAATAGAGCCCATTGTATAATTGAAATTAATATTTGTTTCTAATTCTTTAAGATTTTAACTGCGGCTTTACTTTTTTAAATGAAACATGCTATTTTTGCACATAATGTTGTCATTGATGCAAAGAATAAATTCAGTAACAATGTCATTAGTTTTAGATAATCTTGAACCTTAATGTTTGCAGCAAAAGTATACAAGTTTCACTGTATGTCTCTTCATATTACGGTTTATCACGCATGACAAATGTATAAATAATGTTTATCATGTACAGTGGCTTAAGAATTGTATTTCTTCTATTTCTGTGATTAAATTTTACAGTAAAATTAAATTTCTTTTCATTAGATATAAGCCAACTTTTCTCCAGCAACATATTAGTAATATTTTCAAGGTTTCCCAGAAACTGATTTTATTTACAAATGCATGATTTCTTCATATAAAACGTTACGTTTTCAACTCAATTTATGTAACATAATTAAAGAAAATTATTTAATTCGTATGAAAGAACTGTAACCATTGTCTTCAAAAATTTCAAAACATTCTAACTGTATCGGGACGATATTAACAAAATATGTATGTTATTTCTTACAAATTGACCACAATGATATTGGTTTTGAGTCATTTCTGTGTGTACCATGTGCGGATAATTTTATAAAGGAAGACCAAAGCACTCGAAATGGAACACAGTGTGGAAATGTGTAGCAGTATGTCGTTTCTTTTTAAACAGAAGGCTGTTTTTAAAGATTTATGTCATGTATATTTTATAAGAAATTTGTAAAGTTATCATTCTTTTATCATGAAGTCTATAACATGAGCTAACATAAATATGTATAAATTTTTAATAGTTTCACTGAAATATTATGTCACTAGTATTTAAAAACTTCCAAAATATTTGAGTCCTAATTATGAAGTTTCAATAGTTATAAATAGTAGTTACCACAGACTTCGCACGATGGTTATGCAACAGAAAAAAGTACGTTATTATGAGATAAAATAACGATAAGAATTTGCCATTCACGAGAAGCAGCCAAAAGAATTAGCGCTGCACTTGAAAACTAGCAAAATTACTTTATACTGAAAAATTACTGGTTTAGATGATTTATAATGCACTTACGTTGCTACACAAACATTATTTTATAATTCAGAACTGGAAAATTTTCCCAGTATTGGATTTTTACTGCTTCAAGTACAGTTTTTTGTTGTTTAATTTAGGAAATAATTCTTTTGTACATTTTCTTAGTCCAGGTAGTGTAAAAACAACGTTCAAATTGCTCGAAATGTAAAGTATATAAGGATATATGTACATGTTTTACGAGAAACTCTATCTTATTGTGATTTTTTGGCACTTTGCATTTTATTGTTTTTGATATTTCATATTGAAAATTAAATCTCGAAATATTTCCAAAGTGACCGCATACACCCTCGCTTTCTCCTTGAAGCTTAAATGAGAAAACGTCGCAAATCGATGACCCTCATACCTATGAATGTACAAACGAGTAAAATTGGTAAGAAATTAATTCCAACTAATTTTAAACACAATTTTCAATTTGTTAATAATATTTGCTATCTATAAAAATGCTTTATATTGGTTCCTATACATTGTTCATACTTGTTTATCGATTCTACACGATTCAGTTTCTAGATTTATTCATTTTTTTTCATGCATGTAAACTTAGAACTGCAAACAGAACACGAAAATACTAATTACAATTTGTGCATGAACAAATAGGACCCGTTAGAAGTTTCAGCTTAAATAAATGCACGGTATACGGAAAAATTACACACAATTAAGCGATCAGATTCCACCAGTACGTTCTATGAATAGAAATAAGAGTAAAATGTTATATACACACAGGGCCGCAAATGCTTTGGAAAAATGTTATAACAAAAATATAAAACCTAATGACAATTGCAGGTTCGCTGTAGATGGAGCAGAAGTATTGACACAATACGCGATTCCGTATACAAACATTTATAACTATCGAAATAATTTCTTATATCAGTTTTTTTTTATATGGACCTTTATTCACAATATCCTACTTGCCTACATAGCAAAAGAGAATTACATAAATAATAAAAATGTATTTTGCATTTACCTTACACCTGGACAACAGTATTGGCACATTGTTAATAATATGTTTAAAACTAAAATACTACAGTTTAATATTTTGTAGCGTATCCTTTTTGCTTCAATGTCTCTTGTAAACTATTTGGCATCAAATGGGCCAACTTCTTCGTTAATTCACTGCTGATTTTAGTCTACTCTTTTAATAACGTTTGCTATAATTGCGATTTATTTGAGATGTAATGTTTTCTTATACTTTTTCCAATTTATGTCACATATTCTCAATTGGATTAAACTCCGGGCTTTGGGGAGGTGTCTTCAAAGTGTATGTCATGTGTTACGCGATCCATTGTCGAACCTTATATGCCATATGCGTATTATCTTGTTGGAAATAAAAATTAGATGGTAAATTCAATTTTTCTACACTTTTCCTCAAATTTCCTTTTAAAATATTTAAACAGGATTCTGCATCGACTTTTTCATCAATGAATACCGGTTGTCCAAACCCGTATGAAGACATACAACCCCCATGCATACACTCCAACCTACAACATGTAGGTTGGACATATTTTAAATCCATTTTTCCGCCATCCGATTTGAATATGTTAAACTGACTCTCATTCAGGAATAGAACTTGATCCAAAAATTCAATAGCTTTATTAGAAAATTCCTTCACAAATTCTACCCGTTTCTTTTTATTAGCTTCGCTAATATACGTTTTTTTTCGAACGACACATGCAGAATACCCAGCACTTTTAAGTACTCTATGTACCGTTTTCTAGCTAATTTCTTCGTCGAAATCATTTGCTACCGGTGCTGCAATTTTAGATGAAATTGTTCTTAGATTTTTCGTAATTACATTATCTATTTTCCGCTTTTCTCTTTCTGATAATTTAGTCGGTCAACCAATCCGTAAATGATTACGAGTATTTGATATGTCTACAAACGTCTTAATAATACTGCGAATCGCAAAACGGCTTCTTTGTACTATTTGTAGAATTTCTGCATATGATTCATGTTTTTTATAAAAATTCAATATAATTTTTCTTTCTTCATGTGTGTTTTTTTATCTTTCCTTGACATTTTTAATGTATCTTGAAAATTCACTCACTAAATCAATTTCTAAACTGGCACAAAATCAATTGAAATGACCATCGAGAAGAATTGTTCTAACAAATGAAAGACAATATTTCCGTGAAACAGAATGGGTAAATAAACATTTTTGAGTGTGTGCCAATACATTTGTGCAGGCGTAAGATGACTGAAACACATTTTTATTAGTTATACAGGGTATTTCGGATATCGTGGTTCAACCGAAAAGGAGGTGATTTGTAAGGTAAAAATAAGTTGAAAATATAGAATAAAATTTTTTCATATGAGGCTTTGTTTGTCCCGTGGGCGTTTCCCGCACGGATCGCAGTAATATTACGGGAGTGTACTAGATTGTATTCACATTACATTTCACTTTTTCATTAGCGGAGGCAGTTAGCACGCAGTTACGTACAAAGACTGATGAGGGATCAGCATTATACATGATATTAATGCCATTTTGTGAGTGAGATATGGTCTGTATCAAGATCCATTCAACCACGCCATAGTTAAGTGCACACGTACCCGCCGAATATTCAAAGTCAGTTTTCTCGAAAACAAAGCCTCATATGAAAAAATTGTATTGTATATTTTCGACTTATTTTTACCTTAGGAATCGCCTCCTGTGCGATTTTACCACGATTTCCGAAACACCCTATATATTCTCTATTTTGCTCATGTACATATACACACGAAAGTATTCGAACGAAGGTATATTCATAATTGTTGAAATGTTGTATGTGTTTTGTGGAGGGTATATTCGAAGATGTTAAACATAAATTTGATTGAAATCAAATAACCTGTTTCCGAGGTAGAAAAACTTTCTAGATTGAAAAACATATTGTAGGTCACAAAAGTATTCGAACCATACACTTAACATTAACCGAAGGCAACATTAATTGAAGAATTCAAAACTGCAGCATGAAGGTGATCCACCTTTAGCTGTTATTACGATTTTCCATAGAATATACTAACTTCGATGTGACATTTGCATCTGTAGACTGCTATGCTTCAATAACATTCCGCTTCAACGCTTTTTTCTATCTCATTTCTACCTCATCCCATAAATTTTCGATGGGATTTAACCTTTTCGTTACTAAAAGTGACTATAGTCACCCAACGCCAAACAGGCGCTGTATCATAAAGGTGACTATAGTCATCTGTGAAAACTTCACAGCATAGCTTGATACCACCAGGCTAGTTGACATTCTCTTGTTCAATCGTATTTAACATGTGTTTGTTTACAATTCATTATACATTAATTTGAAATAACTTGAACAAAAGACAATAGTCTGCATATTACGACAAATTAGCAGATGTTACAGTCTGCGGCTAAGTGTAGACTCGTGGTTCAACTGTCCCGTATAGTGGTAGCATACAGGCGGCTAACTTCGCCGTAGGGAAAGGGTTAAGTCTGGACTTTGTGGTTGATGTGGCAATGTATGTGGAGTATTATATAATAACCATTCTTTGACAACTTTTGCTGTATGCTTTGGATTGTTGTCCTGTTGGAAGCAACAATTTTGTGGTAAACTTAATTTTACCACGCTGTCTTTTAAATTTTCTTGTAGAATTTTTAAATATTTTATTCTGCCCATGATCCCATCGACGAATACAAGATTTTCGACTACACTAGCTGCCATACAGCCCCAAACCACCACTGATCCACCACCGTGTTTTCCCGTTGGCTGCAGATTTTTTGGTTGTAATTCCGCATTTTGTTTCCTTCATACAGTTTTACGTCCATTATTACCAAAAATGTTACATTTGCTTTCGTCGCAAAATAATACTGTGTCCCCAAAAAATTGGCTTTATTAATATATATATTGTTTAGCAAAATTTAGAGGTAATATTTTATTTTCATTCTTCTAATGTACGGTTTTCTCCTGGAACTCGTTCATTAAAATCGTTATTTCTTAGTATTCTACAACACAATTCAGGATGAACTTCTTTTTTAATCCGTAGCTACTAACAGCGCTTCAAACGTTCTGGAAAATACCATACAAATTTTTGCGGGAGAAAATCGTGTTTCGGAGTATTCTCTGGTCAGTTGGTTTCATTAAGGATAAATTAGTTTGTGTGTATGCAAAGTGTGAGTTTCATTGCAAATCTCAGGAGCGGATCCCGGGGACCCGCTAGTAGCACTTAAGGGGATATTCGCTTGTTTGGGGACCGAAAAATCGATTTTTTCTTCTTGTATTAATTTTCTACAATTCTTCTTGAAAAAGTCTGTGGAAGAATTTTTGAGAAATCTTCAAAAGTACTGGCGTTACAAAGGTTTGAATTCGAGAGCGCGCGTCTACCAAATGGTCGGCCAAAAACTTTAAATACGTTTTTCTCGAAACTACATTTTGCCAAACGGTGCGCATGATATCTCGAAACCTAATAGTCTGATTTGAATGAAACAAAGTGCATTCGATTAGTGAAGGCATCCTTTATCGTCTCTACTAGAATTGTAAAAATCTATTAACATTTTCCAATTTTTTTGTTAGATTGAAGCTTAAAAAATTCGCACAAAAGTGAACTTTTTCGTTTATCGCGTTGTCATATTTTTGTACATTATCAGATATAAATGATTCTAATAGGGACGATAACGGAAATCTTCTTGAACGTAAAAATAACTTTTGTTTTCATTTCGAATTGACACGAAAGACGGAATCGCGCGTACTGTCACTGAATGATCAATCCACCCGACCACGATTAAGCCACTGTTACGTCAAAAGTATTGACTTTTTTAAGCCAAATTTTTTTATACATCGTATTTAGAAGCTAATAAAAATACTGTAAAAGATTGAAGTTATGCAGTGTTTTTTTCTATTAAAAAATATCACGAAAGTCACCTATTTTTGGCGCCCTGAAAAGCGAATACCCCCTTAACCGCTTAACGCACGATTTTTTTTTGGAAAAATCGGCCAAAAGGAATCATTTTCTTTTACCTTGTGAAACTTTTAATTGAACATATTTACGCATAATATATTCGTTTTTAGCTACAAAAAACGAAAACAAATTACGAAAAATGATATTTTTATTATGGAAAAACACATTTTAAAAAGAATAACTCAAATTTTACATTTCCTTACATTTCACAGTTAACTAAAAATTTAATTGGGTATGATACATTTCAAAGAAAGGAGCAACACAAAGACCAAAATTCCATTCGCTACAATAATATCTAGTATCTTTTCTTATTTTCTTATTTTTATCATCCCGTTTTGAGCAGCAAACTGCACGCTTTCGGTACGCAACAGCTTTTTTCTCCGTTGCAGGCGCAAATTTTGGAAAACGTACCCCAATTAGTCTAAGGGGGGGTCCTGGTACTTTTGGTCGTCCAGGTTTCTTAGGAGAAGAACTACATATATTTTTCAATTAGTTGTTTAATCAATGTCTTCCTATATTCCAAGTTATTTTTCAAGCCACCATTCTTTTTGTACAACGTAAATGAATTCCATACACAAATATCCAGTAAATGCATAAATATTTTTATACTCATACATTCATTTAGTCACTCTTTCGTTGCGATATGATTAAACGTGGCATTCACGTCTTTAACATATTTATATTAGTTGATAATGGCGATAGACGTGACATACACGTCGCTGAATATTTCCGAAAGTTAGGCGTGGACGAGTATGTCACGTCGCTGTACGTTAAGCGGTTAAGTTACAAATTTTGGATAGCAGTGGTTACGGGTTAAACTGCGTAGCCACTACTGATGCCAATTACGCAGCAGTGAATGGATCTTTTTGAATTTCACGAATTATTGTCCTTTCTTTTCTTTCAGTAAACTTTTTCGGTCGCCTACAACGGGGCTTATTTACAGTGTTACTTTCAGTGATGACTTTTTTTTACAATGTAATGGACAGTAGACTCGTTTCTGTTTATAAGTTGCACAATTTCACTGTATGATTTTTCTTCTTTATACCACTTCACTATTAATGCTCTTTGCGACTTACTTGTTTCCGACGTTTTTCGTTTCATTTTGTTATAATGTTAGGCAAATAAGCTACGATGAAAGCTTTGAAAAGTGTTTCCTTGAAACTAGCTTCGGATGAAGAAAGGAATGTTTATTTACATTCTAATGTTCTTAGGAATAGATGTTCATGGAAGATGCCACACAACCTTCGAATACTTTTGTGACCTACAATATGTCTTACAATCTAATAAAGTTTTTCTAACTCGGATATACACTCCGCGACAAAACTATAAGACATGCACGAAAATTGAAGAAAATTCTATTTACCTCAGGAATTTCTTTTTTCTTCATTCATAATGTTATTGGTTACTTCATATAGAAGCGTACTGTACTGTTCTACGAAATACCGAGACTGCAATTCCAAGAATTAAAACAATGAATGTAAACATGTTGATTTCTTCGCGATAAAACTACGTGTATAAGACAGTGGTTATTTGTTAACGAAGTCAAAGGGTAGTAAGAAGTTATTCATGTGATTTTCATTGTAGTAATTAGATTTGTGTTATTTCATGTGTTATGCTCTGTAAATTGTTAGTTCTAATATGAAATATACAGTAGAATACCTCGTGGAAGCAAGTGAAGCAGAAACAAAAGTGATCAATAACTTGCAAGAAAAGAAATTTTCACTGGCAGAAGTATCACGCATATTAAAAAAAAACGCTGTACTATATGTAAGTATCTAAAAAATAAATAAAACTCCTTGAAAAAACATCTTGGTGGGCGTTCAAAAGCTACAACAACTGGAGAAAAATGTGCCATTTTAAGGGTGGCATAGAATTCAGCACGACAAATTGCGACAGAAGTTAGCGTCAATACAAATATAAGAAATGTATAACGAAATATTAAAGGAGCAGGCTACCTAAAATGACGAAAGCTTCTGAAAAAAAACACCACTAACTGAGAGACAGAAAAAAGCACGACTAGATTTCGCGGAGAAGAAAGTGCAATGGAACCAAACATGGAGGAAAGTAATATTTTCAGATGAAAAACGCTTTAATTTAGATGGTCCCGATAGCTTTCATTATTGTTTTCATGACCTGAGAAAAAGAAAACTAATTAAACAGAAAAGACAAATGGGTGGAGCAGGTGTTATGGTGTGGACGGCTATAGGTTTCGCTGGTAATAGCAATATGAACTTTATTTCCAATAAAATGAATAGTAAAATATATGTTCAAAGAATCCAAGAACAGTTAACTAAACATGCCTGTCAAATGGCTTCACAAAATTTTATTTTTCAACACGATAATTCAAGTGTGCACACAGCAAAGTACGTTAAAAATTTTCTGGAAACAGAAAACATCGAAGTATTATCATGGCCTGCCATATCTCCGGATCTGAGCATTATTGAAAACTGTTGGGGGATGCTTGCACGATAAGTTTATGCAAACGGCAGACAATTCAACATTATAGAAGAGTTAAAAAATTGTATTTTAAATGAATGGGAATCATTGGATCAATATGTTATAAAAAGTTATGTGAATCATTACCAAAGAGAATGATCGAAGTTATTAAAAAAAAAGTGGTAGTACACACTATTAATAAGTAAATAAAAATTATTTTTCATGTATTACAAAAAATAAATTAGTTCTCATTTATTTTACAAAAAAGTATTCCCTGTGTTATAGTTTTTCGCGCTGTTTTTTTAATGAAAAATCTGCAGTTGTAAATAATCTCTATTTAAACTGAAATTAATACAAATATTTTTATAAAAATATATATGTTTGCTGAAGTAGTTCAATTTTACTTTAGCGATTCTACAAAATTATGTATTTATACAGGAGGATGTTACATTTAAACGAGAACGGTGGAATATCTCACGGGGGATTGAAGTTATCAAAAAAATGTTCGTACAAAAGTTGTATGATGTAAAAGGGGACATTATGTGGTATAAATAATTGTTGTGTAGGTGGAGTAGTGGAGGAGATTTTGTGGTCAACTTAATTTTTTTAAATGGAACCCTATATTTTTGTATTCATAGTATGATAGCAGTTATTGAGACAAACTCAACGACCTGCTATATCATATCATTCCTTGTATTGAAGCCATAGATTAGTGGAATCGGATTCACGTAATAAAAAGATATAGGGTTCCATTTAAAAAAATTAACTTGACCTTGAAATTTCCTCCACTACTCTACTCACACAAAAATTATTTATACAACATAATATCCTCCTTTATATCATACAAGTTTTACACGAACATTTTTTTGATAGCTTCAATCCCTCGTGGGATATTTCACCGTTCTCGTTTAAATGTAACACCCTGTATAATAATATTCATCAAAATCATAGGTGTCTTATAGTTTTGTCGCGGAGTGTATGTTACTTGTTTTCAATAAAATTTATGTACAATATCTTTGAATATACCCATCTTAATTATAAATGTATCGTTACTCGAATACTTTCGTGTGTATGTGTAGTTCTGTTTTTGCACATAGTAAGTAATATATTGTGAGTAAAAATCCATATAACAAAAAGGGGTATAAGCAATTATTTCAGTAGTTATAAATGTTTATATACGGGATCGCATACTGTGCCAATATTTTTATCCACCACTATACAGGGTGGTTCACGCAATTGTTTCAGGTTATAACTCCGTTAGCAGTGCAGTTACAGAAAAATGTCAAAGGAGAAAGACGAATAGTTCAAAGAGTACTGCATCCGTAGAACCGTTTTTTTAGAAATGCAATGCTGCATGTGCAATCAACAATTCCATTATTTTTTTAAGTAAAAATGCATACTTCCTTTTTACGTAGATAGATTCCTCTCGTCATTCTACATAAAAAGGTATTGGGGTACAAAGGTAAAAAAATTATTAGTTATTGAGATATTTTAAAAAAATGTCTTTATTGAAAAAGATGCTCAGACGCTTCTCTATTACACTGTACACATTTCAGACAACGCTTTTCAATTGTTTTCATAACTGAGTTAAGGTGATCTCTGGTTATTGTTGCACATTGCAGTATTATCAGTTCTTTTAGATCCTCTACAAAATTTATAGGATTTATTCGAAACCTATCTTTTAAATAACCCCATAGAAAAAAGTCAACGGAACTTAAATCGGGTGAGCAGGGTAGTGGCCAAGATATTGAGGTACGCGTGCCGATGAGTTTATTGCAAAACTTATTTTTTAAAAATTGTGTGGCTTCTCGTGAATTGTGTGCCGGTGCACCATCTTGCTGGGAAAATTTAAAATTTAATCTGCTTTCTAAGGGATTATCGTCGAAAAGGGACGGTAATACAAATTCTAAAAAGTTACGATATTTGTCTCTGTTTAAAGCACCATCATCGAAAAAATATGGACCAATAATATTGGTATTTAAAATCCCACACCACACGTTAATACTGTATCTTACTTGGTGATTTGGATTCCTTCTAAGGGAAATCTTTGTTCGTCTGAATTTGAGTTAACACAAGTTGACAAAACCGCATACGTCTTATTGGATCTCCAGCATGTAAGGCAATTTCCAACACTAAAGTGATAAGGATGGAAATTCTGTGATTTTAAAATCCGTTTCACAGAAGTCGAGCTTACATTGCATTCTCTTGATATTTGTCGCGTGGACGTATGTGGTTTCCATCTTACATAAGCGAGTACATTCACTATGTTAGTTTCATTTCCTGTTACTAGTTTTGGAACTTCTCTATTAGGTTTCGTAAATGCACCATATTTTTGCAAATTGTTATTCAATTTATAAAACAATTGTCGCGATGGTTGTCGACGGTCTGGATGTCTTTTTCGGTACATTCTTTGGCGGAATTCGCATTCTTGTCACACGATAAAAAAATGTTGTTCGTATCTATTTTTTCACTGTTCGTGAAATACACTTTATACAATTATAACTGTTCAAACTCTTGGGTTTCGTACTCGTGTTACAATTTTTAAAAAATAAGTTTTGCAATAAACTCATCGGCACACGTACCTCAATATCTTGGCCACCCTGCTTACCCGATGTAAGTTTTCTTGACTTTTTTCTATGGGGTTATTTAAAAGATAGGATTTGAATAAATCCTATAAATTCTGTAAAGGATCTAAAAGAACTGATAATACTGCAATGTGCAACAATAACCAGAGATCACCTTAACTCGGTTATGAAAACAATTGAAAAGCGTAGTTTGAAATGTGTACAGTCTAATGGAGAAGCGTTTGAGCATCTTCTTCAATAAAGACATTTTTTTAAAATATCTCGATAACTAATAATTTTTTTACCTTTGTACCCTAATACTTTTTTACGTAGAATGACGAGAGGAATGTATCTACGTAAAAAAAGTATGCATACCCACTTAAAAAAATAATGCAATTGTTGATTGCACGTTCAGCATTGCATTTCTAAAAAAACGGTTCTACGGATGTAGTACTCTTTGAACCATTCGTCCTTCTCCTTCGACATTTTTCTGTAACTGCACTGCTAACGGAGTTATAACCTGAAACAATTGCGTGACCACTCTGTACATGACAATGTAAGAATAGGCTGACGATTTGTATCGAATCTGCTTATTCTAGCCCTGCTTACTATTTGATATCGTTGATAGTGATCGAATAACGTAGAGGTCGATTTGTGAAAACATCCGTACTGCTACGATCAATTTCGATGAGTGAGCGAACTTGTATCCGTCTGAAGTATCTGTACTCACTACAGTTTCATACAAAATGCCAAAAGTGTTCTCAGACGAAGAGTACGTTGATACTGTTTTTGTTTACGGCTTCTGCACTGGAAATTCTTGAGCTGCCGTGTAAGAATACCAACGGAGATTTTCTACTCGGAGAGTGCCACATTTCTCTGGGTTTCGCAAACTTTTTGCACGGTTGCGAACAACAGGCTCATTTTGCTCCGTACCTGAACAGCAAGGAGTTATGCGTCTGCTTCGCCGCACACAAAGAATTTTAAATGTTTCTAATGACACTTTTACAGAGAGCGTACGGTGAGTTTCGCATCACTTGCAGATATCTGAGTCTATTCTTTGATGAACGCAAAGAGCTGATAGTATACAGAGTGTTAAAAAAGAAGGGCCCGACACTTAAAGAGTTTATAATACTCACCGACAGGAGTACAAATATCTAATCAACATAGGCCCCTAAAGCAATTCTGTCGGTGTAAAATCAACTTTTATTACTTATTAGCGTTCGATATCATAACTGAGTCTCATCGCAACACATTGAATTTACACACTTCGTAGACGCAATTGTAGTACAAATCTTCATAATTGTAGATGTTTGATATGTCTTCCTTCCATTACTACACAAACCTCACATCTGCGGATCATAGATCGGCATACATTTTCAAATATCTGTTCCGTGCCACTTATTGTACGACACGCATTTTCTATTCGTTGTCGTAAGTCCAGCACATTATTTATCAGCGATAAGTATACCAAAGTCTTCAAGTGTCCCCACAAAAAAGATCCAGAAGGTTCAAGTCAGGTGATCGAGGGGGCCATTCTACTGGACCTCCTCGTCCTATCCACCTCTCTCCAAGGGTTTGATTTAGAATAATTCATTCATTAAAAAGTTCCAATCACTTTCGCCCGACGTTCCGTTCGGAAGAAAGACTGATTCTAAAAGTCGATCTCCTAAAATTCCGATCTATACATTCAAGGAGAATCTCTCTTGAAATCCTGATTCAATAGTGGCGTGAAGACTCACTTATGATATTGCACGCTAATAAATAATAGATGTTGATTTTACACGGAAAGGATTGCTTTTAGGACCTATGTTAATTACACACTTTTTACTTCTCTCGGTGAGTACTATAAGCCCTTTAAGTACCGGATCCTTTTTTTTAACACCCTGTATATCCGTACCATTACACACCAGTACACGATCTTTTTTTCAGCTAACAGTGAGTTTGAGGAACGATTATAACTGTTCTGTGAAGGGTACATACACGGTGTGCAAGAAAATGCTTTCTTCTCATCAGGAATATAATGGAGTGACGATGCTACCTTTACAAGACGAGATGTTTTCAATTACATTTTTGAGCTTCAATGTCACGTATGCGCGGGAAGACTGACTGCATATTCGTTTCTAAACTTTTTAAACAACGTTTTGCCAGTACTTTTAGAAGAAGTTCCACTCCGTTATCGCCAATGTACGTGGTTCCAATTAGATGGCTGTCCAATACATTACGCAAGACCTGTTAGAGAATGGTTAGACGAATATTATCATGAAAGATAGATAGGTCGGGAAATACCCGCGAGATGACCACATTTTACACCGTTAGACTTTTATCTGTGGGGAACTGTGAAAGCAATAGCGTATTGTACCACAGTCAATTCGCAAAAAAAAACTAATTGAAAAGATTTATGATGCATGCGCTGAAGTAAAGCAAGATACGTATGAATTTCGGAGAGTGTTAAATTCTATTCCTCTACGATGTCAGGCTTGCATTCGAAACGGGGGACGGCGTTTTGAAATGGAAACATGAATGAACTTTTTTTCAATGTACCATAATAATAAAACGGTTGCGCGGACGTATGTGTATGGAAAATTTGTTTCTTATTTCTACTCATAGAACATACTGGTAAAGTTTGATCGTTTACCTTTGGAACTCCATGTATACGAAATGTCACATAAACATTGTAACATTTGAAGCTCAAAACTGTAGCAGCAGAGAGATAACATGTCTATGTGTATTGTATTTAAAAAAAAATAGAGTAAATACAAATATAGTATTTACACGACATGCCTAAATTCTTCGTAACTGTTTGTCGTCGTAAACGTTACCTGCTATTGTACCTGCCTTTCCTGTACAACTCAATTTCCTAGAACATATAGAAACCTCAAAAGAGACTGCTTATAAAATGTCGATTAACTTCTGTATATAGAGTAAAAATAAAATGGTGGTACAGCTGAGCAAAAAGCAAAGTGGAAAAACACATAAAAAGTGGAGAATAAATTTCCCTTATCCAACTCTTTGTTTTCCAGAAAATGGAGTGTAATCATTTCATTGGACTGGTTATTTAAAACGTAACTTGTCATTCCGGATTTCACTGTTTCCATTTGTAACGTTGAATTTTCGAAACTCTGATAATATTAACTTTTGATTTTACAGTATCACTTGTTATCATTTATAATCTATTTTTTCAAAAGCAAAGGCTCGAATAAAAAAAAATTATTCTGGACTTTCAATATATTTTTCTACAAAGAAACGCTGGTTGCCCAGTTGTACTACGATTTTGTCCCTTCCTGTAAAATAATGTACACATATTATCTATTTCACTATTAATGGTACCTTATTGCATAATAGTTAAGAATAATATAATAACAGTTTATCTTCAAGTAACACAGCAAAATTAGACGATTTTAGTCAAAATTTACACCTTCGTTTTTCAACATTTAATATTTTTAATGTTTTCAATTTTCCCCAACGTCTGCAGAAGGCGTTTCGTCCAGAATTAAGGGAGGTCTTGTTTTAATCTCTGTCGTTTAATATTTTCACTTTGTTGTAGAACACGTCTAACATTTTTAATATTAGTTTTAACACCCGGTTCTGCAGCAATTTGCCTAGCTGTACCTTTGAAATTGGAAGCAATTCATAAAATGACCCGCCTTTCACGATCTGTTATTGCATGTGGCCGTCCTCTGCACTTCTTTCTCCCATACTGACTGGGATTCTATAATAAATTAAACACTACTTTACGGCTTCTGTTCATTAATTTCGCAATTTTTGCAGTAGAATATCTTTCCTGACTTATTGTTAGTAATAAAATACGGTCTATTTCACCTTGATTTAAACACTTTCCACGACCCATTGTTCAAATTTTCTATTTATTCAAGTACTAAATGATATCGAAACACTGACTCCACTCTTCTTCGCTTCTACCAGCAGTTCAGCTACGACTGAACGACGACGATACTGTAAATGTGCTATCATTTTGTCCGGGTTGTACTAGCTGGTGTTTACGTTCTGTTCTAGGAAATATTTCAACGCCATTACACAAAAACAATTTTGGTATAGGGTCATTCCACGCAAAATCGGACACTTTTTAGAGCAACATTTCGGATTTTGCTGAAACTTGGATATATTGTAGTCTTTAGTGACATATAAACATATCTCGAAGGAATTTAAAAAATTTTAAAAATTGTTGATTTTACTGCTGTTTGAAATATAGTGTTAACCTTTTTTCAATAAATTATAACTGTTCAACTAACAAACTGATAAAAATAAGGGGTGCTTACAGTGGAGACATAAGAGTACCTAATAAAAATTATTTCACTTAAAAAAAAGTATTTCTTAACCATTTATTTTGCAATTGTTTTTGACAGATGCAATTTTATAATAGCAGGGAAGTATGGAAAAATTTGAAAAAAAAATATGAGGAGATAGTCCTATTTGTCGTCTATACGGACCAATTTTAAAAAATACGGATACTTTAAAATTGGCCACATGAAAATTAATTGAATCTAACGCTGCTCCGAAGCACACCGGCTGGAACTATAGCCGCGCGGTACTAACAGCGGTCAGGCGACTATACCTGCTATTCTTATATAGCATATAACATTCATTGTAAAAATAAAGGACTCATGCTCAGACATACGGAACATCAATGCTGGAGTACCACAAGGAAGTGTACTTGGACCAGTGCTCTATACCTTATACACAGCAGATATACCAACAACAACAGACACTAAAACATATACATTCGCAGCGACACGGCAATAGTAGCAACACACGAAGATCCATCCATAGCAACAAAAATTCTACAGAACCACATAAACCTATTAGAAAAATGGTTAATAGAACACAAAACAAAAGTTAACTATGACAAATGCAGTCACATAACATTCACTCTTCGCAAAGGAATAACTCCTAAAATCACAATACATAATAATGAAATTAGACAAAGAAAAGTAGTAAAGTAGCTGAGAATGCATCTGGATTCAAAACTGACTTGGCAACACCATATCCGTAAGAAAATCGAACACATCAGGATAAAAAGAAAAGACATGCATTGGCTAACGAGTAGACTGTCAAAGTTAAGTACAGAAAACAAATTACTAATATGTAATACTATAATCAAACCCATCTGGACTTACGGAATACAACTTTGGAGTACAGCAGCCAAAAGTCACATCCAAGATGGAAAGTATGCAGTCCATTATACTACGAACAATAGTCGGCGCACCGTGGTATGTTAGAAATGAAGAGTTACGTAAGGACCTACAAATTCCGACTGTACAGGAAGAAATACTCAGATTATCTGAGCGCTGCAAAAGTAGAACTATAAAGCACCCCAATCCATTGGCTAAAACACTATATAACAATCAAAACACCAGAAGACCAAACAGAGAACATCCGCAAGACCTTATTACACAATAACAATTATAGTCATAGGCGTAATCACGTCCTATAGAACGCACTTGTAAAGATGCTGCTCCAATGGGAACAGCACCCACATGTTATCCGCTAAACAACAAAAATATAACAACCTGCCGAATGTTCAGCTGGACAAATTGCAGCGACTATTTGGAGTCAAAAAAAAAAGAAGAAAAAATCTTATATAGGGTATGCGACCGCTACACGGTCTAATACCGTTAATAGTTAATACTTATTTTCTTATATCTATTTCATATTGTTAATGGGCAAATACTGACAAATCCAATTTAGAATGTACAGAATACACAACAAAAGAATTTCTTGATGAGCTGGAAACCCTGTTACCGAGATTGCAAGTCCATGTTTATTGCAAAACATGGGAAAGTTATTTGAAATATTCAAAAGAAAGTTTAGGGCCTGATGAGTTTCAATTCAAACAGTTCAGTAGTTATAATTTATTGAAAAAAGGTTATCACTATATTTCAAACAACTGTAAAATCGACAATTTTAAAAATGTTTAAAATTCCTTCGATATGCGTTTATATATTATTAAAGACTACAACATATCCAAGTTTCAGCAAAATCCGAAATATTGCTCCAAAAAGTGCCCGATTTCGCGTGGAATAACCCTATACGTAGTCGTAGAGATACATACAATGTATAAGGTAAATAAAAGGTACCTTATTCTGTGTTTATTTTAAAATACAAGGCATTCTTTCAAATGTGCTATCATTTTGTCCCACACTGTACTAGTATGCCCTGGATGCGGCTTTCCCGCGATATTTCTGCGTATAAAATTCGAAATATTATGTTCTTTGCCCTTATATCTTGTAGCCGGGCAAATTCTCCTTCGAGCGCGCGAGTGCCGAATTTTGCCACCTAGCGGATGTGCGTGAACTGTGCCCCGTGGACGGGGAATTATACGGTGTACGTCGTAATCCTGTGTTCCGAGGATAGGAATGTGTAGGATGTAGACAAGCTTATCATTCATATACAGTGGATTTCGGTTATTTGAGACGCATCGGAACTAGTGTCCTTTGGCCCGATTAAGCGGCCACCGCATTCTTTTGATTTATTGTGTATAAACAAAACCAGCCACTACCTTACCTTCCTGCATAAAGAATCGTCATAACCCGTCAATGAATTTCCTGGCAGCTTGTATATTTACTTGTTCAGGTTCAACTGTTTCACCTTCATCACTTTCCTCACATTCTAATTCTTCGGTTTGATATTTTGATACAATTCTTCTCTCGATTTCATCCTCATAACCTTCATTTGTGTTATAACATTCAATCGCACTATCGATACTTCCAAATTTTTCATAATTACTGACTTGTTGCAGTTGTGAAGTAGCTTCATAATCATTTTCGGCTATTTCCAGGATCGCCAAACTTAAGTTCTTAAAACCGCAGTGCGGACAACAGTTCTGAATTGTCTTACTACTTATTTCTCGCCAGCTATCAGCCACAAACTGTATCGCCTGAAGGGCGTTAACCTTTGCACTCACTTCCTTGGCTGTGGTAGACGATGTCAGTAGATTATCTTTAGTCGCTTGTAGGATATGATTTACTAACTTTCGGCGGTACAACATCTTCAAATTCTTTATAATTCTCATATCCATTGGCTGTATCAGAGATGTTGTATTGCTAGGCAAAAATTGTAGTTGGATATTTTTTAAACACTCTGGACACTTAGGGTGCGCTGCACGATTATGTCATCTAAATATACAAAGCATACTTGATTAATGCGGCCTCTCAGTACATGATCCATCATGCATTGAAATCTAGCAAGAACGTTTTTTTGCCCGAAGGGCATTCGCCAATATCCATAACGCCCGCGTGGTGTGCTAAAGGCGGTTTTTCGCGAATGTTCCCAATTCCTGGGAATTTTGTGGAATCCGAACGCCAAGTCAAACGCAGAGAAATACGTCGTGTTTACTAACTGATCTAAAATGTCGTCCATATCTGGCAATGTATACGTGCCTTGTTCCGTTTTTTCGTTGAGCTTTTGGAAGTTCACTACTATTCTGCACTTAGTTTTGTCGCTTGTATCCTTCTTTTTTGGCACTTCCTAGAGTGGAAAACTGTATGGTGCATCTCTTGATTATATAATACCTTTGTTCAACAAGTTTAGCATTTGTGTATCCGTTTCCTCTTTATGAACTGGCGAGTATCGATACTGCTTGACGTGGACTGGAATTTCGTCGCTGGTGTAAATCGAATGCTGCGTTAGCTTAGTCGACGGAAGATAGTCACCGGAAAGTGTGAAATATATAAAATGTCATCGCAATCACTTATAATATTCCAGATTTCTTCGCTTTCGTGTATGCTTATGTGAGACAGGCGCGTGTTCTGGGCTAGGGTTTCGAGACGTACTTGAAGGTTTCCTACTGCTTGGTTCGTAAAAATTGCTTCCGCTTCATATCCCTGGAAATTGTATACTTTATATGGTGTACGTATCTCTTCGTTTCGTTGAGTAATGATGGCTATATGTGCAATATTATTTTTTATTTTAACTAACGCGTTTAATTCTTCTATCATGGCATCCTCGTTTGCAATGTTTGTAGGTATCGCAACTGTTTGAACAGACATAGTAGGCACACGTGTTAGGGTCCAGGGTTATAGTATACAGGGTGATTCCGCAACTGTAAGAAGCAATATCTTTCTTTTTGGATGAAGTTAGAAAAAAATGTTAAAGGAGAAAGATGATTGGTTCAAGGTGGGCTACATATTCACGTTCATATTTTTTTCGCAGATCTAATAATGCATCTGCATTTTCCAGTTGTACTGTTGTTTTAAATGGAAACCTTCCTTTTTTCGCATATATCGAATCTTCTCACCATTTTACGTAAAAAAGTATTAGGGTAATACGGTCGAAAAATGATTAGTTCGAGAGATATTTAAATTATTGTATTTATTAACAATATGCGGACGCTGGGTGCGGCTAAGTTGCAGTAATACACACTATGCCATTACATCGAACGCTTATGGGCGTCCACAGTACACGATGAGCAGGTATGTTAAGCGCCTATAGCCGCTGTTAGCAGACAAAGGGTTAAAGAATATGCTCAAACGCTTCACTATTGCGTCCTAAACATTTCATACATTTTCATTGTTTTCACAACCGAGGTGATCTCCGGTTATTGTTGTGCAATAAAAATAAAATCTTTATTACTTCCTTTTTGGTGTATGAGTTCCGTCCGCGATTTTCTCTGCTTACAGAATTCCGAATATTATGTTTTTGCTTATATCTTGTAGCTGGGCGAATTTTCTTTCGATCGCTTGTTGTGAAGTGTTTACATAGCATTACAATGAAGCGTTTGAGCATCTCCTTTAATGAAAACATTTTTCATAATACCTCGCGAATTAATCATTTTTCGACCATGCTGCCTTAATACTTTCTCACATAGAATGCCGAGAGGATTTAATGTATGCAAAAGAAAGAGATTTCTATTTAAAAAAATAGTACAACCGGAAAATACACATACATTAATGCACCTACGAAAAAAATATGAAGGTAAATATACAGTCCACCTTGAACCATTCGTCTTTTTCCTCCAACATTTTTTTCTAACTTTAACCAGAAAAAAGATATGGCTAGTTACAGCTGCGCGAATCACCCTGTATACTCGTGCCATGCTAATATTAATTTTTCTTTGTGTTCCTAATTCCCAACGGATCCCGTGCGATTTCAGAAAATCCAGTCATAAAGTTTCGTCACCAGCTATAGGGAAGTCGTCGCGTACAACGTGGATAATGTCTTGTTTTCACTTCGTTCGCGGCCCCTTGTATTCTAATTGAACTGTTTTTCGCAATCAATGTTTTTGAGGAGAAAGGAATTTTCATTTCATAAGAGTTACCGAGGCGCCAGAATCAATTAGGAACGAAGCTGGTTGGATCTTTTCGTCGAATTGTAATTTTATGGTTTGCTTTCGGTTTCCAATAGTGTATATTCGAGCGGTGTGTCCAGATATGTTTGTATGTCGTGGACTTGGTCGGGGGGTGCTTGTCGAGTCTGAACGTTTCGACAATTTTGCGTTTGTTTGGATCTTTCGTTGTTATATTTTTTCGTTCTGCAGTCCTGTTGTACATGCTCTAATTTCTTACAGTCATTGCACGGCGTTGGATTATGTTTGTCGAATGGTCTGTCGTGTCGTTCCCTATTACTAGGTATATTTCTCGGCGTACTTCTTTCATCGGTTTGGGGTTCCAGTTGGCGTATCATTGTTTCACGTGTCAGCTGTTGTGATTCCGAACTTTTGCAAATGCGATAGCCTGTCGGATGTTATTAAGAGCTTGCTCTCTTACTTCTGTTGTATATTCAGGACGCAATCCTAGTTTAAACTCTGGAAGACTCTGTTTTCTTTCGTATTCCGCGTATGCCCTTTTATTTTGTAGAGGTTCCTAGCAATGAATGGTACAGCTTAGAACTTTATTTTGTATTAGCATGCTCTGGACACAGCTTCGCCCACGACTTTTCTACGTATAGATTTCAGAGTATAGATTTGATTTCAGATTTGTATTTTTTGTCTTACTTTTTGTAGCCGGGCAGATTCTCTTTCGAGTGTGCGGGCGCCGAGGTTTGCCACTTGGCGGCTGTGCCTGAACTATGCCCCCCTGGCCGATTTGCTGGCACGACGACAAAAGACAGTCTCATGTTTTTTATGTCGATATATTATTTATTTCGCGATAAAATATAGCCCATGGCACTTCGGAAAGTATAAAGAAGCTATTTTGAAAATTTCATAACAATCGGTTTAGTAATTTTGGAGATTCTTGCGAACATACAGGCAAACTCTGTCTCTTTATTATAATAGTAAAATTTCTAAAAACCGATTCGCATGTTGTGTTATGGTCTCGTCTTTTTTTTCTTTCTACGTATCCGTAGAATATGCTTCTATTTCTCGGGCTACGGTACCTATTCTTCTCTTCGCCTTTATTAAACGAAGGACGTACTTCTGTTTCTCTTCGTGTGCCAATCGTCTGGCTTCGTCAACCTCTATTATGAATGATTCTACGCTCTTTGATTTTCCATCGAAGTCCCGGACTATTTCGATAGCTTCTTTAGACGTTAACGTGTCTTCGTCATCCGTTATAATTGAGGGGCGTTGACTGTCTTCCATATCCCTACACATTGCACCACTTATTTTTTTTACTGCCGTATATATTTCGTGAAGGTCCATATTATCGTTTATTATTCTTTATGAAAATGAGATTAACGAGTTAGAGCTGGTATCTGAGCGATGCGTTGGTACGTTTCGATATGTATTAAAATGGAAAGTACTCACAATTAGGTATTTTGCTTGTTGTTTTCCCGTTGTGTTTACGGGATCTTCGGTATCTGTTGATTCAGGTCAGCCACGTATTCTTCTTTATGTGGCGAAGGCGGAGTAACACCAACACGCTTCCACCAATTTTAAATTCCACGTCCGCAGGAAGTAAGGAAATTTTTTAAAAAGCTCAAACTGTCACTGGAAGGTTCTTCCACGGTGACATACGCTTTATAATTGTTACAGTTTATTTTTTTATTAATTACTTTAAACCATGTATTTTCCATAATTAATTATGACCGTTTCCTGTCTATGTGAATGCTGTATTATGCCTCTTTTATAAAAATCTTTGGATTTAGCATACAAAAAGGAATTAATTGCACTTTTTACAGCCTCAAATGTATTAAAGTATTTTCCTTTCAAATTGCTTTGTAGTGACCGAAAAGTATGAAAATCTGTTGATGCCAGATCCAGGGAATATGGTGGATGAGGAATAAATTCCCATTGCAGTTTCGATATTTTGTTTTCGTTGCTATCACCACGTGTCTTGCGTTGTCGTGAAGATTCTTACGTTAGGACACGCGTGCTCGCTCGGATTACTACCAGATGTAAATGTATACGGAATATTTACTTGTTTCATATTACATGATTGAAATATGTGGACTAATTAATGTGGTAATGTGCACTGGTCGAGCCATAAAACACCCTTAACGTGATACGTGTGCGTCTACATGCAGACGAGCAGTGCTCTACCCAGATGTAATAATATTGAAAGTTTATGAAAAATGACAATTATATGAATTTCGGATTAAAATTAGGATAGGAAAACAATTTTTGATTTCGGAGATAAGCTAGTCCCCTATGGGCGCTTTCATCAGATCGCTTATGGAACATAGAGGCTTGATTTTAGGATAAGTCAAAAGAAATAATGTAGGCAGTCAAAATAAATTCAAAATATATTATATTAACAGTGATAGTAATTACAGTAAATTAATTTTTTATCACTGCACAAATTTTGTTAAAACTCAAGAAACAATACAAGTGAGATGACACAGTTGATCGGAATACCAAACTAAAATTAACTAAAGACGAAGATAATAAGCAATATGTTTTGCAGATATTAGAAGAGTATCGACAATGATATCATAATGCAACCAAATTTAGTTTAACACAAGACATGTACTAAAAAATACATATTATTTTATTTTATATTAAGTTCAATTTTCGCTTGTTCTCCATGGTACGTACGTGTATAGATCATTCCACGTCAAATCGATCATTTTTTGACGTCGAGGTCAGGGATTTTGTTCAAAGTGAAATATGATACAATGTACGTGAATTTATTGGGAGGGGTTTAAGTCATCATTTTGCTGGTTTTTAATTTGTTTAAAAAATATGGACCTTTGAATTTTGTAATTCTTGTCTATTTTCATGAAAACAGGTTGTACTTACGAATTTTTATCTCGAAAACTATTTGTCGGATTGAGTTCATGTTTCTTATTTTATTCTAGAATGTTTGACCTATCGTAATAATATTTTTTAAATTGGAAATTTAATTTTGTAATATTAAAAATTATAAACAAATTCTTATTTTGTACATTTCTCCCAGAAGGTGACGTGTTTTTACATTATAAAAAAACATGACCATAGTCCTTAAAATTCTACTTACAAAATAAGCCTCAGCTGTTAAAGAACACTATTGCGGTCAGCTGTCCGTATCACACGTACCCCATATTATCTCCCTATAACTGTGCAAAGCTTAGACCAAGTCGGTCTTCCGAGGTTCGTGTGCTTTCCTTGTAAGGTTGGATTCGGATTGATACGTAATATATTTGCACAAGAAACTTGATCTCATTCATCTGATAACATTATTAGCCTCTTTCGTTTTAATTTTTTGGAACGAATACTTTGTGGTACTAAATCTGTGAAGCACATCATTGAATCTAATCTAGTACATTTAAATGTACGGTCGGTAAGTAATTATAATTCAATTGTATTATACTTTACTTATATTAAATTTATAATTAAATTTACAATAATTTTATATTATTATATAAAATTTACTTACTGGAACCGCTATCTGACGACATAATACAAAAATATGTAGATACAGTAATGTTAAAGGGGTGAAATCAACCTTTAAAGTTGCAGTTCGAAAATGCTACCACAAAAACTATATTAGACACAAGAAAACTTCTCAAGAAGAAGTTGAAACTCTGCGTATAAACAACAAATGCACAATTTTGTAAAAAACAATTTGTGTGTAATAAAAAAAAGTTTATTGTAACATTATTTTAAAAGTCATCACAATTTATATAATGAAAAAAAGAAGCAGAAATGTTTTTCCAAATCCATTGGTGTATGATATGATAGGTTTGCCTTTTACAGTTCGGCAAATTTTTATACTATGTATATGTGCAACGTGCGATTCAGCCGGTCCGCGACCGTACTAGACGTAGACGTACAGTGAATATCTAGTATGAGATGCAGCATTTATCATTTATGCTAGTGATCAGTAAAGTTATGTAGAACTTACTGTTGGGAGCTGGAAAGTTGGCAGTCGGGATGGCCCCTGGGCACGTAGGGTACGCTGTTCGCTCCATCTTTTGATGCTTCCGAAACGCGGTGCTCTATGATCTCTATTAGTAGATGTGACCGTTTGGCCAATTAGGGAAATTCGTGTGTGTCGTCTTTACGTGTGCTGCGCTAGAGCCAATCAGAGCCGACTGCCATCTTCTCAGCTCCCAACGGTACGATACTAATAGAAATTATTTTAGTACATATGAACCCCTTCGAAGCCGATGATGCACCAGGTTCGTCATTCAATACCTGTTCACTGCAGCCAATGAGGCATCATGTGCGTCTTCGAAAATATTTCATCATAAACATAAAAATATTCCGGCTCCTGGGGAGCGTCTCATGATGAGATTCCAAATGTCTTATAATATGGCTTCGAATGTGTTAATGTATGATATTGATAATAAATTATTGACTCATCCTGTATATACAGGGTTAGTCACGAGAAACAGAACTCCCGAATATTTTTGTTATTATTGACAATAGAAAAAAATAACTAAGGAAAATATTAGTGTTCGAGGGGGCTCACATAGTCGTTTAGAGAAATTCGTCTTCAAGGTTACCATGAAGGTGATGAAGTCATCGATGTTTTTTTAAATGGTACACTATATTTTTATGCTGTATTGTTATTCTTTATGTAAAGACAAATCCATCTACCTATAATACTATGTCCTTCATGTGACCCCGACCAGAGATATTTGCAGTCAAGCACTGGAAAGTTGCACCAAGATGCTGCAGAATATGTCTCTATACAACTATATGTGCCCCTCAGAACATTGCAACTTTTTCCTTTGTAATTTTTTCCTATTGCCAATAGTAACAAAAATATTCGAGTGTTCTGTTTCATGTGACTAACCCTGTATGTATGTGCAGGGTGAGTTAATAAAAACAGGACATCCGAGTATTTTTGTTGTCCGCGGAAAAAGTAGCAGTATTCGAAGGGGCACATATGTATAATGATACACAGTGAGGAGCAAAATTGAAACAATAAAAGTGCTTTAGTAGAAAATCATAATTTATTTACATTTTGCGATAGAATTTGAGGAAACCTTGTTACATGTATTAGTATACACTTATTTTACATTAACAAACGCGTAACAATTTCTGATTATCTTATTTAATTTATTAGTTATTCAGTGTTTCTTATGACTCTGTTTTGCACCGTTGCAAAAGGTAGAAGTAACTAACGATTTGGGATAAATTTTAATATTTTCTCCATAAGCTTTCGGTATGTATAACTGCTGCAATTCATTTTGGCATACTTTCAACTAAATTTGAGCATAATGCGTCTTGTACCTGTCTTTTTAGTATTGCCTATAGATTTTCGATTTGTGTTTGGGATCTCTATCGTGCTGGAAAATGAGGTTACTTTGTTCAAGGGGGATCTTCTTTATGGTTTCCCATAATTTGTCAGTTAACCCATTCAGCCTTCATTTATTTTGCGCTTCGTGTGGACGAACTGCGACATTTGTTTAGCGCTTCGACAAACTCCGACATTTGATTCGCGCATCATGTGAACAAACTGCGACGTTTGATTTCTACGAGTAGAATATGTTTAGACGGCTCGGTGTATATCTGAAATGAATTACAGGAGGAGAACGGCACAATATGAAAGAAATACTATCTTTTGGTCCATCGTTTTGGTCCAGGTCATGCACTACGAGTCAGACTCGTAGTAACTCGTTTTGGTCCAAGTCATGCACTACAAGCCAGACTCGTAGTTTAGTCAGAATTGGTTAAAATTTCCTTGTACATGTATTGGTTCATTCTGCCATTGATACGGCTCCGTGATCCTACACCATACACTGTAAATGATTCCACAGCATAAGGGATCCACCGCCAAATTTGACGGTTTCTTTTACAAGTCACTTCTGTAAGGTTTTACCTTCGCGCATCCAACACCACTGTCGTCTATCTGATGAAAATCTGTGAACTTTTGTTTCGTCCGATCATATAACGCATTGCAATTATATACTGACCAATTTCTATATGTTTTAGCAAAGCTTACCTTAAAATTCACTGCTTTTACAGCTCTTCGTACTGTGCATTTGGTGCAACGTATTCCTTCATAATTTTCTAATAACTTACCTGCCATTGTTGCTGATTTTGTTGCTTGTGTGACAAGGAAAAGTGCGAGTCTCCTTTTACCCAGTTCTGTCAGTATCTTGGGTCGTCCTGCAGAAGGCCTAAATAAATAAAAATTCTGTGCCGATACTCTTAGACCGTCATGGCCATCCGGAGCGCAGCCCGACTCCGGCCTACCCCCACTCTGAGTCCATTCTCCTCATAAAGGCTGTGATTTGGGATGACGACGAAGGACCGAGGGGGAACTGGAGGGAACTGAAACGAAGGGAACGGACACCTAGAGTGGGGGAAGACCGGAGTAGGGCTGCGCTCCGAATGGCCATGACAACCTAAGAGTATCGGCACAGTATTTTTTTCTTATTCTTTGTACACTCGATAGAATACTGTACACTGTTTAGTAATGTCACGTGTCGAAACTCCTTCCTTTAACCTTTTACCGCACGATTTTTTTTGTTACTAAGAACATATATTGAGTACTATGCAGAGATCGTAAGTTGCCGAGTCCCAACAAACTGAACATTACAGGAGCAAGGGGACCAGGCCGTTTGCTCCACCTTATCCCCTCCATAGGGGTCACACTGCATAGGAGTAGTATTTTTGTATCCGCGGGGGATACATGAAACCGCAATGCAAATCAAATTTTTTATATATATGTTTTCAGGCTGCGATTCTTTTCTTAAATATGTTATTATTTTTTGTTAGATACGTTGCGGGGAATACTATGAAATGTGGGGAAATTTTTTTGTTCTGCTAACAGTTAATATCCTGAATCTACGTCTACGCCAATGCGTTCGAGTCATCGCCTTTTATCGCTCCATCTTATTCTGTTTCGATACTTCTCTTTGGCGGCGTCTGTCACACGATACATTTGTGCATGTGATTGACTCAGCCAATAACGACAATACATGTGACTGGAGGGGGTACAACTAATTTGATTCGTCGGCAACTTACGATCTCTGCATAGTATAAGAAGGTGCATCTATTATGGAAGAAATATTGAAAAAGTTTGTTAACAATATTAAATCGTTTGTTTATTACAAAAACCGATTTGTACATAAAACTATATTAGCAATTTATACTAAAACTAACGAATGAAAATTCAAACTAACCTTTTTTATGTAATCTGCAGACACTAAGTTACTATATAATAACCTTTATTTGGCTTTGAAAAACGTATAAAGTCTCGGAATTCGTTATACAATATCGGTAATAAAGCGGTTGAGATGCATAAGCTATACAACAGTGTAAAGAAATCGCAAAAATTTAACTTTTCCGAACTCAAATGGCAGATTATGCGTGAAAATCATAGCACCATAGTGGATTAAATATGGTACAACATGCAGTGCAGTTATGATGCGTGTTTTACATAAAAAATTAATGAAAATGTGGTTCGTGCCATATATGGCACACCATGCGGTAAGGGGTTACAAGGAAATTATCCCGTTTCGAAAATTCATGACTGAATGTTTGTTAATGTCAACCTCATGTCACTCTCAACATTTAATCTACTTAATATTTTTAATATAAATTCAGTCTTGCAAAGATATGTAAAGGCAAATGTAAGTATCACTCGAAACGCAAGCAGGATGACATTTGGATATGATTGATACATAACAGACTAGAACAGAGTCAGCAATGTTTGATCAATCAAATTACGTATCGGTGCATCGTTTCGCAGATCTAACAAGAGAAGTTATCCAGATGAACAATTAGTTTTAAAAAAATAACGGTTGGAAGTTATAGTATTCTACCTCCTTATAACTGAAATAAGTGCCATTCGGTCGAAAATTTTATATCGGCTAGAAACATGGCGTCAAAGTCCGCCATAAGCGGCTCCGAAAATGGGTATAAGTGACATTTTTTCGCAATTGTTTGTTTACTTTTTAGGTTTTTCTAGATACTTGTAAATAAAATAACTAGAATGGAAAAAACAACTTGGGTCTCAATTCCGGTGGTGGGTGTTAAACATTTTCTTTTTATCTATCGCACACGAAGTTCGAAGTACGTTTGGATATGGCACACTATGAATGTATGTACGTACAAATATATCTTCTTATTTATTGTACACTTTTATTTTACATGTATATACACCATATGTGGTTTTATGTATCTGTACATGCTAATGTATGTCTAATTCTTCTGTCTAATCTAGGCAATTCGAATTTCGGGTGGGACAGATGAAAAAATGTTTAACACCCACCATCGGAATCGAGACCCAAGTTTTTTTCCTATTCCAGTTATTTTATTTATAAGTATCTAGAAAAACCTAGAAAGTAAACAAAATTATGAAAAAATGTCATTTATACCCATTTTCGAAGCTACTTATGGCGTACTTGGATGCCATTTTTCTAGACGATATTAAATTTTCCGAGCGAGTGGCACTCATTTCATTTATTAGGAGGTAGAGTACTATAACTTCCAACCGTTATTTTTTTAAAACTAATTGGTCATCTGGGTAACTTCCCTTGTAAGAATTCATCCTGTACTTCATCGGAAATGCTACTTCATTCAGGGAAGTAGGAAGTGGGCTTCGTACCAGTGCAGCCTCTTCTGTAAGCTAAGGGAAGTGCCGCTGAAATTCCTTTTCAAGGGATTTAAGGTGCTGAGTAATATCCTTCTTCAGATTCTCATCCAGTTCACCTTCAAATTCCTCTACCACACTGCAGAGTTTTTCAAACATGCCAATGTTTCCAAGATTTACTTTCCCACGCCAGTTTTGCAGTTTGGATACAAATACTTGAAGATTGTCTTGAAATTGGATAATGTCTTTCCTTTCTCTGAAGTTTTAGATTCAGCTTATTTTGTTGATCTAAACTGTCTGTTAAATATGCAACTCTTTTTTTCCAAACTTCATCAAGTAAGCTAGAAGGTCATTTACCTTGCACTTCCAGAAACAACTTGATTTCATCTTCCAACTCAAAGATACGATTGACAGCGTTTTCTATCAACGAGCAGCAACCCGCTGTGTACAAAAGAAGAACTTCATGATAAAAATTCATGTCTTTACAGAGTTCTTTAAACAGAAGAGTGTTGAGGACTCCAGATTTGATGTAATTCACATTTTTTATCAGAGACTCAGGCACCTTTCGCAGAGGAGCTGGAAGAGTCTTACTGGCAAGAGCATTTCGGTGAATGCATTTTGCTTGCGGAGGAAGTTCTTTCACTTTTATCTGAAAATCCCAGTTTGGCCCGAGCATATCTGGGGCTCCATCTGTACAAACCGCACAAACAATTTTACACCGTAGTCCTCCAGTGTCAGAAAGGGTATCTGTCTTTTCTATAATATCTTCACTTTTCGTGGTAATTTCAAGTCCACAGCAAAACAATAACTCTTCTTTGATGTCATCTGAATCAATATATCTCACGAAATAAGCAACCGTGAATGTGAACTTACGTCCCTTCATTCATTAACTTGAAAGGAAAACAATGGAGAAACTTTGATTTTATTTAAAACCTGCTCTTTCACGCCTGCGGACATACTTGAAATACACCTGTGAATAGTGTTATTGGACAGAGATATTTATCGCATCTGTATCTCGTTGGCTTCCCCAAAAGTTAACTTTCTCCAATCGTGAAAGGTTTTTCTTGTTTGGCAATTTCCAATGCAGATTCATATGATCCTTGCACTGTCCCTGAAAACTTCCTGTAGGATCAAGTCTCTGACGTCTGACAAGGAAGACCATCCGATTGACACACGTCGATTTTTATGAAACTTTGCACATAAGTAAAGTATTCGAAAATATTTAACACGTGTTGTTTTTATCGGCGGATATTCATGTTTGCGGGGTGAAACTTCCTTTCAAAGTTGGGGGATGAGAACCTTTTGAACCGAATAACTAAAAAACTAACAAACATAGAAAAAAATGGTACAGACATAATTACTTGCATTTTTATGAGGAATAATATTACGTAAGAGAAATTGGAACGTAGTTGTAGGTGGCGCCGCAGTAGCCGCAAAGTCACATTTTTTGTAAATGTAAAATGTTTAACATGTATGAACTCGGTGGGCCCTTAATATTTTTTAAGTTTCCGCCGCAGTGAACCTTAAGTCACTTCCTATTATTTATCAAGAATTAGTGTTTCAACCACCAGTAGAACATTGCAATGTAGCCATATTGAAATCAATAAGTGCTAAAAATCTTCGTTATAAAATCTTCTATAAGAATGATTGCAACTAAAAATAACCCCGACGACCTCCCAGGAACCACTTTGCGGCCTCCTTGAGGGTCGCGATTTGCAGGTTGGAAATCTGGACACTAGACGATATTCCGAAGACACGTCCACCTTTTGTTCGAGTCATTTTGCTTCCTACATATAACGTGTAACATCACTCCATCGCGATTGCGTTGACTGACAGTGTTGTGTTACGCGAGTTTGTTACACATGGAGACGGACCTTAAGAGTAGTCAGAAAAAAAAAACTAAAAAATAGTTCGGTGCTCTGTATTGGACAATTTTGCTTCAAAACGCGAGCAGTGTGTTGTACTGTTCAGTGCACTGTAGAGGTGAAGTCATGTAGTGAGCCTTCACAGCAGAATCCAGTTGAATGGGAATGTTGTAGAATGTCAGCAAAAACCGCAGACCCTGGGATCATTAGTCTACGGTCGAGCCTATAATCCGTCGCTGTATTATACCGGGTGGAGTGAAACACGAACTAATAATCTCAACATGATGTAACTTCATCAATTGATTAGAAAATTTCGTATAAAAAAATTTCAACATAAGATTCTTAACTCAAGTGCTAACATGACTACATATAATTTCAAATAATATGTTAGAGAAATAGTTGTCTAATTTTTGTTTCCTAAAGCATAGTGATATTTTACGTGCTTTTTATTTTAAAGTAATTGAATCTGTAACGCCAAAGAAGTATAGCTTCCATTTTCAAAATAAATTAATACCTGCAATATATAATGAAAATTTTTGTATAATATTTTGACATAGGTAAAATTAGTACATTTTTGAAAATAAAACTGTTTTTTTTTCGTATAATGAATTAAATAAAAATGATTTATAATAATATAGGCTATAAAAAGTAATTTTTTATTATTTTATAAAATTGCTTTACTAAATACGTATTGCACTCTGAAGTAAATGTAATTTTATTCAAAATGAGTTACAAATTTATAATTTCAAGGTGTATACATGGTCTCTCACCTTTTCTATTACACCCCGATATTTCGTAACTTATTGAAGATACAAAAAATGTTTCATATGGAACTTGCATTGTACGAGGGGACACATCTTTGGGCGAAGACGAATTTATTTTTACGTTATTATTTTAAGAGATATGAAGGTCAAGTTCGTTTTTTTAAATGGAACTATGCATTCTTGTTCAGATCATTTGATTGTGCTTTTCAAGACAAGTTCACTTACCTTTAATGTATACACCCGATTTTAACTGGTTTTTGACATATTGCGCCTACAAATTTACTGATTTACAACGAAAGACATCCGACCGAATAGGAAGTATCGGTGGTAGTCTTGTTCGCACCGGGTACTAGGCAGTCGAAAAATCGAGTTCTTTTTTTATTAAATTTTTCGAAACTGTTATGTTTCCTGAGTAAAATGCCGTTTGTTGTATGTCGAAATTCGCAAAATTACGAATTTGGCAGCCGTAGAGGTCAAGCGGCGCATGAACTCGTTTTCGCCCGAACGCACGAAGACGATCGGCAAAAGTAGAAGGGAGCTTCCTAGAGGTTTCATACTTGAAACAAAGTGTACTAAATTCAACTGATTATTAAATATTGTGTTATAAACACACTTACGGTTTTTTACAAACGAACTAAACATACTATACTGCTGGAAATCATTAGGCGAGGTACATGTCGATAATCATACTTTAAAATCTTTTAAAACTTTAAATTTGTTTTTCTCCGTCTTTCATTTTCGCTTCGTTCTGCAATGATAGCTCAAAAACAAAGCTTCCAATCGACCCAATTCAAATTCGAGCATGTTCACAAAATGTGTGGTTTCGGTCTGAACCTAAATTGGATTTAATAAAAACTCTCGTTTTTTTATAAAAAATAAACTGAAGCCTCTTTTTTTTTTAACGAAAAACGCACTTTTCTGAAAAATCGTCATTTTGTAACCGTGATTTTCATAATTTTACTTCTTTTATAGATTCAGTGCAGAACCAGAGGTATTCTAAAGAAGAGTTTACAAGCAGGTCGCTGGATTTCGTTTCGTTTCGTCAATATCACTGCAAAATGAAAGAAAATATAAGAATGCTTCATTTTCGGTGAAAACGACTGCCTAGTACCCTTAAGTTCCACGTATTAAACATTGCCTCTTGAAAGGCAGGGTCTGCGCCAGAAATGGCAAGCCCAAACTCTGTATATAAAGTTGTATATCATAATTTGAAAGACTGACAAGAGAATGTACAATGTAGTATTATATACAGGATGAGTGACCTAATTTGAACTCTTTTTAATTACTTGGCAATCTGTTAGTTGTATGAAAAAAATGTTTCCAACAAACGTCGTGTGGTATCAAGAGGGACACGTAGTATAGTAATCAGGTTTTTGCCATTTACTTCTTTATCGAGATATGAAAATCATCTTGGGTTTTTAAATGGAACACATTACACATTACTTTTGAATTCAAAAGAGTATCGAACGTTGAATAAGAAAATATTAGTGTACACGGGGTCAAATGTCAATAATCATAATGACATTCTAAAAATAATTTTTAATTTAAACGCTCTAAATGTTGTCTATTGCGCTCTATGTACATAAGTGCGAACTTATTTTGTAAAATATAAAAATGCTATGGTAAAGTGTAACGCGTGCAAAATTAATTTGACATGGTATAACAACAAAAAGATAATTAAATCGTCTAAAATATGTGAATATGTTTCTTGAGAAATACGTATGAACTGTTCATCTATAGGGTGGAATGTAACGGGTGGTACAACAAGAAGCGAACAGAAAATGCAGAATCAAATTTGTTTGGGGTTTGAGTTTCATGAAAATTGAAATACAGATTTGTCGATTTCGCGTGTACTTTGTCTGGTAGGTGATACCAGATCGAAAGTTATGTCACATTCGTTACGCATTATGCAAATGTCAGCCACACGGTGATTCAATCGGGATTAGAAGACACGATGCAGCTGTTCACATTAGCATCAAAATCACGTTAACTACATTATAATTTATAGTCTATATCAATTCTAGGTAAATTTTATTTAAAATGAAAATTAAAAGTATTGATTCACCATACAATTTCAACCCTTCGTACACCATTCAAATAACTGTGACACTGGTTGCATTCAAGCAAATTTGACTCGCTTAAAATAATATAAATAAGTATATGAATCTACTACATTATAATGTAGTTTAATAGATATAAACAAAAATTAGTTCATACATTTATCGGAAATAATGACAGAGCTTCTAGACATACATGCGTATTTCTTGCACATGCAACGAAATAAATCATCAAAACAAGAAAAATAAAATGTTTATATTCTTTATTTAAATATCATAAGATTTATAATTAAACTGGTAAAGTTCTTGCTATCAACATGACTCAAAATAGAATCATATTTAGATCTTTATAACTCGTTGACCGCCACAGTGAAAGCGGCCATACCTAATCAGACACGATACACAATAATTTACTATTTTTTATATAAATCATAAAAAAAAGATTTGAGTACTCACAACTTGTGAGTATTTTTTAAATTTGTTTCTAATTATACTAACACATAATATAAATTTATAATAGTTGTCGAATACAATTTCTATACGTCCCCGAAGTATGGAAGCCGCCCCATAAATTGTCAATGTACGAAAGTCGGTTATTTTCAACGTAGGGTTTGATTATGTTATTCAGAAAATTTTTGTAAGTCGCCTCCTCTAGCTTTCCAGATTTGGTGGAAGTGATGAATACACGTTTTTATTTACGCGGTATCCTAAACGCGTAACGAATATTCCCGAACCGCACATCTGTGTTGCACGTACCTTTATTGCCGGCAGTTCTTTAAGCTGCTCGGAGTATTGGGATTAACTCCGAAGCTGTTTGAATTGCTAGCAATCCATCATCATAAATAATAAAAGTTATGTTATAATTAGAAATAAATTTAAAAAAATTATATGAGATTAAAAAAAGATAAGAAAAGTCCCGTAAGGGCGCGAACACGGGACATTCTCATGGCAAGCAGTGAGACCAGCCTCTGCGCCACCACCATTTCTGTGACAAAATTTTAACGCTTGAGGTATGTAAGACCTCACGAAACTTTAATAACAATTATCTCGAATACCGGCGAGAGTTGGCACCTGCCCTTGTAGGTTTGGGGCAGGACCCACCTGAACTACAATCCTGCAAAAGCGCATCAAAATCCAAGAGGCTCATTTCGCATCCTCTCCTTGTCAGTTGTGTTCTTCTGTTCCCACATTATTGTTTCAGTATGAAGTTTGCTCAAAAGTTTGTGATGATCAATAATTATTTAATGAAATTAAATTTGAGGTATCGGTCACCGGTGACATCGTGTAAAGTTTAAAAAAATTGACGAATATGACCGATTCTATGCGCTGTGATGTGAAACAGCGAACGTATGTCTGCTTTCCGTTTTTTCTGTGTAGAACACAGTGAGTTATTTATGTTGTTCGTTATCACATTTGTAAATAGTACAAATTTTGTCAATTATCCGCGGTAGGACTTGGTATGTTCTACAGGGCTGTATTGCCGACGTTTAAAAATACCAAATAGAACCATAAATTTTTGTGATGTGGTAATCCATGTAGATCTTCCTTCTCTATAAAAAAAGTGTTGCAGAGTTTATGCTGAAAACCCACTAGTTTAATAGGTATGTTGATTTCGGTGTTGCAGAGTACAGTGGTCCTCAGACCATTCAAACGTTTTCCACCTCAGATCTGCTTAAAATTTATATAAATTATATAGCGTACTTTACGCAAAATTTTAATAACAAATGAACAGAACGGGATCATGTTTGGACTCATTTTCAGTGGAAAAACCTCACCTGTTCATTTGTAATATCTTCGTCAATATATTATAAAAAATATGAATTTAGTTATACATTGTTTCACCTCTATTGATAACATACTGATCGCCGTCGGTCGAATGAAACCTGACCAATGCTTTATCTCGCTCCCTCTCAAAGTATCGCTACTCAAGTTGTACTCATAAATATTGTGTTGCAGAAGGTGATGATAATTTCCTTTACCTCGGTTTGTTGTAATTTCTTGGTCCCAAACGCCGTTACAATGAGCCGTGGAATACTGTAGTACTCATGATTTTCAGTACAGGGAACATTGTTTTTGTATGTGTTTATGTACGGTGTTAGTCTACCTACACATTCTCTCAGTTTGTCTGTTTTGTTTTCTAGTTTAATTTGTTAACTTGATTTTTCATTATTTAATCTTGTTTGGTTATCGACCTCGGCTATAATTTGTCCGTTACATGGTAAAATAGTTGTTGCGGCAGTGTATATTATAAAATTGATGTTTTACATACTTTTGTCTGCCACGAATTGTGCAATAATTTAGTTGTTGATTGTATTGATTAGGTTTTAGATGTTTTTTGTAAAGGCCACTTTAGGTCAAAGTTTCCCCTTGGTTGTATCAGTTTCTTTTCAGATTGTTATCCTTCCATTTTGTCTCTAACTTGCTCTATCTTCTGGGTGTTATGAAGTTTCCCTGCTTGGTAAGCCGGTATTGTGTATTTCTATATTGTTGTTGATGATTTTTGTATCTAGCAGGAGTTGTGTTTGTCTTTCCGAATGTGTATTCTGTGAATCATTAATTGTTGGGCTACTTCTGTTTTTATCTATTGCAACTGTGCATATGGGATCTTGTTATTTGCTGCATTATACGTATAATACGTTTTTGATCGTCCAGTCTATGTTGTGTGATGTTGGCATTGTTTGCATATTCCTGCGAAAGTATTTTGTAACTTATTGTGTGCGTTTTTATTTTTGTCACTTTGCACTAGTAGCGCATTATGTATTCTATCATTTCCTTGGTCCAACACATGCGCTGTCTAGATTTTCCAGCTTTGGTGATTACGAGTTGATCATTCGATGAAAAACTTTCCGCTATAACTATGACTTGTGGCGAATGTCGTGTTTTTAAATGTCCTTTTAGCAGTTTGCCTTCTCCGCGTTCCACCACTGATGACAAAATTGTTATTGTTATTTGTATTATTATCGTTGCATTTCTGTTATATTATCGTATGTACTATTATTACTATTAAGATAGTAATAAGATATTATTATTATTATAATAGAAAGGTTCCATTTCGAGATATTAGCAAATAAAAATTAGGAGTCTAACTTTCCGACGTGCGTTATTTATATCCCAGGTGACTGTTGATACACCTGATCGGACAACCTCACATCCGGGCACTCAATAGAAAAACTCGCGTAGACACGCATTCACATACACTGTACCAGGAATTGGAACCCTAACCCGAACAGAATACGGTTCTCTAATATGCCGAGTAATCCGTCTATCCCAATGGTCGATTTTCTGTAACATTACGAGTGACCCGATTGTTAATCAACTATCTTGCGGGTTACTGCAGTGCTACGAAGTTTAAGGTCGATTCACACACAACCCTTCCGTATTCGTTCTGGCAGTGACTCTTGCTCACAGATGTCTGTATCGATAGCCTTCAGTGAAAAATCCGTTAGTAGATCTGAACTTGACAGAAAGAATAGGTTTCAGTGTGACGAGCTAGCAATAATAGCATTACTCTTAGTTGAAGATTTATAAATTAGTAGAAAGCGAAAACGGAAATGGGTGCAAGGAATCTACGAAAAACGAGAAAAGGAAGGTGTAATATTTACTAAATATGTTTATTCAATACTATACTATACAATATGAAATGGTCCAGCTCGTAGCCACACGCTTCGTTCTATATCGCTCGAGTCCCGATCCTCAACTGCTCCTTTGTCGCTACGTCCAGAACGCTGTCGGTATAAACAGATGACTATCGCATACGCATACTACATACACTACAGAAGGTGAATTTATTACCTTGTATAAAAAATTGATCGATGACGAAACAAAATTTTCGAATGTTTTTGTACTCATTTGATGCTTTATTAAAGAATATCGAGTCTGCAATAAAAGCATACTTACTGGAGATAGGCGATTTCACGACGAGGAAGATTCACAGTTTGTTTAAGGTAAAATAAAAAATGGTATATTCAGATTACTTTTTTTACATACGTTTTATCGACATCTATTATTATTTATAAACAAGTTCACTTTAACATAATATACAGGATGATTCAGGAGGAACAGTAAATATTTCAATATGTTGTAGTATCGATTATTCTGAGTAACAAAGTTTACGTAAACACATGTCCAATTTTGTCAATGGTTGCGGAGATACAGCTATTTACAGACATGTGACATGATGCGCTGTCGCTTGTATGATATGTTACACAGTTAAATATGGGTCATCTGTAGATATTCTAAAATGTAAACATAGATCCCTCGTAGCAATATTATTTTTCCGGCAAACAATTAAATCAAACATTGCTTATTATTGCAAATGCAACGTTAATGAACGGGTTGTCAGTTGTTGCTCTCACGTAACAGCAATTTCATGGTTTTTCGGATTTGCTTGGCACCAATCTATGACGAACTTACTTGGCAATTTCTTCAATGATTATTTCACGGATGGATCATCATCCGAAGGCCAAAATAGTTAATTAGGTGAGTTTTACTGATGGCGAAATTCCAGAGTCTAGGCGTATTTCTTAAACAGTTATGCATTTCGGAATCCTTAAAACCTGTAGGAACATACCCTAGAAAAAGTTTTCGTTGGTCGTGAGGTCTAAAATTGGCAAATTGCTGCCATTGTCCTTTGTCCCGTTGAACTTGACGATAGGATGCGCTGAATTTCTTTTACCATGTTTACACCCTTTTGATTTCTATCGGCAGTCACTCTTGCGATCACGAGATTTTACTTTTAAATTCATTATACCTTTTTTTTCACGCGATAAACGACTTTCAGCATGTTCTTATACACACAACACCTAGGTCTAGTGATGGAATTGATACGATACATATTGATGATACTCAAACATTTCGATATCTAAGTACTCAGTGGAAAGTATCGATAGGTATCAAAATCTCGGATACTCGGTATTAATTTCCAATACCGATGTCTCTTGAACGGTACCAACTAATACCAATCCTATGGCGTCTAAGTAGATATCGATACCATTAACAAATGAACTGACATCGTCGTGTTGTTGAAGAGTCAGAATTTTCAAAGCACTCTGCAAAGATGCGAAGTGGTTCAAATTACACTCTGCAAATATAAACATCAGTCTCGAAATGAAGTATCAAATCACTACCGATATTTTCGCAGAAGTATCAAACAGATATCGATACTTTCGTATAAGTATCGAAATGGTACTGATTCTTTTTGATACTTACGTGTTTGATTCTACTCGATACCAGATCGAAATTCGTAGACTGGTATCGGTAGTGTCCATGCGGTATCAGTTTCAACACTACCTGGGCCCATAACCTGTTGGTTTTATTACACAGGCTGTTTCGGAAATCGTGGTACAACCGAAGAGGAGGTGATTTATGAGGTAAAAATAAGTAGAAAATATACAATACAATTTTTTCATACGAGGCTTTGTTTTCGCGAAAATTAAGTTTGAAAGTTTGCCGAGTACATCCTTACATCCCGTGCAGGGAATCGACAAGCCTGTTTACTGAGTACGATCTTTGAACGCTCATGAGCGTTTTCCGCACGGGCCGCAATAATATTACGGGAGTGCACTAGATTGTATTTATATTATATTTACTTTTCATAAGGCATCAGCATTACATATTATATTAATGCCATTTGTAAACGAGATATTGTTTCTATCGAGATCCGTTCAACCACGAAATATTTAAAGTCGATTTTCTCGAAAATATGAGAAAATTTTATTCTGTTTTTGACTTTTTTTATATAGAATCACCCCCTTTTCGGTTGAACTTCCAGTTTCCGAACACTCTGTATAAAATTGACAAAACAGCACATGAATTAAACCTTTTATGAACATTTTAATAAAGATATCGGTATATACACACTTTGCAAGAGAACGGAAGAAGAATTGAATAAAGAAATAAAAGAAACGGAATAGTGTAGTTATCGTGTCAATCACCAGATTGCGCTCACCAAGTACTGTGAATATGAATCTCATTACAACAAAAACAAATTAGAGGTAGTTGTAAGGAAAAAGAGAAGTAAGAAGAGAAGGAGAAGATAGAGAAAAACGTTTGTAAGGAAGTGCAAGGGTAGATGAAAAATGAAGGCAAGATGGTAGAGGACAGGAAAGTGAGATCAGGAAACTAAAAGGAGAAGTTCTATGAAACTGAAATGGACGTAGAATCTTACGTAGGATAAAAGTTGAGAGAATAAAGAAAAGAAAAGCAATCGGGAAGAGGGGTATAAACACCAAAAACAATGAAAAATTACAAGGAAAGACCGTCGAAAGAGAAAGGGAGAGTCAGAAAAGGCCAGAATAGAACGATAGAAGACTGATGGCTGAGAGAGGAGGAAGGCGAAATGGAATGGCAAAACAAGAAGAGGGATGCAAAGAAAACCCTACAGAAGGATGAGGAGCAATAAAGAGAGGAACGAGACACAGCGTCGTACTTCAGGGAAACGGTAAATATAGTAGAAGATTTAATGAAAGAAATATTAGATGGCAGGAAGGAAATGGAAAAGATTATAAAGGAATTAGGGAAAAGGATGTAAGAAAATGAAGGAGAGACTACTACGCTAAAAAGCAGAGATATTAGAAAGGAAGGTGACAGAAAGAGAAAAGACAGAATAAAAATACGGAGAAGAGGAAGGAAAAAGGTTGCGAAAGGGGAGCTAGAAAAGGTCAATGAGAAGTTGGAAAGCGAAACCAGAAAAAGTGGAAGATTAAGATTAGGGGAAGAAATAAGAATGGGTAAAGAAGAACATAATCATAACAGGTTTAAGAGTGAGGAGGAAGGAAGCAAATGAAACAGTGGACCATTTTATAGAAACAAAATTAGAAATACAGAATGCAGTCAGAGACACAGAGGTAAGAGGAAGCACGAAAGTTAGCATAATAGTAGTGGAAGTAAAGGATTGAGAAACGAAGCAAAATATAATGTCGAGGAAGAGTAGATTAAGAACAAGTATACATCATGACTTGTCAGAAGAAGCAAAAAGAATACAGAGAAGGTTAAAGGATATGGCAAGGAAGAAATGGGAAGAAGTGAGGGGTGCAAAAGTAGGTTATAAGAAAGTACACTCATATCTCGAACTTACGTACAAATTGGTTTCCGAGTAGCCGACGGAAGTCGGAAAAGACGAATGTAAGTCGGGGCAGACATGATGCACATATGTGTATACATATTTATTGTATATATTAACATTTTATTAGGTAAAGAGGTATGTTTTCCTTTAAATAAAAGTGACTAAAGATGTGAAGTTTAACGTATGTATATTCACAATGAAAATATAGAATCACATGAAAAAACATACATACAAACATATCTATTGTGCACATACAACTTTACATACACATTACGATTCTTAATTATCCGATGTTTGTTTCATGAATTCTATCATTGATGTTTGTTGAAGCTTCACTTTTCGCGTAGAATTTCTTGGTAATTTTCAATCAATTTTGATTCCGTTTTTAACCGTTGACGATCTTTCCTCATTTGGATCGATCTCCTGTAAAATATTTAAACCAGCTGCAATTAATTCAAGTCTCACTTGTAATTTAAGAACAGTCATAACCTATTCCGTACATATCTCTAGGTCTTCAGGTTCCTCAAATGCATGCTCATTTCTAATTTCGACGATATCCTCGAGTGTAAGCACCTGATTATGTGAATCCAATAAATCAATGACATCCTCTGCATCAACTTCTAAATCAAGTCGCGACGCAAGATCAACAATTTTCTCACAATCAGTTGCTTGAGTTATTGAATCAATTGAAGCAGATACAGTGGCTGCCAGCTACTTAGGACCGCTTGATAGTTTCGTCAATAAACGTTGCACATATTTCATACATTGAATTATTCGTAGATTAAATTCATATTGTAGGAAATAGGAAGAAAATCAGACCGGAGGGTCGGGAATCGAACCAGGGACTTCACCGCTTGCAAGCGTGTACTCTATCACTGAGCCACCGGCCAATTGCTGATTCCAGCCGATTTTTCCTCTCTTAACCTTACAAGGAGAGTGCACGACATTCGTCTCACCGATTTAGTTGAGACTTCGCACGTTGGTAGATTTCGTCACCCTGTTTACGAAAATACCCCATTATAGGGGCAGATACTCAATATTTTTTTAGATATTCATGATTAAAGTTTTTATACAGTCTTGAAGCCCACTTGAACTTCACAGTTGAAACAAAGAAACAACTGTGGCGTGGTGCGAAGGGAGCATGCCAAACTAGTACTTCGGAGGTCTAGGGTTCGATTCCCTGCAGATGCAAATGTTTTTTCAATTTTTTTTAATTTTTTTTCGTTCCACTCGATTATCTGTACATAATAGTTTCGCACGCAAAAACATATGGTACATGTTAAATAAATTTTATTATACATACATTTTCATGAAAATCTTTTCATTTACTATTATGGTTTCGAACTTATTTACTGTATATACAAACACAAAAATATTTATCTGTATTATGCTTTCCCCGTTCTTATAATAAGTAGCATTCTTTTACATAATGATAAATATTATTTTTATATACAGTAAATAAATTTAAAACCATAATAATAAATGAAAATATATGTATAATAAAATTTATTTAACATGTACCATATGTTTTTGCGTGCGAAACTATTATGTACAGATAACCGAGTAGAACGAAAAAAAAAAAAAATATTGAAAAAAAAAGACTGCCATCTGCAGGGAATCGAACCCTAGACCTCCGAAGTACTAGTTCGGCACGCTATCTTCGCACCACACCACAGTTGCTTGTTTGCTTCAACTGTACAGTTCAAGTAGGTTTCAAGACTGTATAAAAACTTTAATCATGAATATCTCAAAAAATATTGAGTATCTGCCCCTATAATGGGACATTTTCGTAAACAGGGTGACGAAATCTACCAGTGTGCGAAGTCTCAACTAAATCGGTGAGACGAAGGTCGTGCACTCTCCTTGTTAGTGTGGGCAACCGGGTACCCGGGTACCCAGTTCCATATTTACTTTAACAATTTTTTATGTTCTTGTAAAAACATCGTAAAACTACTCCGAATCCCCATTCTTTGGACACTTTTACATCGATATATGTTTTAAGAATATAAATTTATGCGACAAATTTTAAATATTAACGCTTCAAACTTATTTATACGCTTGTTGAATAACCGGGGTACCCGGGTACCCATGTAAGACGGGCTGTAGTTGAATGAATTATAGACGGAAGTTTTACAAAGAAATTATACAGAACACAAAATTCTTAATTAATACTGTTTATTCATTAACATAAGTAATATATATTACAGTTATTAAGTATCAAGAGGACAATTTTTACACATCGTGATATGATTTGCGTACTCATCACAAACTGGTTTTAGACAATTCTGACAGCACTTTCGCGTTTTCCTGTGTTGTTTGCAGGATTAGCTTGACATTTATAACATGATCCTACAATTTTCTTTCTTCCACTCGCATCTCGTTGCTGTGTAGAACCAGAAATCGTAGGGATGTCGTTCATTGTGCCTGGCATGTGTACTATACTTTCGATAGCTAATTCGCTAGAAAAATGTCCCATTATTTGAGCATTAAATGATCGGGTTTTAATTGTTGGAAGACAAAGTTCTTCCCCTAATTGACGTAAAAATATACGCCTGTTATATGATTTTCTACGCAACATACTGTTATTTGAGATGTATATAAGATATGAGGCACGAGCGGCCACATCAAGTATGTTATAAAAGAATGCTAGCGACCATCTTGTCGTTCGTCTTTGTGTTGCATATCGTCCTAATATTTGGTCCATCACGTCTACGCCAGATTTTGTTTTATTATAAAATTGAACACTTTCTGGTTTTCTTTTGGGTCCTGAAACAGCATTATCATTGTGCATTGTTGACAATAATACGACTGCAGTCTCCTTTTTCGGCACATACGAACATATCTGAACAAAAGTACATAATTCCATTTAAAAAAACGAACTTGACCATTATATCTCTTGAACTAATAATGTAAAAAGGAGTTCGGCTTCGTTAAAAAATGTGCCACCTTGCACCATGCAATTTTCATATAAACAATTTTTTTGTATCTTTAATATTTGTGAAATTACGGGCCTGTATCACTTTGGCGCGGACACACTGTATATGGTTTTGCTAAATTTGAATTTAGCATTATATCCATATGTCTCGCATGGGAGCTGCTTTATCGTTGACCATCCATTCTGCTCGTGTATTTGCATCGGCAAATCGAATAAATCGCAAAATATTACGAAATCTATTCAGGTCCGTAACTTAAACTTGAGTTACCGCAGCTAACAAAAAATACGTATCTAACATTTTTGGCTGTTCTTCAAGCCAACAAAGTTTCATCCAAATCGGAGCCGGATCGTTCGCGACCTTTCCTTGTCAGTCGCTTCTTTTGCCGATCCTACAATATGTAATGCACTTAGAAGTATATTGTACGATAATACCACAGTAATATTATTTTCAACACTATAAACTACAAATATTTTTAACATTGTGTTAGATTATGTCATTATAACAGCGGGCAATTACTAAGACCAACTCAGATTAATATTATAAATACGGTTTAAATTAATGAACATTAGTAACTTTGAATAAATAAAACTTACAAACTAATTAGTAACGCGTGGTTCTTCCTTTTTGTTCAATAACTTCCTCACAACGCCTTGGCATTGATTCGATCAAAGAACGACATCGTTCGATTGGAATGTTATTTCACCCTTCTTGAATAACAGCATATTCATCTCAATCTTTGGATTTCTTACATTTTGTATGTTTCTCCGCATCAATCCATGTCTCAATAGGATTAAGATCTGGAGATTGAGAGTATCAAGGTAATATTTTTATATTTCGCTGACTTAAAAATTCTGTAATCCTGCGAGCCGTATGCTTAGGGTCATTGTCAGCTTGCACAATCCAATTCTTTGGCATTTAACTATTCGAAAATGGTAACAGTACCTCATTTAATATATCCATGTATACATATTGATCCATAACAGTATTAATTCTATGAATCGGACCAACACTTTGTTACGTCATTGCTCCCCAAACGTCCACTGATCTTCCTGAACCTTTTACGGTTGATTTGATACATTTGGATGATAATTCTTCGTTAATATAGCATCGAACATACGTTTTCCTATTTGACCCCACTGTATTGAACTTGCATTCATCAGTAAAAACAACTTTTGACCAGTCTGCTATCATCCAGTAACGATGATTTTTGGCGAACTTTAAACACAATTTTCTGTTGCGTTCGGAAATAAGCGGCTTCTTGCGAGCAATGCGACCCGTAAGATTAAAATCGTTTAATCTCCTCCGCACTGTTCGGACATTAATTTTCCTGCTAATTTCAACGCCAGAGTCATTCAGAACTTGTTCGGCTGTTTTGTGTCGATCAGCTTCAGAAATGCGATGAAGAACGCGATCCTCCCGGATTGTTGTTTTACGAAGCCTTTCTTTTCGTGACACATTATTCATTGAACTGCATGGCCTGTACACACGCCGTTTTAGAAATATTTAATTTTTCAGCTATGATCGAAAATGAGTATCTCTCCTCTCTCAACAATTTAGTTTGAACTCTTTGCTCAGGAGTAATGTCCCTTCGGCTCATGATTATGGACAGATTTGCAATTGTTTACACTCTTGGACACATGGGATCATAGCAGTCAAGTTAATAATAATGTTAACTAAGCAAAAGGTGATGAAAACCTATCGGTCTTAAGTAGCTGCCCCTATTATAACGACATGATATAAGAAACTGTTAAAAATATTTATAATTTATAGGGTGGGAAATAAATTTATTCTAATATTATGGTACAATATACTTCAGAGTGTATTGCATATGACTTTAATCTACGAAAAATTCAATTTAGGAAATATGAGAAATGTTTATTTCCTTAACTATCAAGCGGTCTTAAGTAGCTGGCCGCCACTGTATATGAAGATCCTTATCAAGAAAGAACAAGCAAAGTTTCTTGCACACACCTGTGATTGTCTTTTTGCTTACCTCAGCCCATGAAGCGCCTATGATTTTTACCGCATTTAAGATGTTAAAAGACTTCCAAAAATGGTTGACGGACAAATTGCTATTTTCTCTCATGCATGCATTCAAGTGAGCATAAATGATCGACGAGTGCAATAGGCTTTGAATATTTTGATGACCCGTTGGCCCATGGCACAATGTAACGAACAGTGGACAAAAATCAAAACTCCGAATTGTGCAAACCAAGATGTCCTATACGTCAAAATGGTCGAAAAGAAACGTAGATTTTAATATCATCTTCACTTTTAATAAACAAGTCAATCCCTTGTCAAAATTAAGAGCCGAAGTTTATTGCAATTTTCGGCGAATTTTTTTTAAACTTGTCATTCGCAGAGTATTTGTGTATTTAATTTGATTTTTATAAGTTGTATTAAATACTATAATACCTCTAAAATAGGCGAAAAGTTTTTATAAAAATATGAATGAATTTTCTTAATTGTTAATTTGAATGTTTATCAAACACTTTTCTTGAAAGTACATCAAAGTACATCCAACATTTTTTTTATGTTTATGTAGAAAACATTAGCTTTAGATACGTTAAATTTAAAACCACATATTATCACAAACTGAAGAAAATAGTGAAAATAGTTATTATCAGCTCATTGCAACGTTAATTGTAAAGACTCTGTGCTGATTGAGGGCTCAATTTGAAGATAAAATTTCAAGGAACATGGTCATATTTTTTAAAATGTAAAATACCAGACCTTCAAGGAGAAGTTTATAAAATAAAAATTTGTTTATAATTTTCAATATTACGAAATTAATTTTTCAGTTAAGAAGAATATTGTTATAATAAGTCAAACCTATGCGAGGTTATGGGCTTTATAGTCTTTAACTCGGTAACTACTAACATTTTAAATCCCCTAAATCTCATGCAATCAAATTGTATAAGATTAAGCTTAGGCACGTTCCGAACGAGCTCCATGCAGAGCCTCTTAGAAACCGATGAAGAATCTTTGGACTTCAGAAGAAGAAGGTTTAGTTTGACCTGTGCTGCGGGGGATTATCAGTACTCCCCTAAATCCTGTTTGTACCAATGTAGGAAATTGTGAAAAATATGGACCGCGCACCGGGACTCGAACCTGGGTCTCCTGCGTTCGTAACCGGACACGTTACCAATTATGCCACCGTCAGTCCGCTGACATCCCTATTTCCACGACTCCTCTTATATGGGTCTGGAGGCCTCGATCCCACACCAATGTTTTTCCAAATCGTTACGAGTAACTTTATTCCACTAAATGCTCACATCCTATACCTCCTTCTCAACGATTTAAAATATACCTAAGTGATACGATTTAAGCTTTCCCTTCAATAATGCCCCTATCTCCCTCAGCTGATCCTCCCTTACTAGCACCTTATCCTAAAATAGATTTATTATTATGCGACCATTTCAAAGACCGAACTAACCCTCATATTTACAAAACTTTATTTTACCATCATACAAATGACCATAAGCTATATAAATTCCAGGATTTCGGTTCAGTATTGTAGAGTGACGCCTTCGCGATTAAAATAGCCGTAAAATTAATTATCAATGCCAGTGATTCCAACTAAAAATAAGGAATAAAAACTGCCGAACCGAAAAATGGATTAAATCGCCATCTGCTAAATTATTCAAAATATGGAATAGCTGAGCTTACTCATAGAAACTGTCACCACGCAACTTACTATCGGCCATTCAAACATTACACACCTCCATAAAATGACTAAAAATCCACCAGCCCTTTGTAACTTCTGCAATATAAGATTATCTGCTGAACATCTGCTTGACTGTCCAGCGCTCCGATCACAATGTTTGGCCTACAACGTCCGAACAAATCTCAACGATTGTCTTAACAATCGAGAAAATGTTGCTTTTGTTCTTGCATTTTTAAAACCGGTAGGCTTATGTTATAAAATTTAATGTAACTTTAATCTTACTGATGTATGTATTCTAGTACATATTAAACGTATACACGCTTATTACTGTATAATAGTATCCACATATTACATCTGTACGTCTGTATCATATTGTGGTCGCTAATGACTTTGTTGTTAATGCGACCTTTATAAATGAGTTATGTCAAAAAATGTTTTGCGGTAGATGTTTTATACAAATTTCTATAGAACGTAACGTGGGTATTCACGCCTAAAAACCATGATTATATCACCTTTTTTACATTCTGCATCTATTTTGTACATGTTTAAAAAAACTGGAGTGCGTACAGAAAATTTTAGTATTGTCTTTTTATGAACTTCATGTTTGTTCTCTACGTATCGGTGAAAAATAGTTAGTATTTGTGAAGGTATAAGTCAATATAAAGTTTGGAAAGACTTCTTTCTGTTCTACGCATTTAAATGTTATCTACAATACTTTGAATGATACTCACTTTTGTATTGTCATCTTAAAACTTTGTTTAAATATGAAGAATATCGTAAAAGAAAACATAAAATCAACAAAAGTAGAATTAAGAGACAATTTTATTTTACTGTAACGATTTTATAGTAACATTAAATTTTTCATTGTTAGTGAATTACAGGTTTAAGTAACAGTATAGTTATCAATAGCAACAGTAATCTATAATTCAACAAAAATAGAAAAAAATGTAGTGAATTTACAATGTACAAAAACATCACATTCTTTCATTTTAAATAAATAAAGGTTATAGTAAATACAGAGTTTTTAGATAACAGAATTTCTACATTAATTCATTAAGATTCAGTTATTTTACGTTCTTCATGATGTTACTTTTGAAGATTAATGAATTGTCACTTACATTAGTAATACTCAAATATCCGGTCAGTTGTTATGGCAAGATTTTAAATCCCAGCAACGAACACGACAAGAAACGTTACAGCATCATTCTTGAGGAATTTGCTCGTTTTCAGCCCACTCGTTCACTAAGGTCATCCTGTTATGCACTGACCTGTAACCCACACATCAAAGTCGACAAATCTCTCGTTATCACGTTACACGGTCCTTTGTAATTAACCCCATACCGCATGATTTTTTTTTTGTTACGAAAAAAATATATTTAAGTGTGAGAAGGTGCATCTTTTATGGGAAAAATATTCAACAAATTTTTTAACAATATTAAATGGTTTATTTATTACAAAAACCGGTTTGTGCACAAAAAATGAAAAGGAATAATACAACATAAAAGATGCGTCTTGTCTAGATCTACAACTTTTGTCTGACACATTTGTTGATACAATCAATAATATAGAAGATACTCGAAAAAAAAAAAACGATTTTATGAGCATTTAATTATTTTAATATTTAAGGACCCGGGTCACGTTTTCCCGGTATCTGATCGAGCTTACATTTTTCACAGATTATTTTTTCAATAATTGGAACTATTCTAGGGGGTGCCGCGAAAAGAATTTTGAAAAAAATCTTCATGAAGAGTAAATAAGAGCCACCCTAATGGCACACCGTACGATAAGGGATTAACAACTCAAGCTGTGCCACCTATGATAGTGAACCGAACTATGTAGTTCTGTTTCCCTCTGTTTTTGTAATGCACACTTCAGTTTTTAATATCTCTATCTCCACACTGAATGTTTAACATCCGATATCTTCCATTTTACACGAGACAGATAATATTATTCTTTGCCACCAACAATCTACTGACTTTTCACATATTAAAAATGAAAAATCGTTTCTGACGTATACCTCCTCTTAAATGCCAAATTTTTCTTTGTTTTATTTATTTTTAATTTCTTAATATACGTGGAAAGAAATCATTTTCTTTTAGAGTTATAAAAGACTAATGATCGGTACGCTTTCTTTCATATTTGTACATTCATTAAGTAGTTTTTAGCATATTTCGTAATATAAAATTGATAAAACATTTATTGTTTTGTAGTAAGACTTATAACGAAATCATTTTTTTTGTTACGTAAATCGTAGAAGCGAAATGTGAATATTATAATTTATATATATAGTCTTCACTATTTTTCATGTTAAGGGAAGAAATTTTATTTTGATAAACTCATGTTCAAAGTATTTTGTTTATTTATAAGCATGGCAAAAAATTGCATAACAGAACATTTTATTGCGATAAGTATACAAAAGGGAGGATAAAAAGCACTTTTGAAGTAATCGATGTATTCCTGTTTTCCATCGATACACTAATCAGAACTTTTTCTGATGAAAGTCGATGTCACTTATATTGTAAAGAACTATGTAGTCTACACTTGCGTGTACAAGTGCAAGTTTTCTGTATGTCATACATCTGTTTCACAAGTGTTATTGTTATTATCGTACATACAGGATATTTCACCTAACTTTATCACGTGAAATATTACTACTAGAACTAAAATTTCATAAAAATGTTTCCTGCAAAAATTGCACAGTCTTCCGGGGGTCAGTGTATGGTAACAATAGTTTTATTCCGTTGGGACGGGTTAATGAGATAAGAAGGTCAACTGTTTTTTTTTTAAATGGAATGATATATTTTGTTTGTCTGTACATGATAGCCACTTTAAAGACAAATTAAATGACCTACAACACTAAGTCCTTTAAGTTCACAAAAGGTCATGTAAACTAAGTTTTTTGTCCACTTTTCGGTGCTAACAGTATCCACACGAAACATTAAAACTTGTTATCTTATAATTACAGAATCAGTATGGAACTTATCCATAACTTATTAATAAAATCGTTCGTGTACAACTATTAATTTGACTACGAAATTTATTTTTTTCTTTATAATTTTTCGAGATCTCTATTAACATACATTGTTCTCATTTGTAATAAGGTAGCAAAACATTTTGTACAAAGATTCTCCTGTTTTGTAAATAATTGATACTAGTGGACCAGTGTCTGTTACTACAACAGCAGTAGAGCAATAAACACATACACGAACATACGACACGACTCCATATAGTTAAGTGTATAAATTATGGGTCAGTGTGGTATGCCACAGGGGCATCGGATTAACATGGACAGAACGCAGAATTTTCGCACCATGATCAAAGACAACGTAGAAATACAATACACAAGTCCACAGAACGCGATATAATTATGAATAGAAATAATTATATATCAGAATCACGTTCAAGATTCAGGATAGAATTCCGAAATACGTTCCTAGACGGTTCTGAGGTAAGTGCCGAGTGGTCCAAAACAGTCCTCTTACCACAAGGCATCCTCGCCTTCCCCACTCCGTGGCCAGATCCTTTAGAGACAATGTCCCTTTTCCTGGGAAATCAGCAATGCGACGTCGGGTCGCCTGCTACCCTTAAAACCCTCTCTCATGCCTCTTTCAAACAAACAGTCTATGACACTCGATAGCCATACGACCTCGAGTCGATGGCTAACGTCTGGTGCCCACCCATCAAGCCATACTCTCAACATACGGACACAGACAGTCCTCAATGCAGTCATAAATAAGGCTACAGGGAAATAGCGTGGAGCTATCTGCCTTCGACCCCTCTTAAAATTTGGGTAACGCTAACATATACATCTTGTTCAACAAACCAATCATCAGTTATGACTAAAACAAACTTCCAAGATAGTTGGAAAGCAATCAGAAAACCAATAATTAATACATAATTTTACAAAAAAGACCCAAAGTATATTCACTAAAAATAACAATAAGAAATAACACAAGAATACCTTACAGAAGTGAAACACTTGGGCTTTCCTTTCCGGTACGAGTATGAGGATAACGTGACTGGAACTTGTGCAGAAGGGAGAGTGAAATTGTAAGGTTTATAACGCTAAAGTTACACAGAGTGACAATGAACCAAGAGTTATTAACACCTTAACGACAGGTCCTTTAGACAGAAGACTTACACCTCGTACGGGGTCTTTACACTAAAAACTTCCGTCTGTATAGTACAGGCTGTTATGCTGAAAATTTACATGTTGAATGCTAAATAAAAACATATAAAAACGCTTATAACATAAAGAAAAATATATTTTACATGATAATGCATATTTGTAGTGATAAGGATGAGTATGCAGTAAGATGCAGGTGGAACAAGCCTTCACAGCGCTGTTAACAATAACAGAATGATATATATTGTTCAAAACAACCTAATTATTGCAACTCAACGCTCGTAGGCAACAAAGAAAAATCTGTTTACTGTGTAGCGTGTTCCTGTACGTGTTATCGCTGTCGCGGCTCGCTTGAGACTGAGTGAAACGCTTGAAAGCAATTGAACGCAAGCTACATACGTAGGGACGGGTGTAGTGTATATGAGATGTAAGTGGGCGTGTGAGTTTAGTTTTCGTATCTTCCTTCTTCAATCTTGAACAATATTAAAATACTAATAATTTGTTTGAGTGTAGTAAGCATGAAGAAAAAATCATCCGTAACAAAATACAGTATTCGGTTTAACGTAGCATTGCGTCATCCGTAACAAGAGGCAGTTTTTAATTTGACGCAATAGCGCGTCGTCCGTCGGTGAGGTGTTAAGATGTCGAGAGTTGTTCCTTCATTTCCTGAACTTTTCAGTACAAGTTGCTCGCTGGACGTTTGATGTACACCCCCGTCCATAAGCCATGGGACACCTTGCCATTTCCGGATAAATCTGGATTACGATGTAGTAGTATGTATGTAGACTTGGTTACCTATTTCGATATGAACGGTTTATGTTATGATAATGGATATAAACCATTAAAACATTTATGTTTACACAACATATTTTTAACCCCTTCGCTAATATTGCCGTATACAGGATGGGCCACGAAGCGTGATCAGGTTAGATTATTCTGCTGTTAGCGGTTCGATCCGAAGTTTTTTTAGCTAAAATAACACGGTTCAAGGAGAGCTTTAAGATGATCGTACCAAATTTTTTGTCAACCCTTTTTTTTAGAGTTATCAAGGTCACCTTCATTTTTGTATAGGTAAGCCTACGATTTTTTTACACCCATCTTTTAGGAGATACTGAGACGAATTCGGCAAGCATCATAACAAATGTTTTTTTCTGAATCTAAAAAGACTGAAGAAAACTAGTTGGAAGAATTTTGCAAGCCACACTGTTGTACACTTTCCAGAACTGTTGATAGATTAGTATTAGTCATTATTGACTTGATCTCTCGCGTACTGTTTGTAAACATTTCGTTCTGTACTTTGAAACACATTTAATGATATGGAACGATAACTTGTTAGTAGTCTTTCGTGATCTGCGTGTACGTGCACTGCGTTCCATGATGATTTACAGTACCGACGAAAAAGATCGAGATGCTCTTGATCTACGGAGAGTGCGGGCGTAATTCCGTGTTGGCTCAGCAATTATACGCCGAACGATTTCCTAATAAGCGTCATCCTTCACGTTGCATATTCGAACAAATAATTAAAACTCTTCGAGAGAGTAACAGTTTGAATCCACGAAAGAAAGTTTATCCGAAAACTAAAACAAATGATACAAACTCACGTGCTGCTTTAGCTACCCTGGCAAACAATCCGCAAATTAGTTCCCGGCAAATTGCATCTGATTGTAGTATGTCTAAATCAAGTGTTTTACGTATTCTCCATCGTAACCGTTTTCATCCTTTTCATGTGTCACTACACCAAGAATTTCACGGAAATGATTTTCATAATTGTATAGCGTTTTGTCAATGGGCGTTAGAACACGTACAAACTGATGCTTTATTTTTGATAAAGTGCTGTTTACGGACGAATCGACATTTACGAATCGTGGTCAAGTAAACACCAGAAACTTGCATTACTGGTCGGTAGAAAATCTTCATTGGCTACGACAAGTGAAAAGACAACGTCCATGGAGCGTTAATGTCTGGTGCGGTATGATCGGGAACTGGATAATTGGACCTTACTTTATTGACGGTACACTAAACGGCCATAAATACGCTGCATTCCTTGAAAATGAATTACAATTTCTTTTCGATGAAGTACCGATATTGTATCGTAATGAGATGTGGTATCAACATGACGGTTGCCCAGCACATTATGCAGTGGCAGCACGTCAAGTATTCGATAGGAAATTTCCTAGACGTTGGATCGGTCGTGGCAGTGTAGTTAATTGGCCAGCTCGCTCTCCCGATCTTACTCCGTTAGATTTCTTTTTATGGGGCATTGAAGGAAAAAGTTTATAGAGAACCTCTAACAACGCCGGAAGATATGCGACAGAGAATTGTAGATGCATGCGTAACCTTCAATGCAGACGTCATAGAAAGAACTAAGCAGTCAATTCTTAACCGTTTACACGAGTGTATTGCTGCTAGTGGACACCATTTTGAGCATCGATTCAATTAAGGTAAATGATACTTTTTTAATGTTTCTTTGGTTTAGATGAAGAATAAAATACTTTTTATGGTGCTTGCCGAATTCGTCTCAGTATTTCCTAAAAGATGGGTGTAAAAAAATTGTAGGTTTACCTATAAAAAACTGAAGGTGACCTTGACAACTCTGGAAAAAAAGGGTTGACAAAAAATTTGGTACAATCATCTTAAAGCTCTCCTTGAACCGTGATATTTTAGCTAAAAAAACTTCCGATCGAACCACTAACAGCAGAATAATTCCAGCTGATCACGCTTCGTGGTCGACCCTGTATATATGCCCGCCACGAAACGCTCCTTGTATACTACAGGCGTATATGTACGCCCAATACTTAGTCCTCACGTATTGAGACATAATGTATTTATTTGTAAGTGTATTAATGATTTTAAGTATAGGCGCGTCTTTCCTCGACAGCATGTCACTTGTTTGTCTTTTTTTCTTTGTTTTTCATTATTACAATCTAACGTGAAATATAGCAAATGCAGAGCCCCAAATATTGCTCGCGCGCTAAAGGTACGAACATGGCGCGGAGTCCCGTAACGAAAGGGTTAATAACATGCTTGGTATTCTGTTATCTCTACATATATAAAAGTCAAATCTTGTATGTATGTATGTATGTATGTTCCGCAAAGGTTTCTATACCGTTCAACGTATCCGGATCAAATTTGGTATGAATATTCTTAGACACCCTAGAAAAAATACTGTGGGAGCCCCGACCCCCCAACCACCCCCACGTAGCTTAAGTACCCAAAGGGTTCTATACCGTTCAATGTATCCACACCAAATTTGGCATGAATATTCTTTGACACTCTAGAACAAATACTGTCGGGTCACCATCCCCCAACTACTCCCACAGCCCACCCCCTCTTAACTTGAGAACTCAAAGGGTTCTATGCCGTTCAACGTATCCGCACTAAATTTGACATAAAACTCGAGCAACACCAGGCATACGCAGATATTCTATTACTCCATAAAAAATACTGTACAAAGATCAACCAGCCTTTATTCACCAAAAGCCCACCTCAAAAGCTCGAGCAACGCCGGGCACAAGCAGCTAGTAATTAATATAAAACAAAAACCTAAAATAATTATAATACGGTTCAAGACGAATTTTTCCACGCGTTAAATTTGGGCAACATTTGTTTCGATTTTGTGATCTGTAGACATATTTGCAGCGATTCTGCACAGAAATCCGAGAAGAAACACCAGAAAAATGACCGCAAGACTGCCAGGGCTATTTCGAGTTATCATCTCGAAACGGGGAGCATACGTTAGTGAGCAAATTTTAAACTCGATTTATGTATGTTTCTCAGAAGAAACGGAACAAAAAGAGAGATAGATATTGAAAAATTGATTATGTGTATATTACAGGTAGCCCTCCTACAACACGACATCCTATAACACGGTTTCGCTCTAACACGATAGGATAAATTGCGGGAACCCTCGTATAGCACTGCAACCTATAACACGGTTTCGCTCTAACACGATAAGAAAATTGTGAAAACCTTTGTACAACACTGTACTTCTACAGCACTGGATAACATGATTTTTGTTTAACATATTTAAAAACTAAATTACCTTAAAATGATGACGGGAAGGAATAATGAGCTATAGTGCCTTTACATGAAAATATATAAATAAATTATAATTTACTCATTTATAACTGTATTCCGATGTTATAGCGGAAAGCGTCATACACAGTTTACGCGCCATCCGCTGCGAGACTTGCCATCTCAGAGATACAGTATTGCGGAAAGTCCCGCCGTATCTAAAAGGATAAAGTGCAATGCGACATCCTCGTATTGTATTGATTTGTTGTGAAATGCGATCGCAGCCGAGGGCCCGTGAACGGCGGGCCCTTTTTTGTTTCTTTTTATTTCCGTGGTCTGGAGACAAAGTGTCTTAAGCGGCTGGTCGGCAGTCTGCATCGAGCCACGATATGTTAAAGAGTGTGTTTTCTTGAATGCAGACGCTTCCGCTGAGAGAAGCCGAAAATTCAAAAGGGAGCTGCAAAATTGTCTATCTTCATACCATGAAATCTACAATTTTCTTGTAAGAACCAGCAAACAAACCAAACTTACAAATTTTTTAAAGAGGATAGAAGGTGCAAAAAATCTAAATGAAGAAAAAGGTTCAGAAAGTGAAGGTTATATTGTTCAACCGAAAAAACGTTCTCGTTTGATTGTACTGAGTAGTGATGAGGAAGAAATTTATTAAATTAAGGTTACATTAAATGAAAATAATATTTTTTGTTTTTTTTTTTCGTTTTCTGTTATACATACATTCATATTTTTAATAAAAATTAAGTTGCTTATATGGAATTAAAAAAAAATGTTTGTTTTTAATAAGTTTTCGGAACGTAACCCCCCTTTTTGTACTGGCTCTGGGTCTCATATAACACGGTTTCACACAACACGGCATTTTCTAGGAACCTATCTACCGTGTTATAGGAGGGTTACCTGTATAGGAAAAGTCGTGAAATGAAGTGACGAAAGCGATATCAATGAACGCAGAATTTTTAATCAAAAGTTTCAAAACGGTCACTTGACCTTCCGTGGTAACTTTAGTGTTAAAAGAGCTAAAAATACTCAGTCGGGGACAAGAATAATAAATCCACATGGCATTCAACTAATCGGAGCAGTAAATGATCTACACTTACAGTCCACGCAACTGGTTAACGAACATACTATCAGTATTTTATTTCCGGACGTGTATCGCGTACACATATCGCGATACACCGTATCTACGTATAAAAGAGCTCTAATTGTAAGTGTCCATCAATGTGACGACTATCGAAAATGTCTTATCTGTCCACGCTACGCGTCTGACACATTTACTGTCTATAGACATGAATGGACCTTAACGTTTATCGGTGTAACACTAAATGTACAGTAGTCACCGGATCATTGTCATACTTTTCACCGCGGTACTGTAGGAGGCTGTATCCCTACCACGTACCCTCCCTTGTTCCACCGCAGACAGGCTTCGCGTTGTGCCGCTGGCGGCGACTTTTGAGAAACATACTTTGTTCGAAGAGTCAGGCTATAACGGACATAAAATATTTGTTGTTTTTCTTGTACATTTATGAAAATATTATTAATAGATAGATGAAGTTTTCTCAATTAAAATGACTCTAAAGACGACATCATTTGGTCTGCTTGTTATCAGACAACACATTCCGACTATCAAATCTTACCTTATTCAAAATTTTATTAACAAGTGACCGAATGAGATCATGTTTGAACTCATTTTCATTGGCAAAACCTCACCTATTCAATGGTAATATTTTCATCAATGTGTTATAAAAAATAGAAAATTTTTGTTTTCGTTATACGATAACATTTGAATCGACAAAAAAACTGCTCACTATCGACTGAGTGAAACCTTACCGATGCTCTATTTCTCTCCTTCCCAGAGTATTGCCTTCCAAGCTACACTCATAAATATTGTACTTTAAGTGATGACTACTTGCCCTACCCCGGTTGGCTGGAAGTTCAAGGTCTCGAATGCTCTTCCAGCCAACTGGGGAACACTGTACAGATTAAAGTTTGCCGAACTGTAGGAGGCAAACGTATCATATCATACACCAATGGATTGGGAAAACAATTTCTGTATCGTTTTGGCATTGTGTAAATTGTGATCAATTTTTTTGTTACAAACAAATTGTTTTCTACAAAATTTGTAAAATTTGCCTGTTCTGTTTCGTCGCAAAAAATCATGACAGTTTTCCTTAAGAAGTTTTCTTGTATCTATAATAGTTTTTGTGATAGCATTTTCCAGCTGCAACTTTGAGGGTTGATTTCACTCATAAAAGTTGCAGTTCAACCGATAAAAAAAATACGTGTCACTTACTTTCACCTGCTTCATAAATCTACGAAGTTTCATCAAAAGCGAAGGCGGACATCGTGGTAAATTTATACGTTAGGCCGGTGGTTTCGAGAATTCGAGAGATCCGTATCAACGATCGAGAGATGAGACAATGTGAAGGCATTGGCATATAAACAAAAAAGCGCCGATATTTGTTCACGTAGTTGCACGCGTCCGAAGGATCACTTTTTACAAAGACGACAGAAGGCCGCGCACGCTATTGATAAATTTTGCTTACAGAGGAGATGTTGGCTAAATTTCATGTGAAAGACTGAAAAATGTTACACAAATAAGTTAGTGTAGGGCACGTGTACATTTCTGCCGGCACGTGCAAATATAGGCGCTCTTTTGTTTATATGCCTGTAGCGGTGTGCTGCGGAGAAAATGGAGAAAAGAAAGGAAGGGAGGAAAGAGGATAGAGCGTTTCGTCCAGGGTCTGTTAGCGGACTCGTCAGTAAGGCTACTTAACAGGCCCGTGCCTTAGACGCGGGACACTGAGGGTTAATCGAAGGTGTATACAGCCATTCCTCGATTTACGAGGTAATTTTTATACGCGGTAAATAATCCCTCCGTTTACGCGGAATTTTTATTCGCGGTATCAATTTACGCGGTCAGAAAATATATTTTTCTATAATCTGTATTGAATTTACTGTGTATCAGTGGGACTCAAATTCTTACTTAACTGTACGAATTACCTCATTCTGACCTCTTTTAGTTTGTAGCAAGCATTTTTAAACTTTATCGTTTAAGCAATAACAAATGTATTTTTCCACTCTACTTGCAAATGCTGCATATATAAAATCGCTGAATGTAGGGAAGGATGCATTTCGGGTGTAGTATTTTTTTTTCGTACCGGGAGATTCTATTTACGCGGTTCTCTTCTGCGTAAAAAAAACCGCATGGAACGAATAATCCGCGTAAATCGAGGGACGGGTGTATGTACAAATCGCAGGATGGTTGAGGACTTGCGGGAAAGTCGTGCGCCGCGGTCCTTCTACTGGCGAGATCGGTAAGTATCGCCACATGCCAATGCCTTTACATTGTCTCATCTCTTGAACGTTGAGCCCGGCCTATCGAATTCTAGAAACCACCGGCGTACTGTATAGTTGGTCACAAAAGTATTTGGCCACTTTGGGTATTAAACGTGTTTTGTGTAAAATTATAGGTTCGCAAATAAAAAACTACATCAAAATCTGTTTTTAACGAACATTAATGAGTCTATTTTAGAATAATGTATAACATTTTTCAAATAAAGCAGAATGTATAAGAAAAAATTTATATTTTAAAGAACTAGCATGAAATGAAGAACTTAAACGTAAATTTTTATATTTTGTTGCATATCCTGTAGATTCTCTTATAACTTACAGTCTACTGCTCTCCGGCAGAGTATGACAGAAGCTGGGCCGCCATTGGGTGCGTAACGACCCCCCCGAACCCGAGTTATATCCTATGCCTATGACGGCCCATATCATTTAGAAGGTCGGGTGCTCCTTCATGGGTAGCGGACAAATGTCCTTGAAAGTGTGACCAGTGTGGCTTAAACTGGAACCTTCGGGGGCGTCGGCTGCGCGAAAGCATTGCTGGTGTTCGGTTTCGGAGGAGTGCCATAGCGTATCTCCCGTCTGATCGCCAGCCTGTGAACATCCAAAGAGCCTGAAGGCTCCGAGGATTCGAAATGAATCTCCGACCAATTGAATGGGGCTGAAGAGTCGAATGGAGGCAGGTTCGAATAGAGGCCGCTTACTACTGCCTACCGATCATCTCTTCAGTTTTGGTCGGGGGCAGAGTGAGCGTACAGGCGTGTACGCAGCGAGTTCGCCGCCCCGTGGTTCCCCGTGGATACGGCGCTGACCATTAGAGGAGCTATCCTCCATTGGCCACGACGTAACTAAAGGACTCATCCGCAGAAAACGCTCTGCGGCACTTCTGGATTTTTCTGCTCTCGTCCCGAGGCGGTTTCGCTGGTGGTAAACCAACCGATGCCGATATAGGGGAAACCCCCAGGAGCGACTAGTCGCTTGCGACCAGTTACACTAAAAGTCTACTGGGTATTGATTTAACAAGTTTGATAGTAATTTTAATATTTATATCGTCTCATTCGTGTTGAAAATAATTCTCGTGCGTATTTATATCATACACTTCATATTTTATTAAAAATCTCTGTAAATGGTCCCAAATGTGTTCAATGGGATTAACATCACGAGATTATGCAAGTGTTTTGAGCTGATAGAGAGTACTGTATAATACCCATTCTTGAGTCTATCTAGCAGAGTGCTTGGGATCATTATCCTGTTGAAATATAAAATTAGTTCCTAAGCCCAGCTTGTCCGCACTCGCTTTTAAATTCTGCTTTAGAATGTTTATACACGTATATTGGTCCATTCTCTTTTCAATAAAGTGTAAGTTTTCAACGCCAGTAGACAACATACACTCCCATACCATAAGGTAACCACCAGGTTTTACCGTTTGGATTAATAAGTGGTTTTTATTAAATTCTTGGCCCGGTTTTTTCCATACGATTTGTTTTCTTTTGGTGTTAAAAATTTTGACCTTACATTCATCAGTAAAGATTACTTTATTCCAGAACTCCGCCGGTTTATTAATGTACTTTTTTGCAAATTCGTGTCGTTAACAAAATTCGCTTAATACCTAAAGTGGCCGGATACTTTGTGACGAACTGTATAAATTTCTTAGTTTGGTGGCTGCTGCCAACCGGAAAACATACTGTAATCGGCGAAAAGTAGTTCTAACGTAGAAAGCAGTCTGTCTTTTCAATGTACAATAGTTTTAGTTTTAGTGTTTCAGATTTATTTTTTTCTTTGTTTTAGCATTTTTCTGTGTGTAGGTAAAGTAATTTCGCACTCCTGAGTAAAGTAGTCGCAGTGGGTGTGTGTGTGTGTGATTAAGTGGACACTCGCGGACTGGACAACCACGGTGCATGTGTGTTTTTGGGTGGAGAATCTTGTGTGCTGTGCACGGACGGAGCAATTGTGGCGCGTGTAATTCACATGGCCACTTGCGAATAAAATAATTGCGGTGCGTATGTTTGCGCACGTGGGTGATTTTTGAGGACTTAATCGTGTATTGAAAGTAGCATTCACCCTTTCTACTTGAGAATCCCGTCGGGCGGGTTTTGATGTGCCTTCATAGATTTTTATGGGTAGGCAAATCTAATGTCGTACAACGTGACGTGTATGCTTTATCATAATTTGTTGCAAGAACGTAATGTCCTATCGCATCATATCGTAGATCGTCGTTTCTGTTACGTTCGGTAAAGATACGTTCTACATGGAAAATCTGTCGTGCGTTGATCTGCACTGAACGTACCGTAACTGACCTACCGCATGTACGGCGGATCGCCGTGCTACAGGCGCTCTAGAGCCAAATTTCTAAACCGTTAATTAAAAAATGAAGCCTCCACAGCAATTTCGTCATTCTTGATTTGGCTTAAAATCACCCCCTAAAATATTTACCATCTGTTGTAGAACATCCTGTATATAACACTGACGATTTAAAACATTTTGCAATAGGCTTTGCGTTTTTCTACTTCCAATAAAATGGGATGCATAGGTCCAATAATTTGACATTTAAGATAGCTATATTTTTATCATAATCGAATAGTAAGGCGAACTAATTGTTTAGGGAAGTGTAAAAACCTGGTTCAGTTAAATGTACGTGAGATGTTTAATAAAGAATGAAAATTCTTATCATAAAATTTTGATACTTGATTAATGATGTTATATTTCTTGACTTGCAACTTCCCTGCATTTTTCCACATATTCTTATTGTAAATAACCTTCTTAAATGGACTACTTAAAAATGATTCCTACTGCAATTATTTTGAGCGGTTACGACCAAGAGTTACCTTCAATGGAACTTTCAGAAGTTTTGTATAGAACATAGCATTTAATGTTTGTTCTTCTTAATAATCTATAAGAATTAGGTCTATTTTCCGAATAAGGACGATTCCAAAACAATAATTTTTTCAATCCGTAGATAAGCGAGACAAAGATTACATTATTCATTAATAACTAATTTGTAAGAATTAAAAAGATTATTTATACATGATGTAATCGTATAAGCGTAGTAGTGTCATATATTGCAGCATTATTGACAAGAAGTAAAAATATTATAATAAAATTCTCATTAATTATTGATCACCTCGCGTATATTACGAAAAAAACCGATATTTCAAATGCATCGTGCTCGTACTCTCGAGAATTTTACTCATCTCTATTCGATCAGAATATCCTCCATCATACATCACTACATAGATGAATGAACATAATGATGTCAAAACATTTCGAGAAGAACTCAATTTTTTACAATAAATATTCTCGTTTATCGGTAACTGTTATGACTGTTATTTGTTCAGAGTTTCATGTAACTATTACGGGAAACTCTGAAGAAAGAGTAGGAGTGGTCACAGCGCAGCCACCCGATTGTAAACGCGTCCAACCTAGGATAAATAGGTTTGCTTCTTGCGACCTTGTTTAACTAAACAAAGTTACACTGTACCAGGCACCAAGCATCGACAAGGGGAGGTTCTGGAGGAGAGAGTTCTCTACCCAGCAACCTCGCCTAGAACTGCTATTCTTGCTACTGTTACTATTGTTATTGCTGTTGTTGCCGCTTCTATGTACCAGTGAAAACTATGAAACGCAAAAACTACTAGCTTCATGGAAGCTTTATAAGAAATTCAATCATTTCGCACTGGAAATGTGGAAAAGTCGTACGAAGATATTGGAAGTATTATAAATAAAAAATTACTCAATCGTATGAAATATTATTAAAAGATTTGAAAATGATGGCAAGATTGAACACAGAACTGGCCGTGTGAGGAAGCTGTTGAATTCATCCAAAAAACGTTTGTTTGTTCGAAATGTGAAAGAATTCGAGAGTAAGTGCAGCACAGTTTAATGCTCATCTCGAAAATTTTTGTGATAAAACTGTTTCTAATGAAACTCTGAAGAGTGTTACGAACAAATTCTTATAACGATCGCGTAGTCAGAAGGAAACCATACGCGAGTGTGATAAATCGAAAAAAAAAAAACATTTACAATTCGCAAAATGTTTATTTCTAAACCTGTAGAATTTTTTAAGAACGTAATATTTTGTGACGAAAACAAATTTAACGTTTTGTGGATCTGATGGTCACACAAAAGTGTGGAGAAACCCGAACGAAGAAATGCATCCTAATAATCTTTGTCCATCGGTTAAACACGGTGGTGGCAATATTATGGTATTGGGTTGCATAAGTTACTATGTTGCAGGAAAATTAGAATTTGTGACGGAAACTATGGACAAAATGATGTAGATACCTAAACATTATAAAAAATAATTTAAAACAAAGTACAGAAAAAATGGTTATTCTCAACACATTCCAGGTATATCAAAATAACGACCCTAAATACAAATAAAAAAATTATACAAGAATGCCTGTTACATAACTACCCAAATGTCACAAATACACCTCCTCAGTCATTGAATTTAAGTCCGACCGAGATCGTGTGGGACAAGCTTGATAATAAAATACGTAAACATTCTGCCACTGATAAAACGGATTTGCAGAGTAGTTTGATGGGAAAATGGCAAAATATTCGAGAAGATTATTTTAAAGAAAGTAATAGAATCAATGCCAAAGAGACTCGCAGACGCAGTAAAACAAAAGAGATACCCCACGAAATATTAGCTATAATAAAATTATTAAGTTTTACGACATGTGCCAATACTTTCGTTTTTTCACAATTGCGAATGACAATTTTGTTATTTTTTTATAGTTTTATTAGTTCAAAAATCTAAATTTTATATTTTATGTTATATATAGTGATACAGAAAGTTCTTTTATTATGTTTTTTATGTTTTATATTCCTGTTAACTCCCTGTGTATGCCAATAATTCTGTGACCCACTGTAATTCTGTCATAAGAAGTGATGAAGGCGAAGACGAGAATTTAAGGAAATGTTGCTATTAGTTTTCGTGAACTGTGGGGGTAAGATACTAGTTTTGGTTGGTTACTGTGAGAAAAGAGGTGGTGATTTTTTAGAGAACGTTGAGTTTCTAGAGAGAGGTCGTTTATGTGACGTAAGTCCCTTGAGGCCCAGTGCCTAATTCGTATGTTTTCGGTACAGTCACGTACATGTATGATAGAAGCCAGACGTGGGGTTCGAGTGAAGTGGGTATTGAAACGTGAAGACAGAAGAAAAGTGGATATAGGGAACGTTGAAAATATACAGAACAGTTAGGATTTCTAGCAGTATCCCGTTAGAGGAAAACTCTATACAGGGTGTCCCAGATTTTTGCCGACAAACTACGGTGATTTATTCTTTGCGTAAAAGTAAGAAAAAAAGGTTATATAAAGTTCTGCAATAAATGTTTTGTTACAAAGATATAAGGAAATAAATATTGTATGCATGAAATGTAGGTAGTAACGAATTTTCCATCAGAGCATACGGAAAGTCGACCGTGCTTATATCTTGTCTGCGTAATCACGTAGCGTTTAGTATCGTGTAATGATTCCGTATCATTGGTAGTTAACATCATTAACCCTTTCGTTACTACCGGTGACTATAGTCATCCAACGTTTAACGCTCACTGTACATTAACGGTGACTATAGTTACCCATCATCGCACACTCGCTGTATCCTACCGGTGACTTCAGTCACCCGTTAAAATTTCGCATTGATTCACAACTTTGATCGAGCAGAGCGCATTTGTCATCTCCATGGTTACCGATTATCTTTATTTTCGTAACTATTTTGTTTTATGTCACGAGAACTGTGCGATGAACGATATGAAAATCAGTCACAAAGTATCAAATATTACGCTCTCCCCGCGGTGAAAGGTACGTTCGCGTCTCGATTGCCCCGTACAGTGGCCGCGTATTCGCGAGCAAGCCGCCGTAACGAAAGGGTTAAAAACAATTACTTATTATTGTTAATTCCTCATTTCAAAATGTTGTCCGCAGACAAAATAAACACAGTCGACTTTCCGTATGCTTCGCTGAAAAATCCGTAACTACCTATATTTCATGCATACAATATTTATTTGCTTATAACTTTCTAACAATACATTTATTGCAGAACTTTATATAACGTTTTTTTCTTCTTATTTTTAGATAAAGAATAAACAACCGCAGTTTGCTGGCAAAAACCTGGGACAGCCTGTTCCCAGGATGTTCAAAAAAGGGGGCCTAAGACTTTAGCTGCTTATAGTACGCCCAAGTGGAGTAAAAAATGTCTAATCAATATAGATCCTGAAATCAATCCTTTCGATGTAAAATCATCTTTTATATTTACGAGCTTTCGATGTCGTAAATAAAAAAAAATATAATAAAAAATTACAAAAAATAAATAATTTCGTGCACCTACGACAACGAATAGAAAATGCATGTCGCACAATATGAGACACGGAAGAAATACTTGAAAATATACGCCGATTTATGATTGGCAGATGTGGGTCTTGTATTAAAATGGAAGGAAGACATATTGAACATCTGTAACAAATGTGAAAACAAACTTTTGTATGTATTATGAAAAGGATTGATTTTAGAACGTACGTGGATTAGACATTTTTTACTCCTCTCGGTGACTACTGTAAGTAGTGCTGGGTTAAAAATCACTTGGAATCGCTTCGAATACGTATACATAGCGAAAGTGTCGAATTATTTCGAATTTTATTCGAACTCTGAACGTCTTGAGAGTCTTGAAAGTCTCGAAAGTCTTGAATGTCTTGAATGTCTTGAAAATCTTGAATGTCTTAAAAGTCTTGAAAGTCTTGAATGTTATAAAAGTTTTAAAATAACTTTCCTGTAATATCCAATATGATTACATTACACATAGAATAATTTTAATTCAGATTTAAAATTTGGATACTGTCGCATGTTCATTTCCAAGAATCAGTAATATGTTAAAACAGGACTCTCAAGACTTTCAAGACCTTCAAGGGTTTCAAAACTTTCAAGATTTTCAAGAATTTTTGGCTTCAAATAATTGTCGAAGTAATTCGAAACTAGAGTATGACTGAATTGTTTGAAAACTTGCAAAAAAGAGTATTGAATATCCATTACTAACTATAAGCGCCTAAAGTCTTAGACCTTTTTTTGTGAACACTGTATGTACATACGTGTATGCGGCGTGCAAAACAACTAATGAAACAGGATTCAGTAACAAAAAATTAGTAAACATAAAGGAAAAGAGCTACTATACGTTTTTAATATAATCTCAATTTCAAATTACATTTTTGTTACATTTACACTGTTCATGTGTGTTACTAACAACGCACTCGTAAGTAAAGGGTGATTCAACAAGAGATGTCATTTTAAATTTGAAATAAGACACATTAATTATTGGAAAAGTATTGATGTTTTTATTTCAATATAAAGTGTAGATATAGCTATTATGTATAAAATATAATATCGCCCAAATGCTCGCCTCGGCTCTTCTGGCAGGACACCACTGTTTTGGCGAAATTTTTCATTACGTCTTCACATAAAGTGGGCTCTGTCTCACCGATTACCCGTCGAATGTTCTCCTTCAGGTCCGGAATCGTTTGTGGATCGTTAGCATAGACTTTTCCCTTAACGTAACCCCAAAGGAAAAAGTCTAGAAGCGTTCGCAAGATCTCGGCAGCCAATGGATGTTACTTATTCGAGAAATAACGTCACCAGTGAATTTCGTTTGCGTTTGTACGAATTTTGCGAACTGTTTCTGCAAAATTTTCCCCATTTTGATAATGGGTTTTCAGTATTATAATACGTTATTCGACTGTGTAGCGTTCCATAACTAAAATGGCTATGTCTGTAGATGACAGTTGCCAAATATGAGTGCTTCCTGTTTGGTAGCAACGAAATGGTGGGAAATTTAAAATGACACCTCTTGTTGGATCACCCTTTATATAATCCAACTGTCTTCAATTCAACGTTTATACCAGTCTGGATGCCGTGGATATAGTTAATCGTTCTCCTTTAAGTGCAATTTTTATTTTTCGGAATAGAAGGTAGTCCATCAATCCAAGTGCTAAATCAAGTGAGCTAGACGGATGCAGTATCACATACACTGAATTTGAAACCAAGAAGTGTATTACCTTCAGAGTAGATCGAGTTGGTACATTGTTGTACATCTGACTGCTTGCACGGGTCAATTTTGAATAATAGTCAGCTCATTGTTGAATTGTATTAGCTGTTCTCTATAATGTTCTCAAAAACAAATACATGAATCATCCCGTTTGCATAGAAAAAATTTGTCATGGGCGGGGATCATTTTCTAAAAACTTCCTGTCCCCTTTACAACGTGCAAAATGTGCAATGAATCACAAAAATATTTGTAGCCCATCAATTGCTGGCTTTACAGAATTTATATTTCCTTAGCAAGAACATTATTGGATTTTTATCGATAGGAATATACAGAGTGTCTCGCGCAACTGGGCGGAGCTATCTCTTTAAAACTGTAAAAGATAGAAAAAATGTCAGAAGACAGAAGTAAATGGTGTTACTAAGATAGTTGAAATATCTCGCGAACTGTTTAGTTTACAACCATATCACCATAACACCTTTATACGCAGAATAATCCAGAGAATCGATTTATGCAAGAAAAATTATATTGTTCCATTTAAAAAAAAGGTGCAGTTGCACTTTGCAAGTGCATCAATACACAAAAATGCATAAGAGTGGTACAGCAATGTAGAACATACAATACCATTTACTTTTGTCTTGTGACATTTTTTTCTATCTCTAACAGTTTTAAAGATATAACTTCACCCAGTTGCGTGAGACACCCTGTATACTGCAATAACAAAGATTTTCCTTGATACACAGGGTGCTCCACTCAAAATAGGCAACCTACTTATCTTTTCTAGTTTTGACGATACGAGAAATACTTCACACATAATGTGAATGTTTTCGAAGAGCACATACGCTGCAATGAAAATTTTCTTTACATGACATTGTTTCCGACGTAGGTACTACACACAAACCACTGCATGTAGTTTTTCTCTATTTACGGACACCGGTTTCGAAAACTGCGTTTCGAGAAAAACGCGTTTTTCACCGGCTTGGTCCCTTGTAATTGCTGTGCAGTGTTACGTTTGTCCTTGCTATATGTCCGTTAATACTGAGAATTTTTGCAAAAAAATTTGAGAGCACATTGTAGGGACAACAAGGATAAAAAATAGGTAAATGAAAAAATCCATTTTTTTCACCGTCCAAACTAGAAATCCCCCTTAAACTCCTACTGTCGTTAACACTTAATTATTTTTGAATGAAGTATATGGCAATGGGAAGCTTATTGTTAAGCAATGCAGTGTATATTCCTGTCGATAAGAATCAGGAGTTGAAACCGTTCCGAAAATAACTGTTTCAAACTGTTATATATCGGTTCTGACTGAAACAGTTATGAGAACCGATATAATGTTATAACTGTTATGGATATAACCTGTCTCGCTCATTTCGGTTTCGGTTTTTCAGAACCGATATTATATCGGTTTCATGACTGTTATTTTTCGGTTCTATGTATATCGGTTCCAAAACGGTTCTGGAATCGATATTCATATCGACTTTGTAGTTACTGAAAACCTTAGATATTACTGTTGCAGATTATTCACGATTTTACAACTTAGCAATTTTACAACTCGCAACGGTTTTCAGTTTGAGACTTCTAAACCAAATAAAATCTTTCCCTAAGATTTGTCCGGTGCGGACGTATATGTATTGTATAGTATATTACCACGTTAAATATATTACTTATCCATTATAGTCAGAAAAGTTTTTCTTTAATTTTAGATTGAACGAAATAAAAAATAGATTACTTCAACTTAGAAAAAAATTAACATTAGAATATTGTAAAATGTAAACTTTGTAAAATTCTGAAATTGCAAAATTGTAAAGTTGCAAACTTGTACATAATCTGCAACAGTAATATCTAAGGTTTTCAGTAACTACAAAGTCGGTACGAGTATCGATTCCAGAACCATTTTGGAACCGATATAGAGTCGGTCACAGAAATATTCGGACACTAGTATAGTTTCCAGTATTATGCTCTGTATTTTGAGTAAATATACATTGAACAAAAAAAGTGTGTTATGCTACGTTACATTACAGTTTCTAGTTATCAAAAATACAAAAACTATTTATTTTGTACACATAGTTGTTTAAATAATAAAAGAGAAACGAAATAACAGCTGATTCCGAGGTCACAAAAATATTCGGACGGTCGGCTTATTGCAGGAAATTCCGATTTTTAGAAAGTGAAACAGACAATGTTTGTAAACACAACGCTGAAATACCGCTCAGAAGAATGTCGGTGTTAAGCATTCATCAGGGTCATTCGAACTTTGGACAAAATGGGTCGCACAAATAAGAACACGTCTTTCGATATGCGGCAATTAGTGATTTTCCACTGGGAAAATGGAAAATCATTGCGTGAAATTGCAAATTTATTGAGAATCAGTAAAAGTACCGTGTCAGACATTGTGAACCGATATAAAAATCAAGATAGGATTGACTTTATCCCACAAACTTGCTCGTGATAGACGTGACATTATTGGAGAAATTAAAAAACATCCACGAATAAGTGCTCCAAAATTAGCAACATGGTTAAGTGAAGAACGTGGAATAACAGTTCACCCAGAAAATATACGAAGAGTGTTGCGAGCGGAGGGTTACAATGGGCGAGCAGCTAGGAAAAAGCCATATGTACATAAACGCGGTAAATAGACGAAAACGACTTCAATATGCATATAAATATGGATCAAAAGTGTCCGAGTGGTGGGCTGATGTTATTTTTGTTGACGACAGCAAATTGAACATTTACGGTAGTGATGGAAAAGTAAGGGTTTGGAGAAAGCGAAATGAAGAGTTAAATCCGAAACATTTGCAGCCTACCGTAAAACACGGTGGCGGATCGGTAATGGTATGGGGGTGTGTTTCTAGTCACGGAGTGGGTGAATTAGTGTTTATCGATGATATGCTGGACAAAAACAGATATTTAAACATTTTAAAAAATAATTTAATGCAAAGTGCTTGTAACATAGGACTTGGTCGAGGGTTTAAATTGTATCAAGACAACGACCCAAAGCATAAAGCACGAATCGTTCAGGAATTTCTATTATATCACTGCAGAAACATCATGCAACCACCAACACGGTCACCCGACTTAAATCCCATAGAAAACTTACGGGACGAATTGGACCAAAAATTAAGAAAAACGACAATAAATTCAAAAGATGAACTAAAAAAACGTTTGAAGGAAGAATGGCAGCGTATTTGCGTTAATTATTTAAAAAAAATTCTTTTCAACAAGCCAAGACGGTTACAATATGTAGTGCAACAAAAAGGATACCCCACAAAATATTAATTTTAAGTTAACAATTGTTCATTTATTTTTATACGCCTCATTCATACAGTGTCCGTATATTTTTGTGACCTCAGAACTGGCTGTTATTTCCTTTCTCTTTTATTATTTCAACAGCTATATGTACAAAATAAATAATTTTTGTATTTTTGTTAACAAGAAACTGTAATATAACGCAGTATGTCACACTTTTTTTGTTCATTGTACGTTAACTCAAAATACAAAGCATAATACTCAAAAATATACTAGTGTACGAATATTTTTGTGACCGACTGTACGTAGAACTGAAAAATAACAGTTATGGAACCGATATGGAACCGATATAATATCGGTTCTTAAGAATCAAAACCGAAACCGATATAGGCCAGACCGTTCAATCCGTAACAATTAAAACATTATTTCGGTTCTCATAACAGTTTCAGGAACCGAAACCGATATCATAACTGTTTTCAATCCCTGATAAGAATTCCATGGCGTGCCTCTTAAAGAAATACAAATTGCACGAAGTCAGCAATTGACGGGACTCGAATACTTTTATGACTCACTGTATGAACTAATACCCTCGTTATGGTATGTTACCTTTCATTCCATTCGATTGTACTTGCATCAGAAAATGTTCTTACCAAGATTTACTTGATTTACCGGTGCAGAGAGTATTCTGTAGAATACTAGCGTTACCGCGTTGGGAATTGGATGCCGCTCATGAGCAGCAGCAAAGCACCAGTAACAACGGGGTATAGCAGCAGCTAGAAACGACGAGGTGGAGAGGTTGGAAACTGTGATGCTCGCAAAAAGCAGGGCAGACAGCGCCGATCGTTTTTGCTTGGCGTCAGCCGCGTTCCTACCGCCACGCCGTACTTCGTGGTGGTACATCGCTATCTCCTCCTCTTCGTCTTCCTCTATATTCCCCCTTGCTGTCTGTTATCCTCTGACTTGGTCTTGCTGTCCTCTCCTCCCTTTACCCATGTACCCTATATCTTTGTAAGTCTCTCTTTCTTTATCTCGCTCGCTCTCTCTCTATCCCGCTCTCTCTCTCCCCCTATATATATTCTATTCGCCTCGAAATCGTGCAAACGGATGGAAGTACCTCAATCTTCTACAGTTTACGCATTCAGGAAAATAAATAGATTATATTGCTCACTAGGAAGGTACAATGACATCTTGTACGAGTGTTGGTAACAAATGGAAAGCAAACTAGTGTAATTTATTCTTTGCTAAGTAAATATTGCATAACATGTGTACACATTTATTTACGTATCCCAAATATAAGTATTTTTTACTGGAATTCAGCTAAAATGTTATTTAAAATGAAAAACAGAAGATATGGAAGAAAATAATGGAAAAATAATTCGAAATATTTGGAGTGTTAATTAATTTGTCCAGTAAAATGTATTGAATTATAAAAAAGCTAAAGAAGTCAATAACAAAAAGGGTAAATTTTACGTTTCTTTTATTTATAAAATAATTTATTTGCCAATATTTGTACATATTTATAATTATATTAGCGAATTAATTATTTTCTGACGCATTAAAGCATTTTCTCAGTTGACAACAACACAAATTTGTTTTAAAACATACAGTTTTTTGTACATGAATAAAAAAGTGAAGAATGTTTAATTTTTGTATTGAAAAAATATTGGTACCTTAAACAAATCATAACAGTTTCACATTAACATAATAAAATTAGAGTAATCTTAATATTTTGTTGGTTGACCTCTCTTGTGATTACTTGAAAACGTGTGGGCATTATAATAAAAATTGTTTACAAATAAAATGATGTAATACGCCCTTATTCTCCTCTTAGACTATTTTAATTATTTTTTTTTTGCTATTTTATTGTCCGAATATTACAGTCTAATTGAACACACAAATTCTGAATTGAATTGAAATACGGTGACTGTGGTACAGGTTGCAGCACTTCTGGAAAATAGTTAATGAATATTCCTAAATTAATCGTGCCTTATGTTTGGTATTATTGTCTTGACAAAATTTAAAAGTGTTATATACAGGGTGCCCCACCCAATTGGGACAAGCCGTATCTTCCAAACAGTTGGAGATGGAGAAAAGTGCTATAAGTCAAAATTAGATGGTATTCAATGATGAATAATCTGGAAATAATTTTATGCATTTTTATGCATTGGTGCACCTGGAAAATGCAATTGCACCTTTTTTTTAAATAGAACCCTATAGTTGTGACTGGACTAGTCGATGCAGTTTTTTAATCTCTACAAAAAAGTACTAAGGTACTTGTGCCCTAAACCTATTAGTTCAAAAGTTATTATAGTTAAAAGTGTGCTAAATTATTTTGGTGTATCTGCAGATGTCATGGGATACTTACGCTGTTACAAATCTTCGAACAGTCCTCGATTACAGTCTAAACACCTTTCCATTCTTTTCTTCGCGTTACTTAACATTTTTGTTACGTCTCTTTCTGTAATTTTTTATATTTGTAGCAGAATACGTTCTTGGATGTCTTCAACACTAATAACAGGATGAAAATAAACTTTGTCTTTTTAGTATCCCTATAAAAAGAAATCAAATGGTGTTAGATCCAATGATCGCGATGGCCATAAGATTGGACCTCGTGTAGTAATCCCACTATGTTGATAATGTCTATTTAAATATCTGGTAGCAACTTGAGAATTATGAGCTGAAGCACCGTCTTGTTGGAAGTACAGACAGCCTCCTTGTAACACGGCATTCCCACAACACGGTTTCGCTATAACACGGTTCGAGAATTGAGGAAATCCGCGTCCAACGCGGCATTTCTACAGCACGGTTTCGCTCTAACACGATTCGAGAATTGGGAAAATCCCCGTACAGTATGTCATGTGATGCAAACACCATCATTGGATACATTGATATTTTTCATTCGAGCAAGCGAGTGTGTTGTGTCAGAACTATGTTCGGAATTTTAGAATAGAATTTTAAATTCGTTTTGTTCGTGAACTATTAAACATATTTTAAGACTTTCATTGCTTTTTTCTTTTTGACATATACGTACATAGTTTAAAAACTTTTAGGTGTGTATTATTGAACCTTTTTTAAAGAAATGTTAATTTTTAATTTAATTTCATTTATTTCAGTATACGGGAAAATCCCTTTTTGTACAATAATTGTAAGTGTAGAGACAGGTAGTATACATAATACATAAAACAGACTGTTACAGCATACACTAACAACTCATTTTACACATATTACAGTAATAGTGAAAACTAATTAATTAATTATTTATTTTCTTGTGAATTAAGTTGTAGCCCTGAATTATATCTGATAGAAGTGAAAATGTACTTCTTAAAAGACCTTTCATCTCGCTAGAATTAAAAATAAAGATTTTGGAACGGCTTAAAAACGGGGAAAGTGTATTATATGTTGCAAAATCTTAGATTTAAATGAAACAACAATTCGGACCATACAGAAAAACGAACAGAATGTTGGAGCTTCTGTTGCTTCAGGTTGTTCCATTTCTGTAAATATGACAGCTCGTCCCAGAACACCAATAATTGAGAAGATGGAAAAAGTACTCATGATGCTGCAGAAATAAAGTTCAGAAGATGAGGATATTTTGCCAGAAAGAAACGCCCCGAATTAATGGTGGTCAGCAGTGATGAAGAAGAAAACATTATTCAATATTAATATGTAATGCTTTTGTTGAATCACTGATTGTTTTAATGGACGTATTTCTGTTATTGTTAGTTATAAGAAGAAAATAATATAGTTTTGTTAATTTTTTGGAATCTAACCTTGTCTTTTGTACTAGTTCCTTGTTTCATATAACACGAATTCGCATAACACGGAATTTTTTAGGAACCTAACGACAGTGTTATACGGGGGTTACCTGTATTTTATTCTTTGCTGTACAGATAAAAGAATATCTATATCGTGTAAAAGAATTGGTAGATCGAATTCTAAAAAATTGCGATACTTTTGTCCGTTCAAATTTCTGTTAAAAAAATAAGGTCCGATAATCCATTTACCAAATATGCCGCACCAAACATTTACACTGTAACATACTTGATTATTAGTATTTCTTCTGGAATGTGGGTTTTCTGTAGACCATGTGTATTCGTTATGGCGATTGAACATACAATTATTAGTAAATGTTGCCTCGTTTGTTCACAAAATTTTATAAACAAAATTAGCATTCTCTTGAATACGTCGTAAGAAATATCGGCAACAGTTTATTCTCTGAATTTCGTCCTCAGGCCGCAACATTTGTCTAACAGAAAACCGATAAGCATGAAATTTGTACATTTTTAGAATGCGCTGAACTGAAGATTTTGAAAACCACATTCTTTGGATATATCTCAAACGGACGCATGAGTATTATGTACGATGTTCGCCAGCATTGGTATCGCGTATTCTCAATTTTCTAAAGTTGGTTTTGGCACATTTTTTTTTGGTTTATGAAACGAGCGATATTCGCGTAAATTAAATTCTAATTTGTAGAAGTATGTACGCAATGGTTGTTTTCGGTTAGGATATCGCTAATTTGCTGCAACAACGACATAACTAAAAATTTGCCATTTTGAAGTTATTGGTGTAGAAATAACTGTTTCTGTTTGTAGTTTCCACTGGTAGAACGATACACCTAATCTTCTAAAACTGACCACCACGACAGGACGGTTGTCGAAAACAGATGTTTTATAAAATTGCAGTGATTCGAAACATTCAAATTCATTTTCCCTAAAATCCTTCTTTTTGAATTGTGTCGTTGTTGCAGCAAATGAGTGATATGTTTCTTTATACAGCTTTGCAGCATCAGAACCTTTCTGACTACATTTAATAAACAAAATGAATATGTCCACTCTTTCACTATTAGTAAATGATTTCCAACCACTGAGTTACTGAATGAACCTTTACTGAGGACATAATTATCATACACTAGTTGATATTAGCAGTGGATTCATGTTTACAAACATTGTGATGCGTAGTTTACAATGCGCAATAGTACACGAGAATATCTCAGCGAACATGTGCTGATAAGCAGAAATGTAATTTAGCAAACTTTTAACTCTAATAACTTTTGAACTAATAGATTTAGGGCATAAGTAATGAAGAGTGTAACAAGATAAATTCAACGACCTCATATGGTGCTGCACACCGTGTATTGTCGACGCCCATAGGCGTTCGTGATATCGGCTGTCTACGTAGTACTGCAACTCGGCAGCACGCAACGTTCGCCTTGTTTCCAAATACTTATGTAGTCCGCAGTCAAAGGGCTAAGAATATAGTATACAATGCAACTGATAAATTATTGTACAATTTTATAGCTATTTCGATATTATGTAATCAAAGAGTCGCGGTCCGAAGCATAGGGGGTGTACTATAGTGAGCGTGATTTTCTTTAAAAGATTGAATCTATTCATTTCAAAGTAGCCACATCTTTTATTTGGGTCCATAGTTCATGTTAAAAAACTTATATATAAGGGAGAAAAAATTGGGTGGACTAGACACCGGGAATCGAACCCGGGACCTTCCGCTTTCCGGGCGGTTGCTATCCCACTAAGCTATCCAACCCACTACCAATTCAATCTCCCTAAATTCAACACACTGAACGGCTGCCGCCTACATATACGAAAATAGATCAACATTTTATTTAAAAAAACGAGATAAAAGTTTTTATTTTTTAATAGATTATTTAAACAAATTAATCTTTTAGGAATTTCTTTGCATGATTAAATTTGTTGTAGAAAAATACACAACTTTTATCTAAAACATTTGTTTCTGCACCGGATAGTTTTCAAATGTTGGAGAAAACATGTCTACCACCCGAATTTTTTGCATGTAACAATATCTTTTACGAATTGGGGGTGGCCATTACGAGTACCTTCTATGAAGGTAAGCAGTTGCGAATTATTGAAACACAAAAATGGCTATAATTTTGAAATAAGATCCAATATGACACATGCTTATATGAACTTTTTTCATTGTTTTTGTGTATCCTGTCCACTCCTGAAGTGGGCCCCACATGTTATTATACACTCTGTATACTGACACCTAATAGCGTTCGAAGCATACGATGAACGATTTCGATGTGCGTCTGTAGACGACAACAACAAAGAAAATGTTTACGAATCTGTTTAAGCAACACGGTCACAAATTGAAGAAAAACAATATAATTGTATTTTGCATCTAGCGAATTGTGACTTTTGGTAATTACAAAGAAAATATTGATCGATCTGTATTGTGTGATAGAGTGTCCTTTGCGTAGACAGTTTGGGCAAAGATTGACTTCCTTGATGATTTTCGCCCGCTGTGGTACTGACTTCTCAAGGAACTCTTCGCAATCGCACATGCGATGGCTGTTGATTTTACAGAGCGGACAGGATATGATGGAGGTATTGAATGTTGAGTGTGTTTTTTGACGAACCTTAGTGGGTTCGGATTGAATTGATCTCCCGGTGGGTTTTGCATTGAGGATTTGTGGTTTGCGTTCTGATCCCCAGCCTCTAGGTACCTCGCCCTGTCCAGGAGGAAGTTGAAGAGATAATCCAATGTTGGTACTTCATCTGCCGATAGAGTTTTTTCGAATTCCATCCTTATCTGTCGATTCAGTTTTGGTAAGATCATTAAGATGATGAGCGTGTCCCAAGAATTCACGGGTTCTCTGAGTGTTTTTAGAGTCTTCAGGTGTTGTCAAACACCGTTGGTGAGACGGCGTATTGAAGGTGCTGAATGACGTTCAATTGGAGAGACTTCTAATAATAGCTGGCCGTGACGCCAGACGATGGGCCTTTTGCTCGCATAATTTTGGTGGAGCAAATCCCATGCAATGAAATAATTGTCTTCAATGAATTCAACGGAATTCATTACTTCTTCAGCTTCACCCGATAGTGCGGATCTTAAATAATATAATTTTTGTGTGTCCTGTTTGCCTGTGAGTGACATAAATTGAGCCTTGACTGACAACCAGTTCTCTAATTTTCCATCAAAACGGGGTAGGTCGATTTTTGGGAGCTTTACTCCGCTCGATCCGTTGGATGTTATGGATGGGGAGTTGCACGGTGGGATAAAGTAAAAGATGGATAACTGCCCGAGAATCGGGACCCCAGGCGGGCACTTATGCAGTAGGAGAATCGATTTCAATTATAGATGCGGCTCGGCCGAGGTTCAGTTTGTTGACAAACATAGCCGACAGCGAGTGAAAGAGAAAGAGGTCCGAGAGACAAAAGAATGAGAAAAATACGTATCGGTGAGATAATGCTAACACAAAAATAAAACTTTTTTAATTTTTATTTTTGTTGAATAAAGCTTTTCCCAACGTAATTGTAAGGTTTTTCTGATTAAAATAAGACCAAACACGAAATAATTTGATGCATATTTGGTTTGTAATTTAAACCTACAACGTGGCACACTTAATAAATATCAATTAGTAAATTGTAATTTAAATTATACCGTGTTTGATCTCATTATAACCAGAAAGACCTCACAAATACGTTAGTGAAAGTTTAATTTAAAAAAAATAAAAATTAATAAAGTTTCATCCTTGAATTAGTGTTGTCTCACCGACATTCAAGTTTGGGTCAGGTTACATTACTCGTCCGTCGAACTTCTTGGTGCGTCAAGGGGAACTCCTCCCCCGTGGTGGGGATGACTAGCAGGCACTTACGCTGTAAATCGTTGCGCGCAGTTATCCAACTTTTACTGTACATCTGAGAATCTATGGTTATAATTTCATGAATTTCCAAAGTAGTCGAAAATTTTAATTTAGTTCACGTTTTTGCGGTTTCGGACCACTGCGTCGTCTGGCTCATTTCTAGTTACACACAACAAATTTTGAACACCTTCATCCTAAATCGTTGAATGTTTTACCAGTAACTTTATTGTTTCTAAAAGAAATGCTTGATATCAACGGGTCTGAAGTGTAAAGAAGTGCATAAGTAAATCAATCATGACAGTTTTCCCTTGATATTTTTCTTGAATGGAACTCTCTATATCTTCGTTAAGTCCTTGTTGCGAGATTCCATTGCCTCTTGAGAGAATATGCCTATTGGTAATATTGCTGATTCAACACTTTGACTGCCATCTCACCCATATTTGGGCGACACATAGGTTCAATCATTATTAATTTAATCACGCATGGTAGTAATGAATATATCGAACAATGTATCATAGAAGTAATGAAAAAAATATTAAAGTTACTAGTATTATTGACTAAAAAGGGTATGTTTTGTGTTATATCCATATTGTATAGGAATTTAGAAAGTTGGCTATTTTCAGCTAATTTAATGTGGCAGTCAATGTGTTATTAATGACAGGCCTATGGACGAGGAGTTTGTGGACATTAGCGTGGTCCTTATTTTTCAATTTTCGATTTTTTTGGACTATATAAACCCTCTTATTTTAACCTTTTAGCTACTGTACGCAACTATAGTGGCTTCCGCCTATGTCATCATTGGACGGTACGCCACTATAGTGGCTTACCGCCGAGTTCTCTTTTTGAACGATATGCCACTATAGAGGCTCACTTGTTTTTTGAAAGCCGTGTACATTACTTGTATGCCATATAAATAATTTAATAATTTTATCGATGCAATTTACATTGCTTGTTAATTACGGCATTTATACGTCGTTTACGCACAGTCCGCGGAGGAGCCTCCGTACAGGGGTACAGCTCCGCAGCCAGCCCCACCGTAGCTAAAAGCTTAACCCTCTTGGACAGAACTGTATCGCTATTCGTAGTGTCACATTGCTTTACATTCATTAAGTGTTGGTTGCACCAGTGAAATCGGACTCTAATTCTCTTTCGAATCTTTAGTCAAACCTACAGAATTCTATTTTTGACAAGTTTCTTAGCCACTCTTAGTCCCCACATTGTCAGTGCTTTAATACCGAGTATTCATTAGGTAATTCATTTTTTAATAATCTATTCGCGACAAACAACAGTTGTAACAGTAGACTGAAACTTATAATGTATATTTAGTATTCATTGATATCTCTCATTGATTACTTTTGAAACTCATTATTCATACCAGTAATCCTAATAATTATAGTCGACCGTACCCACACGATACAACTTTGCCGCTCGAGTTGTATCAACTTTTAATTTAAAGTTACGAGGCTTAAATAACAGTTCCTGAGACTCCCTGATTTCGTATCAGGTTCGTCCTCGTTTTCAAAATCCTACCGACTCCCTGACTTTGCGTCAGATTTGTCCGTGTACCACACTAACAAACTGATAAACCATGTTTCTTTGTAAATACCGTCTTGCCGGCATCACGCATTGCTCACGACATCCCTCGAGGCCAGGTCTTAAACGCCCTAGACACGATGATACTTGCCTCGAGACCAGATGCTTCTGATACAGTATCATGTGTGAGAGTAGGCAGCATGAGCCTGACGCCGCCTCACATGAGATCTGGCCTTGAGGCATATCGCGAGGCAAGTCTCATCGTGTGTAGGGCGTTTAACACCACTAAAAAAATACATATTGAATATTCTTTCGAGTCCTACATCATATGTAAGTTTCGTAAAAATCGGAGTGGGGCAGTCGATTAACATTGCTTGTGAGGACAGTACTACGATTAAATATATTTCATTCCTGGTTTCTCATATTCTTTAACCAATGACCAATCTTTTTGTGTTTCAGTAAACAAGCTGTGTTCGATGGGAAGAAAGCTATAAGAGGAGGGATTCCATTCGTCTTCCGTAAGTATGACACAATTTCTATTGGATTATTTGAGAAGTTCTATCGGATTTTTAACTTCCTCAATTTTAAGGTAGATTATATGTTTCGTTGCCTCCAGATTTCGTAGTTTTTTTTTGTAAATGGCATACATAAACTTGTGAAGTAATGGCAAAAATGTATTGATTTTAATGGTACATATTTTAAATAAATATGTTACTTTTCGGTCGAGTTATGATTATTTAAATTTGGACGACAAAATTCAACAGAACTTTCCGAACAATCTATTAAGTCTGAAGAAATTTGTTGTGGTTTATTACAATTGTTTTAACCCTTTGTACTCGTAAAGATTTCTCAGATCACCTGCCAGTACTCGAACATATTTATTCACGAAACAGTGAGTAACACATCATTTCAAATAAAATGGTATAGCGTTGGAAACAATTACTCTATTTAAATTATATGTGGAATAAAACTTTATTGGTACTTATTTTATAAAGTAAAACTAAAATTTTATAGCTTATGCTTTTCTAAGCTGTGGTAACGTTCAAAACAATCACCGATATGCATTGCAGGTTTGTTAGAATAAGTATCGCACTAATAATTTGTTTGTCGTCTTTCACCTGGAGTTTTTCTATTCGAACACCCAATACGGCCTCGTTTATTTCCTCTCGCACGAATAATGTGTAATTTACCGTTCCGCTTTATTGTCCGAATACGATGTAGAAGGACGTCCTTGCAGTTGTTGGAAATCACCTCTCAATTGTTCAACCAAAAGCTTTATAAATTTTAAATGGGAAATAGGTTTTTCATTGTTTTGTTATTTTGATACTCAGTATAGTATATAGGAGTTAATGACGCATACTTCCGATCCCCCAAAAAATAATTTCCTTCACCATTTTTGAGACTTTCGTAAAAAAACAGTAGGTTGAAGTATTAAGATCAGCTCGATCCACACCGCCCATATTTGTAGTACAATTTAGTACCATATCAGGTTTTTTAATAGATATATCATGTCTACCATGTAATATCCTTAAGGAAGATTTCATTCCAGCATGGTTCCAAGTACTCAGACGCGTGACAATTCTTTTACAAACATTCGAACAAATTTTACGTTTGCATAAGTTTTTCTCAATAATTACTTGGCAGTCTTTTCGTACTCCCTCAGAAGGGACATTCGAGTTATTTGCTACATTTACGATGTTTCTTTCGAGGGGAGAGTTGAGTGCAAAGGGTTAACATTTGTAGTCAAATAAGTCAGTGTGTTCACATACTGCATAATTCTGAAAAAACACAATAAGATATTTAATTTCTGAATGTGGTACACGTCAAAGCTGAACATTTTCAGTAGGTGGTCCAGTGTTCTACGGTTGGCTGGAAAAGCATTTGGGACCTAGAACTTCCAACCAACGTGGAACACTGTATATTTTGTGCTATACTACGCATACTCAATACTTCAAAGTCAGGATTTGGGAAAAATTATACCCGTATAGAAGTTTTTACAAACTTTTGGTGCTACATTATAACTGCTGCTCACATGCAATGACGCAGTACATTCTGCCAAGACAAATGCTGCCGAATTGTGGTATCTCGGCGCAGTGTGATGTAAACAGAAGTTTATAATCGAGCAAAGTATAGTCGAAGTTACATTTCGGTATAGAATTAAAATTTTTTTTGTCGCTTTATGAAAACCTGTATTGTATATACAGGGGTATGCAGTAACATTTTTAAATGAAATTATACAAGACTTTTTTTATTTTTTGTTTACATTTCATCCTTTGTGTGCCATGGATGCATAACACCCGCGAAATGAAATAGATTAACAATAAGATTACATCAAATACAAAACATCTTAACACTTATTTCAATCAATCTTATTTTAATATGAATAAAAAGTTAATTGTATCAAGAAAATAGAAGAACTTTGCTTAGACAAACTTGGTTATATATAAAGATTTAATATAAATGAAAAATATGTTTCTTTTCCTGTATGTACTTTCTCACAGGCACATATGTACAATGCACGAAATACTAATAACTTATTATTTTCACTTGGTTCAGCGCAATTCGGAGCATGGACATTCGGACCACCACATGGTTTTGCCAGAATCATTCGTTGGAATGTGGAGAAGGCACCTGAACGATTGCCCAGTGGCGATGTTGAGGCGATATTTTCTATAATGGACAGCGAATTTACACGCTCAATGTGGAATTATCCCTTTAGGTTAACGTACAGGCTAATTCTTCGGGAAAAGGAACTACATTTTAATATTGGTGTATACAATCCAAGTAAAGACCATACATTTAGTTTTAATCTGCTATTGCACACCTACTTTAAAGTACCAGATGTTAGGAGATGCCAGATTACAGGCCTTCATGGATGCACATTTATTGATAAGGTACTTCATTGATACAATATGCTCTATAATTTAATTTTTTAAACAACGTAAATGTTTTTTTAATAAATACAATTTGGACAGTGGAATAAACATAAGTACTTTGTGTATAGCATACAAGGCTATATAAATGTGTCTGTAATAGACATTTATTAATCAAAATTTTTGTTATTTTCATAGACGAGGGACAACCAAATATTTCAGGAGGGTCGCGACGTGGTAACCGTATGTGAATGGACAGATAGAATTTACCAAAACACACAACCGGAACACATTATCACTAATGTAGTATCCGGTAGGAAAATGCGAATTCAAAAATATAATTTCCCTGACACTGTAATTTGGAATCCGTGGCAGGAAAAGGCTCGCGACATACCCGACTTCGGTGATGATGAATTTCCAAATATGATATGCGTGGAAAGTGGACATGTTAGCAGCCCGGTTATATTACTGCCCGGAACTGCTTTTGAAGCCAGTCAAATCTTACAAGTAAAATAATTCACTAAATATTTGTATTATATCTTATAGTTATTATTATTATTACTATTCATTGTTCAATCTAATCCTAGAAATTAGATTTGAATAAAAATTCAACTATAACAAATACTTATCTTTTACTCTGAAAATATTCATTAAGTTGTACTTTTAATAGGAACAAATTTGTTTAATTCAGAAAGAAAGCATAAACGTTTTTTCCGTTTAATTTGTTTATTATACATTCTTTCAAGAATCTGTTAGTTTTAAAGACATTTTAAGTCTGTAACATTCCTAGTATTCACATTTATTAACGCAAGTACTGTCTCACATGTATACTCTACCTTTCTATAACATGAACGTGAAACATAAAATACAGGATTAAATTTAAGAAATCGGAATCTATTCTGTTCTAACGATCGCTATGCTAGCCTCAGGAACACTGTCTCGTCTTCATGATAAATACTCATCTTCATGACAACCAAAAAGTCCTGGGCCATAAACGCTAAGCTTTTTCCTAATTTATGGTAAGGTCTCCGTCAAGCGGCCCACGTCACTCAGGCCCTGCATTTCGTGTATGCACATTCTCGAGTTTTCTTACACTCGGCCTTCCTGCTACGATTCTCGCCCTTAAGCATTCCTGTTACGTTGTCTTCTAGAACAAAAGAAATACACAGCCATAAGGATCCGAATCCATCCGTCTGTCATAAACCCAGACTCGAGTTAATATTCGAATTAAGATAACCTTCGGAGATATTCTTCCCTCAAATTGCTCACAATTTGCATATTCGTGGCAATTAAAGATGAATGGACTGCCAGTTTATCGTGCTCTGCAGTGCATTCTTCAGTGAATCGCCAAATTCTCCCGTTGATGAGGATGCTGCGTTGCCTGACCGACGTATCAGGTTACGCTCGTCACCATGCAGGAGCCGTTTAGAGCAAACCTTTTTGCTACGACACCTACATCTCACTTATGCATTGATGATACCATTATCATCTCTGACATGAAGACCCAGACAACATCAGGAATGAATAATACAAGCCTGAGTTCTCACCATGATGACCAAGTCCATCTCATGCGAGGACAGGAACAGCCAACATCCCTCTCATGATGGCCAAATCCACATCATGCAACAACGGCAACAGCCAACATCCTCGCCATGATGGCCAAATTCGCACCATGCAGGGACTGCATCGGTCAACATCCCCACCGTAGTAGCTCATATGGCTACCACACAGTGACGGCATAGCGCACATCACTGCAATGGATAATAAAATACCCTCCACCATCGTCAGGTAAAGACGGTACAGACAACATGTTATCCTTGGCGCGGAAACGCGTCACCCCGTAGCAGCCCCACCGCTATGATTGTGACGGCCAATTTCCTTTCCGTACAACGTCTATTACCTACCGCTAAGAAAGCTAGTCAACGCCCCACAGTGGCGATTGATTTAACCTCGATCTCATAACAACGATACAAGAAGTTGCTCGCTGACAGCCGCAATCCAGGGTTTCTGCCGTTCAGCTTAACGATTGTCTTGGCCCTTCTGTGTCCTTCCCACATATCTTCCACTACATAGCGGTCATTGTGGAGCACCTTGTACACTTGAAATGGCCCTTTAAATTTCGATGCGGGTTTTCGACTTTCCACAATCGATCTGTCGCTACTAATTTCAACTATTACTGTATCCTCAGCTTGACATTGTTTGTCCTCCCACTACACCTTATCCTATTACTATTTCTGTCTATGCTGTCCTGTTGTGGTACACGCCTCAGTTCTTTTACGTATTTCGCGCAAATCCAATTGTTCTATCTGGGCCTGCATTTTTTATAATAGGCATAACTCCGCAGTATTCCTACCGTTATATCTCATCGTCCGATGGTCCGGTTGCACCTTTCAGATTGACCATTAGCCCGTGGAATAGTGACCACACTTAATATGTGTTTGATTCTATAAGTAGAACAAAAGATTCTGATTGTTCTTGCCGTGAAGGCTGCTCCTCAACCCTAAGACGGTGTTTATTAATTATACATATTATCATAGAATCATATAAATTCATAATGCCCATCTGGCGTCACGAGAGCAGTTTCAGTACTGATTCCTTACCCATTGGTACCTGATAGTACCCCGATGCTAGGTCAAGTGTCGTGAAGTATTTAAAACCTACGAAACGGTCAATTTGATCCTCGATCAGCGGCAATGGATATTTGTCCTTCATTCTTATGGCATTGAGTTGTCGATAATCAACGCATAGTCGAAAATCGTGACTCTTCTTTCTAACTAATATAATCGGGCTACCATACAACGAAACTGATTCCCTTATAATACCTTCCTCTAAAAGTTGGTTAATTATTTCTGTGCTGTTGTTCTTTCGGCCTCGGCCATACTATGTAAGTAGTAAGTGACTGGCGCATCCGTGATACATTTTATGTGTATCCTGATCGCGTTAGTCTCTCCTAAAGGCTTCATGGATGCAGTAACTTGATCCACATGTGACTTGATAAGATCGGTGAGGAGAATTTTATTTGCGTCCGAAATGTTCCCAAGATAAAGATCATTGAAATTTACTATATTGTCGATTGTGCAAATGTCCATGCTGTTCTCTTGGTAGGTATTCATGTCTGGCAGTTCTTTAATTAAAACCCGATCCTGACGCTTAATTAAGACTGCGTGACTCTTATAAGAAGTCTCGACCAACGATCATTTCATGATTTAATTGGTCTTAATCCAAAAATATAGCTTGCACTCTTGCGATCGCGGCCATACTTTTCACGACAATATCAGTAAACGATTGCTATAAGTTTCGGCCTCAGCAAAACCACACAGTTCGAACTCACGATCATCAATCACGTTTAACTCTTCTTCGGATTTCGAACTCTAGTGCAATAGATCGTTTTCTAGAGCCACTATGGTCCAGTGCATATAATTATATATTATCACGTTATTGTATCTTCTATATTTACTATGAAGTTCATTTCATGTACTATTTGTTGTATAAAAGAGTAAATGTAGGCAAATATTTTAAAATATTGAAAGGCGAATTTGAAGGGGAGATACGAGATTCACGACTAATTTAAAATAACATATAAGGATTAACTTTATCGTAAATAGTCGTTGCATACTATTCTCGAATGTTCCTTACATGTGTTGTTATTGCACGTTTTACAAATTTGGATAATTCGTCTTTTCGTTGTACATAAATGACAATTTTTGTTATACGTCTTTGTCTTTTGGGAATATTTTCTTTGGCATTACAAATACTATCTAAAAATAGTATATTATATAGGTATACTTTTTGTAGCAATGCAGTTGTCGTTTATGTCTATAAAACTTACCTGTAAATGAATATACATAATAAAAACACAAATTCGTTTTCGCACAAGAATAAATCTAAAACCCTGCACAGGTCCATACAACTCGAGGCTTGTAGATCGACTGCCTTCTTTCTATTTCGTAACGGCACAGTTTATATTATCTCACTGTGGATCCAAGTTTTGTTTAGGAACTCCGTACGATACGAAGAGTTTATTAGTGAAAGCCACATCGGGAAGAAGGGTTTCTTTTCGATACTGGGATGAGTATCGCCGTCAGTCGGATGCGTTCGATGGTCGAATACTCGTCTTCTTCAAATCGAATGCTGCCCGCGGCATCGCTTTCATTTCATGCTTCGTTGCGTACAAATCATAAACACTCTTGTATTTATTCTATCGAATTGTACGCTCGATAGCCTCGTCGCCGATACTTGTAATTCTGGCATCTTTCATAAACGCGCCCGGAATTTCAAATTTCAGAGCGGGCAATTATGGCATTTTCTCGAAACAATAGTCCCACCTTCTATCCCGGTTGTCTTTCAGGAATGATCCAGCCTCTGCTGTTCGTTGTAAAACCTTCTAGCATGACCCTTAAATTCCGAGCTATAATGTGGATAATGTTGTGGCGGCACTTCCCGATCTCGCCAGCAGAGGGATCAGTAGCGCACGACTTTCCCGCAAGTCCTCGACCGTCCTATGATTCCTGTATAGAGGATAATTCACGTAACTGTAACAAGCCATATCTTTCTCTTGGTTGAAGTTAGAAAAAAATGTTAGAGGAAAAAGATGACTGGTTCAAGGTGGACTAACATATTCACGATTATATTTTTTCCACAAGTCCAGTAATGCATGTGCATTTTACAGTTGCACTATTTTTTTAAATGGAAACCTTCTTTTTCTTTTGCATACATCAGATCTCGTCATTCTACGTAAAAAAATATTAGAGTAACATTGTCATTTTTTTCCAACTTCAACCAAAAAAAAGAGGGGTTGTTACACTTGCGTGAATGACCCTGCGTACACCTTCGACCTCACCCTTAATATCTCGTGTCTAACGTACGGGCCTGCTAGGTATCCTTATTGACGAGTCGCTCTATCCTTTTTCCTCCTTCCATTCTTTTCTCAATTTCCTCCGCAACGCACCTGCCACAATGTCATCGCCGGTCCAGTTGTTTCGTCGCGCAAAACGATCTACGTGTACCCACTGCTAAGTGTCTGCATTATTGCAAGAGCGATCAAACGCCGGAATCGTATGTTCGTCACTCGCAGGTCTATTACACGAACTTCTCAATTCCCGATTTAATCTTTTCACCGTTTAACGAAGCCCTTCCAATGAAGAATCGCTTCGCGAGCGATCACTATGTCCCGTGCTGTCATTACAAGGATATCCACGAACTCGGTTTCGTCTAAAATCCACGAACAAATCTCGTTCTTTACATTCACCGTCATCACACACGTTCTCGTACATGGCTTTGTGAACGTTCTCCTCGTCGACCTCGTGAGTGATATCGCGAACAGTGTCACGAGTGGTCGTACCAGCAGTCCCTTCGGCGATCACTCACACTCACTTGTCAGTGGATTTCACAACAGTCTTTGAGAGTGTCCCCGCAACTTGTCGTTGACATTGTCTACGTGATCGATCCAATGATTGATTTCGTGATCGATGGCACGATTGTTCTCGAGAATCGGTGCATACTTTCCTTCGCGAACGGCCTCGAGAATGGAACGTTCGTCTTGTAGTATGAGGACTGTAAAAGACCCCACAGATCAACGCGAATATTTGCAGTGGCAGTGAATGTTTCACGACAACAGATTCGTAGCACAACAATATACATACGTGGCGGCTTACGCGTGTGTTCACACCACGCGAAAAATTTTCGCCAAGACTACGAATTTGTAGTCATCTCCAAGACGTTTTTTTTCGCTGCCACTCTAAAGTCGCGACTTAAAAACATTGACAAACGTAGGAAAATTAACAGAAATTGTTATAAATTATCTTATTTTATATGCCTTATCACATGAAGATTATAAAAACGTAAAGAAGAAAAACAAAATATTGATGGAAATTGGAAAATAATTAAATGAAAGTGAAAATTTCGGATATTGTGATTATATTTTTACTATAGTACTAATGATAATACAGGCAATATTAATTATCTAGTTATAAACAAGTAATTACTTTATTACTACATAAACAAGTACTAGCTTTATTCGCAGCGACAGCAAATATTTCGCTTCGGCGTCAACACACACGTGAATTTCGCTGCCGCTGCGAATATTTCGTTGCCGCTGTTGCCGTGAATATTCGTGTTAGTTTTTGGGGTCCTTAAGAGATCGCTCAATTTTTAGCCCAAAACTGTCAAGGAACTAGTTTTCTATTTTTTATCCTAACCATTCTATTAGTTTCTTACATTCAAGTATTTTCTACAGCATAATAAATAGACCAATGGTTAAGTATACGTTATATTTACTGCAAGTTGTTAGATCGATTGACATCAAATTGTTCACAATCATAACAAAGGTAGAACGCACATGTAAAACAGTACACGTGTTGAAAGAAATGACGAGTACATTGTACACTTGCAATTGAAGTATTTCTAAAACTAACAGCTTTTTGAAAAAATATTAAACTACTTTCTTACAGAAAGTAAAAACTTCATTCATAATTGCATTAAAAAAATACAAGGATTCATTAGGAAGAGGGGTAACTATGTTTCATAACCACATTAATGCTCATTAACACAGAATTGGATACGAATTTACAACATTTAACATTTCATTTTCAATTGTCTTTGTAGATCAAGTTTCATAAAATACTGTGTATACTTATTTGATTTAATTAAAGCAAAACTTCTTAAATGTAATAAAACTCAATACTTATTCAATCATATTACATATCTATTTGCTCTCTAAACGTTAGCAAACGCGTATTTTTATGTTCATGTGTTATCATCAGATGAAATTGGCGAAAATTACACAGAAAGAACTGTACTTCTCATGTTGGTACAAAGTGATGATAATAACTTATTGAAAAGAATAAACGCTATTATTAGTGTGAACTAATGTATGTATAAATTTCTTTCTAAGCATACTGAGTCTGTACTGTGCCAATGTACAAAAATGACTTTGCTGTGATCTACATTAACATAGATATCTATTATTCTATATAACATCGAACTCTTTTTTTTTGTAATGGTTAATATGTTTGACAACATTTTTGTATTGTAGGTAATGTGAGTAGAGGGTGGTCCGGTTTCACACGTAACAATCGGGAATAATGTCAATCCATTGCTCTCGGTCTCCTCTGCATCAGGTACCGTATGGCCATCCGGTACCAGGTGGTTGTATATGCCACCGCCTCCTCCTCCACCACCACCACCACCGCCGCTACCACGGTCACCAACTTTAACACATCCGTCACACCTACACGCACATTGTCTTGCCCAGACTTGCACTATATGTTCTCTTAACCTTTAGATCAGTATCTTTGAAGTCAAATAATGAAAAAAAGAGACTTATTTTATCATTATTTTTTGTATTAGTACCTTTAATATTAAGAATGAACTATTTGCTCACACTGAAGACAATTAAATGATATATAAGTCTCCTTATTTTATACTTAATAATGAAATATTTCAAAATATACCGGATCACATTTTATACATCAGTCTTTTAAATAAATCAGAATTCAATCCTTTGGCTATGAAAAGGCTGGACACAGTTCTATCGCTGTATAGAGTTTAAAAAAAATAATGATCATAGCTTTCAAGGGTGAATCTACACGCCATGATAAGTAGACAGTTGTAAAAAAAAACTTGTCGCAAAATTCATTGTGACCTCGAAAATGAAGGTTAACTTGTTTAAAATATGCTACGCATTCTATTCACTAACAAAAGAGTAGGAAAAGCCTTAACGATACCATATGTTACAAATGAGCCGTTTTTTTTAGAAAAAAATGTTAAAATTTTTGCACAAATTAGGTGGTCTATATTCACGGTGTGACTGAATACTAAATCTCCAGTATTATAGGGGCCATGCCATAAGGAGTCACGTACAGTCACGAACATTGATGGAGTCTCGGATGAAAAGCGGCATAGGAGAAGAAACCAGTCACCTGACTGCTGCCGCGCGCCGAATTCTGAAGACCGAAGGCGAGTGGTGGGATGGAACCTTCTCCTATACCGCTTGTCAACCGAGACTCCATAAATGCTCGGAACTGTACATACATAAGAAACACTGCTTTACGTGGTAAGAAACGAAAACGTAGACCCACATATCTTGCAGTTACTTTTTCAACGTTTAATAACTGGCGTGACTCTTTATTTTATAGTCCTTTTTTGTCTTTCACACGCCGTAGCTTCATAACGTCCCCTTTCTGACATTCAAAGCAGTGTTTCTTATGGATAAGATTCCATATAACATGCCCCTAACAGTCTCAATACCATTGAGGACCTGGAATGCAATCACATTATGAATGAGAACGCCTAATTTTCTTTTTTCGTATATTATACAATAATACAGTTAATTGTTTCGTTCATAAGTAATTTTATCTGTTATCAACAATTTCAAATTTTATTATTCGCTTTATACTTTATAAAACCTTGCATAATGTGCAATTTAAAAAATATGACATATTTCTGCACGCATAAATAGTGAAATTGAATTAATTAGATGAAACCTTCGTTGTGCATTTCATCAACAAAACAATATGGATATGGTGCTATTATTATTGGTATAATGGTGTAATAGTAAATAATTGCAATAGTTATGTTCAATCAACATTCACTATTGTTGAATTTCAGTAAAAAGGAAAAATTTCTAAAGGATTTTCAAGTACATGTTCTTTACCTTCTGCAAGATGACAAAAACATACATTAACAATATATCATTGAAATAGTTATAAGCAAATATTTATACCATATGATATTGATTATGATACAAGTGTAAAAAAAAATTTCATGTGCGTACGAAACATTTGTAAAGATATTATCACGTGGATGTTACATTTAATAATTAATTCTGTAGTAATGAAAATCAATTGTAGAAAATATTTAGATTTTACCATATGTTCATGTACGGGGTAAATCTATGAAAATTACTGCCTTTAATATTTTTAAAACTATAATAGATAGAAAAAAATTTACCGAATAAAAGTTACATGGTAGAGAAAGGACCATCATATGATGATAACGATTTTTTGTATAGGTGGCGTTCTTCAGAGATATGAAGCTGACCTGTGTTTTTTCAAATGGAATGGTATGTTTTTTATAGTCGTATTTAGATAGCGGCTAATGAGATGAATACAATGACATACAATGCAAGGTCATTCTAGGTCATGAAAAGTCATTTATGGTAATAAATATCGTCACCCTTAGCAGCGGCTATGCATGGAACAAAAGCTGATTGCCCACAACCATCACCATCACAACTCTGGCATGTGCGGTCGTCTTTTACATATATTCTACGTTTGTAGAAGATAGTGACTATATTCGTTGGTGTAAGTAATCTTCGAAGGCCTAAAGTTACCTTGTATCATAGGTCATTATGTTCGTCTTAACCGTCGTTATCAAAATATAACGTTCTATTTAAATACTTTGTGGTGACCTTCACATACTCGAGGCAATTGCACCTATAAAAAAGCTTTTATGACATGACAACCCTCTTTCTTCCGTGTAAATTTCGTTCGATAAATTTTTCTCCAACTCCTATATACACAGCGCAACAAAAATATGATTTTTGTGAATATCGTGGTATAGTTATACAGTTTTGTAAAACTGCCAAAGTATAATTAAAGTTCTTAATTGAGCTCATATATTCTGATTATAATAACTGAAAACTTCAGCTTAAGTAAACATTATGTATTTAGAATTGCAGATTTTGTAAGGAAAAGCAATGTGACAAAACTATAAGACAGGGAATACATTTTTACAAAACAAATGAAAACAATTCATGGAAAATAAACTTTATTTACTTATTAGTAATATATATAACTACCTTTATCTGTATGTCTACTGATTTCCATTTATTTAAAATACATTTTTTTTTAATTCATCTGCATTATTAAATTGTTTACCATTTGCACAAAGTTTGCGTGCAAACATTCCCAAACAGTTTTCACTAATATTCAAATCAGGGGATCAGAATGGCAGCGGTAACACTTAGATATTTTTCGTTATTAGAAAATTTTCAACATATTCTGCAATGTGCACACTTGCATTATCTTGCTGAAATAAAAAATTTTGTGAAGCCGTTTGGTCAACTGTTTACTGATTATTTAAATATGTTTTTTACTGTTTTTTATTCTGCCCTCAACATGACACAACATGAAGTGTTTCTCATCCTAAAATATCACTTTTTTCCATCATTTATTCCATTCTACTGTTTATTCTGCACAATCTAATCCAGCCTTTTTGTGTCTATCTGTTAGTGATGATTTCTTCAGAAGTTTCTGTCTCTTGAAATGGTCTGCTGCTTTTATAGTTCACTGAACATTCCTTACGTTTATATTAACTCCAGCTTCTGTTGTTATTTGTCATGGTGTGAGGGTTGAATTTGAAGCTATCCTTAAAATGGCAATTCTTTCCTGAGAAGTTGTAGGCATCCGCCAGGATGTTTTTTTATATATTTTCTTTTACTCTCTAAACCATTATGGATAGCACAGCGACTTCTTTTAAATATGCATAATGTTTCTGTCATTGAAAAATTTTTTCTTTCAAGTCATTAATCACTTGATATAATACAAATAATAATAATATAAATTTATTCCAGCAATCAATATCACTTCAATTACTTCTTAATGCCTTGTTGTTGCGTTGACTAATAACAACTATCTTATACTTTTATCACAGATAGGAGAACATGTTTACATTTATTATCAAAGTTTTTGGAACTGTAATCTTGGATATTTCGTAAAACTTATAAAATGTTACTATATGAAATAAACAGTATAAATAAAGGAGGAAGGAAATCCTTGGTGAAAGAGAATTTTTCTCAATTTCCTTGCGTCTTATAGTTTTCTCATGGAGTACATAGTTTCAAAGATATTGAAGGTCGTAATTCTTATTGGTTCACCCTGGATATTCAAATTATTTTTAAGAATAATAACGTACAAAGGATGTTTCTACAGTTTAATGCATAACTTTATTCGCTTACACTCAATCATTGTAAAATAAACTGTTTTAAAATTCTTGTGCACAAGGTAGTTTAATTGTATCATAAATTGGCAAATTTAATATTTTAAAACATTATCATTTTAATTGACATTAAAGACGAAAATATTATACTCACATCTGTTTCAAATTGTTTAAGTGGTTCAATCAATATTAACCCTCATCTATCCTCTGTGTCAATTTGACACATTTTTCTCATGAAAATTTGATAAATATAAAATAGCAGTATGTCTTGCATATCGCTTTATAATTTGTGAATCATGCGAACAATCTTATGTCTGAATATACTGAAGGTGTAGAAATTTCACTTTTTTATTTTCAATAAAAGAATTTGCAAATTTAACTATTTATCTTTTCAGTATGTCGATTTTTTTCCATTGTATCAATTTGATACCAAAAGACAAATTAAGTTAGGGAAATAAGGGACAGATGAGGGTTAAGGATTAAAATGTTATACTTACAAAATTCAATTTAAAAGACAAAGTTCTGCGTTAGATTATGGAGGAATTCTCTGTATGTATAGTTAATATAACAAGATTATTACCAGAATTTTCAAATATTGAGAATACACAAGCAATTGTCACTTAAGGTATACAACAAATAGCAATTATAAAGTAAATCTAATGTTAAGTGAACATTGGATATAGGTACATTATGCAACATAAATATCTGAAAAATATATGCACCCCATTTAAATGATCGTACTTTTCGTCCTATAGGAATGTGCAAATAAATAAATCAGTTTATTGATGTTTTGCTGATTGTAAAGCGTAAATCCTTTAGCTCAAACAAATATAGTGGTCTACAAAAAACAAATTACTTTATCATCTGTTACTGGGATAATGATACGGAGAAAAAGTTGTAATGAAAGATTCACTGCTTTTAGGGGCAAATATAAAGTCCGTGAAAAGGAAATAAATAAATGTTCTGGCAATTTTTATTTTTACACTTTTCCAATCTGCCCCTCCCATGTGCACATTAATTACAAAAAGGAATCACTATAGCCATAACTGCTATTCCTTTTACTCAGTTTATAATTGTAGTAAAAAAAAAATTAAAATTGAAATATTCCATTACAGAGGCAGTCTAAAGATTTTGATAACATAAAAAGATTTGCAACGAAAAAATGCAAGATTATATTTACCCCTCAAATTAATTTATCTTTCATTAATGAATTTCCTCCATATTATTGTCTGAACAGTAAATATTAAGATTAGATGGCGATTATTAATAGGCCATTGTGACATTTTATTACAGGATTTGGTTTCAAATTTTTTACATATAAATCAATCTTCGTCTTTTATATTTTATAAGAAAAAAAATGTATTCATTCAGTATACATGTTTAAAAATCTACGGAACTAGTGAATTTTCTTACATTTTGTAGCACATATTCACATAAAGAAAATCATAAAAACATGGTGATATAGCTGAAAAAAGTTGTATGTTACATAATTGTAATGTGTTTTTCCAGTAGATTAAAGAATGTAGATATTTTAAGAGAAATATTGTAAGTTCTTCAATCATGTTTTGATTAATTTCCATAAAATAACAACTAATATTACATACTAGAGTATTATTGGAAAAATATTTTTTATTATATCATACTTTTAAATATTTGTTTTATTGGCAATAATACAATACTTTACATTTATGTAATTTTAGTTTCAAATAGAATGCGCACACATTGCAAATTGTACATTGTCTTTCATGTAATGAATATTACACATTGTACCCCATTAGAGCATTAGAAAATACTACTCTACAAAATTCATAAATTTTAAAATGTCAGATAACATTGATTATAATCTTCAAATTTATATTTAATTGATTTGCGACATTTACATGTTGCATGTATTTATCATCTGTAGAGCTATGAAACGTTTTCACAAAAATATGGTACTAGGAATGGTAACATAAACACTAATTTTGTCAAAATATAGACACAGTTTTAAATTAAAAGTTATTCTCCTTTAAATCTTTAAATACGTGTCATACAGTACTTTATTATTTCGCTTAATAAATAATATATGTAGTATCATTAAATCAATGCTCAATACATACAATGTCGTTCCTTACATACAGAAAATTTGAAGATTTATATGTAATCAAGTGGAATATGTGTTAAGAATGGATAATATCATCTAATAAAAATAAAGATACAATTAACGAAGATACTTCATAAGATTGGAAATGAAATAAATTATTTCCAGTTATAAAGAGACTAGTACATAAGAGTTTCGGTCTCTAGAGTCTACATAGTATGTTTATATGACATGATGTATTACTTTCCTTACCCATACTAGCATTAAGATTTGGTCTTCCAATAAGTGAGACAGAAAAACTATAATTCACCCATTTTTATGGCATTGATATTTATAATCAGAATATTTGTAAGTCTTGCCAACCTTTTCGGATTATACTTCAACTGTATTTTAAGAATGTACTTTTTCTGGGAAAGTGCAATAAAGTGGAAAATAAGTATATGACAAACCTTTTTTTTTAAACAGCCCATATTATATTTAAAAAATGTACAATGTTTATTACCTATAACACTTATATTACGATATAAAATGCTACAATTTTGTCAATACAAAAATGTAAAATACTGAAATAATCAGTTAACTTAACACATATTCATTAATATTATAACTAATTAACATTGTAATCTGAAATAAAACTTTGTATGTTAAAATTCCCAATTGTTTTAATTAATATATTTCGGATATTATATGAAATATAGCACTATGAAGTAGAAGAAAAGAATATCTGTTTCAAAGTAGAATTTATTATAAACGAAACAGAATGAAAAAAGTACATAAATGTTCTTATATATCGCACTTTGTTAAACTTTCTCACACAACCTGTTCAATAACTAAAACTTTGAATTTACAAAATGAAAATTAGTACTACAAATATTCTCATATTTCATTAATTAATATCCTTATATGTAGTTAAACCAGTTAAATATGCTGTCTTTGACCATTAAGTTATTAACAATAGTTTTGTATGCAATGACTATTACTGTTTTTATGAGCAACATGTAAATAACATGATTATTTTTACTACGTTCTGTAACATACCATTCCGTAGTATACAGTCTGAAGATATTTTCTATAATCAAAAAGACTATGAATGCTTTATGCGTTAAGCATACCTCACATTAAGCATAGCTTTAGTACCTTTCAATCAGGAATTTTAAAAACATAGTTAAAATTTGATACTGTGTTCAGTCAAAAAGTGTGGGTAGTCCTAAAAAAAATTATCTTGCGCCGTGCTTAACTTTTTCGTCCTGTTCTTGCTGTTTCTTAAGCTGTTTTTCTCTCATTCGTTCAGCATCACTAAAGTGGAAAACAATTTTATTACAAAAATTTCTTCTTTATATACTTTATACATATTTAGTAACATAATATAAACAGAACCATTCTGATAAATGTTTCACAAATTTTTAAAAAATTTGAAAGATTTAGAAATATACAGAAACTTATCATTTTACCGCGCTTTGCGTTGTTCTAATGACAGGCCCTTATTGCTATCCTGTTCAGCAGCTGACTTTTTTACTGTTTTTTTCATATTTTTGGCTCGTGCTAATTCCCGTTGATTTCCACCTATATTAAAAATAAAAACAGTATTTGAAACATACTCAAATGTATTCTAATATTAAACACGCATATCAATATATATGTATTTACATCAAATATGAATAAATAAATAACAGTTTCAGATACTAGAATAAATGAAAGCATAATTTAATCGTTAATGTGTAAACATGGGTCTTTCGTGCTGGGGCTAGTTCACTACGCTTCAAGTGTTTTACTTTATACTATTTACAATATAATATATTTAAAAAAATTATTTGTCAAAATTTTTATGATAATCTTAATTTAAAATGTTTGAAGATGCTATATGATTTTTTCGAGACTTTTTTAAACCCACTGAAAAACCCATTGAACATGGAAGACCCATGTTTACACATTACGGGTACCATAAATCGTTTTCATAGTAAGGATTAATTATATTTCATATAAGGGAAAGTAAAATGACTACAGTAATATCTAATCGTTAAAACATAATTGTATAACATAAAGATTGAAATAAAAATTTCATAGTTTTGTGTTAAGACAATAGTAAATTATAATTGAAATAAATTCATTAATTGTGTATAATACAAGAAATGTAATAATTATACATGAACAAGAACCATTTTAAGTCATTTTTAGAAGTCCTACTCAAAACAAACAAGAAAATTATAACAGAAATGTTACAGTGTTACATTAACTATACAAAAAATATAAAACAATAATGTACACGGCATTGTGCAATAAATATTAACATCTACGAAGACAAAAGGGAAGCAAAATACAAATGAGAAAAGGGAAAATGATTAAGTGTGATGAAAAAAGTACAACTGTCGTTATAAATTATTGAGAATATAATTTTTCCCTTCAACTTAGTAATAACATATACTATAAAAAATGTAAATATGTAACAAAAATATGATTTGTACAATAATGTATGCGAGCATCATATATTTAAGTTAGTAACAAATGGCAGTCTCGAAACATACGTCAATCCAAGTTTTTTTCACCAGATTACGACTATTGGACGAATAGCAATTGGAAGTACTACACAAAAACTTACGGGTCATTCTTTTAGTTCTTGATCTCCGACAAACAAGTACTTAAAAATTTTCCCCGAACGAATGTTGCGAAAAAGCACAACCGTATATATACGTCCACCCCTCACAACCGTAGACTAATTTCTAAACCAAAATAAATCTTCTTGCGTCGCCTCAGTCGAGGAATACCGATATGAATGCCATCTGTACACAAGTTGGTTTTCACTGGTACACTTTACGACGTAAAGTTTAGGTAAAAGTAATTGTTTTTCTGAATGAGATAAAGAATTTGAAAATGAAATACCAAATGTAAATAACATCATAATTATAATTACTTAAGATATAGTAATATTTACTGATGACCACATGAATAAGGAACATTTTTTCTGCAATAGATATACAAGATAAGAAATTACATGTAAACAGAATAAAATAAATGTTTTTAAAATAAAATAGATAAAATAAAAATTGTATTACTGCGCATCTTACAAGGAAAGCTATTGAAAGTGTTCTGCCAATATTTAAATAAGCTTTTGTGCATTGATAAAGTTCGATATGCTGAAACTTCCTATACATGGTTTTGTGCATAGACGGTTAATTGTTTAAGAGATATTTAATGTCAAAGCACAGACGCGGTACAGGCACCAACGAGGTATAGAGTAGACTAATCATCCTTATGGATGTTCGTGTCACACGATCTGAAATACCGACGTCGCCTACAACCAGTGGCTCAAACAAGCTATAGACATCGACCATGAACATAGGAATATACTGACGAAACGTACGTTTAATCCATAGACGAGGGGTGTGAGCTTGAATGCGGGACGACCACTATCTCACCATTGCTTAAATTTGATTGGTTGCATTTCCACGCATGCTCTATACCGCTGATTATGAAAAACTTTTAATTACACATTGATACGTCTAAGTTAATACTAAAAAAGTAAATATTTCTCAATTTAAATTTTAAATACAATGAAAATTAACGAAAAAATGCATCTTCAGCTATTAAAATGTATAAGGTGAATTAAAAGAGATATTAATTTACATTCTTATGTTAATATTATAAATAATATCACCAAAATAAGCAATTATAAAATTAATAATTATTATTCTGACAACAAAGCAAATGATGTTTATTATTCTGATTAATAATTATAAACAATAATGTGAATAAAAAACTTACTTCAATAGTACAATACAAAAAATATTACCTATAATAATATTCTTCAACACATACTTGGACTTTTAACATTGAATAGACGTTTCTTATAGGTTTTTGTGTGCTGAATATGAACCTGCAAACCGTTTGTTTCTAACACCCTCAGTTTTCAAAAAAATAATTTTGGAAGAAAATGCAAATATTCAACCTTAAAGATGTTTTTATACTTTAACAGTAATAATTATTTAGTTGCCTTTTACACGAAATGATTTTTCGACTCTCCCGAATAAAATAATATAAATTATTATAACATCATAAAGACTTAAACAGGTTTAAACAATGATCAAAGTAAAAAAGACATTTGAAACGCAGCAATTTCTGCGGTTTTTTTTCAATTTGTTTTAAAGACTAAGGATCTAGGAAATCTAACTACACCACGCGATAAAACTTTTTCCTATGCGAAGTATCAGAAAAAGGTACACGTCCTGTTTTATTTTCAATATAGAACCGAAATAGTTTGGCAAAACATGCGGCAACGGCCGTGATATTCGACGGCGGTGGTCGTCTCCTCTTCCGCCAACCGGCACATAATCGCGCGCGTCTAGCGGTTCTATTATGCTAACAATAAGCGGCAGTGGAGGCTACCATCGGCGTTGAGTACCACTGTCAGCCAATGAAAACTAGGCACATATTATTTCGTTACCACGTCCCGCTAAAACTTTATGCCACAACGATACATTCCGTCCCTATGTTTCTACGCCCGTGACCATGGCATTGAAATATATAGAATACCTGTGTAAATGTACGTATACACTAGGGTAGCTATTATTTTCGACTTCTGAATTTTCTTCGCGGCATCCCCCAGAATAATTCCAATTAATGAAAGAATAATATGTGAAAAATTTCAGCTCAATTGGATAATGGAAAAACGTGCCTCTGGGCCCTTAAACATTAAAATAATTAATGAAGTGCTCATAAAATCGCTTTTTTCACATATTTTCTAACATTTCTAAATTGTTGATTATATCAAAAAACGTGTCAGAGAAAAGTTGTAGATCTAGAGAGGATGCATCTTTTATGTTCTATTACTTTTTTTTGTACGACGAACCGGTTTCGATAAAAATGAAAAACAAAACCCGAGAAAAATTAAAAAATTTTTTTTTCAATTTTGCGAATTGAAGTCCGTTTTGATTATTTTCTTATGAATAGAGGCTGAAGAATGTGTATTTTTTATTTTCGACCCTAAAGGACTATTTTTTTTAGAAATTAAAAAGCTTTCTTGAAAAGGTCGGAAAATTTCTGTAAATTATTGTAATGAAAGTTTATGCATTATGTGTCTATTTTGCTTCTATTCATAAAAAAGAAGTCAAAAGGCATTTCAATTTTCAAAATTGAAAAAAGTTTTTTAATTTTTCTCAGGCTTTCCTTTTCATTTTTGTCGAAAGCGGTTCGTCGTACAAAAAAAAGTAATACGACGAAAGATGCATCCTATCTAGATCTACAACTTTTGTCTGACACGTTTTTTGATATAATCAATAATTTAGAAGATAATCGAAAACAAAAACGATTTTATGAGGATTTCATTATTTTAATGTTTAAGAGCCGGGGGCACGTTTTCCCGTTATTCAATCGAGCTCAAATTTTCCACAGATTATTTTTATATTAATTGGAACTATTCTGGGGGATGCCGCGAGAGGAATGTTTATCAAGAGTAAATAAGAGCCACCCTAGTATACATCAAGGGAGCTAGTGCGAGCCTGCATGAGCAATATGTTCGCTGGGATTCGCTGATGCTGGCTCGGCGTTTGCGGATGCTTGCTCGTGTCCGTTGATGTTCGTGCGAACTCGTTCAGGTTCGTCGACGTTCGTTAATGCTACCGCTTTTCAAATTATGAGTACGAGAACCTTGTACAAGATCAGATGTGCGACGAAGAGGTATTAGTTGCAGCTAAATACTTTCCCTTCTTAATTACCGATTCTGAATATTCAATAATTAATAGTATTTTCATTTATGGTTACATATAAATTGGGTAGAACATACAAAAATTCTTTTCTATTCTTTAACATACGAACGGAGAACAGGATTTAGAGTGAAACTTTAGCGACATACTATATTTCAGAAAGCAAACCGAGCTAATACGTTTACAATAACTAAGGTACAGAGGTCCACTGGTTGACAACACTGGTGGTCTTATGGCCAACAGATGCGCTCACAATCAGTACAGACTCTTCGAAGAAAACCAGGTATTTTGTGATACCGGTCAAACATTTTTCAGAGCATTAATATGTATAGAGTCAACTTCGAACCTCTTGAAAGTGATTTTCCATACATCAGATATTATGAAACATAAAAAGAAATCGATTTTTTTATCCGAGAATAGGAAACATCATTATAAGACCTCGTACGTTTACAAATTTGGTAGATTATAAAGGAGTTAATTTTCATGTGCAGTGGTTTTGTTATGATTCTTTTATCTGTTATGTGCGAAATTACTAATTGCCTAATACCTTTTAGTACTGAAAACATTTGAGTAGAAAACGACTGACAGTACGGTCGTGCGAGTACGGATCGTGCTCGCCTTCGTGTACACACCGCACGAATGTCTCGTCACAGAGCACATGTTTGTGCATGCTCGAAAATACTCGCTCGCTTGGTGTATACGTATCTTTACGCGATCGCATGAACTTCGATATAGAACCTGATGATTACGCGCAGGATTGCCAATAGGAATAGGAGCGCATTTTAAATTCGGTTATGCAGCATTTAAGTATTTGTTAAATCTATTGTAACTTTTTAAAAATTTAGACTAAGCCGAAAAGAGAAAAAGAAAGTTTCGAAGAAAACCCTAAGCGAGATATTAGGTAGCATAACTAGTTGAGAAATCCAAATTTAAGCATGTAGCCTTTTGAAAGGGCTTCTCAGGTTACAATTCTTGGAATAAGTCTAGGTTCCGCAACTCTCGGGAAAAGAAACATCATAAACTTTTTTCAAGAGCTTTCCGATCTGTCACTCTTTCTCGGACCATATGGCCCACGTTTTGGCGGGTTTCTACCCACGCACACTACCACCGTTCTGCGCACTTCCGCTCTCGTGCAACCTCACGGACAACGCGCCTTCACCATCAATGGCCATCAAGACCACGACAGGAAAGAAGATCCATCGACGTATCAACACCAGTAACGTATCCCGAACGTATCCCGAAGAACTCAATTCTTATTTCATACTCAAAGCGATAACATATCAATTTTACATCTTCCACGAACAGAGCAGATCAGCGCTTCACGGGAATACAAAGCAGTCCAAATATTTCTAAGCCCACCAACCAGCTACGCAACATTTCAAATGCGAACTATGGATTTGGAAGCTATGCCGTCCTGTTGAAAAGAGATACAGTGACTTTTATTAATATTCGGACACTATAGTACCGTACCCATTATTGCTTTGTGTATTTGACCATAATTAAATTAACACATTTTTTTATTTTTGTTACATTAAAGCATGTATTCCACTTAACAAAAATGCAAATTTTATTTATTTAAACTATTTAATTTATAGTATAACGAGCAATATATTGAAAAATGTATTATTCTTAGGTCGCAAAAATTATCGGACACTTAACGATGTATAATGTTTGTACATAACAAATACATGTGCGTTAGATGAAATTATTAACATGTTAATATTTTGTCGGATAACCCTTTTGTTTAGTTACGTGTCGCAATCGATTGGGCATGTTAGTAATAATTTTTTGTAAATAATTTTGCGTGATACGCTTCCATTCTTCGTTGCTTTAACTCTTCCTTTGATGTGATTGGTGTTGTTCGAATCTTCCTGTCTAAATAATCCCGTAAATTTTCGATCGAATTTAAATCCGGCGATTGTGGTGATGGATGTAACACTTGGGGGCAATTATATAGTAGGAATTCTTGAACTATCCTGGCTTTATGTTTGGAGTCATTGTCTTGATAATATTTGAATGTGTTTTCAATGTCCATTGCAGTTACACTTTTTTTAGATTTTGTTTTAAAATATCTAAATACCTATTTTTATCCAAAATTCCATCTATGAAAACCAACTCTCCAACTCCTTTCGACGAAATACTTATTGTTGGATTTAAATTTCTAAAATTGAGCTCTTCATTCCGCTTACGCCACACTATTTTTCGCCCATCAGATCCAAATAGGTTGAATTTACTTTTATCGGCGAAAACAACATCATTCCACCAGGTTTGTTCTTTATGAACAAATTGTTTGGCGAAAATTAATCTTTTCTTGCGATTTGCCTCATTTATATATGGTTTCTTACGTGCCACTCTACCGTTATATCCATGTTCTTCCAACACCCGACGTATTGTATCTGGATGAACTTTCTTTCCTGACTCTTGAAATAATTCAGAAGTTAACTTAGGAGCACTTAAACCAGGATCCTTTTTTATTTTCCTCACAATATTACGTTTATCTCGGTCGTCAAGTATCTTTGGCCGTCCCTTTTGAGGAATTGACTCTATCCCATCCTCACGATTGTATCGTCGTACAATATCCGCCACGGTACTTTTACTTAAATTTAAAATGTTGCCGATTTCCCGACAAGACTTTCCTTTTTCGCGGTCAAAAATGACTAATTGTCGCACATCAAACGAGGTATTTCTGCTTTTCCGTCCCATATTCGAAACTTTTGACTGAACACAACGATTTTCGAACAGTAACTGATATTCCGAGGTATGCTCTACACCTTGCTCAACATTATGTTTGTAAACAGTAGTAATAGCCGACTAAGCTGAAGAGTTATAATCCAGAAACGTGGAAGTATATTAAGTGTCCGAATATTTTTGCGACGTAAGAATAATACATTTTTCAATATATTGGTTGTTATACTACAAATTAAATAGTTTAAACAAATAAAATTTGCATTTTTGTTAAGTAGAATACATGCTTTAACATAACAAAAAACAAAAAATATGTTAATTTAATTATGGTCAAACATACAGAGCAATAATGGATAAAGTACTATAGTGTCCGAATATTAATAAGAGTCATTGTATGTAGTCGCCCTCCGGGAGATACAGTTTTTCTCTCAGTTTTATGCTATTAGGCATTTTGTAGCACTATTTATTTTGAGTTTCTGAATATTGTTCATAATATTATATTCGCATTAGTATCATTTTTGTAGTAGCATTATTATCAGCGTAAGGCCCGTTGCACACTGTCGACCAGTCGCCAGCGACTTGGTCAACGGGAGACCAAAAACCAGGCAACCAAACTCGACGACTCGATACTTTTGTCAGTATCGCAAGGAAAAAAACACTTATTTTTACGTCCGGTCCGCATCAAAGTCGCTTGTCGTGTGAACGCATGCATTTGATTCAATGTACTTCGTTCGTTGTAGCGACCAGATAGTTGCCCGTGCGTTGCTAATGTTTCTTCGGTTGCCGGCAACTCGCTGATTGCCTTAATCACGTGCGTACGAACTCATTCATTGTCGTAATTCTAGTGGTCAGCGACGACCTGGTTGACAGCGACTGGTGGACAGTGCGAAACGGGCCTAAGTCAGTTTCGGATCGACTACATATGATAAATTTGATCTTTTTTTATAAAACATAAAACATGACATTTAAACAAGTAATCCTGTATAACACATACAATATATAGCGTAAAAAATAATTCAAAAACGGAATTTTCATCTCAAATTATATGCAAAAAGGCTAAAAACATTAAAAGTATATTCTTATCTATCGGTTTCTGGCAACAAATGCGTTTTCAGAATTTTGCTAACATTTCCGGGTTTCTGAACCGCTGTGCGCCCTCTACAATTTCTCGACCGCCTCGATCCGCTCTCTCGCTGTTTTTCATCCGTCTTATCCATCGGATATGAGAAATTGGTACAAAGTCGTTCGGCAGACTGCAATACACCGGCGATCAGAATAGTTGTCAACCCCACTCCTGCCTCCCAAGAGCCGCTACGAAAAACGGCATCCCTATCTATGTTGCGAGGTTCTGTGGCGCGGACTACAGCGCCACTGAGCGCCAGGCGCACGTGGCCGTTCTGCAATCATCGACTCGTTTGAATTTCTGATTTTTGATCTAACAAAATTTCTTCAACTTTTACGCTTATGATAATGCTAAGCAAAAATGATACTAATGTGAATATAATATTATGAACAATATTCATAAACACCAAATGAACAGTGCTACAGAATGCCTTTTTCAGCATACATTCGTTTCTTTCTGGCAAAAATAAAAGTAGTTTAGTACTATTACCGACTTAGTGAACAATTAAGAACAACCCCTAAAACCGATTTAGTGAACAATTCAGAACAATGCCATTTATAACGTACACCGGCGCTCAGAATAGTTGTCAACCCCACTCCAACCTCCCGGGAGCCGCTACGGAAAACGGCAACAGTTATCGATAAGTTTGAATTTCTGCTTCTGATTCTGAAAAATTTCTTCGGTTTTTACACTGATTATAATGCTAATGCAAAAATGGTATTAACGCGAATATAATATCATAAACAATATTCATGAAATCCAAATAAATAGTGTTACAGAATGCCTAGTTATACAAGATTGCTTAATAGTACCAAATTATTTTTATTATTGCAATAAGGAAACAGATGCGGGTTGAAAAACGCATTTTGTAGCACTACATATTTGAAGTTTATGAATATTGTTTATAATATTGTATTCGCGTTAATATCATTCTTGGATTAGCATTATTATCGGTGTAAAAGTGGAAGAAATTTTGTGAGATCAGAAATCAGAAATGTAAACGAATCGATGACACAGACGAGATATATAAATAGACCAATCATGCAATGTATTTTTTCGGCCCGAATTCCTGGGGCACTAGTGCCCCATTACCATTTCCGTGTCACTCACAACGTTACCAACAGAATGCAGAAACAGATTGTTGCGCTTACTGTGGTAAAAATTATAAATTCTTTGACAGGTCACACGAACGACACACTCTTTAAAATAATATAACCTGGAAATCACTGACAATCTATTCATACATATGTGTGCTTTTTTTATGCGTGCGATGGCGAAATAAGCTACTATATCGCATGGAGAGTTTTAGACTGCTGATATTTATGCAAAATCATATTTTTATAAAATTCTTCGTTTTTACATTTCGTACATTTCTGAATACTCAACATACTGTGCACGTTTTTGTATGTTTGTACGTATCATAAACGCATAAACAATTTCTAAGAAAATGTTTGTAGGTGCGTGCTAGGCTATACTTCTAATATATTTGTACATACTTGCGTTTCTTTTAAATTTTAACCTTTTCAGGGTTTTCCAAATTGACTTTTATTTTACTTTTCATTTTACTTTTACCTTTTATATTTTCTTAAACAGATCATAATAGTTGAATCTCATCGTCAGACGTAACTACTAAACTTTAAAAAGGTTAAAGTTGAGACTGCATGTATGTATGTATACATACATATCTTTATGTAAATATAATTGCATATGAATACGTATATTTATTTTGAATACATGCAAGGTTAGAATTTTTGCATGGGGTTGTGGGATAATATAAGGATGCTGTTGGGTGTTTGCTCTTTAGTAAACCAATGTTCTTATTTATACAATTAGCGTATGGATTATAACTGTAGAAATATTGAGTATATTCCGGGATTGTTAAGTCCTTCTTTCATGCCTTCACGTGGCCAATCTTGTTAACATTACCCAGTATATTGGTATACTATTTACCGCACAGTCAAGAGCGTTGTTAGGGTAGCTGGTGTGTGTCTGACTGTGGAGTCGTTACAAACTTTTTTGACGCAGGTTCGATCCCCGCCCAAACATATATATTTTTATTTTTTTATGTTACAAAAAAATAATGTATACTCCTAACCGTAATTAAGAGGATATATGACTAGAGAAATGATTCAACGAAGAGTGCTTCAAAATTATTTTTGTGAATATTTTAGTATAAAGTATGCTTAACATATATTTAAAATGTTTTTATATAAATATTATTTTTATTTTATGTAGTTAGAAATGCAAAAAAACATAATTGATGTATTAAAAAGAAATAATTAATGTACTAAAAAGAAATAAGTCCGGGCGGGAATCGAACCTGTGTCAAAAAGTTCGTCACCACTTTCACTGGCGGACACACATCCGCTGCACTAAACGCACTTTTGAAATTGTATTAAATAGTTTAGAAAACAACGCACGCGGCACAGTTTCAATGGATCGAGTCAATTTTATTTCTTTAACAATAAGTTATATACTGTTTTTCTGAAGATAGCAATGTTTAATATCGCATAATATACCCACAGAATAAAGAAAGTACAGTCGAACCTCGATAACTCGAACCTCTATAACTCGAAACCCTCTGTAAGACTACAATTTTGTTCATTCCCTTCCGCTCTGCTGCGAAAACCTCTATAAGTCGAAATAAAACTTACTTTAATTCGAATTATTTGCCACATGCCCAGATGCATTATTTTACCTCTGTAACTCGAAGTTAGAATAGCCAGACCTCTACAAATCGAAGTTTACCTCTATAAGTCGAATTTCTATCGCCGCTGCCTCTGCAACTCGAAGTTTATAGCTATGTGTCACAAGATGTCAGAAACAAATCATTCGATATTGTCTCCTTTCTTTCATCCGTTAGGATTGTCTCAAATAACATAAGATGACACAAGCCGTATCCCTACTTCTTCGCCCTTCGACCACGTGCATATCCATGTATGCTAATCGTTTTTTGTCAGTCGAACGCACAATTGTCATCATCTCCCGTGTCTTTAACTTTTGTGTTTACGTTGAATAAAATGAGTTCTAAGAGGAAGCTTAACACACTAACACTTTCTGAAAAGGTGAATGTAATTGAAGCATTGAGAAGTGGATCAAAACTGAAAAAGAATATCGCTACGGAATTCGGGACTCCTACGAGCACTCTTTCGACGATTTTGAAAAATGCAGATGAAATTATGCAGAAAAGTACAATTTCGTGTGACAATTTGCATCGTAAAAGGAGAAGAACTGCATGATTTCCTGATATCGAGGAATGTTTAATAAAATGGTTTAAACAGGGCAGAGACGCAAATGTTAGCATAGGAGGACTAATTATGCAAGAAAAAGCTGAGTTTTTTTACCAAATCACTGGACCATAGCAACTTTAGGGCTAGCAATGGGTGGCTAGAGAAATTTAAAAAGAGGCATAATATTGTTTTCCGAAAGTTGTGCGGTGAAAGCGCTAGCGTCAAAGATGAAGTTTGTCACGAATGGAAAGTAAACTTGCAAGCTTTGTTAAAGGATTACGAACCGCAAAACGTGTTTAATGCAGATGAGACTGCGGTATTCTATAAATGTCTTCCCGGCAGAACAATGACATTCAAAAATGAAAAATGTCACGGAGGCAAACATAGCAAGGAAAGAGTAACAATTTTATTAGCGGCCAATATGTCAGGAACAGAGAAACTTAAACCTTTAATTATAGGAAAATCGAAAAAACCGCGATGCTTTGCAGGCTGTAAATCATTGCCTTTAGATTATGCGAGCAATAAAAAAGCATGGATGACCGCCGAATTGTTTGCGGACTGGTTAATTCAGCTGGATATAAAAATGAAAAAAGAAAAGCGAAAAATTAGTTTATTCATAGACAATTGTACGGCACGCAACAATATCCCGTCGCTTCAATCAGTCAAAGTACAATTTTTACCACCGAACACTACTTCGAAATTACAACCTCTAGACCAAGGAATTATAAAAAATTTTAAAACTTTATATAGAAAAGAAGTTGTAAAAAAAATCTTATCAGATATAGAAGAAGGGAAAAGCACCTCCATCACAATTTTACAAGCAATGAGAATAGCAGATAAGTCATGGGGAAATGTAACACACCAGACAATAGTCAACTGTTTTAAAACTTGTGGGTTTTCTTGGCAAATAGAAGAAAATTTTGAAGAACAATCGGGGCCTGTTGCAAGTCGTAATATAGAAGCCGAATGGAATCAAGTTTTGTTACATTACAACATCGAAAACATAACGTTTGAAGATTTTGTACACTGTGACGACGAAGTTTTTGTTAACGGATCATTAACTGATTCGGAAATTATAGAATTTACCACCCAAGTTGCAATAGACGATGAGGACCTGGATGACGAGGAGCCCGTTGTAATCGAACCACCGGTATCAGCAAATCAGGCCAGAATAGCAGTGAACGTTCTACGAACTTTTATAGAAAGATGCAATAATATCGAGGAAAACGTATTCTCTGCCTTGATCACACTTAAAAATGCTATCGATCAACAATGTATTAATGCATTAACACAAAGCAAAATTACAGACTTTTTTAATATGTAACAAGTATAATAACCCAGTATTCGTTTTATGACTACGTTTATTTATTTATATAATAAATAATTCACGTTCAAAAATTGAATTTTTCTTTCTTTAAGCCGTTACAATTGGAAAATTATTAGCCTTCGTACAAAGCTTCTGTATATCGAATTTTCGTTTGTTAAATCTCTTTTACTCAAAAATTTCGATAAGTCGAAACCTCTATAACTCGAAGTTTTTAGCTCTTCCCTTGAGGTTCGAGTTACCAAGGTCCGACTGTATAAAAATTCAAAGAAAAAGGTACTTTTTCGTGCGAAATACCTGGAAAAAATCGGTTTTTAATTTTTTTAACTACGGCGCACCTTACCGAAAAATCTGAACAAATTTGAGGATTATAGCTATGATAAGACGTCCTTACCAAAAAAATATAAATGTGCTGTCTTTGAAACTTCAATAAGAAATCAGCATTTTTTGCATTTTTTTAATGTTTTTAATTTTTGACAACTAGAATCTGCAACGAAAAAATCGGAAAAAATTCCCTAATATATGCCACCATATCCGGAATATGCTACATTTTTTTCAGAATTTTCGCATGCGACTAAATAGGGAAAATAGTGCAAAACCGGATATTCCGAATTTTCCCTGTTACTACCTCCCGGTCGAGATTGAGGCTTGAAAATTTGTGTAAAATGGTTTCTTTTGGTAAACTGGTCCATCGCAAATCAAATTTAGTTTAAGGGCACATGTGACCCCCTTATCCGGTTATACCTTTTCTGGCTGCACTCAATTTAATACATAATCAATTTTTGTCCGCCGCGAGTCTGTGAGGCGTCGCCGCAGGTTTGCTCGCTCGTCTGTTTCTTTACATGTGTGCGTCTGTATTCAATATTCACACATCATACTAATGATGCACCCGAGAAAACTCGCGCGACACAAATCGTCGCTGCATCGAGTTGACAATTGCCTATCAAACGTCCCTACTCTCCGCAAGCACACGCATTTACACATGAGTGCTGCATGGCTCTTACTAACACTTCTTTAATGAATAGTTTATCAAGTGGCCGTCGTTGATGAGTAGAGGACGCTAAAATCAGTGTCGAATTTCTAAGTCGGTATGGCAGTCACGTTGGGCCACGAAAGTCCATAAGGTGATTGGTCTACTTATATATCTCGTCTGTGTCGATGACTAACAGTGGCCACGTGCGCCTGGCGCTCACAATCATTGGCGCTGTGGCTACGTCACAGAACCTCGCATCATAGATGGGGTTGCCGTTTTTCGTAGCGGCTCTCTGGAGGCAGGAACGTGGTTTTCAACTATTCCGATCGCCGATGTACACCAAACCCTCATTGCCAGTCGATGGCAGAAATTTCATTTCTTTCATTTAATCTTATTTACGGCAACGTATGTTACAACTTGATCGTAAAAAGAATCCCAATCATAATAAATGCTAAACTTCCTAAGCAAAAGATTTTTTAATTACCAGTATATGTGTTCGATAAATAAGAAGACCAGTCAGATCGTAAACCATTTGAACTAACAAGGGAATATATCCAACCCACACACGCCGATTTTGATGAAATTTACATGGGAGATGCAGAAAAAAATATATGATTGTACGCGGTACAAATCACCGCTGTAAGGGACATAGGCGTTTATAGCCTATATTACCTCCGACTTTTCACGACCATAAGACCATGTTGCGAGTCTAGAAGACTAATTGTAAAAGTACTATTTTGAAGCCTCGTTCGGTTTTTCCCGCATCGGCCCTTTGACCTGATACGGTTACTGCAGGTTGGCGCATAGCTTGTTACGCTTGGGCTAACACAAGTACTGCGTCACACTTACACCTGCGGTACCTCCTCTGGCTATTGAAAGAACAACTTCCAACATACATGTAACACAGTATCAGTGCTCAAATCATTGTAAAAGTTTATGATACCTTCTACACAACAAGCCCGAATACTTCTTTTCGCACAAAGTGGAAGAAAATTATACATCTTATAATTATCGTTAAATGACAAAAAACAAAAAATTCCAAAAGCACGTATCCTCTATTTTGGTTCATAGTTCACATGCATAAATTTACACTAAAGTGAATTAACATTTTGCAAGAAAAATCTATTCAAAAATTCAAATATTTAATATATTTAAAAAAATGATTTTTTCTTAATTTTTTTTATGTGAATAACTTATCCACTCAGAAGCACACAATTGAGAAAAAATATCTTTTTCCTAGACCCTTTAGTTTCCGAGATATTAAAAAAAACACGTTTTCAACCCTCAACTTTGAGGGCTGATATCACCCCTTCAATATGGACGATTACCGATAAAAAAAATACGTATCCAATATTTTTCTACTAACTATCTACCATATAAATTTCATCAAAGTCGGCGTGTGCGGGTTGGGTATGTTCCCTTGTAAGTAAGTTTATTCGAACTAATAAAAGTACATGTTAACAAAAATGCCTTAACACGTTTGGTACCAGCGTCGCATATGTGCGTCGCGTCGATTCTGTTTTGAGAGTTCGACGTCACACATGCGTAACAGAGATAATTGATAAAAAAAAATGTGTGGTCTGTTGTGGACGTTTCTCTTGAATCGACCATTGTAGCGAACGTGTTAATAAGAGGTTTGACATTTTATTGACATTTTATAGTGTGTCTGACCAGGTATGGGAGTTTTCACTGTGGTAGACAACGTGTTAATGAATATACAGCGTTTAAGTATTCAAATACTTTGTAAAGGTGTCATAAAAGCTCATACACAAAATACTGCAGATACATACCAGGAGGATGCGTGTAGCGGTGCGACGCAATAGGTATACCGCTACCACGGTGCCTGATCAAGGCTCGTTGAATGCAACACACCATGTATAAAAAATTGCTCAGAGATTTGCAGCCGCAAGGTTTCGCAGAAATTTATTTCTTAGTCCTTTTCTGCATACTTTCAAGTATTATTTCCCGCAAAAATCACGGACATATTCGGACATACAATTTTTATAACTGAAGAAGTTGCATTTACGTTTTTATGTTTCAAAATCACTTTAGATATATTACTTATGTCAGATGTAAATATATAATAGCAAAATCTAACAGCGAAATATAGTCATCAAAAAGACGAATAAATACTTGAAAAGTACCAACTCTCGCACCGCTTTCTTCGTTTGCTGCTCCGATCGCTTACGCCAGTGATGTCCAAAGTTATCTCCCGGGAAACAAACGCCGTCCCTACCACCGTTCGCCGTTACATGATACAGGGACGCGGCTGAAACGATAACCAATACGCTCGCTTCCCGCGAAAGCAATGATATCGTCTATTCATCTAGAACGGGTGGAAGGGGAAGCTGGCGCGAGAGGGGCCCCTAAGTTGGACATCACTGGCTTACGCATCCATCATGGTGCTAAAAAGTTCAGGAATCGCGGCAATTCGAGTCGCAAGTGGAAATAGGGCCTAACTTGGTACTCTCAAATTGTGTAGTGGCAACCCTGACGGAAAGCCGTGAGTGATCTGACGCAAAGCAAAGCACGTTTGCCCGACCAATGTTCTTATTACATGTAATCGTACCTATCGTATCCAAATCTCTCATATCCCCAACATCTCATTTGGCACTTTTTGTGTATCTGCATCTACGAACGCCAATAATCATGATATTTAAATTGCGATCTACCACGGCCGTCTCTAGATCTACTGATTCAGTATTTTAACCTTGTTTCCCGGCAATCATATACTTATGCTGATTTTTGCGGAGGAGGTGGAGAAAGTTTCACAGATTTCACATTTTCATCCAAAGGATTTATTAGATTTCAACTTTGAAGGTAAATGTTTTGCATATATTAAATATTATTAATGACACTCGTTGTGTTTGAATATGAGAGTTTTTGGTTTTAAATGGCGTTGGTGTGTGTACAATATTTAATATATATAAAATAAAATATACATATAAAAACCAAACAAGTGGAATGACTTTCTTTGCAGTAACTCCTCCAGAGACCCATGAAGCCAGGAAAGCATTGCTGTGTATGCTTTCTCACAATCAGAAGGGACTAAATCAGCTACAAGGACTGCTGAAAAAATGTGAATTATAAAAGATAGGTTTTTTGGTGGTTTATTTTGAATGTTTATTTCACTATTCAAGCAAGGCCACTAATAATACAATTTTTGTTTCATGTAATGGACGCTGACAGCACCACACCTTGCATATGTTCTCTTCAGCAGCTTTTTTTTAAGCGTAACTGAGATTTGTAATATTTTTGTAATACAACATATTTGTAAAATAACTTGCTCTTTCCACTCAAGATTTTTCTCCTCTGATTAAACTGAGAGCATCAGAGGATATCCTTTGGGTTTTGCACAAATGTAAGAAATTAGGTATCAATACTAATATAATACAGTGTAATAATAATTAATAAAATACTAATGTGTAAGGGAGAAAAAATTGGGTGGACTAGACCGGGAATCGAACCCGGGACCTTCCGCTTTCCGGGCGGGTGCTATCCCAACTAAGCTATCCAACCCACTACCAATTTAATCTCCCTAAATTCAACACACTGAGCGGCTGCCGCCTACAGCTCGGCCAGCCTGACAAACGTGGCCGTCCTCGGCCACACACAAATTCAAAATTCACAAAACACAATGACCAAACGTCATAGCACGAGGGCGAATCCCACTTCTGAATTGTAAGGGAGAAAAAATTGGGTGGACTAGACCGGGAATCGAACCCGGGACCTTCCGCTTTCCGGGCGGGTGCTATCCCAACTAAGCTATCCAACCCACTACCAATTTAATCTCCCTAAATTCAACACACTGAGCGGCTGCCGCCTACAAATGTAATACTGTATAAACTGCCTTCTATTACAAGCAGTGGCATAACTACACCCATTTTAACCTATATCGCTGGGTACGCTACCTAGATGTTTCTTACCTCCTTTTATTTGACAGCCGCTACATGTTAATTTCTTGTACACTGTGTCCGCTGCTAGTCCACTGACACACAGTGTAATGAACAATAGACAAACATGCTATGTGTCAAAATGTTCAAAAAGAAACAGATTTTAATAACACCACTTTTAATAAATATGTCTACCCCTTGTCAAAATTGGGAGCAGAAGTTTGTTAAAAATTTCGGTAAATTTTTTTTAAACGTTTGTCATTCGCAAAGTATTTGTGTATTTACTTTGATTTTTGTATGTTGTGTTAAACACTATAATACCTCTAAAATAGGCGAAAAAATGTTATAAAGATACTCAAAATTATTTTAAATTGTTAATTTTAAAGTTTATCATGTCTGGGTAGACTTTTAAAAAATGTACATCCGTGATTTTTTTTCACATTTACAGTTACATACTTGAGCGTACACTTATCTTGGTAGTGAAAATTGGCGGGAGAATGGATAAAAATATACATATACAGTCGCCTCGGAATGTAAGTTAACGATCCCTCTAAAGTACAGTCGCAGCCACGATATTCTGAGGTCGTAAAATCAGTCAGTCGTCAAAGTACATGAAATCCGATCGCCCAAACAATAGTTTCGGCAATAAATGGGGGGATAAGGACCTGAAACTCCGGGCAGTGCCGTACAAAGAAACGTTAGTAGTGTGCCAATGTACTTTAGCTTCGCAGTTAAAATGAATTTTATGGAATATCAATGGTTATTTGCATATAGAAAAAAATTCTAAATAATCCAAATAATAATTAAGATTTGTTAATTTACGAATACCATTGATCCTAAGGCATCGCTCTTTTATTGTACGGTGCCCGAAAACAGAACGCAGTACACAGCCCTGAGTGCCGCGCATCAATTAGCACCGCTTCTTGATGCTTTAATTTACGACCTCAGAATATCGTGGCCGCTACTATACACATGAACACTTGCGAATACAATAATCGCGGTGCGTGTGCAAGCGCGTGTGGGTGATTATTTTGGACAAAATCGTCAATTAGAAATTGCATTCACCCTCTCTGCTTGAGAATCCCGTGAGGCGGGTTTTGATATGCCCTTGTGGATTTTTTCAAGTAGGCAGGTTCAATGCCGTCAACGAAAAGTGTGTGCTTCTTCATAAATTGTCGCAAGAATGTAGTGTCTTATCGCATCGTATGGTATGTCATAGTTTCTGTTACATCGGTAAGCGAGCACTCTGTACGGAGAATTTGGCGCGCGATGGCAGACACTGCGCGTGTATGGAGTGCTGCCGCTGGACAGACGTTTTTAGCCCGTTTTTTACACATTGATAATTAAAAAATAAAGCCTCAGATGCGATTTTGTTATTCTTGATTTTCGTGTTATTTTGGCTTGTAGGATCACCCCTTAAAATATTTGACAGGCGTGGTGAAGCACCTTGTATACGCAATGTCACAGGGATTGTGTAATTGGTTTCTGTTTTAAAGGGGGGAGGGGAAACTTCTGGTCAGCAGTGTACAATATGTATTAAATTACGGTGTGAACTTATTTTTCGTCTTCTGCTACATTAAATATTTGTTTTTCTTTACCCCTTTATGTACTTGTATAATAATTGATTTTGATTCCATGTATTATCTTGTTCTTGTTATACTCCAATAAAGATATCTACACAATAAACAAATTTTTATAGGTATATAATTAATTTTCCCTTTGTTCATTTATAATGGAATCTTACTTGTCAACATAAATACCGACGCGAGTGTGTATCTCCACCCTACTGGTATCTATAACGAACCAGCCTATGGTTGGCGAATTTAAAGTTAGTTCCCATCGAGTCGAAGAATAAACCTGACGTGTACACAATTTTTTTAGTGTGTCTTCTCTTTCCTCTCTTCTCTGAACACTCAGCCGAGCTCAATCGGCTGTTCTCGCAACAGATTCATATTTATAATATCTTTCTTCATTCTTAGGATGAGCAGAATACGCTCCTGAAGTCGAATCATATATTTCTGAAACACTCTGTATATTTCATCTACAGGATGTAGGATCAGTTTTGTATATGGCTGTTTTCAAAATAATCAGTCACCTAGAAGATAAACACGTTTAAAAACATTTTTTTTGGTAATAAAATTTGTTTTGGACATTTTTCGAGATTACTTTAATTTTTTATTTAATACTTTAGTAATTTCATGTATTTTACTCGAACACAGAAATATTTCAGTCTCGTTATAAATAAAAAAGAAACCTCAATTAATACTTGCACACAACCTAGGTTATACAGATCATTTACAGAGTACGTGTCGTTTAATAATTGCAAAATAATATCGCACTATTTAGTATATTGTATAATATAAATACAGTAACATTTATTATTTATACTTTTCATCGCATATTAAAAATGTATTTCAAGTATTTTACAACAGTGTGCGATAATTCTAAATATTGCGTTCGATTTATAAAATAAATGGCGTACGGTATTTGATAATTTACCTAAAAATCAGCAATTATTTACAGACTTCAAATGTTATACTCAGTACCCGACAACAGCTGTGGCATAAAATTTGTAAATGCTGTATACATGTGATATACAAGTGTTTCACTACATTGTGACATATATTTATGCATGCGCAACACCGGCATTTTGTTCAATATATAAAACATCATTTAATATAGGAAATATTTCAGAGGTGGATACAGCACTTGAAAACAATATAATAAGTTCATATAAGCATATGCCCAAATTAACCGTTTCTAAGTAACAGCAACTTTTGTGTTTCAGCAATTCTTTTGGTATACTAACATGGTGTGTCTGATTTCAATTGATTAAACTATTCATTTATAACCGACAAATAACATAATTACTGGTCACAAGGATAAAACAATAAATGGTAAGACATTTTCAAACTTGAATTGAAATATACTGGACATGTTTAGCACCTTCTGTAAAAGTAAACAAATACAAGTTAGAAAATAAGAATTGATACATACATAATATATACTTTCTGTAATGTACGCAAGCACTGTGTCCACTCGTAAATTGTTTTCCATATATTAAATTACATACTCCAATGTGAACTACATGTAAGCAGTGTGTAGAGCTGGAAAGTTGGCTAGCGGGAAGGCACAGGGGCAAGAAAGGTACGCTGTTCGCTCCGCCTTTGATGCTTCCGAGATGCTGTGCTATACGATCCCTATTAGTAAATGTGACCGTTTCGGCCAATAAACAAAATCCGTGAGTTCTGTTTTTATGATTGTGTCCGACTAGGTGTGCTTATTTATGCTTTAACCCCATCATGGCCATCCGGAGCGCAGCCCTACTCCGGCCTTCCCCCACTCTACGTTTGTTCCCTTCGTTTCAGTTCCCTCCAGTTCCTCCTCGGTCCATCTTCGTCCCAGATCACAGCCTTTATGAGGAGAATGGACTCAGAGTGGGGCTGCGCTCCGGGTGGCTTTAACCCTTTGGGTACATTTGACGACTGAAACTCGTCATGCACTTGTTTTATCGAAGTTTAAGTTGACGAGTCTAACTCGTCATTCGAGTTGAGACAATATTTAACATGTACATTCTTGTTCATTTTAGAGTAGTGTAGGGTTAATTACTAATGAGGTACTTTATTAATACAAAAAGGTTAAATATTACACTCTTCTTTGGCATAAAACAAAAAACAGGAATTGTTTCCTTTCGTTTAGCAATTACTGAAGAATTATTGGAGCAAGTGTCATTGCCAAATTGTAATTGTCGTGGACGTCCTTCAAATAGCGATACACCTCTTCGTTTGCAAGCGAAAGATTGGACACATTTTCCTGAGAATATTCCGTCAACTGAGTCCAAGCAACACCCTACAAAAAGGTGCCGTGTTTGTTATAAGCATAAAATTAGGTAAGAGCCTACCTGGCAGTGCAAACAATGCCAAGTCCCGCTGCATTTACCTACTTGCTTTGAAAAATCTTTAGAATTTTTTCACTCTTCAAAATTATTAGTAATTTGCTTTTTGTTATACATTGAATTTATTTGTTTTCATTTTGTTTTTTTTATTTCTTTATTTTTGTTTTGCAATTCTAATTATCTGAAGTCATCTCAATACTATGTATATCACTGATTTTTTTTAGAAATAAATGAATTCTTACATAAAATCTATTGGTTTTACATACTACTCCAAGCACCAAAAAATTAAATCTGTTCCATATGCAAAATTCTTTTCAAATAAATCGGTACCCAAAGGGTTAACCAATTAGACCCGCATTCCTTCCGTTTGCCATCTTTTCAACAACGCACAGTAATATGCAGAGCTGGCAAGTTGGCGTGCGGAAGGAATGTGAAAAGAATGCGAGTCTGATTGGTTAAAGCATAAATAGGCTCACCTAGTCGGACACGATCATAAAAACGGAGCAAACGGGTTTTCTTTATTGTAGCACTGCGTTTCGGGAGCATTAAAGACGGAGCGAACAGCGTACCTTTCTTGCCCCTGTGCCGTCCCGCACGCCAACTTTCCAGTTCTACACAATGCATTGGTGAGCATTCTAGACGTCCCTCGGCTCAGAAGCAGTGGAGAAGAATGAGCCTCCCAGCACACGCCTGACTCGCACTTATTTCTTACGTGCGAAAACAGGAGGGTAGCCTTTTGCTGTCGTGCGAACAAGAGCAAATCAGGCGGGTGGTAGGAGCCTCCCTTCTTCTGCATCCGTTCTTAGCTGAGGAACGCCTAGGATGCTCGCCAGTGTACATCCCCATTCATAAGTATTAGAACACACGGAAAATGAAGTAGACCTGAAATATCATTAGGAAATTACTAAATTCTTTAAGAATTATTATCTATTTCGATACCGTGGACTGTATTAAAATTCGTACATTAAAGTTTTAATTACATAGTAATTTTCAGTAGAAGGGAACTTTATCAAGGTACAGCCCACCGAAGACTTAGAAATTCCAGTATTTCTGGTTATTTTTCTTCCGGAATAACCTTCCTTTGATAGTTACAATTTCTGAACATTTCCCTACCGTTAATTCTCTCAGATTTCCAGACATGATGAACGCATAAGTATTCACTGTCTTCAACGTTGCATCATACAAGAAAATGTACGGATAAGTATGACATAAGCCAGGGGTGACGAACTTCTTCCCCGGGAGCCGCACGATCTCCACTCTCAGTCAGTCCGTTCCCCCACTAGTCAGCTGGTTAGCTACCACGTTTACTCCGATCTTCTCCCAAGCAGGGCCCATTCGCCTCAAGTAGGTTCTGATTTGGGTACGATGTCGTCCATGTTGGTAACCACCGATAAGTATGGTTTCGCAAGAAACAGTAACGTAATAAAAATAATTATTTTATATGTATCACATCAGCTTTCCAAGGATTTGTGAAAACGACGGGAAGATTCTTGAGAGTAAGGGAGCATACAGCAAGAATCGTTTACGCCAGTTTACGGATAGAAACGGCTGGAAGGAGAAACTTAGAGAGAAATACAAAAATTTTAAAGAACGATAGCAAAGATGTGGCGACTATACTGAAACACACCGCATGCCATTGCGAAGAAAGAACAGGAAAAATCTCTAGATAAGCCTGACGAAATACAAGATAAAGGGAAGTTCAATGACGTTTAATAAAGAAAAAAATTTTTATGTAAAACATAATTAACGTTCAGAATCAGGCCATATAAGGACGGAAGCTAAGCACGGCTCGCGAGCCGCCAATTCGTCACAAGATAAAGACAGCGGAATCAAGTACTATAGTGAGTTGCTGGAAAGATGACTAGCTGGACGGCACAGGGGCAAGAGGGGTACTCCGCATGGTCCGCCTTTGTCACACGGTGCTATATGATCCGATTAGTAGATGTGACCGTTTGGCCTATAAAGAAAATGCGTGTGTTTTGTTTTTATGATTGTGTTCGACTAGGCCCGCTGTAACCAATCAGACCCGTATTCCTTCCATCTGCCAACTTTCCAGCCGCATACAGAGTAGGTATGGAGGGGGGTTATTTCTCCTATGGTTTAGCGGAGCAGGCTAGTAGGGGAAGGAGCCGCGTACGGCTCGCGAGCTTCCTGTTCGTCACCACTGACATAAGCAAAGGTCAACATTGAAACAATAAAGTCTTAGTGTACGCAATGCCCCAAATAGACACAGCGTACATTTTTAATAAGTTAAATACAATGAATGGGAAAACTACTTATGTAAATAGTAAATACATGTACCTGAACACATGTTTTGCTAATACGATGCTATAAAATTAGCGAAATTTCTATAATCTGGATCAAATATTACTTTTTGTGTGAGATCAACAATTGTCCTAATACTTAGGAACGGAGGTGTAATAAACAATGTTTTATTATTTTGGTGGAAAAATTCATTTTAACAAAAATGTATTAGTCATGCAAAATAACTTATGTTCATAGCCTGATAGTATGACTTAATAGTTTTACCCGTCCATTAATATAATATATAATTCATTTTATACAGAAGTAAAACTTTTTCTAAAACATTCATATTCACAAAAATAGTTTTCTGAAATACTCAATTACACCTTTTTATTCATTCGTACCATTGCGCATATTTAACAACAATCGCTGTTTTCGGAATAACAATAGCCTCTTAAACTTTCTACAATTGTTAAGTTTCAGCGATTAGAACCCAAATATTAAATATTCTTATTGCGTTAATTATTCAGATAACAGTGTCAAACTTACAGGTGTTATATTTTTCAATGGAAACGTTCTTTGATGATTATACTATGTTTAAAATAGAATATTTTGTTCTCCATAAGAAAAATGAGTACAGTATCATTGTGATGGTGGAATAAGCCTAGAAAATTATTATCAGTAACTACTGAATTACATTTACAAACATTTGTTTAAAAACTTTCTAATTTTTTATTCTGTACATATATATTAAATTAGTACAAAAAAGCGGAATCAAGTGTTCTACTCTGTTCAATAACATAATTGCCTATTTCAATGTTTTTATATTTCCATTTGTGCATATGCACTAATGAGACTTACATTAAAATATAAATTTAAAAGAATCTCACAATTAAATTAAATTAATTCATATTTGAAGTTATCATTTTATATATGTATAGCAGCCAAATATCTTAATTAAAATGAACATTATTACATGTCATAAATTTATGTCTAATTTTCTGTTTTTAAAATAAATTACTCAGGTTGAAATGGCTTTTATTCTATGATGAGCACATCTACCAGTAAATAAGAATCACTTAACAAAAAATATATTACAAATATTGTGAATATACCTAAACATAATTCTCTAAAATATTTGTCCATTCTAACCATAGATTAGATCACTTTTAAACTTGATGTATTGTTCATATCATTTTCTAATTAAACCTTGTTAAAATATCGTCTAATTTTATAAGAATTAATTGTTGTTTCAAACACATTTTCATTTTGGATACTCTGTTCTAACAATTGATTGCCTGGTGATTATCACAAGGTGTTTATGAGGGTAGCTTAAATAAAATCAATTCTTAATCACTAGGCCACATACAGACGATTAGACCTGCTTGTTCGCAATTAAGCAGTATGAGTAATACTCGTTATTATATTATACAAGATATAACCATTCAAGTAAAACTTACACTTATAATAATTAGGCTTATATTTCAAGAAACGTAAGTATAAGAACCACAGTTCATACAACATACTATTTTATTTCCTTAAATGAATCATTGGAAAAGCAGAAGTAAATATAACAGATGTTATATTTGCAACATACATAATTGTATTAATTCAGAGAATTAATCCCAATATGTCTCACAATATTTATGTGTAGACTTGGTTTCTTTTTCTTGCATTTGAATTAAACAAACGCATATTAAATAAATAGGTACTCTGTTCTGCTATACAAATAACATGTGCTTAAAATGACAAAAAATATTAGTGGCTGATCACAGCATTGAATATTGTCGTATCACCGCACTCAATGTAAGTACATAGTAAGAGTTACACAAATTTTTAAGCAAATCTAGCTGCCACCAAAATAATATTTCAGTGTGGAATTCATTGTTGTTTGAGAATATAAAACATGATACTTTACTATTCCTACCAAAGCATTGCGCTTTTTATAGAAAACTTTACATAATGATGTACATAGCAAACGGTGTATCAATAAAAATTGTAATATTCTTTAAGATTTTATCAACATAACAGTGAAAAAAGTTTATAAAAACTTGTATCTAGAAGTATTTTGTCCTTAACTGCAATTTCCAAAGAGTATGTATAAACATTGGTTGGCTTTTTGATTCTTTTAAAATTTTAAATTGTTACATGAAAATAAGACAGAATTCATACAGAGTTAACTGCAGTTGCACTCCATGTGTAAAAGTATTCATACACCCTAACATATTCAACTTTAACCTGGAATTATTTTGCAATTTCAAAACTAAATCAAGATTTTTTTATGTCAAAATGTAAAGATTGATCACAGCTTTCGAATGATATATATTTTATTAAGTAATAAAGAAGTATTTACAAAGTAGTAAGTAAACTTTGCAGATGTTACAAAAAATACTGGGGAAAAAACTATTCATACATTTGTTATTTTATTTTAAAAAACGAAATAAATTAAGAATTAATATTTGGTTGGGTACCCCTTTGATTCTACAACTGCTTGTAAACGTTTCGGCATAGAATTAATTAAATGATTTGTTAACATATTATCTGTTCTTCCCCATTCTTACACTATATTATGTTGTAATTTGATGTTATTTGTTATTCGGCGCTTTCATATTTTTCGACCAAGTTCTTCTCATAAATGTTTTGTAGGGTTCATATCTGGAGATTGTGGGGGAGCTTTCAGAACATGTGGAGCGTTATACAATAAGTATTCTCTTACTAACCGGGACTTATTCTTGAGATCTTTATCTTGCTGAAAATGGTAATAACTTGACAGACTGAGCTTTTCGGCACTTTCTTTTAAATTGTCTTTTAAAATATTCAAATAGGCATGCTTATCCATTATACTATCCATAATTTGCAAAATTTCTACACCACTTGCAGTCATGCACCCTCACACCATTACACTGTCGTCGACCTATTTCATCGTTGGTCTGATGTTCTTATTTAGAGCTTCTGCGTTTTTTCCTCCAAACTAATTTACAGCCATCTGATCTCCAAACATTAAACTTGCTTTCGTTCGTACATATCATTTGTTGCCAAAATTATAACGGCTTATTTACACACTCCTTTTCAAAATTTATTCGTTTCTGTCCATTGATTTTACCAATATACGGTTTCCTTCTCGCAACTCGTGCATGAAACCCAACTTTCTTGAGCCTGCTACTGGTTTGTTTTTTAATGACTTTTTCCTTTAGCCACTTCTTATCCCGATGCGATTGTACAATGCTTTCGAAGGGATTATTTTTTTATTTTTTTTTTTAAATAAATCGTTCGTCCCTTTCTTCAAGTTTCGAGTACATTTTCTACTGTCTGCGAGGTTTTATATTTTTTAACAATATATTGTACGCAAGCATGGCTTTTCCAGATAGTGTTGCCTATTTTCAGACAGGATTTCCCTTCTTCGTACAGCTTAATCACAATTTTTCTCTCTCTTCTTAACCGTTTGAGTCCCAAGCAGCGCGATCGCGCTGTTGAGATTTTATGTCGAGAAAACCCAGCACATTTCGAGCATTGTGGACAACTGACGGTGCGTATATACGTCCGATCACTTTGCAAACTGCAATAAATGTGACGGAGCGATGAGGAAAAGACGAGAATCACGTTACGTAACACATAAAAGAAGCGTTATTCCTCCGATTGGGATTCATCGATATTAATGAACAAAGCGCTATCGAGCAGCTTGGTATTTCTCGACATAAAATAAAACAAGCGCTATCGCGCTGCTTGGGTCTTTTCGTACTCATTTAGACAAACCGCGGTTGCGCTGTTTGGGATTCTTCGACAGTGTCTTCTCAATATCCCCTGGGACTCAAACAGTTAATGTTTCTTTCGACTTCATACTCATTTTGCGTAGATTAAAATGCCGCTTGCAGAGCATGTACTTTTCAACACATTGGATATAAACAAATGAATGCACGAAACATCGTTCATCAAAAGTTCGGAGCTTCACATTGGTCTTTTCTGATTTTAACAGGGATTTCCTCTAGTACGTGAATACTTTTATTACTTTATAAATACTTCTTTATTATTTAATAAAATATATATAATTTGAATGCTGTGATCATTCTTGATATTTTGACATAAAAAAGTCTTGATTTAGTTCTGCAATTATAAAATAATTCCAAGTGAAAGTCGTGTATGTTACAGTGTATGAAAACTTCTTTCGGCCACTGTATGTATATAAAGAATGAGTCAATAAAATAACAACCCAAAGTATTTCTGCTGTTTTTGATGCTATAAGAAAATATCTAAGGAAGAAAATATTTGATTTGAAGGAGCGAATATTATGATGAGAAAATTTTTTTTCATATTTATTTTTTAAATGGAACAACATATTTTCGTTAATTAGATAACGTTTTGAGAAGTCATTGTTAAAAAATCATAATAGGTCATGCATAGCAAAGAACGCGCAAAAGTTCTACCAGTCAACATTTAATAAACATCAGAACATCATTGTCACCCTCTTGTGTTTAGAAACACTTGCAAAATGCTATACTATATGCAGTATAGTTGCATTGTGTACAGTGTGTTCACGGTAACCGTGAACAGTCCATTATTTCGTAACGTATTGAAGATGCAAAAAATTGTTTATATGAAAATTGCATGGTACAAGGAGGAAAATTTTTTGTCGAAGACAAATTTTTGGTTCATAATTATATTCAGAGATATGGAGGTCAAGTTCGCTTTTTTAAACAGAACTACATCTGGTTTTAGATCACTTCATAGTGCTTTTCAAGACGAATTCATTAATGTATAATGTATACACCCGATTTCAACTGGTTTTCGACATATTGCGGATTACATTTACTGATCTTAAGCGTAAAAAACCCGGTCGAACAGGAACTTGAAACAGATACGAAGGGTCTGCGTCGGGAACGGCAGACCCAAACTCTGGACAATAGTTTTCCATTTTAAAATATCAACGATACCTTTTTTCCCAGTACTGTAAATTTAGCATCTGTGGTGAAAAATAACTGTATGTACACAGGGTATTCACGCCTAAATCTTACGAACCGTTATTTCCGAACATATTGGAGATACAACAAAAATTGTTTAGATGAATGTTGTATGGTACGAGAGGGCACATTTATTAGCGAAGACGAATTTTTTTTTTACATTGTTATTTTAAGAGATATGAAAGTCAAATTCAGTTTTTTAAATCGAGCTATGTATTTTTTTCAGATCATTCGATAGCGCGTTTCAAGGCGAACTCAGTAACCTTTAATGTATACACCTCTTTTTGACTAGTTTTGGGGATATTGCGCTTACAAATTTACTGATTTTCAGAGAACGTAGCCCGGCCGAATAGGAAGTACCGATAGTGGTCTTGTTCGCGCCTGAAGTGCCGCGTGTTCGATATTGACTCTAGAAAATGATACGAAGTGCCTGTGCCAACAACGGCAGGCACAAAGGTTGAGCACTATCGGTACTTCCTATTCGGGCGGGTTTTTTTCGTTGCAAATCAGTAAATTCTACACACAAACAGACACGCACGCACAGGGTGATACACCTACACTCCCAGTCAAAAAGATAGCACGCATGTGCTATCTTTAATTTCTTAATGAAGCATATACAATTTTGTAATTGCAACGAATAATATGGTAATATTACGGGCCCAGAATACGCGGTCTGCTCGAAAGGGGAAACAACATTACTATCTTCCGTGCCTAACAGAAGAAACAGTTGAATACCAAGGGCGAAAGGATAGCACACTATGTCTATAACATGTTTATAAACTGTTCAGTATTTCGTGATCTTTCAATCAATCAAGACGTACTACGTTGTAAGAATTTGTAAGAATGGGACGTGGAAGAAAATTAAATAAATCTAAAATAGGGCAGATTCTTGAATTAAAAAAGCAAAGTTTGTCAGTATTAAAAATTTCTAGATTAGTTAACAGAAGTCGTAAAGTAATACACAATTTATTGAAAGATGTTGAAAATTATGGCAAGAAAAAACGTAGTGGAGGGTCACCATCGCCATCTGACTGAGAGAAAGGAGCTACTTTACGTATAGCTTCCAACTCTCAGCTTACAACAAGGCAAATTATGGAGAAGGCTGGTCTCAATGCAAGTATTTCAAGTGTTTGTCGTGTACTACAATCTTGTAAGAATATTAAGAGACTGAAGCTAGCAAAAAAACCTGCATTAACAGCGAGACATAAGGAAGAACGTTTAACATTTGCCAAGCAGCGAGTGCAGTGGAAAGAAAGGTGGCAAAGAGTAATACTTTCAGACGAGAAGAAATTCAATATGGATGATCCCGATGTCCTCAATTATTATTTCCACGATGTACGGAAAGAAAATTTGTCGAAAATTCGACAACAAATAGGCGGTCCAAGTTTAATGATATGGGCCGCAATCGGTTACTTCGACAAGACCGACATCGTGTTTAGTTCTGGAAAAATGAATAGTAAGAATTATTTACATTTAATAAAGGAGCAAATTAATAAGCCTGCGGAACGTATTTCCGGGACTATATTCATTTTTCAACAGGACAATGCAGCTGTACACACTGCAAAACTTGTCCAAGCATATTTTGAAAACGAAAATATCTGTTTTACCGTGGCCTGCACTCTAACTTGCTCAAGCAGCGTACAAAAATGGGAGACAATATGAAAACATTCATGAATTAAAAGAATCTATTATATCGGAATGGAACAATTTAACACAACATAAAATTCAAAAGCTTTATAAATCATTGCCAAATCGAATGATTGAAATAATAGAAAATAAAGCAGGATGTAGTCATTGTTAAATAAGTATTACTGTACATACAGGGCGTTTCACCTAACTCGAGCAGTTAAAATATTTCGGTTGCTTTTCATGATACGAAAAGAATGTTCAAAGAGAATAAGGTTCAGAGGTGCAAAGGGACAAATATTCTGATTGACAGACCTTTTTTTTACTTAATTTTTTTACGAGATTTCAAGGTCACTGACGTTTTTTTAAATGGACCGATATATTTTCATTACCGCACTATTGTAACTCATAAAAGACGGTATATAATATGTTGACCTTCACATGACCTTGAACGAGAAGAATCATGGCTTTGCACCATTCATTTTCTCTCTGAACATTTTTTCCGTATCATGAAAAGTAACCGATATTTTAACTGCTCGAGTTTGGCGAAACACCCTTATATATGTAGAATAAGTTGAAGTTAAATTAAATACATGTTTATTACTTTGTAAGTATGCTATCATTTCGCCCTTGCTATTTAACAGTTTTTTTTTGTAAGACATGAAAGATAGTGATGTACCTCCTTTAGAGCAGGCCGCGGATTCTGAGCTCGTAATATTACCATATTATTCGTTGCAATTACAAAATTGCATATGCGTTGTTGAGAAATTAAAGATAGCACATGTGTGCTATTTTTTTGACTGGGAGTATAACTCGACCATCTTCAATTACTTCTGAACTATTCGTTATATGACAAAATGTTCAAACAAAAGTTGTATAATATTAAGGAGGATGTACAGTATAATAATTAGTTTTTTGTTATTTTGCTATTTTATCGAGATATGAAGGTCACCTTGAGTTTTTTAAATGCAATTTGTCATATTTGACCCTGCAATTCGAAAGAATATTGAACGCTGAGTAAGAAACTATGAAGGTATATAGGTTCAAAAACCAGTAATTACTGAGATACCCTTTAAACGATTTTTAATGTAATTAATGTTCAAATAAAATAAGCAGGCAGCAGAAAGTCTGCAGAAGGAACCGGCCACGAAATTTGTTCTACACGTGCACAGAAGTTTCATCATCTTTCACTGAAGAATATCTCAATACTTACTGGTTTTTGAACCCGTATACTTTAATAGTTTTTTACACAGCGTTCGATGTACTCTTTCGACTTGCAGAGTCAAATGTTAGCTTATTTCACTTAAAAAACTTAAGGTGACCTTCTTATCTTGATCAAACAACGAAATAACAGAAGACTTTATTATACTATACATACGTCCTTCTTGATATCACACAACTTTTGTTCGAAACATTTTCTCTTATAATAAATAGTTTAGAAGTAATTTAAGATGGCCGAGTTAGGTAACTCACCCTATATACATGTGTATAGAATTATGAAAAAATTAGCTTCACTCAAATATAACGCTTCAACATTTGTAAGTGTATTACATAAAAATAGTTGACATTGAAAAAGGGAATGTATATTGTTGCTATTAGTGCTTAACTCTGCACTTACTGTTGGATCAGATTATTAATTGCGATTGTGGGCCTTATATTAGCGTACTGCATAATTTCGTTTCTTCCAGAAGGAATAGTAGTTGAGTGATATTCATGCGGTTCAATACAAGTGTAACGAACTTTTTTCATTGTTTTGACATTTACAATGGTCAAGATTTTTTCCCGATTTTTATTGATGTCTTGTGTAGTACATAAAAAAACTGAAACAAGCTAACATACGTTACATTCAATGTATTGTAATAAATATATTTGAATATATTAATTGGAACAGCATTTAATAATAACAACAAACACATTTAGTTAATTTTAATTTTTTACATAAATTCATAATATAAAAGTAAAAAGCCAATATTTTTAATAAGAATTTGTAAATGCTTAAATAATTTCATAACAGTAAAGAAATATACATATTACATGCAGTTTTTGCTGTAGTATAATAATTTTGCTATGTAAAAATAGGGAATGTAGTATTAAATTTTATTTTTATTACAAAAAGTTTAAGTTAATTTGACAAACGTTAACTTTTGGTTAAACAAACGAGAATGTATCGTACATTTTATTATCCGATCACTACCTGCTTTATCAGTACGATACATGTATACACGTGAAAAAACAAAACTGTGCACTGTTTGGAAATGACTGTTGCAGGGAGGGCTGTTCCAGTCTATCACTACAAAAGACTTATAAAACTGGATAACCCGTTAACTGCCATGCTTGCGCATGTATAAAATGCAAGATATGTATTACAATGCAACTAAACATAAAATACATGTAACAATTAGCAACCATAACATTTAGAATAATTCATTAGAAAAATATACAGCAATAAAGTTAAGTATATACATTGCATAGAATGGCAGTGAACGCGTCAAGATATTGTAAAACTTTCAAGAGAGATCTTTGGTTCTGTAGCTATACGCTACATTCATTGTTAGCACTAGGATTCCTACCACTGCAAGATAAGAACAACAAAAGTATAAATAGGACAATCATTTTACAACGTGGTTAATATTCAAAACCCTCATTTAAATGACAATAAAATTTGCTTTCATGCATAATATATGTGGTACATATTTTTTTAAATGTGGGTTCCGAATCTGGCCTTATGTTTTCGAAATCAGAATTGATACATAAATAGCAAAAATTGAAAACATTTCGATCCATAATTATGTCATAATCTAAGCAATTCCAAAACGAGTATATGATTTCCATACATTATTAATGGCTGTTACTTATTTCATTTTACATAGTATTACAGTATAATCTTTACGCTTTGTCGTTTTTTACGGTGCTTACACATTAAGTTGAGAAAATAATTTTTTTTATATAACAAGCAATGTGTTTAATTTGTTCTTCCATAAATATTTAATTTCCCTTAAGTCTTCTTTATGAATCAATGGTTCCCTTAGAAATGGTTAATTTGCACACAAGTTTGAAAGTATGTTTACTTTTACTGCTATAATGAATTATTACTATCTAGTTAAAAAAAAATATTTCTAATCACTGATTTCAGAATAATTATATATTAATTATTAGTTATTTCTAATAATGAGCCTGTCGTAATTCTAAAAATTTCCGTACAATATCATCAATAGCTAGAAAGCACAAAATTTATTACGTCTGCTATATGATTTATTTTGCGCCGAAATCAATCTAGTTTACTTTGGTTTTAGTAAATTTCTAGATATCACGAGTATACAATAAACTCTTTTATTCGACAAACGATACGTTTAAACATTATCCTATTTGTTAGTCACTCGTAAACAACATTTGTTCATGTGATTAAACGAGGACTATGCAAACCTTCGACTTGAGTGTCAATTTGAGGACAATGTTGAGTATCTGGCGGACCCCAATCGTGTAAATTTCCACTGTTCGCCAGTCTGTGCGTGAGTCGATGTGCTATTGAAAAGCCGCCACTACCTTCCAACTGGGTTAAGACTATGATGACTTGTCTGAAATTAATAGATAAAATCAACTGTTACTGTACATATGGAATATTTGAAATTGAAATGGAACAGATGTTCACCTGTGAAGTGGGGGAACACTATCGGCAGTTCTGAGTTGTCCTCTAGTGGACACAACATTATAGCTTTCATGGCAGTCACATTTTACATGAATCCATTTATTTACATGACGATTTTCTACCATTACTACAAGTCCGGCCCAACCTTTGGTTAAATAATATGCAGTCATTCCCTCTCTTCCCTATAAATACATATTTTCTCAATGTTTGATTTAAAAAACAATTATCTATAATTATACAAAAGTTCTTACTTCATGCCGCTGTCCCTTTGCTAAAGTTAAACTTATAATAGCATCAGCTAAAACAAAGGCTGGTGGAGAAATTTGTTCAACTAAAAGCCTCTTTGAACTATGAATGGCAAGAACATATTCAGGATAACTGGAAGTATCTTCCATTCCTGTATGCCAATGATTGAAGGCCAAACATACGACAATATATAAATCCCTTTCTAGCATTTTGTGACATCCAACAAACCCACGTACTTGTCGTTTACTATGTTCTACGAGTCTTCCCACTTCTGGCGCCGCTGGAGAGCGCGTACGAAAAACAACCACACACAAGTCCAACTGAGAACGCTGTGACTTTTCAGAATTCCTAAACATGTATATATAGATGTTGCAGTATGTCAGCTTTTCATGTGATACTATTATTCAATCGTATAAGTGTATAAAATAATTATATAAAATTATGCAATACGATTTACCTCTGTCCTTCTTGGAATAATGTAAACTCTGTTTCAGTAGGTTCTAGTACTGTTAAAAGTACACATGACAAATGTCTCAGAGAAGATAAAGGTGGAAGTGTCCCGCGCAATCTGACTTCGCTCCATCCAACTCTAGTTTTGCAAATATCAATACAGTCAAAATATTTCAATACATCATCAAAGGAAATCCAAAAAACGCCATCAGATGCACCATGTGGCATAAGCATTTCTCGCAACTGTGGTGTCCAGATAGGACTATCGTCAGACCAATCACCCTTCCAACTGTAGTGACCCCAAGGGTTACGCAGTCTCAATAAACGTTTTCCCTATAAGACATATTATGAAGTATTTACTTACAAACTCTGCTATATTCAATTACAAATAAATAATTATTCACTCAAGCACGATCGAATTCGTGAAACAACTAAGGAAGTATTTTTTCACGCAGAAACACATATTTCTCTTCAAATTTTCGTTTTAATGAGAAAAGCTTAAAAAATTCTGTGCTACATGTATTTAATTTCTTCTACTTAATAAACCTTACAAGTATTGTTCTGAATTGATTAACCATGATAGCATTATTTTTTTTTGTAATGGCCGTACACGTCGAGATTATTATCGCGTATGTGAAATGCATAATGAATTAAACGTTATAACACGTAAAAGATAAATTGACCCAATACCATGCATATGCTATTAGAAAAAGAACTAAAGCTGTGCATGTTCCAAACAATTTGTTATCAAAATTTGGTAATATTTTTTTGCTGTAATGAAAAATAGGGTTACGTATAATATTATTGAACGTTTCAAGGCGAATGATTTCTATTGACGAAATAATCGCAGTTTCTGACTATTTCTATTCGATGTAATTCAACTAATCGTATTAAAAAAGATTGTAAGAATATATTCAACGAAAACACGCCGACAGAGATATACTTTTACTGCTTTTTACGTAAATTTACAATTAAAAATGATGCATTACAGTAATTGAACGATAATGCAATAGTTATTTAACACCAATATGACAGTCATTGAAAAATATAATACTGTATAGTTTGCTAATAATCAGTTTCAAGTTTAATATTTTCCTTAACGTCTTAATTCTTAAATTTGTATTTGACAGAACTACTTGATCTCCCGAATTTTATTGTTCGAATGTCGAACTTTGCAAAATTTAGTTGTCTCTTTTAAAACTCCCTACCTAACCCAATAACAAGGAAACTTCCTGAAACCGAAATCATCGATTTGTATGAAATTTCATAGGAATGCAGAGTTATCAGGTGACGTAGAAAGTTTTGTTGTTTTTTCTAGGTCGTCAAAAATTACACGTATATTATTTTTACAATAAAAATTTTTGAATTTACAGAACAAATCCATTTTTGTTTTTAATGCTTTTTATTCTATGAATATTTCCTTTTGCGAATAATTCATCATTATGCATAACACCTGTTCTTTATGCACAAGGAACATCTTTAAACAATTTATTACCACTATGAAATATTCTAAATCAAAACCGTGCCTTACGCTTAGGAGTACCATCGTCGCCATACACTTAAATTTACAAAGTAACGCATAACGAATTCTAACTTTGACACTGTGTATTTTAAAGGCTTATCTATACCAGTCCGATTCAAACTGATAAAATGTAATGCATGATTTCCTACAGGACTTTAAACAATATGAGTGTTTATAGAAAATCTTAAGTGTCACCTGAATAGAGTTTCTCTTTAGACCAGCACAGAAAAAGCGGCAGAACCATTCGCGGTACCTGATATTTGAGACACAAATTCTCCTATAACTCCTATACGAGTAAGTGATGCAGCTAGATTGCAATGATCTGCTCTGCACGACGTCAGCAAATGTGAACAGGGCCGTTTTTTGAGTAGTAGGTATATCAGCAGTATATAACATGTGAAGAATAGGCCCCAATACACTCTCTTGAGAAACTCTTGCGTTGATGTTGTAAATGTCAGAAACCGTGTCCTGTATTTTAACGAAGAAAGTTCTGTTTTCAAGATAGGATTTGATGAGTAGATAATAGGATAGTGGAAACTTTTGTTTGATTTGAGTTCATCAAGATTGGTCATCCATACCCCCTTCCCTTTCCCTAAAATACTATATACAGGGTGTCTCAGCTAAGGGCTCATTTCCACTTGCGACTAGCCGTGCGCGACTCTCGGTCGCGCCACTATGAAATACATTGCGGCTTATGGGGCTATTTCCACAGGCGCGGCTGCGACTGCCAGCCGCGCGCGACTTTTAAGTCTGGGACCCTCTTTCCACTCGACCAGTTGCACTTGACTGCCAGTCGCGCGATTTTGAAATACATTGCGGCGTATGGGGCTATTTCCACACGCGCGGCTGCGACTCGGGCCGCGCGCGGCTGGAAAATACAGACGCGACTCTCATCGCGACCGAATGCCATTAGTGCTTCAGAAACCCGAGAAAGGTTGGCTATTGTTCGTGGGTGAACCTTGTTCTCTTCGGTTGGGCCTACTGCACGTGGTATCCACGTGTGCGGGTCCTTTTCCGGAAACCGAGAGAAGTTGGCAAAATTCTAGAATTTTTTGTGTACGCTATATATCGAATGTGTTATACAGGATTACTTTTTAAATGTTATGTTATAAGTTTTATAAAAACAGATCAAATTTACTACATGTAGTCAATCCGTAACCAACTTAGTAAACTGTAGCAGTTACGGCACTGCTACCACATCCCTGCCGTGAAAGATCGAAATATTACCCTCTGTAGCTTTCTCTTCTCTAAATGCTTCCGGCCTATCCTTTCCTTAAAAGTGTACGGACACAGGTGCGTCGTAGGCCGGCAACAGCCAACGGTTGCCGATTGCGCGACGAGAGACAACAATGTATGTAGCCGTTGAAGCTGTTCGTCGAAGAGGTCGACGACTCTCGATCCCCTGCGAGTCTTTTGTTTCTGACATCACGTCGCGGTCACCAGGCAGAACCTCTGGCAGAACCTCTTGCGACACACCACGTATACGACCGTGCGACATAGACAATTACTTGTTTCTTATTTTGTTATATTAATTATAAATAAATTGAGCGTGTAACGAAAAATCGGAGTTGACCATTACGCACCCATTCACCTCAAAACAATTAAGAACGACGCAATTTATACTGTATACCGAATCCACGGTCGATGGCAGAATTTCCATTTCTTTCATTCGACCTTATTACCGCAACATATTTTATAACTTGATCGTAAAAAGAATCTCAATCATAATAAATGCTAAACGTCCTAAGCAATAGATTTGTTAACTACCAATATACACGTTCCATAAATAAGAGGACCAGCCAGGTCGTAACCCGTTTGAACTAAGTAATTATACAGCTCGATTCAACATTAAAAAATAGGCATACCGTACATTTAAACTTTTTTTCTAGGACCAATAGTTTCTGAGATATACCGTAAAATATGTTTTTCGACCACAACTTCGAGGGCTATTTTAACCCTCTAGATATGGACGATTGCCGATATAAAAACATATGGGTCAAGCATTTTTTTGAGAACTATCACCCACAAAAATTTCACTAAACACTGACACTTGTGTAATGTCCTTTCTAAGTAAGTTTAGTCGAACCAATGAAAGTATTAATAAAAATGCCTTAATAAATACGCATCGTTTAAGTATTCAAATATGTTGTAAAAGTATCATGAAAGCTCATACAGAAGTACTGCTGGTATCGGCAGGGTACGTGTAGCGGTGCGGCGCAATAGATATTGCCGTGGCGGTGCCTGACCAAGGCTCGCCGAATGCAAGACACTATGTATAAAAAATCTCCTGCTCCGGTCGCCTATGCGCCCATCTGGCACTAAAGATGTTTCGGAGTCGCCCCCATGTGGCGTTAAGCCACTTGACAGTCGCGGCATTTCGAGTCGCGAGCGGCTAGTCGCAAGTGGAAATGAGCCCTAAAGGAGGCCACTTAAACATCTTCCTCGTTTTTCATGACATGAAAAATGTTTATAGTACAATTTGAATGACTTCAATGAAGGAATACCCTGAAAATCAAATTTTTTTTGTCAGGTCATTTTTTGTATGTTTTTTCAAAATCATTGGTATTCTTTATCTGGGAAACGTGTATTTTTTTCTGTTGCATCTTGTAGCGGATGAAAAAATACATTTGAGTATGCCTGAATCATGACCTTCAGATGACCCTGAAAATCAATAATGTGATGAAATTGTTGCGATGGTATGTGAACTTACTGCTTATGTTATGAATGTTCAAAGTGATATCCGATGGCAGCAATACATTTTCTGACACGGGCAAGTGCGGATTGTGCTGCTCTTTCTAATGTTTCCGATGGGATAGCAGCACAAGCACTAATTATGCGGTTTATCATGTCTTCTGAAGTAGTAGTTCGATGTTGATAAACTTCTTCCTTTAGTTTTCCCCAAAGAAAAAGGTCAAGTGGGATCAGATTTGGTGACCATGCTGGCCAAGTTATGTTTTTTCGAACCTTTTAATCAATTTAGCGTACTACGATCGCGATGCACAATTGCGATTAGGAAATCGTTCTTTGTACAGCCGCATCGCTTCTCTTACGCACTTATTAGCTGCACCATAAATGTAAATCAGTTCGATTCGTTCCTGCTTCGAAAAATTGTAGGCCATCGTGAAACGTTTTCCGATACACTAATGATCTCTTCGCAGTGAGATAGTAACCAAATCTTATGTTGATAAACATAACACAATTGAGAGAGCAGCACAACCCGTCATTACTCGTGTTAAATTCATCACATTATTGGTTTTCAAGGTCATCTGAAGGTGATCATTCAGGCATACTCAAATGTATTTTTTCATGCGCTACAAGATGCAATAGAAAAAAATACACGTTTCCCCAAAAAGAGTACCAATAACCTTGAGAAACCACAGAAAAAATGACCTGATAGAGAAAATTTGTTTTTCAGGGTATTCCTGCATTGAAGCCATTTAAATTGTGCTGTAAAAATTTTTCATGTCATGAAAAACGAACGAGACATTTAGGTGGCCTCTTTTAGCTGAGACCCTGTACATGCCTAGGAATTATCGAATTTAGACAGATTCTTGTGCAACGCCAAAACGTAAACCAGAGTAAACCCCTTCTTTGATTTTGACACTAGGTTTACGGATATTTCTTGCATACCTATCTCTACGAACACGCGTCAAATTGACGCGTGAACGAAACCGCACATTTTATTTAAAAAACAACTTATTTTATTTAAAAACAACATATTATACACTATTGACTTATAAATGAAATTATGTGATATTATATATTCATATAAAATTTATAATATTTAACATTATTCAACATTATATTTATTCCGCGCATTTGTGAAATTCGAAATGCGTCAAAATGACGCGTCCCGTAAACCTAGTGTTAAAAGTGTTGTACTCGATTCCACGACACGGAATCCAACAAGTCTATGAATCTGTCCAGTAGTTACATGCTTGTTTCTAAAGCCAAACTGGTGTAGTGGGATTAGATTCTTTTCTATTATTATCTTTTTCAATCTGTTGAGAATTATTTCCTCTAATATCTTTGAAATTATAGGAAGTAGAGAGATTGGTCTGTAGGATAACGGCAAATTTGAATCTTTCTTAAGTTTAAGTAGCATAAGAACTTGAGCAATCTTCCAGTTGACGGGAAAGTATTCAATTCTTAATACTGCGTTAAAAATAATTGTGAGCATTCTTATTGCTTTTGGAGGGAGTTCTTTCATTATTCTACCGTTGATTAGATCAAAACCAGGAGACTTTTTAATTTGAGTTGCCGCAATGAGTTTTTTAACTTTTTTTGCTGTGGTATTATGTAATGTCTTGGATACAGCCAGCCACGGTGGGTGGAGTTGTATTTGGAATAGTTATAGTGCATGTACTATTCGGTTGAAATGTATTATGCAAATGTTCAGCAAAAGTAGTGGTTTTTTCTAGAGTGCTTCTTGCCGGCTGCCGTCTGCTTTCTTTATTGCAGGCAATGATGCGACAGGTCTTTCCAATCTTTTAGTTGCTTTCCATAATGAATAATTTGTGTCGTCGTTAGGGGAAAAGCCAGAAATGTAATTACAAAATTTCTTCTTGCAATGATTCGGTATTAATTGCTTCGCTTCTTTACTGATGCGTTTAGACTCATTTTGTTGATCGGTGTTTTTTGTTTTTGCCATATGTATCTTAACTGACGTTTGAGGCTAATTTTTTGTAGGATATACTCTGGATAAGAACTAAGTTTTCTTTTAGGATCGGTTTGCTTGGTGGCAGCCCAACCTGCATGCTGTACTAAATTAGTAAAGTTGATAACAGCTAGTTCTAATTGTTTTAGGGTTTTTAAGGGTATGCTTAGAAGAACTTTGAAGTTAGATGAAAAATGTTAGAGAAAAAAGATGATTGGTTAAAGGTGGACTACGTATTTGCGTTCATATTTTTTTCGCAGGTGCAATAATGCATGTGCATTTTGCAATTGCATTTTTTTTTAAATAGAAACCTTTTTCTTTTGCATACATCAAATCCTCTTGTCATTCTACGTAAAGAAGTATTTGGGTAACACGGTCGAAATATGATTAGTTCGTGAGATATTTAAATTAATGTATTTATTAAGTATTGTATGCGGACGCTGCGTGCGGCCAAGTTGCAATAATACACACTGAGCATTTACACCGAACGCCTATGGGCGACTACAGTACATGATGAGCGGATATGTCAAGCACCTACAGGCGCTGTTAGCAAACAAAGGGTTAAAGAATATGCTCAAACGCTTCACTATTGCATCCTAAACATTTCATACTTTTTCATTGTTTTCATAACCGAGATGATCTCTGGTTATTGTTGTGCAATAAAAATAAAATCTTTATTACTTCTTGTTTGGTGTATGAATTTCGTCCGCGATTTTTTCTGTTTACAGAATTCCGAATACTACGTTCTTTTTCCTTATATCTTGTAGTTAGGCGAATTTTCTTTCGAGCGCTTCTTGTGAAGTGTTTACATAGCGTTAGAATAAAGCATTTGAGCATCTCCTCTAATAAAGACCTTTTTTTAAAATACCTCGCGAACTAATCATTTTGCGAGCATGTTAGCTTAATACTTTTTTATGTTGAATAACGAGAGGATTTGATGCATGCAAAAGAAAAAGAAGGTATCTATTTAAATAAATAGTGCAACTGCAGAATGCACATGCATTATTGGACTTGCGAAAAAAACATGATCGCAAGTACGTAGTCCACCTTGAACCATTCATCTTTTTCCTTTAACATTCTCTTTCTAACTTTAACCAAAAAAAGATATGCCTTGTTACAGTTGCGTGAATCACCCTGGAGAAGGATCTGGCCACGGCGTGGGGAAGGTGATGATCCTTCTGGTAAGAGGACTGAGAGGGTCAGCTTGGCACTTATCCGAGAACCTTCTAGAAATATTGTACAAAATATATAATTTCTAACATATTATGAACGTCAGTAAAAGTTAGTTCATCGCTGCTGGTGTTATCTGTGATTGAATGTCGAATACGTTTTTTTATCCTGGTAATACGACTTCTTCTTTGCTCGCTGAGAATGCCATATATTTCTGTAAGCATGTTAATTAGAGTTGGGATGCTGTTGCGTACTTTTGAACGATACTTATTATATCTGGATTACCGTGTATTTCTAATACAAAGTGTGAAATATTTTCGAGGTAGAGTGAGTACTCTTGAGCATTGAATATAATGTGTTGTCTAGCAGGTTTTAGCTATTCTATGATATCACTAATGGTGGATGATTTTTCTCCTGATCTTTTAGCTTCTTTAACTACTGTCTCCGTTTTGAATTTATCTTCACCACTGTTGGTTGTATTTGCAATTTCGTTGGTGGTATTAATAGATATTGTACAAGATAAAGGTTTCTTAGTTCTGCTTGTTGGAGGAATTTCTTGACTTGCATTGTTATCTTTATCAATTACTTCTGAAATTACTGTTTGATTTTCATAATCTTTATGTTCTTGAGAGACCACATTGAATGAAAGTTGAGTATCAGGTTCAATATTTTTACAATGTTGAGCCAGGTCCCCCTCTTCTTTGCAGAGGAAACATGTTAAGTTTCTCCGCAGAATGGTAAATATGTATAAGATACTATGTCGTCATCGCTTATCTGTAAAGTCTCTGGTAGATTTTTAACCTCTTCTTGTTACACGTACATTTGAAACTGAGAACGTGTGCATATTTTCTGATATATTTGTAGCTGCTTCTGATGTCTGTGACGTCGATTTAACATCAACTTTAGATAGGTCCTCTTTTACAGTACTATATGGAATTATTGGACACACATTAGATAAAATAATCCGCTTTGATTTGGAAATTATCGGCCAAATTTTCAATATATGAGGTGCAACTTTTACAGTAGTCTTCTTATCGGTAAGCTTATCTGTTCCTTAATACCCACATATAAACAAGATATAACACATATAAAGCAGAGCTGCATAACCGCTTGCTCACGAGCACCGGCGCGCAGTGTGACGAATATATAGGAGCGTTCGGAACAAAATTCATAACTTCTAAACTAATCCATTTTCGAACTAAGATCCATAATACTTTTTCAAAGAGGATACAAAGATGCATCGACTGATGAAAAAAAGTAGAATTTCATTAAAAAAATCAAGGTGATCTTAATTTTTTATGAAATAAAAAATTTTTTGCCAATTTTCTCGATTGCAATTTGTTGTCACATGATTACTAACTAACTTCTGTTTGAAAAACTTTTTTATCAGTTTATCGGGAATGCGTGAAAAATCTAAAAGACCGTTTAGAGCATATGGTTTTTAGGGACAAAGGATAAAAAGTTAACACTTGTTTGAAATATTTTTTAATATATTTTCTAAACCAATTATATGCTGTAAGTATACAGGGTATTCTGTCACTGGTAGTATCACAACCTGGAAAGGGGGTGATTTTACATGGAAAAGTAAGTCGAAAATATAGAATAAAATTTCTTCATATGAGGCTTGGTTTTCGAGAAAATCGACGCATTCACTTGACTGTGTCTCGACGTAACGGATCTGGCTGTAACGCATCTTGTTGAAACATTAAACTGCTTCATATTATGAAGGGTACATCTTCTAATAATTCGGGCAATTTGTTTTGTGACAAATGTAAATACGCTGATGACGTTACATTTCCTTAAAAAAAATAAGACCCAATAATTTGACGTCCCATTATGCCAGCCGAAGTGTTCACATGTCATCTTACTTGCAAATGCGTTTGAAAAATGGAATGAGGGTTCTCAGATTGCCAGCCATGCATATTATGGACATTGAACATGCCGTCCCTAGTCAATTTTGCTTCATCGGTCCATAAAATTTGTAATAAAAATTCTGCATCGTTGACATGTCGTTGAAGCAACCAGTGACAAAATGCCTTTCGCAAAATGTAGTCACGAGCCATGAGTCCTTGTACGCTAGTATTGAGGTGAGGGTGCAACGTGATCTCGTGTAGTATTCGCAGAACTGTTGAATAACTAACAAGGAGAGTGCACGACCTTCGTCTCACCGATTTAGTCGAGACTTCGCACACTGGTAGATTTCGTCACCCTGTTTACGAAAATATCCCATTATAGGGGCAGATACTCAATATTTTTTGAGATATTCATAATTAAAGTTTTTATACAGTCTTGAAGCCCACTTGAACTGCACAGTTAAAGCAAAGAATCAACTGTGGCATGGTGCGAAGGTAGCATGCCGAACTAGTACCTCGGAGGTCTAGGGTTCGGATTCCCTGCAGATGCAAATCTTTTTTATTCGTTCTACTCGATTATCTGTACATAATAGTTTCGCACGCAAAAACATATGGTACATGTTAAATAAATTTTATTATACTCTCATAAATATTTGGACAATATAGTAGCTGCAAAATTATCGCTTCATATACATAGTTATCATATGTTTATCGAATTTATTGTACTTCGATGGGTTAAAGCACTTATTACAGTATACATACATACGAAAATAAATACTTAATTTTTTATTGTTTTGTACATATTAAGTTATAATCAAAATTAAATACAATTTCGAGGTGTCAAAAATATTCGGACATTATGTATATTTCACAGTTTATCCTTCTGAAGAAGTGGGTAAACTGACTCGATATAAATGCTTGTAAACATAAAGTGGGTAGTCGTTCAGAGAGTCAGTTGTACGTCAGATTTCACTAGGAACATACTGTGATAATGGCTCGCAAAGGCAAAAATACCTCATTCGACATTCGTCAACTGGTTATTTATCACAGAGAGAAAGGGAACAGTTATCGAGAAATTGGTAATTTATTAAATATAAGCAAGAGTGCCGTCGCTGATATAATAAGACGGCACATAAAAAAAGATCGGATTGAATCAAATCCGCAAAAAGGACGACCAAAGTTACTTGGTTCGCACGAGAAGCGTAGAATTATTCGAAAAGTAAAGAATAATCCCGAAGTGGTCCAAAATTAACTTCAGAATTTTGTGAGGAAACTGGAAAGAGAGTTAATATTAGTACAGTTCATCGAGTGCTGTATGAAGCTGGTTATCATGGGAAGATAACTCGGAAAAAACCTTTCATAAACGAAATAAATAGAAAGAAACGATTAACATTCGCGAAGGAATTTGTTTCTAAAGAAAAAAAATGGTGGAACGACGTAATTTTTGCCGATGAAAGTAAGTTTGAGATTTCTGGATGTAATAGAAGAAAATTATTCTGGCGAAAAGTTAATAAACAATTCGAAAGAGAGGATCTTCAATCGACTGTAAAACACTGTGATGGAGGACTAATGGTATGTGGTTGCATCTCAACTGTAGAAGTAGGAGAACTAGTTTTTATTGATGGTATTGTAGACAAAAACAAATATTTGGACATTTTGAAAGAAAATTTAACTCAAAGTGCGGTGAAAATGGGCATAAGTGATGCTTATAAATTTTATCAAGATAACGATCCGAAACACAAATCTCGGATTGTACAAGAATACTTGTTATACAATTGCCCTAAAGTGTTACATCCCCCGCCACATACACCGGACATAAATCTTATTGAAAACCTATGGGATTTACTGGATCGTAACATTAAAATAACGCCGACAAGAACTAAAGAAGAATTGAAAGCACGCTTAATCGAAGAGTGGGAACGAATATCACAAAATTATTTAGTTAAAATAATTTCTAACATGCCCACACGTTTGAGTGAAGTAATTCGACAAAAGGGGCACCCAACAAAATATTAAAAAACTGTTGTAACTTAGTTTATTTATTAAAAAATAGTTATGTGTTGTTAAGTGTCCGAATATTTTTGAGACCTCAAAATTGTGTTTAATTTTGATTATAACTTAATATGTACAAAACAATAAAAAATAAAGAATATATTTTCGTACATATGTGTACTGGAATACATGCTTTAACCCATCGAAGAACAATAAATTCAATAAACGCATCAACACTAAGTACAGAAGGCGATAATTTTCCAACTACTATATTGTCCGAATATTTATGAGAGTAACTGTACATTTTCATGAAAATCTTTTCATTTACTATTATGGTTTCGAATTTATTTATTGTATATACAAACACAAAAATATTTATCTGTATTATGCTTTCCCCGTTCTTATAATAAGTAGCATTCGTTTACATAATGATAAATATTATTTTTGTTTGCATATACAGTAAATAAATTTAAAACCATAATAATAAATGAAAATATTTTCATGAAAATATATGTATAATAAAATTTATTTAACATGTACCATATGTTTTTGCATGCGAAACTATTCTATACAGACAATCAAGTAGAACGAAAAAAGAGAAAAAATTGAAAAAAAAAAGACTGCATTTGCAGGGAATAGAACCCTAGACCTCCGAAGTACTAGTTCGGTCCGCTACCTTCGCACCACACTACGGTTGGTTGTTCAGATGAACTGTGCTGTTCAAGTGGGCTTCGAAACAGTATATAAACTTTAATCATGAATGTCTCAAAAAAAATTGAGTATCTGCCCCTATAATGGGGTATTTTCGTAAACAGGGTGACGAAATCTACCAGTGTGCGAAGTCTCAACTAAATCGGTGAGACGAAGGTCGTGCATTCTCCTTGTAAGATTATACCGGAAAGAAAGGTTCCTTGTCTTTATTCAGGGATTTTCCAGTACGTCCTGTAGTATTTGGTTTTCTACATTTATGCTAACTTGTCGTCTACGGCCATCATGTCGACGAATTGGTTCAAAAGAATCATATTCCCCGAGTGTTTGTTCTGTTCTTTGAATGACTCGCCTGCCGGGATATCGACGATTGGAATGTAGGCGTCTATAGTATTTAGGTGCGGCAGATGCGTCTCCGCTACATGCAGGTAACGCATAATGGTAGACTGATAGATTTTGAATGTTCATAACGAGAAAAGTAAGATAGTAGGACTGCTATAAACCAATTCGTGACACTGGGAGTATTTATAAACACAAACCTGAACCGAGACAGTAATCTACAGCGAAATGCGTTATGTCGGGACATACCCAAGTGCACGCGTACCCAGCGAATATCCAACGTTAATTATTTCGAAAACCAAGCTTCATATGAAAAAATTTTATTGTATATTTTCGACTTATTTTTCCATGTAGAATCACTCCCTTTCCTGTTGTACCACCAGTTACCGATCACTCTGTATAACGGATATTGCTTGGTTCAACTATACTGACTGCCACTGTATAATCTTGCACTGAAAGATGTTCCATGAAATTGAGAACTATTACTTGTTCTTTTGTGGGATATTGCACTTGCCGTACCATTTTGGCATACGATTTTTAGCCAAAGGCACTTGCGGCGCTCTCAACTTGAAAAGTAGCAAAAAAACCGAATGAGGTGCTAATGCTCCGATACACAGTGCTACAGTAAGTACCAAACCAAGAAATTGATATTTTATTTCCACTTTAACTTTGTCTTGTTTATGCTGTAACTAATTATCAACCAATTAGATCTTGCGTACCACAAGGTGGCGTGTTAGGGCCATTTCTATATCTATTATACACAGCAGATGTACCAGATGCAGATAACACCATCATTGCCACGCTTGCCGACGACACGGCCATTTTAACGGCAAATGAGGATCAAGCAACAGCCTGTAATCAACTACAGAGTCACCTGAATATACTACAAACCTGGTTCCACAAGTGCCGAATTAAAGTCAACTGTGGCAGGTCCACGCAGATCACCATTACCACGAGACGTAGTAAATATCCTCTAGCCGTAATGAACAATACACCAATACCCATAAAAACCCAGGTAAAATATTAGGGACTGCACCTAGATGAAAAACTTACGTGGCGAGCACATATAGAAGCAAAAAAACAACAACTAACTCTAAAAACCAAACAGATGGCATGGTTGATTGGAAGAAGATCTCAGTTGTCAATAGACAACAAAGTAATTATATACAAGGCAATATTAAAACCCATCTGGACTTATGGCATCGAGCTATGGGGTTGTTCCAAACCATCCAACACGAAAATCCTACAAACTTTTCAGTCGAAAACCCTTCGTACCATAACAAACGCCCCATGGTACATCTCTAACCAAACACTCCACGAAGATTTGAAATTACTATTCATTATGAATGTAATTGGACCACATGCTCTAAAACACAAAGACCGAAACACAGGCCACGGTAATCTTCTAATTAAAGAATTAATAAATCAACCTATAGTGGAAAGAAGACTCAAGAACAACTAGTCAAATGACTTGGTCATAGAACTACTGGTGAACTGTCAAAGGACAGTATCCCACATCAAATCAAGTTGCTCTCAACATATTTACTTAATGTTCTGTATAATTGAGTAGAGTAGATTGTAAATTTGCGAAAGAAATAAAAAGAAAAAAAACTTTGTTTTGTTTACACTCACGAGCACGAGCTTGAAGACACGTTGTGCCTCGACGAAGATTCGACCGAGAATCCTTGAGACATGAATGATAGTATATTTTGTTGATACCTAATTGCCTTTGAGAGGAGTGAAATCAAACCTGAAGTTGTACAGAGCGAATCTATACTTTCGTTTATAATTCTCGAACTATAAAAGTAAGAAAAAGTTTTCTTCGCGATCCTATATTGAGTCTGACACGACATCGCATTTCATTACAACCATTCCTATGTCTAGGTAACGCACAATAGAAATTTATGCGAATTTATAAGCAACACTGGCAATTCTAAGAGTTTTTTCCGTAGTATTAGGAGTCTATACAGAGTGAGACACGTAAGTTGACGATTTCAAATTACTTGTAAATTACTTGCTGTATAAAAAAAAATGCTTCAAACAAAAGTTGCATGCTATCAAAAAAGACATATAAGGCATTAGTTCGTTTCTTACTACCTCACATTTTTATTAACACATAAAGGTTACCTTCAGTTTTTTAAACGAAGTGGCAAAACGTCAGAGCTCAAAGCGTGAGGCACCGTGTCGAGGAGCTCACTGTCTCACCTACGTAAAGTTGTGAGTTCGTGAACAGTTCCCTCGAGGTACCTGGCGCAACCCCGTTGTACATTAATTGCCTTGCTCGCATAACACGGTTTTGCCCGGGTGGACCTGATTTCCGAAGTCAATTTGCCCTAGCAACCATAATGAAGAAGCCTACTACTAAAATTGGAAAAGGAAACAAGGTTGACGACCCGGCGACGATGTTTCTAATATGGATAATACGGCTAAGGACATTGAGAAGACCCCGGACAAAGGGAGGAACGAAAACGAGGTGCAAATGATGCAGGTAGTTGGGAGGGAACGGTGACCATCACGAAAGTGAAGAGGGAGTATAAAAGTGAGGCGGATATATCGATGAGTGAGTGGAACTCGGACGAGGCTAAGGCTAGTGAAAATTCCTCAAGAAAGAGGTCCATGGAGAGGAAGATCGCACAATAACCAGAGGAGTCACACTCGATTACGACACTGAGGATGATGACTTAATGCTGGACAGGACGAGGTGCCTAGCAAAAAATCTGGCTAAGAAGGCCTTCCAGGAATGGAGGGGCCTAACGAGGGAAAGGAGAGATTTGGAGGATGAGCGTGACGCGGCCAGGAGACGAGACAAGTGGGAGTTCAAGACGCCGCAGGCCAGAATGAGTGCGGTGCCGGTGAAAAAGGCGGTATAGACGATTGCTGAACCGGGAAAACCGAGCAAAAAGAAGGAGGTACGACCAACGCAGGAGCGAATGGAGAAGAGGCCGAAGAGCCGGGAGGCCACTCACAGTGACACGGAGGACGACGCGCACGCACAGGGATTGAGGACGGTGAGAACCAATAAGTAGAAGGTGGTCAGGCATGCTTCCTCGTCAAAATGCACGACGGACGCGGAGGCGGTAAGGGCGAAGAGAAAGAGAAGAACGCAGACGCCGAAGGCGAGTCAGCAGAGACCGGGGGACGTGAGCCCTAGCAAAGACGTAACAAGAGTGCGGCTAAGAAGAAGGTGAAGAATAGGGAGAGAATGTTTGCCCCCAAAGGGAGGGTGTAACACCCATAAAAGTTTATGAGAATGGAACATCCGCGGCGGAGGTGAAAAAGATAAAGGAGCAGGTGGTAGGACGTGCCTCCACAGGATATAGGAAATGACGGCGAAATATGTTCTCTCCGAATTCGACCCAAAGGCGAATATAACGACGGTGTACGACCGAATGGTGAGAACCCAGAGTGCTGAGAATGTGAAGAGGCACTGCCCCAAGGTTGTAGATGGAGGTGCGTAACATTGACCCCACCATAGGAAAGGCGACTCTGAGGAGAGATAGATCAGTGCGGGTACGGGCACTCCGGAGGGTGAACTCCGGATAAAGGTGCTCCCGAAGTGCTTCGGTGGAACTATAATGGCGATGGTGGAGGTCCCGCAGGAACGTGCAAGTTCGATGCAAGACATCATGCGTGAGAAGGTGGGCTGGGTGAATTGCTAAGTGAAGGTAATGCTGATCGTGACAAGGTGATACGGCTTCGACCACACTGCCTCGAACTGTCGTCAGAAGGAGACTGACGAATGGTGACCATTATGTATTAAGAGATACTTGGAAGAATGCAACAAGTTGCAGGAAAGGCAATATGGGTTCAGGAAAGGAAGGTCCACGATAGGCTATTAGAAGAGGTTACAATATATCTAAAGGAAGAAATGGACAGCGGGGGATGCGTTGTTGGCGTTTCGTTAGACATTGGGAATGCATTCAATAGCATGAGATGGACCGATATTGTGAAACCTGCTGAAACAGTGGAATTACCCGTGTACCTGACGGCCCAACTAAGCAACAACTTGGCAGATAAAGTGGGATATGTGGAGGCTGACGGGCATAGAAGATGCATCAGAATAAGCCGTGGAGTCCCCCAGAGCTTGGTCCTGTGTCCGACCTTATGAAACCTGACCTACGATTAGGTGGTCAGCTATGCGGACAACACCCCCGTACTTGTGAGCGGAAAGGACATAAAGGCCACGGTGAAGAAAACCAATGAAATGGTAGACAAAATTGTGAGGAAAGTGGAATGCCTAAGATTGGTCATAGCGGAAGGAGATACGGAGGCAGTAATCTTCACAAGGAAGAGAAGAGAAGCAGAAGAAGGAACTATACAAGTGAAGGAACATATCGTACAAGACAGAAGCGAGATGAGGTACCTGAGCGTAGTCCTAGATTGCAAACTGTCCTTTACTGCGCACTTAAGGAAAGCCGCCGCAGGGGCTGCAGAGATAATTGCTAGGCTCGTCAGGCTAGTATCAAATATGGGGGGGCCGAAACAAGCAAAGAGAAAACTTTTGGCCCTGGTAGGGCAATCTGCAGTCATGTACGATGCACCGATGTAGGCAGAGAAAATGAGTACAAAGACGGCCGCAAGAATAATAAAGAAAGTGCACAGGATGTGTGCGCTTAGGACCACCTGTGCATCAGAACGGTGTCCACGAATGCGATAGGGGTGATAGCCGGCCTGCTCCCCTTCGATCTGAAGGCCACCGAAAGGAGAGAAAAGTATGACAGGATAAGAGAAACAGGGAGACAGACTGGGAAAAGAATAAGGGATCTGATTAGAAAAGGCTGCAGAAGAGTGGCAGCATTGAGATGGCAGGAAATATGGGATAGGAATACTGAAAATGGGCAGTGGGTGAAATCACTGATCCCGAATATAGGAAGATAGATATCAAGAGGGCACGGGAGGGTACGCTTAGTGCGTACCTGAAGAGATTTCGCAGGAGAAGGAATGAAGATTGCAAGTACTACGGGGGAAAGGAGGGACAGTGCGGAAAACACGTTTTTCGAGTGTGACTAGTGGAACGAGAGAATGATCGAAGCCTGGAAGAAACACACAGGAGAAACACTCCAGAAGGAAGACCTGATCAGTGAAGTACTGAGGAACAGGAACAGGTGGGATGAGTTTGAGGGTATGGTCAGGGAAATTGTAACATCTAAAGATGTCAGAAGAAAGAGAGCAGACTTCTATGGAACGCCTAGCGACCAAAGGAAATCAAAATAATTATAAATATAATTATTTATTTATCCATTTATATATTTGTATATTTATTTATGTTTATATGATTATATATGTATAGTTATATTTATACTGAAATTTAACATACAGGCAGAGTGATATAGGAACGGACCAGTGCCGATGGACGCACACCGAAGGATATATGGGATTGTTGCAACACGGGAAGCTGCTCTATAATGGTAGGTATCATGAATACACGGAGTGCTTTGTATGGCGTAAGATAGATTTGTAATGGGAGATTTCTCCCACACCCAACACCCTGTGGACCCGAGTTCCACGGGAAACAGTGTATCGACTACTGCCATAACCGGTCCCAAACCCAGTTGAGAAAAGTAGAGGGGTCCAATCACACTTGACCCGCAGTCCCCATGGACTATCCTAAGCTAGGTTGCTCGAGGCGCTGTTGAGAGGCAAATTCCTAGCACCAGGGTCGAGGCACTCCAACTCAATGATAATTTCGGTCCAAAGAAGAAAAAACGACTGGTGCGAAGCAGGGGTGTCGAGCGTGCTGTAGGAGGTGCAAAAAAGATGGTACACCTGAAGAGGCAGCGCACGTTGCGTGCTCTGCAAGGTGTCCTGGCTTCAAGTAGGCGATGGCGTAGGGCCTACGCCGTAGGCAATGGGCTACCGGGCCCCGCGCGGAAGTAGGACACGCTGTGAAGAGGTCCAACGACGGGGAAACACCTCTTTTGGGAGAAAAGAAGGGGGGTGAGGGGTAGCAGAGTGGGGTACCCCCACCTGGGTCAGACAGAAAGTACGGATCCATCACCAGTAGTAATGCCTTGGCATCACTGGCCGATAGAGAAGGAGTGACCAATGTGGAATCTGCACGAGGAAGGGTTTTAGTCGGTATTCTGGCTACGGCTTTTCGATCGACGTGCCATAGTGGAGAGCCGCACACTACCTGCATGCTATAGGCGTGCATAGGTAAGCATTACGCCGTCTCCCGCAAACAAAACAAAGGCATTATCAAGATGAGATACCCATTAAACTTTTGTTTCAAACATTTTTTCATATGTTACATACGCCTTTGATTTCCCGTACATTCTTTGCTGGCTTGACCATTCACGAAATGTGATCGCGAATTAGCTGAATCGCATATACCGCGAAGTAAAGCTTCCCAAAAGCCATCGCCCTCGCTTCGCGTGGCAACCGCGACACGCGCTACGCCTGCGATTCAGCTGTTTCGGCAATCCATGATGAAAGACCGGATTGGATGTGGCCCTACTTCAATAAAACCCGTAGACAAGAGCCACGCGGGGCATTTTTTTTCCGAACAGTTTTCTTGAGCACAAGTCTGCGAGTCTTTGCTCGCACCCCGCGGATAGAGTCATCCCTTGCGGCTACGCGCTCGGCCTAACAGGGATTTCTAACTGTATCTCCCAACGACACAAGTACGGTCGTTCATAAACAGTAACGCGCCGGGAAGGCTTTCGCACTGTTTTCGGACCACCGCGTCAGCTGTATCTAAGGGCCACGCATCCACACCGCGACAGGACCGTACGACCTGATAACCAGTTCCATCGTAGAGTAAGGAACCATAGAGAAGGGTAGGGCAATTGTAAACTTTTTTCTTTTTCTTATTACTGCATATATTCGAACATTGTTGACCGTGTTATCGTCTCGGTATCTATTCTCTGAAATCATTTCCACTTTCCCCTTCCTACCGTTACGTAAGTATAGTCGAGGTATGCTTTGGCACTTTAACAGAGCAAGAAGCCGGCGAATTGCTCTAACCGCTCAGTGTGATTCGCAAAGTCCGATCCGGACGTAACACACACAGCAAGTAATTTACGAGAAATTTGAAGTCGCCAAGTTGGGTACCCCACCCAGTATACTTTGTGAAGACTTTTTTTACCTTCTGCACATGTATTGCAATTTGACGAGAATTTACATAAGGTAAACTACGGTGACGTTTTATTAAATCCTATCTGCGACACTCCGCGTGGCTGAAACGCATTGTGATCTCAAAATCGATTAGTGTACGGGCAATCCCTGATGGAACTGGTGGGGATGACGCCGCGAACAATAACTGGGCAAAATTTGCGAACTAATTAACCGGGCACTACTGTATACAAGGTGTTCCATTTAACTGGAAACGGTTTAATATCTCACGAGGGAATGAAGTTATCAAAAAAATGTTCTTACAAAAGTTATTTGGTATAAAGGGGGACATTAGGTGGCATAAATAATTTTTCTGTAGGTGTAGCAGTAGGGAAGATATCAAAGTCAAGTTCATTTTTTTAAATGGAACCTTGTATTTTTTTATTTATAATACGATAGCGTTTGTTGGGACTGTCACATCCGTAACAAGGAACCGCCTGGGGCCGTTAGAATTTCTTAAACATAATTACGAAACGTAGCAAAGGTTCTGAACCAAGGCGCAGCCTACCCCCCACAATAAAGAACATTGTAACCTGGGCATTCCAGGACTGCCGGTCACCGTATGGACGAAGATCCGCAGAAAATCACATCTACAAAACACTCGTCCCGAAAAATCATTTCCAGGAATAACAGAATTATTTCGGGTAGGAAAATACCTACGACAACTCTCTCTCTCTCCAACACCTCACGACACACCAATCAGAAACACACTCATTCACTACCACCATACACTCTCACAACCAATAGGAAAATAGGAAAAACTAAATGTAAAACAATTTCAAACGTGACCGCCAGATTCACACCCGCTCTCAAACAAACATCATCTCCTTGTACTCCTTCTTACGAATAAACTCGCAGTTCTCCGAATTCGCGTATACTTCGTACCCTTCATCGGTTTCCCGAACGCTACCTGAGTCCCTATCCCGGTTAAGTTCCCTTAGTGGTTTGACCCAAAAAGGGGACAAGAATACAGTTCGCGATACATCCGGTTACGCAATTACTCAAATTAACTCTTATCCAGCATCCAGCAACCGCCATTTCGCGAAATGTAACGAGACGAATATAACAACTTACGAGTTGATGTCATTCCGTGCAGTAGAATGTCATAAATTAGATCCGAAGGAGTCAGATGAGCGCAAATCGCTAGCTGAACGTTACGTGGCTCTATCGGCTAGCTGTATCGAGTGACATAAACAAAGATTGAGCTTCTTATCCCCCCTTATGCCTCTTAGACTTATACCTTCACTGTTTGAGTCCCACGCAGCGCGATCGTGCTGTTCAGATTTCACGGCGAAAAGTCCCACTACGTTTGACCGCGTTGCGCAATTGACGATGCGTTTGGATTCTGTCGAAGTCTACGCGCTCAATTTTACTAACAAAGCCAAGCTAATATTGATATTACCCCCTGCGTTGATGCGTTCAATAATCTTGTAGAGCACAGTTAATTCACGTAAATAACGGAACAGCAGTTATTCGACGATGTGTCCGATCACTCTACAGTTTGCAATACGTTATAAAAGGAACAAGATGCGATCACAGCCGTTTGGCGTTTTTAGACATACTTTAAGGGGACTAGGCAGTCAAAAAATGCAGTTCTTTTATTGTATTTTTCGAAAGTACTACCCTTTCCGAGTAAAATGCCATTTGAATCATGTTAAAATTCGCAAAATTAAGGATTTGACAGCCGAAAAGTTCAATCGCGAGGTATGTAGTAGTTATCGTCTTCCAAAACTTTAAACGCGTTTTTCTCGAAATCATATTTTCTCTTCGTTTTGCAGTGATTGTGAAAAACCGGAGGGTAAAATCGACTTGAACAAAATTGAGAATGTGTAAAACATGTCTAGTTAAGGCCTATGCATAAGTCTGTAAAAACTCCTGTTTTGTCAAAAAAAAAATATAAAATAGCTTCCGTGGTAATGAAAACTCGCGTTCTTTTAACTTTACTGCCGTCATTTTTACAATTCTGATTTTTTTTCGTTTTCAATAAGTTCAGTTCAGATTAGGAGCCTATAGAGTGCCAAATTTTCCAGGATATTTCATAATTCAATTCTTGATGGCCAGGGTCACTGCAAAACCACAACGACTCCAGAAAAGGCACCTATAAATCAGTCGACTGTAAAACCATCATATATAAGTATATGTTATTCAAAAAAATATTTGTTTACAGTTTATAGTATTAATAAACATTACCTGAAAGTACTAGTCACAATATGCATTCATTTACTTGTAATTAATTCTCAAAAGAAGTTACATTTTGACCAAATCTGACTGCCTAGTCCCCTTAAGACAAGCGCTATCGCGCCGTTTGGGATTTCTCGACAAGATTTTTCCAATGACCCCTGGGACTCAAACGGTTAAGTTTCTACGCGAGTGTGCTACCTATTCATACCAGATCGAATCTTCCGTTTTTGATAAAATGTTTCACTTATGGAAAAGATGCCAATATTGTAACAAATTGTTCGACTTTTTGACTCGCTGAAGACGCTTCTTAAAGGGACACGTCACCTTGTGACTTGTAGCACAAAAAATTTATTTTTTTTTTAAATTTTTTGAAAGTTTGAAGTCGTAAGAGTATTTTAGGACAATTCCGATGTTGAAATTCCAAAAATGAGCGAAGTTACATCAATTTATACAGACATAGGTGAGGCTGCAGCGCGCAATCAATACGCGGTACTAAGCTGGTTGCGCACCTACCAACAAATTTACTGTTTTATTACCCATAGTGCGACATTTTTAGAATGTCAGTTTAGATTACATAAGATGGTTAGAAATCATCAAGCCCATATATGAGGATTTGAGCAAAACAAGCTTGCTAGAACGATGTGAAGGAGGCTTTACAAAACAGCACCGGAGGCCTCAATTCCATCATTTGGATGTGTGCTCCAAAAGTGGAGTTTAGTGGAGCCAAAATCAATAAAATCGCCAGTTACGTTGCAGTCATTATTTTCAATGGTGGATTTGAACACGTGCTTCTGATTATGCAAACAATGGGCCTGAAAATTGGTATACAATATAGCGACGTATGTCAGGAGATCGACGCGAACCGCATCAACGAGGCGGAACTTCGAGCGTTCCAAGAAACTGAAAAGGCTCACCAGACTCGGAGAGCACTCTTAAAAGAGACTGAAGATATGAATTTAGCAGCGGAAGGATTATTGTATAGTGCCGAAATAGCAAATTAAATTTATGGCACAAAAATTTCACTGAAATTACGTCTTCTTTTTCTTTTGCGTTTTTCTCGAAACATTTTTTGGATTGGGCGGCAGATTTTCACGAAAACAAATAGTCCATTCACCCTGAAATTTTACATAGACATTCTTAATGAGATTATCTAAGATGTATCGTACGAATTTTTGGATATCTTCATTCACTTGTTTGTAGCAAATCTCTAAAGTATAATTTTTGAGGCAAAAACCAAAAAAAATTTGACTCTTGCCCATTTTCACAATTTCCAGAATTTTCAAAAATCCGTAGGCTACATTTTAGCTACGATATCTATTTTCATAAAAATAAATCATTTTTTGATTTTTGATCATCCACAACCGAGGAATCTTGCCGTCCATGAACCCGCACGCCGGCAGAGGACCTTCACGCATCAGGCAGTAGCCGCCATGTTTTTTATCTTTTTTTAATAATATTTAGGCAATATATTAAGCTATGACTGAATAATATATTGACAAAAAAATAAATTGAATCTGATAAGTAGTTTCGATTAAAAAATTTTTTGAATATAGGCTTAATTTAAAGTCTACCAAGGTGGCGTGCCCCTTAAAATGATCGTTAGAAACTGAAGGTATAAGTCTGAAGAGGTATAAGGGGAGATAAGAAGCTCGATCTTTTTTTATAGTGCATAGCCTAATTTGCGTCATTCGATACAGCTAACCGATACAGCCACGTAGCGTTCAGCTAGCGATATGCGTTGATCTGACTCCTTCGGATCTAATTTATGACATTCTATTGCATGGAATGACATCAAGTCGTAGGTCGTTGTATTCGTCTCAACAAACGCTACCATATTATGAATAAAAAAAACAGGGTTCCGTTCAAAAAAATTAACTTGACTTTGATATCTCCCCCACTGCTACGCACCTACAGAAAAATTATTTATACCACCTATTGTCCCCCTCTATACCAAATAACTTTTATAAGAATATGTTTTGATAACTTCAATCCCTCGTGATCGCCGTTTCCAGTTAAGCGGAACACTCTGTATAAACTATGCGCATCTAGTCGAAGTAATAAACGAGTTAGCAATAAACAATTTCGACAAAAACCTTTGTTACAACTGATCTGCGATTTCCCTATTACAGAGTTCCACGTCTGGCTGTAATGTTTTTCGACACGGCTAGCGAATGGACCGTATCCCTATCACACATCCCCCCTTGCTATTCCGGAGCCGGCACAAGAAGTCGTGCGGCTGGAGGCGACTTTTGAAAAACCTGATACTTGATGCGTTGTGTGAAGAGTGAGTCGTCCAATATACGAAGATAAACAAAATTTTTTCTATGTTTCATTATACATTCATGACCGGGCAGGGTGGGATAGGCACTGAGCCGCCTCTGGGTGCGTTGCGACACCCCCCAACCTGAGCTATATCTCGGTATTTGACATACACATGTCATTTGAAAGGCTCGGGTACCTTGATGGGTAGTGGACTTATGTTGACGGAGGTGTAACTAGTTACACCGAAACTGATACTTAACGGAACTTCGGCTGCAAGAAAGCAGCGCTGGTTTTCGGTTCCGGAGGAGTACACAACACATACGAAGTATCTGGTCACTATTGATAGTATATCTTCCGTCCGAACACCAGCCTGTGAAATCCAAAGAGACAGATGGTCCTCGGGTCCGACGTACGGAAGTCGGACAGGATCGTCAACTCCGAGGATTCGAAACTAAATCTCCGACCAATTGAACGGGGCTATAGAGCCAGGATCTGGTCGAATAGAGGCTCCCCATAGCTGCGTACCGGTCTATCTTTTCAGTTTTGGTCGGAAGCAGAGTATGCGTACAGGCGTGTACTGAATGAGTTCGCCGCCCCGTGGTTCCCCATGGATGCAACGCAACTAATCCGATCCTCACTTGGCCGCGACGTAACTAAAGGACTCACCCGCAGTAAACGCTCTGCGGTGATTCTCGATTTTTCTGTGCTGGATCCTAAGGTTTTGGCCCAAATTGGATGTAGTGTACATGACTAGTTTCCGACATGGGAGAAGGCCTCAGATGCGTCGAAGTTGCTTCGGCGACAGGCCAGATTAAATGTACATTCATGAGAATATTATGTATTAACCCCTCAGGGACGGCGTCGGTGTACTGTACAGACTCTCGTGCCATTCTCAGCGGCTGAAGTCGGTGCAGTGTACGGACCCCTGTGCGGCCATTCGAATGCGTTCTGTCAGGTATCTCTTTAAAAATATGTTAAGAAAAGAATCTGAAAGCTCCATTCTTTAACAGATTGTGGAAATCTATGTGACGCAACACATCGTCGGCCATACGGAAAAAATCGGGAATCGTGTGCCGTCCCTAAAGGGTTAATAGATAGATGAAGTTTTCCCAATTAAAATGTGTACAAACACGATCTTATTCGGACTATTCGTTATCAGAGACATTCAGGCCATCAAACCTTACCTTAAGAAAAATTTTAATAATAAATAAAACGAATGAGATCGTGTTTGGACTGATTTTCCTTGGAAAAACCTCACCATTCATTTGTAATATTTTCATCAATGTATTATAAAAAATAAAAAGATTTTATTTTTCGTTATACGATGACTCATTTGCATCGATAAAAAAATTGTTTGGTGGCAGCTGACTGAAACCTCGCCGATGCTCCATCTCTCTCCCTCCCAGAGTATCGCTCCTCGAGCGACGCTCGTAAATATTGTGCTCCAGAAGGCGATGACAAATTGTCCTAGTACGGTTGGCTGAAAATTCTCGATTCCGAATGCTCTTACAGCCAAGCGTGGAACTCTATACATCAAAAAGTAGGCGAATGTCCACTTCTGATCGGAAACTGCGGTTTGATGGAAGTTTGCACATTATTATACCGCATCCACAAGGAAAACATAAAGATTTTGTACTATATTCTAATCGCAAGGTGCAGGTGAAAGAGAGACCCCTTACATGTATGTACAAAATATGCGAGAGAAAGCCAGGGCTGCTCGTCGGAGAATGTTTTAAACGATTCCATACAATAACAAATTATAAATTATAACCAATAATATACCATCTTTTATACATTAATACTATACTCTATTACTCAATTTATTAATATAAACGTTATATTCGTTAAATGCTGAAATGTAGTGGCCAAATTCTTGCGGTCCGGTTAAAATGAAACGGCGAAAATAATTTGGACTGCAAAGGATTATGGGATGTACAAAATGCATAAAATTATTGTACACAGAAGTTTAAAAAACTTCTATACTACATTTTTTCTTCGAAAGACCACTAATTTTTTTTAATTTCCGTGTGCGCTATTCTGTATATTCCACAATACCATTTAAATTATAATAAAATTTTTGTTCTTCATTTCTTATAGTTTAGGAGTTATACAGTGTGTCCCGCACTACGTAATATTACCGGCGAGGAATTGATTCTATGTGCAAAAATAAGTCGAAAATGTAGAATAAAATTATTTTATCCAAGGCTCAATTTTCGAAAGAATCGATTTCAAGAATTTGTCCGATACGCATGCACTCAACCGCGTGTCGACTTCACGTATTTCGATATACACTCTTATTTCTATTTGTATTTCCACTTACAGTGACCCATATTAATATTCGGACACCACGGTGTGCAAGACATTATTGCTATATACATTTTTTTATAGTAGTGTTAACGAGTTGATTGTTTTCTAATATATTAAAGTGAACATTATAGCTGGTAAAAATACATATTTCATTTATACAGTAGACATATTTTTTTAAATAATAAGCGATAAGTTAAATGGTGTTAAAATTTCACATCGCAAAAATATTCGGACACTAAACAAATTACATTAGTTTTATATAAAATATGGAAATATTTTAGAAATATTATAGGAATAGTAATATTTTGTCGAAAAGCCCTATTGTTTAATAACTTCTCGTAAACGCTAAGACATATTAGTAATAGAAGTTTTTAATAGTCGGTTTAGTAATCGGTTCCCACCGTTCTCTTAAATGTTGTTTTAATTCTAGTATTGTTTTTATGGACATTGTTCGAATATTACGGTCTAATTGATGTCATAAATACACCCCGGGGCTTAAATCCGACGACTAATGTGGTGGGTGCAATACTTTGAGGCAATTATATCTTATCTTACTATTATAATAAAGAGACAGAGTTTGTTTGTATGTTCTCAAAAATCTCAAAAACTATTAAACCGATTGTTATGAAATTTGTAAAATAGTTTCTTTACATTTTCCGGCGTGTCATAAGCTATATTTTATCGCGAAATAAATAATATATCGAGATAAAAACACATGAGACTATTTTTTGTCAGCGTGCCGATGAGCCGTCCACGGAAACATAGTTCACGCACAGCCGCTATCTGGCAAAGCTCGGCGCCCACGGACTCGAAAGAGTATCCGCCCGGCTACAAGAGATAAGGTAAAAAAACATGTAGTATTCCAAATTCTATACGCAGAAAAATCGCGAACGAAGCCGTGTTCAAGGCATACTAGCAATAAATATTTTTGTACGATACTCGACTTATATTTAGGATTATTGTCTTCATCAAACTTAAAACTATCACGTATGTTTATACTAGTGGCACTTTTAATTAACCCTTTTTACGGCGGTCTTGTTCTCGACTACGCTGCCACTGTACGGGATAATCGAGACGCGAACGTACATTTCACCGCGGGGAGAGCGTAACATTTGATACTACGTGATTGATTTTCATATCGTTAATCGCACAGTTCTCGTGACATAAAACAAAATAGTTACGAAAATAAAGATAATCGGTAACCATGGAGATGACAAATATACTCTGCTCAACCAAAGTTGTGAATCAATGCGAAATTTTAACGGGTGACTAAAGTCACCGATAGGATACAGCGAGCGTACGATGATGGGTGAGACTATTAGGGTGGCTCTTATTTACTCTTGATGAAAATTTTTTTGTAAATTTTTTTTGCGGCATCCTCCAGAATAGTTCCAATTAGTAAAAAAATAATCTGTGAAAAATTTGAGCTCGATCGGATAACAGGAAAACGTGCCCCCGGGCCCTTATACATTAAAATAATTAAATGCTCATAAAATCGTTTTGTTTAGATTATCTTCTAAATTATTGATTATATCAAAAAACGTGTTAAACAAATATTGTACATCTAGATAGGACGCATCTTTTATATTCTATTACCTTTTTTCGTACGACGAACGGTTTTCGAAAAAAAATAACAAAAGAGCCTGAGAAAAACTAAAAAAATTTTTTTCCTATTTTGAAAATTGAAGTGCGTATTGATTACTGTTTTATGAACAGAGGCTAAAAAAATGTGTAATTTTATTTTCGACCGTAAAAGCCTACTTTTTAAAATTTAAAAATCTTTCTTGAAATGGTCGAAAAATTTCCGTATATTATTGTAATGAAAGTTTATATACTATGTGGTTACTTTGCCTCCATTCATAAAAAAAATAATCAAAACGCACTTCAATTTTCAAAATTGAAAAAAAATTTTCTTCGGGCCCTTTTTTCATTTTTTTCTAAAACCGTTCATCTTACGAAAAGAAGTAGGAGAACATAAAAGATGCGTCCTATCTAGATCTACAACATTTGTTTAACACGTTTTTTTATACAATCACTAATTTAGAAGATAATCGGAAAAAACGATTTTATGAGTGCCCGGGAGGCACGTTTTCTAGTTACCCGATCGAGTTTAAATTTTTCACAGATTATTTTTTTATTAATTGGAACTATTCTGGGGATGTCGCGAAGAAAATTCAAAAGTCAAAAATAAGAGCCACACTAGTGACTATAGTCACCGTTAGTACACAGCGAACGTTGAACATTGGGTGTCTATAGTCACCGATAGTAACGAAAGTGTTAAATTTGCCATCGATGAAAACTAGTTCACCTATACCTGCGGTCCTATTGTCGGTTTCATCATTCGGTATCTAACAGTTCGTCAACATGGCAAAGTATGGCACTAATCGTGAATACACAGACATGAATCTCGCAGTTGGAGCATGCGCTGGCAATTTCACTGCCATTGCTTGTTTATACCAAAAACGATATTTTGTCCACAGCAGAAACGATAGAACGTCAATGCTGATCGTTGTTATACAGGGTGTTTCACCACCCTCGTCAAAAATTTTAAGGGGTGATTCTACAAGCCAAAATAAGACGAAAATCAAGAATAAAAAAATCGCGTCCGAGGCTTCATTTTTGAGTTATCGATGTGCAAAAACCGGGCCAAAAACGCCTGTCCATCGGCAGCACTCCATACGCGCGCAGTGTCTGGCATCGCGCGCCAAGTTCTCCGTACAGAGTGCTCGCTCACCGATGTAACAGAAACTATGACATACCATACGATGCGACAAGTCATTACATTCTTGCGACAATTTATGAAGAAACACACACCTTTCGTTGGCGGCATTAAACCTGCCTACTTGAAAAAATCCACAAGGGCATATCAAAACTCGCCTCACGGGATTCTCAAGCAGAGAGGGTGAATGCAATTTCTAATTGACGATTTTGTCCAAAAAAATCACCCACACGCGCTTACACACGCACCGCGATTATTGTATTCGGAAGTGTTCATGTGTACACGCACCACGATCGTCCATTTCATCACACACACGCATCGCGATTATTTCATTCGCAAGTGTCCATGAGAATTACACGCACTATGATTGTCCCCTCCGTGAATGTCCACAAATAAATGTTCAAAGCATGCACAAAATTTTGCACCTGAAAACACACGACAGGCGATTGTCCCGTTCGCGAGTGTCCACTTAATCACACACATACGCACTGCGATTACTTTACCCACGAATGCGAGACTACTTTACTCACGCACAGAAAAATAGTACAAACGAAAAAAATCTAAAAAGCTAAAACTAATCCTTACACTGAAAGTAACATTAAATTGAAAAAGAGACTGCTTTCTACGCGAGAAATATTTCCTGCCGATTACAGCTGTTCGAGAGGCCGAGGTCAACGACCGAGAGATGAGACAATGTAAGGGCACTGGCATGTAAACAGAAAAGCGTCGATATTTGCCGACATGAATGCAGTGTTGGGCAAAATTTTATTCAGATAACAGATAATGAATAAGAGTAACAAATAAAATTTTATTCGTCACTAACGAATTAGAATTTATTCAAATGAGAATATTCGTATTATTGTTCGAATAATTTATCAGTCATTTAATTAGTCAGAAATAATTCGAATAATGCCCAACTCTGCAGGAAGGCACACATGTTCTACACTAACACATTTGCGTAACATTTTTCAGTCTCGCGTGAAATTTAACCAACGTCTCCTCTGTAAGGAAAATTTGTCAATAGCGTGCTCATCGTTCTATCATCTCTGTAAAAAGTGATCTTTCCGACGCGTGCAACTGCGCACTTCACTGATACACACACCGCGATTATTTGACTTGGTACTGTCCATATGAATTACACACACTAGAGTCTGCGGATAAATGAAATTTACGCATCTGAGGCCGTTGTCGTCGAACGATGACACGAGATCAGCTGCAGGTTCTGCGTTCAAATTACTAATCACACGCACAACACATTGTCGCTGTTCAACGGTGAACCATCGCGACGGAAGAAACTTCAGCATCGGTGCTAAGAATTCTTTAATTCTTCAGACATTCTATTTTCATACTTTTTATAAAATAAACGGCACAGTATCAGACACGAACACTTCTTTCTACCTCGAAGTTTGGAAGAATACTGCATCGTTGGAAAGAAATGGAAGCGATCGGTTCAACGACACTCGTCGCGGTAACTACAAAGTATAAACAGTTTCGATTCTCGGAATCGAGTTACGGCTGGCCGGATCTCGAGCGTGCAAGGGATAAATAAGGACACACCGATTAATAACAAAGCATCGACACAGTTTTTAGTCTCTCGAATGGAATTTATCCAAGGTCTCCTCAGTTTGGTGGCTATTGCGAACGAGAAAACAGCTGTAATCGGCAGGAAATATTTCTCGCGTAGAAAGCAGTCTCTTTTTCAATTTAATGTTACTTTCAGTGTAAGGATTAGTTTTAGCTTTTTAGATTTTTTTCGTTTGTACTATTTTTCTGTGCGTGAGTAAAGTAGTCTCGCATTCGTGGGTAAAGTAATCGCAGTGCGTACGTGTGTGATTAAGTGGACACTCGCGAACGGGACAATCGCCTGGCGTGTGTTTTCGGGTGCAAAATTTTGTGCATGCTTTGAACATTTATTTGTGGACATTCGCGGAGGGGACAATCATAGTGCGTGTAATTCTCATGGACATTTGCGAATGAAATAATCGCGATGCGTGTGTGTGATGAAATGGACGATCGTGGTGCGTGTACACATGAACACTTCCGAATACAATAATCGCGGTGCGTGTGTAAGCGCGTGTGGGTGATGTTTTTGGACAAAATCGTCAATTAGAAATTGCATTCACCCTCTCTGCTTGAGAATCCCGTGAGGCGGGTTTTGATATGCCCTTGTGGATTTTTTCAAGTAGGCAGGTTCAATGCCGCCAACGAAAGGTGTGTGTTTCTTCATAAATTGTCGCAAGATTGTAGTGTCTTATCGCATCGTATGGTATGTCATAGTTTCTGTTACATCGGTGAGCGAGCACTCTGTACGGAGAACTTGGCGCGCGATGCCAGACACTGCGCGTGTATGGAGTGCTGCCGATGGACAGGCGTTTTTGGCCCGTTTTTTGCACATCGATAACTCAAAAATGAAGCCTCGGACGCGATTTTTTTATTCTTGATTTTCGTCTTATTTTGGCTTGTAGAATCACCCCTTAAAATTTTTGACGAGGGTGGTGAAACACCCTGTATTTATAAATACAAATACGAATGAAAACAAGAGTGTATACCGTGGTATGTGAAGTTGACACGCAGTTGAATACATGCGTACCGAACAAATTTTCGAAACCGATACTCTGGAAAGTTAAGTTTGTTTGGGCAAATAAATTTTATTCTATATTTTCAACTTATTTTTGCACGTAGAATCACCCCGTAGCCGGTAGTATGTACTACGTCGGGCATTGGAATTAACTGCTCACGACGTCCGATTTTCGGAAGCAACGCCCACTTTTTCCCGCCGCGCATCTTGGCCCCCGCGACGGCCATAGTGCTCGACACGTCTCAGGCGCGTACCAGAAGCATTATACCCCATGGGTGATGTGGAAACCTATTTACACGATAGGATACGAGTGTCGCCCTAATGCGCCATGTGCGGTTCATATGGTACGGGCCTGAGCCGTGTCGAGCACTAGGGCCGTCGCGGGGGCCAAGACGCGCGGCGGGAAAAAGTAGGCGTTGCTTCCGAAAATCGGCCGTCGTGAGCAATTAATTCCAATGCCTGGTATACAAGATGGGTCACATAACTTGTCTATCCCGAATAAGTTCTAAAGTCTGTGTTCTACAAAAAAATGTTTTGTATAGAAGTTGCACGGTATCCAAGGAATTTTCCTGTTAGCATTTTGTTCAATGACCGGTTCTACTTATCTTTGACTTTCTTTTCCTAAGCACGTGCAGGCAGATTCCAGTACATTCGACACGTGTCGATAAATTATACATTATATAAATTATAGATTATTAAAGAGAAACATTAAAATCAAACTATAGAATGTTAAAAATGTGAACAATTTCTGTCCTTAGTTAACAGATTGCACAGGTGCATAGAAGTCCACGGGCATCACCTTCAGCGCCTATTGTACCTGATTGTAAGGTAAGTAGTGAGACCATCAACATCGTCTTTGCAAATATTTCGCTAATTATTAGGTTTTGGATAAATAAAGCTTAATACTTTCTTGTAGAAAACTCACTGCTCTTTTAAATTTTGATACAAAAAGGTATGCGTTCCATTTAAATAATGTAAGGTCACCTTAATATATCGTAAACAAATAAGTTATATAAAAAACCGTTTCAGCATCATGTGTTACCTTCAATACCGTGCAATTTCTACATAAAACTCTGTTTTGTAGAACATACTTTAGAAGTTATTCAGGGTGGACAAGTTATGTGACACATCCTGTAGATTTGCCTCCTACATTAAGGCCCTATTTCCACTTGACCCATTCAGCAAACAATTTCTTAAGATTCTCAAACATCTTAAAACGTCACGTAGCGTCAATAAACTCATAAAGTCAGCAGATGTAGCAGAAAATTTAGAGTCGATTGGAAAATCGATTCACGAGGGTGCATTAATCTGCTTAAAAACATAACAAATTAATAAGAATAGTGGAGTCGCAAAATTGCATATAAGCGGCCGACCGACAAATCAAATAGAAACGTTAAACAATATATGTGTTAGGAACAATAATATGTAAGATATTGTTGTAAGTATTCGTTGCGCTTGAAAATTGGGTATTCGTCTGTATCTTTTACTGTATGTGATGCCCATTTCCTGCAATTACTACCTAACCAACATCTATCCTTTTGTTCGACGTAATTCCTAAAGTTACGGTTCTAAGTCGTAGAGTGTGCTAAAAAACCACTGATTATGGGCCATGTCGGTATTTCAGATCATGTGACATGAAGTCCCATAAGACAGTGATGTCCAGTGTAGGGGCCCCTCACGCGCCTGCTTTCCCTTCCAACCGTTCTAGGCGAATAGACGATATCATTGCTTTCGCGGGAAACGAGCATATCGGTTACCGTTTCAGACACTTCCCTGTACTATGTAACGGCGAACGGTGGTGGGGATGGCATTTGTCTCCCGGAAGACAACTTTGGACATCACTGCCATAAGGTGATTAGTCTCTCCGTACCTCGTCTATGATATCTGACTCCTTACTCATTGTTACCATTTAACGGTATCACAATGTGTACAAAATCTTCATGAAAACGGGCTGTACTTACGAATTTTTATCTTGGAAACTATTTGTCGAATTGAAGCCATTTTTTTTATTTTAATCTATAAGGTTCGACCTATTGTGATAGTACTTTTTTTCATTGAAAAATCAGTTTTGTAATACTAAAAGTTATAAACAAATTCTTATTCTGCAAATTTCTCTTTGAAGGTCGGGAGTTTTTAAATTTAGGAAACATACGACCATATTTCTTGAAATTCTACCTAAAAAATAAGCCCTTGTTTAGGATGGAGTCTTTAAAATGAACGTCGCAATGAGCTGTTTAAAAACAGATGTGCCCCTTTCCAGATAAAGGAGCCGCGCCATGCGGTATTCCTGTCGGCTGTTCATGCTACTCCTACCCCATACCACCTGCAATGTAGTCTAAAAACAATATCGACAGGTCTCGTATCCATCTCAATGGTCTCGTTTATATCTACAGAAGGGTTTCTTTATCCTATTTTATACGAATGGACCGGGCGTTATATTCAAAATTTCCTGTACCATATCGACGTAAGTTACGAAAAGTTGCAATTCGTTTTTGCGTTAGGTCGTAGAATAGTACGCCTAGAACTCAGACATCTAATTTTATAGGGAATTTTCAATATGTTCTGACATGGAGAATATACAAGTCGGCGCTTATCGAATATATTTGAGTTACCTTGTATGTAGTAAACAGCATCCATTTAAAAATATCCTTAATCATTAGCTTTATTCCTCTATGATTTGTAAAAGTTTGCAAATTTGTTTTCTTATACTGCAAATGGTCAATTATGAATCACACGTTTATTATATATTAAGAAAAAAAATGTTGAAACTTGCGTTGCAAATAGATAGAAATAACGTATTGAATATAAAATATTTAAGCGTAAATGTGAAATGTTCAATTAGTATACACTGTTTAATGACTATACATGTTATCCTACGTATTATTATAAAAATGACAGTAAACTAGAAAAACCATATATCATTTTATACATCTGATTTTTTACTATTTTTTAGAATAAATTCCATCAATTTATACTTAGCTGTTCAAAAGTTATAATGTTATTTTATAAATTGCACATAAATCTATAAATATGCAAAATTTGAAAAAGTTCACACGGGTAGATTTCATCGAGTTCGAATCAATTTCTTAAAAAAGCACAACCCTGAACTTTTCATCAAGGAAGAAAATAATATTCATTGCCTTTGTTATACACGATAACGTTAATTCTTACAACTCTGTTAGTGTTTGTAAACTGGTTTTAATAAAAATACATACTCATCCAGTATATAAAAAATATTTTTCATTTTCGATTTATTTTTGCACAAAAAATTATCCCTGTTATTGTTGTTCCATGAATTCGGCCGCGATTTATATAAATGTTCACTTATAATTCTTACCTGTACATCTCGCACATCGAGAACGGAGTAAGCGTGTCTAAATGAATAATGCCAAGTTACATATTAGAAAAAGATATGTAAATTTACTTCTACACGTTCGCTACCACGGTGGGTTGAGGAAAAACGTTAACCACAGATCATGCTTTGTTTTTTATACATACTTTTGCACAATATGCTGCAGATTTTCACTTATACATACATAAACTGTTTTAAATAGGAATAATGAGCATGTCTTCCAACGTGTCACAAATATGTGACGCTGAACTATGTGAAAAATATTTTTGATACAAACCATACGTTCACATGATTTTAGAAAAAATAACTAGATTATTTATTGGAAAATAATAGCTAAGTAATAATTGGTTAATACAAATTTATTTTCAAAGTAGAATGTAGTTTATTTATGTTTTGCAATACATTTTAAAACATTTATAGATTGAAATAGAGCAACCCAACCTCGGACAAAGCGCATTAGTTATTTGTTTATTCGTTTACAAGCTTATGTGTTCAGTTCAAAGCCGAATATTTTTGTTTATGTAACTACACAGGGTGGCCCACGCAACTGAAACAAGCCATACACCTCTTTTCTGATTGCAATAATATTAAAGGAAAAATGTGAATGGTTCAAAGAGGACTACATTTTCAGAACCACATCTTTTCCGCAAGTCTAACGAGGCATGTGCATTTTATAGCTGCACCATTCTTCTAAATAGAAGCGTATATTTTTTTTGTATAACCTAAATCATTTGTTTCTGCTGTTTACTTCCCACAAGAAGTCCCGCGAGACGGCACAGGGGCAAAAGGACTTAGGTCTTTAACGTCACATGCTAACATAGTAGTAAGATTTCTGTATTTACGGGGACCACGTTCCCTGCCATACCGTCGATATATGTATAACGTCTGCGCCGTCCCACGGAACTTCTTATGAGAAGTGAACAGTACGTAAAGTACTAGGGTAAAGTGGTGGAAAAATGATTACTTTGTGAGATATTTTAAATAAATATCTTTATTAACACGTTGATCGCCCAGCATAAATCGAGTATGTTTTCCGCGGGGCCCAAATCCGCGGTTCGACGCGGGTCATCGCGCTAGCGTAGAAGCTGCAGACAACAATTTAACACTAAGAAAAAACTCTGACTGAAAAACAATTAGATGCATGTGCACTTTTTGCTATAAAAAGTAGGCAGACTCAAGACCGATGAATAGCCAGAAAAAATGTCCAAAAAAACAGAACTTACTGTCCTACCTGCCTGGAAACGCCCAGCTTTGCTTAAATTGTTTCCAAAAATACCATAAAAGACTACTGTAAGATTATATAATTTTGTTATGTATAAATTAGTTATAAGCCCTTGTACATAATTTAGTGTGCTGTTAGTATTAAATACTTGTTTTACTAATAAATACTTTAGCAAATTGTTTTTAAAGTCCTGCTAATTACATGAATAGAACTGTCACCCACATTTGGGTGACGGGGCTTCAGTGAAAACTTATCCGTCACCCATATATGGATGACGTGGTAATCAACGTGTTAAAGGAGATGCTCAGACGCTTCTCGATTGAATTCCGAACACTCATACATCGCTCTTTTATTGTTTTCATAACCGAATCAAAGTGGTCTCTGGTTATTGTTGCGCAATAAAAAGAGAATGTTTACTTTTTCTTTTTTTTATCGAAATGTTTACGTTTCCATGGTGCGTTTGAGCTTCTTTAATGAAAATACTGATTTAAAATATTTGACGAATTAATCATTTTTCGACCACTTCACGCTAATATTTGTTTAAGCAGAATGACGAGAGGATTTGATTTATTTAAAGCAATATATGCGTTTCCATTTACAGAAAATGGTGTAACGATAAACTACACATGCATTGGTACATTTGCTGAAAAGTATGGTCCTGAAAATTTAGTCCTCTTTGAACCATTCACCGTACTCCTCTAACATTACTTTCTAATTAAAATCAGAAAAGTGGTATAACTTGTTTCAGTTGCGTGCACCGCCTTGTAAAATGAAAAAATTATCGTTGTCACATATGTGTGACATCAGACTCTCAAAACAGAATCAGCGCGTCACACATATGTGACGATGGTAGCGAACGTGTTAAATCACTGGAATTTATTGAGTTTACCTTGGCCTTAAACCTTTACGTTGATACTCTTCCTCATCGACTTTCATATTACCACCACCACAACTAGCACCCATTAAAAACATAGCTTGTCTTGACGATAAAAGTTGTGCCCATATTAAATCTCTGTCAAGTTCATCCTCACTTGGTAAAGCAGATGGTTGTAGAGGCACACTCTCACAAGGAGCACCTGTAAGTGTTGCTAGACCTTCAATAGCACGTCCAGATACTAAAGCTTCGTAGCAACCATGAATTTTTGCTACTGCCTTTTCAATTAATGGCACCCAAAGTTGTTTTCTCTTTGCCTATGTTTAATTGAACAATGTCAATAAAAAAATTAGAAACTTCTTATTTTTGTTAAAAGAGTTTGTGAAATATTAACCTGAGAATATACTAGATGACCTCTTTTATCACAAGGTAGCAAATCATCAACAAGTACAGTTGTCCATTTTCCATCTTTACATAATCTTACTTGATAAGCTCCCTCTGGGCAAGTTTCTCTCATTACCAAAACTCTTTTCACGAGCTCATCACTTTCTGCTAAAACCGCCAAAGCTGAAAGCAACCAACAATTTCCCAATACGCCTTGTGAAATATCAGAGGGTAGGGGTTTTCTAAAAACAGCCCATGGCAGTTTAGAATCAACAGTAGAATCAACATTAATTTGGTGAGGCCTTCTCCATTGAACAACATGGTTGTCTTTCGTTTCGGCTGGATTATAATAGAGCGATTTTGGAGCTGGTGGAAATGAGTCATCAACAAAAGGTTCGTTAGTCTGGAACATGAATAATTAATTTAATAACAAACAAATTTATATCATTTAAAATAATTTTCAAAATCCAAATTTAACTTCCACTAATTTCATTTTTTCCATAGATGCACAAATAAACTTGTAAAATGCAAGTGAATTTTTTTTTAAACCTAAGTATTACTTCACATTAATTTTTATCATTTGTGTGCAATTAAATCAAGTTATCAGAAAAATCAATATATTAGAAAACATTTTTGCTAGTATTACTTTTGTACACAATAACATACAAAATAATGAGTGAATATTATTATTATAAAAGCGTACTATACTTTTTTTGACAAAGTGCAATTGTAAGTTGTAGCTATACTGGTGCACCTCAATGAAAAAATTAAAACAATGCTATAAGAGGTTAAGACTTGTAGTATTATGGTATTTTCTTATCTTTTGTCATTTTACAAAGAAAAAGCGATATTAATGCATTTCAGTAATATGCAGTATCTGATATAGTTGCTCGTTAATTTATATTACCTCTTTGCAGTAACGAACAATTCTTTCCCATTTTTCCAATGCTTCTCTTTCTTCAAGTTGCCTTAAATTTTCCATTACTACACTTTCCTGCCGTTGTATTGTAAGTGTACTTGTGCCAGACTCAATAATTCTAGGCCTGTCAGTTGGTAGCAGAGACAAAGTTTTTGAGCTTTGGCACATTTCACAGATTCCAGTTGTATTCTTATTTTCATAAGTGCACAGCTTACATTGCCACTAAAATAGTTAAAGTGTATTATGTTTGTTAACTTAAGATGTCCAAGATGCATAAATACTATTAATTTTAACGCGATTGATAAAAATATAAGTCAATTATCATATTAGTAAGGCGAATGACCTTAGTTGTTGATGCCTTAATTCATAAATCAGTTGATTATATAAATTAATTGTAAAAAGACTCGTACTTGGCCATAAGTAGAATCTTTAATTTTTGAGTGTCTTTTATCCCCGACTGAAGAACCATTTCTTCTTATAGAGTTCCTGTGTCTTGGAGTAACAGCTTTTGAATTTATAGGAGTTGAACATAGCCTTGGACTTGGACTTCTAGATCCAAAAACTTTACTGTCTTTTGGTACATTTAGAAAATCTGCTAATGTCTTACAAGCATTACAAATTTGTGCTGAAAGCGGATTCCTTAATGTACAAGATGGGCACACCCAGCTTTCACCTTTTCGTAATGTAGCATCCTCTAAATGCATAATACTTTTAAGCTTTGAACCACCACATGCTTCACACGTCGCCCTTGAAGCAGCGTTTAATAATGTGCATTTTTTACAGGTCCACACTGGTGAGGGTGGATCAATCTGATCATCTAAATCAGATTCCGCTGTAGCCAATGTAGCAGTTTTCTGTGGGATGTATCTCACGCTATCTCTAGATACTACAATTGGAGACTGTGGATGCATTGAATAGCTTGTTCCATCTTTTGTGACAGTTATTAAACTAGGTTGTGTTATTGAAGGAGGTGATTGAGAGGATCCACATATATCACAACCCATAGACCAAAGTGGATTGTATGCATAAGAACACTTCTGACAAGTCCACATACGTTTTAGTGAACTTATGTTTGATACATCCCCAACAGGACTTGTTGCCTCACTATGAGCTTTTTTGGGTATGAGGCCCATCTTACTGTTCTGCTTTTTTGGTAATGGTGGTGGTATATCGGGATCGTTAATTCCAATGTAGGAGTACTTTGGCCGTGTATTAAAACCAACAGAATGCGGAGGTACTACAGGTGGTCCATCCTCATTAAGACTTCTACGATTGACAATTTTTCTCTGGGATATATTTCCAACAGTTTCAACATTAGAAAACGATCGTCTACATGACAGTGGCCCTGCAGATGATAAAGCACGAGGTTCCCAAGCAGGTACACTAATTACAACTCCACTGCAAGGGGTTGGACTTCTAGGAGCTTCACATGCCTCACATTGTTCTAGACCAGGAGCATTGTTGAGAGTACAATTGTCACAACTCCAAAGAGCATCATCGTGTTGTGAATCTGAGACTACTAAACTTGTTGGTCTTTGAATAGCATGTTCAGATAATTTGTGTACAACGGAGCCATTAGATAAAGAACGACTAACTTTAGATTTCACTCTTTCATATATCGAAGGACTATGTCTTTTTGGTGAACGTTGAGAAGCATCACTAGTATTTGTGTAGGACAATGTAGTAGACTCCATTGTTTCTATTAATGGCAAAGTCCAGTCTTCTCTTTCAATTTGTCTCCTTTCGCTACAATTAATACTTGTTATCTGTGTCATATCTGCAGAATACATATTAAATATTAAATAATTGGAATTACGACTTAATTTATAATTTTTGCATATAGATAATATATACCATTATTAGTAATCCTTGCATCATTTATAGAAGTATTTGTCGCATTAGAACCGTCCAATATATTGGCCAATAGTTCAGATGCGATTGTAAAATAATTCGTTTTATACAAATTTATCCTTTTATTTTTACATAGTCCAATTCGCTTTTTGTCACTTTCAAATATTAAAGAACTAGCATCACAAACTGTACAAGTTTGTGTAGAGCTGTAACTGTTGTTCAATAAGCAACGAACACAAGTACATTGTGTTACTAAGGAAGGTAGAGAACAAGTTCGTTTAATTGAATCTTTTTTGTAAGGCCTTCCATTCCAGGTAGAATGATGTGATTTCTTTGTACGATTATTGGGTATAATTATATTTCCTTTGAAGCTGAAAATTAATATTTAAAAAATAATAACAAACAAACAACAGATAATACATTTATGATAGAATCAGTATTTATACAGGATGTCTCTGCAAACGAGGTACAACCGGGAAAGAGGTGATTCCTCATGAAAAAATAAGTCTTAATAAGGAATTATATCTTAATAAGAAAATACTAAATAAAGTTTTTGCCTATGAGGCTTCGTTGTCGAGAAAAACGACTTTGAAAATTCGTCAGATACGCATGTGCGAACTGTAAATGTCTACTTGACGGATCTCTGTTTCTTCTCGTGTTTACGTGATGTCATGATTTTCATCCTGCCATTGCTGTTATAGGGTGCATAAAGGTATACACAATACATTCACATGTAGTATACGATAAATTATGGTTCTATTAACACGAAAGCGTGAAGGAGTCCTCGTACTAAACTATCAGCCACCGCTTCCATAACTCTATCTTCAACGTTTTCATATATTCGTCGACTACTGCGTAAATCGTTACCAAGTTACCGAAAAGAATCACATTCAAGAAGATTTCGGTTTGTTTGTGCCATTATGCGTCTATCGGGATAACGACGATTCGGATAACGTTCTCTGTACAAGCGACTTGCAGTTGACGCGTTGCCATTACATGTTCCCAAAGCAAGGATGATGTCCACGTACACTCGATTAGAGTATCTCGACATCGTGACGGAACGAAAAAGACCAATAGTACAAATCGCCATCGTGACAGTAACATAACAGCAATTGCAGGAAGCAGAAACAGAAGTCCGTTAAATTCCACACCTTCGACTTAGGTTGTCATGAGGAATCGCCCCTTTCACGGTCTTACCACGATTGCAGAGACAGCCTGTGTATAATATCAAGGACGAAGAAAAACGAAAAAAATGAAATTGCGGTGAAGGAAATTATGTATAAGGTGTTCCAAAAATATTATCCAGTTGAAACATGCTAATTCCTTATGCCGGAAGAAATCGGAAGATCTTTATCATTTTACATTCTGAGGCATCATTCCAAAAACATGATAGTATTTTGGATATTTAGTTTTGATCAGCATCAGAATTTCATACAACCGTATGTGCAATGATACATAGTTACAAGTCCATGATACAAGTGTACACGTATTAAATTACTTAACCCACTGTTCCAGTAAATTACTAATACTTTTAATTTATTTTTCAAGTACCTTTCATAATATTTACGCGGCAAGATCACAAACATTTCTTACTACTACAATTTGATATTAGTTTATTCTGGAAACGTTTAAAAGATCGTTACAATCATAGTAAGTAAACAATTTTTCGTATGCAATTTTATGTATAAGTAATGCTGGATCAACACATCAGCAAAGTATAACTTCTATTAGAATGTATATAGGGTGTCTACGCGAAGTATATATAGTCCGTTACTTTCTACCATACTGGAGATACAAAAAAAAATTGTTTACATGAAAGTTGCACGGTAGGAGGGGGCAAATTTATTATATTATAGGGGCAAAAAATTCGCGTTTCTAAATGGAAGTACACATATTATTTCCTAATGTATTGGAGACACACAAAAATTGGGCAATTATACTGAATCAGGTGCACCTCACCGAGTTTGATGACCTTGAAATATCTTATCAAGGTCATCGTTCTGAACAACGTTTCCCTTTACATATTACCGCCGCTCGGCCTTAGTTTCCGAGATATTCACAAAAAAACTTCAATTAAATTTACCTAATCTAAACTTAACTCATTGATGCTAATCATCTTTAATATAAATAAAAAAAGATAAATCAATGGGTTATAGGTTGGGTTAGGTTGGGGGAGACTTGCGTATGGAGGACATGTCGCCACATCTGCTGATTTCTCTAATTATTAGTGTGTACAAGATGTATACACATTTTATGTAACAACCACCACAGCGCGATTCTACACCTTTGGATCAGTGGACATTTGTAAAAAAAAAGTCCGTGCAAAATTGACCTTGACCTTGAAATTCAAAGTCAAATTTTTTTTAATGAAAAATAAGGAACCATGAGTCGCAACTCAACCGTTCTCTTGAAAAATGATGTTAAAGTTCCAATAATTCTTACAGCTACTTTACTTGCAATGTGCTTTTATTTCATAGTCAGATGCAGGGTAATTAGCCGTGTCGTGTCTCTCATAATTTACTGCCGCTCGTAGATACTCCAATAGTGATGATTCTGTCTGTTGCTAACACTTTGTATGCGGGCGACAAGTTCTAGGGATGCGATTAAGTTCAATATGTACTCACGAATCAAAGTCAATTCCAATACAACAGTTTCACTTCATGGGATTCGAATACTACTCATATGAAGTGATGTTTCATTTTATGTATTTGCAAAGTACTGTGTAGAGCTGGAAAGTTGGCGCGTGGCAGGAATGCGAATGGAATGCGGGTCTGATTGGTTAAAGCATAAATAAGCCAACCTAGTCGAACACAATCATAAAAACAGAGCTCACGGATTTTGTTTATTGGCCGAAACAGTCACATCTACTAATAAGGATCATATAGCACCGCGGCTCGGAAGCATCACAGGCGGAGCGAACGCTGTACCCTTCTTGCCCCTGAGCCGTCCCGCATGCCAACTTTCCAACTCTACACAGTACTCGGATTACACAAGTTGGTTTCGAACCCTCGGAAGAGTACCTTATTATAGGGTATCTTATATTTATATTTGGTAAATAGTAAATTCTGCTGGATCGCATCACCGAAGATGTGTCACTGAAGCGTTTTAGTTTTTAACTTGCGGACCGATAGGTGTTGAGGATTTCAGTAAGCGATGCGCAGCGGAGGTGCCGAGGGACTTCGTATTAGCCAGATTACTTCTGTATAACTTTAATATTCTTCGTATTGTTAGTGATTGTGAAAGAAATACATTGAAAACCCAAGTTGGAGGACTGGTTTGTTTTTTCCACATCATAACAGAAAATTTGGTGACAGCGGTGGGATTGAGTCGTACAGACCAGCGGCCGGAGGAGTGTCGCGTAGTCTCGGTGCACCCACGGAAGTGTTAGCACGATTAGGATTCGTAGCAGATGATAATGTCGCTTCAAATAGCTATCCCGGATACGGCGGGAGGTGGGCAGTCACGAGCGTCGATCGGCGGGTGGCAGCACGAAGGCAGGCCAGGCAGTATCTAGGTACTGGTGGAACATGGCTAACCTCGCGGTAGCCACAGGGTATGCTACGTTTGACACGTACAACGTCGAGAATGCCAATCAAGTAGCGATGAGGGTGCACAGTGGGGGACTAGATAGACTGAAATGGGCCCGGTTCCTGAAGAAGATCTTCGAACAGTGGAAAAGGGCAGCAAGACACACGGATCGGATCGCTTTTCCGAGGGTCGACGACGAGGCAGAACGATACTGGACAGATCTGATCCACAAGAATTCGGTTCATCCGAGCACTACAGGGCGGTGGTTTATGGACGAGTTCATTACGGGACAACTCTAACCGGGTTACGAACTCCTTCCTCCTGGTGGAGGTCGATAATAAATACCGAATGGTCGGGATTCTCACTGGGAGGTACTGGGGGGCCAATCAATGACAAATATGCTTATGACAACACTACAGAGTGGTGATCATATGGATATTGGACCCAGTTTGGACAAGGGGAGGACGATCATCTGCTTGAGCTCGCACTTATGAGATTGGACATGCAGGCTGAAGACTGTGGCCTCAAGTATGAAACTCAAGTATGAAAAAGACCGCACAGGAATTCGCCAAGCCATGTTCCGCGGCCAACGCCAATTTTAAACGCCATTGACGATGAAAGCGACGATTCTATCGAAACTTCTCGTATAGCGAATCAGCAAAAATGACTAGATTATTAAAAGATACCCTTGAAGTTATTTCAGAATTTAATGGCAGTAATATGGCCGTGGAATCATTTATCAAAGAGGTAAGGTCACTGTCCGCAACGCTTAAACCCCCAGAAAACCTGTATGTGCAAATGATATTTGCCAAGAAGGTCCAAGGTACTGTCCGTTTAAACATCGATGGATACGTTCTACGAACGATATCGTAGTTGACCAACGCTTTACGCCGGGAGTTTGGAAGGATCAAGAGTGTATGATATAAGCTCTCTTGAACGGCAGCAACTATGACAAGGTAAAAACAGTGCTTTTACATACACCAAAAAAATCAATAAGACCCATCAGGAGGTACGTAGAACCATAGTAAACGATTCCGAAAAAACAGAAACTGAAAAACAAGTTTGGTTAAAACACGATGAAGATATGGCAAAGACTCAGTATATACGAGGATTTAATTCAGAAATTAGGCTTATAATGAAATCGCAGAGACCAACATCGCTTCGACAAGCCCAAGAAATCGCCGAGGAAACAGAAAACGAAATGCAGATCGAACAAGACCTACAATGACTGACGTCCAGGCCACTGGAATGTAACCAGGAGTCGAGGCCGAGACACCAACAGCCACTTCCAATCAGGACTCCGCCACAGTGCTATATTTACAACGGTACATACTTCCCTCGTGACTGTAGAAATCCAAATTTTCAGATAAGTGCCTCGAGAAGACCACCATTCAGATCTATGAAATCAGTGACGGAGACAACATGGAATTTGCAACAGTGCAAATCAAATTGCCAACCAAGATGGGAGAATTCTTAGTCGATACAGGAGCATCTGTAAATGTAATTAAATCGTGCTTAAGCATTGGACTTCCAATTCAAGACATCTTTGCATTACCCGGAGATCCCTTGCCAGAAACTAAGTTAACAGAACATCAAATAGATACAACCGACAATTTTCCGACACAAGTTAAACAATTTCGCTACCCACCAGTTCACCAGGATGAAATTCAGCGACAAACGGAAGAAATGCTGAACGATGGTATAATTCGAACCTCAAACTCGCCATACCACTCACCCTTGTAGGTTGTCCGAAAGAAACAGAATGCTTCGGGCAAGAAAAAATGGAGGGTAGTTGTTGATTTTAGACAACTAAATTTGAAAACCCCACAAGACGCGTATCCCTTGTCCAATATTGAAGAGATATTGGACCAACTAGGGAAAGCACGACATTTCAGTGGTTTCGACTTAGCCAGTGGGTTCCACCAAATACCTATGGCAGAGAAAGATAAAGGAAAAACTGCGTTCTCAATACCAAGAGGGCACTTTGAGTACAACAGAATTCCATTTGGATTAAAGGACGCCCCGGAAACTTTTCAACGGATGATGGACGGCGCTCTTAAAGGACTTACAGAGACCATTTGCTTTGTCTACCTTGATGACATTGTCGTTTTTGCAGACATTACAACCACATGATGGCAGATTGAAGATTTTATTTCAGCGACTTAGGGAAACTGGCATTAAGCTTCAATCGGACAAATGCGAATATCTGTAACCTGAACTTGGATACCTCGGACATTTAATAACGGAAAACGGTGTTAAACTAAATTCAGAGAAAACTTTCCAGAACCTAAAAGTACAAAACAGGTAAAACAATTTCTCGGTCTCGCCAGTTATTACCGACGATTTATTAAGGACTTCAGTGATAAAACAAGGCCATTAAACCAACTTCTCAAAAAGGATACAGATTTCGTACTTGGACACGAAGAAAAAAGGAGTTTTTACACACTTAAGGAAGAACTATGTGGTCCCTGTTTACTTCAATGTCCCGATCATTCAAAAACATTCATTTTATCCGCAGATGCCTCAAGTAATGCAATTAGAAGTGTGTTATCGCAAAGGGATGACGAAAGAGGAGAGAAACCTTTGGCGTACGCAAGTCGTACTCTGCATAACGCGGAACGCCACTACAGTACAACGGAGAAAGAGTTGCTTGCAATTGTGTGGAGCGTAAAACACTCTCGACTGTATCTCTATGGACGAAAATTCCAAGTAGTGACAGATTACCAGCCCTTAAAATCGCTGTTTAATCTAAAGGATCCGAGTTCCCGTTTGATGCGATGGAGAATAGCATTAGAAATTTACGACTACGAAATTGTTTATAAAAAGCGTACACCCGCTAATGCGGACGCTCTCAACCGAAACCCAGTCATGCTTGCAACGGTTCACCGGCCAGGCTGGAGGAAACATTTCAGGTTCGTGAGCGAACGCAACGACAGGAGTCTACCAGTGCACGTCCAGAAGGAAAATAACAATGCGATCCACAATCTTCAAGGAGACGGAGGAGAATTGCTCGTAATAACAACTGAATTACTAGAGATCCTAATAGCAGAAGGAAAAAATCTTGTTCATTTTCCCTGGAATAAGTTATGTAATATGTTCGAGGGAACCCAAAAGGAACTGCAAGATTTAATAACCTGCATATTATACAATCCGCTGATAGAAGTAGAACTTTTAGCTGAACCTGTTCAGAAACCACAAAATGAATAAGAAAAGATACAAATACTTAATCATTTTTGTGATTCCCTAGACGGAGGACACCGAAGTGTAACAAGTGGACTTCAAAGTGCATCTTAAGGAAATATTACTGGCAGGGATGCTACGACGATATAAAAAATAATATTAAAAACTGTGAAACATGTCAGTTACAGAAAATAGATCGTCATCCAAAATATGCATGGTTGAAAATTACTGAAGTACCTAAGAGTTTCAATGAAAAAATAGCTATGGATATTGTCGGCCCATTACCAGAAACCTCGCGAGGTAATAAGTACATCTTAACGTTGCAGGATCAATTAACTAAATTTCTTCAAGGATACCCAATCCCTGATCGGAAAGTAGAAACTATCGTTCAATGTTTAATTAGCCACTACATACCATCTTTTGGGATACCCAAGGAAATTCTCACCGACAGAGGAACTAATTTTACTGGTCAGATATTAGAGAAATCCAAGACATTTGGAATAAATAGGACATTGACATCGGAATTATACTTTTAAGCTTTGAACCACCACATGCTTCACACGTCGCCCTTCAAGCAGCGTTTAATAATGTGCATTTTTTACAGGTCCACACTGGTGAGGGTGGATCAATCTGATCATCTAAATCAGATTCCGCTGTAGCCAATGTAGCAGTTTTCTGTGGGATGTATCTCACGCTATCTCTAGATACTACAATTGGAGACTGTGGATGCATTGAATAGCTTGTTCCATCTTTTGTGACAGTTATTAAACTAGGTTGTGATATTGAAAGAGGTGATTGAGAGGATCCACATATGTCACAACCCATAGACCAAAGTGGATTGTATGCATAAGAACACTTCTGACAAGTCCACATACGTTTTAGTGAACTTATGTTTGATACATCCCCAACAGGACTTGTTGCCTCACTATGAGCTTTTTTGGGTATGAGGCCCATCTTACTGTTCTGCTTTTTTGGTAATGGTGGTGGTATATCGGGATCGTTAATTCCAATGTAGGAGTACTTTGGCCGTGTACTAAAACCAACAGACATCGGCATTTCATCCGCAATCAAACGAGAGCCTAGAAAGATCACACGCAGTGATAAAAGAGTATCTACATACGAATTCCGATACTGTTTCTGGGGAATGGGACATTGTCCTACGATTTGGCATTAGAAACTACAACCTAATGGAGCACAATAGTACAGGATACACCCCACATGAGCCAGCTTGTGGAGAAATTGGCAGCGATATAGTGGATTTAGAAGAAGAAACCGGAATCACATACACTCAGTATATTAACGACTTCAGACAGAATCTTCTGAAGACACGGCAGCATACAAGGAACAATTTACAACAGGGAAAACAGATTGTCAAAGAAAAATATGACAAAGGAATTGTTACGTCCCGCACACCGCAATTCACTGATGAAATTTCGCGGGGTCGTAAATCCCGCATACGCTCGATCGCGACGATGATGTTGGGACGTGGCTGGTATAGAATTAAGTATAGTCAGCCTAGATCAGGATAAAAATAGGTTGGCGCTCGTTGTAATGTAAACTGTATTCAAAACTTGACAAGAAATGTAATGATGATGCAATGTTGAAATGTTTGTGTACGGTCGCTGCTTGGTTGCATATTCTCACGTCTGCTAAAGCTGCGGGTCTTTATACTAGTTTTGGTAGCTTGGTGTGACCAATCAGCGTGCAGTGCATCGCCGATCGCCCAGGTCGCACTCGTGTACCTGAGGATGTGGTAGCCGGGCGGAAAAACCCAAAGGGTCGCGCCGGCAGGTCTATGGCGCCTAATATAAATTTAATGAAATTCGGTCTTTGGGACCGAACAGGAATTAAGGAGCAAAACCTACAATCAGGAGACAGGGTTTGGGTTAAAAACGAAAAAACGAAACTCAAAGGAGGTCTTAAGCTCTTGTATGAAGGACCTTATGAAATTATTGAAATAATTGGGGAACAGAATGCCAAGATTAGGAGAGAGAATAAACTAGAAATCGTCCATTTAAACAGGTTAAAACATGCTGATCTATCTGGATCTTTTCTAGAACTATCTTCATCTGGGGAATCAACTTCCCCGGAAGCTCAGGAACCAACTTCGAATTGAAAAAGCTGACCAACCTCCCAAATATATACTTCGACGAAATAGGATCAATACGAATAGGTTGCGTAGGTAACACCGTTAGTGCTACTCTTGGCGCATCCAACTCTTATTGAGGAAAGAATTTAGACTTCAAATTAGGATTGTTTAACTTAAATTTAACATCTTTGAACGATAATTTAACAATAGCTCATATTCCTGAATTTCACAAGATGTATGCTAAAAGCGAAGATATACTGAAGCAGATTCAAGAATTACAATCAGTTAGTGACAAAGCTGATATGATATCCAAGCACTTTAGAACCTTAACGGATTCCGAAACCCGATGGGCAATAACTCAATACATTTTCGGCGGATTAACTTTAGTAGTAACACTGTACATTGTATATAAGTTAAGATTATGTAAAGAACTTTTGCATCTGCTGAGACCTTGCACCGTGGTATACAATAATTGTTTTAACTTCAATAGTACTAACTATGTTAATAAAACGACAAATACCACTGTGTACTAAGCACATTCGTTATTACTAACGAATTATTGGAAACATGTTCACGCGATGAAAGCCTTAGATAAGAAACCACAAAATCAGATGGCACATTTCCAAAATCATCGTACGAGATCCTGATAAAGGCCATGTTACGGAGTTATGCCCGAGACACAGTAAGCGTCGAGGACGAACGCTTGTCTAAGCAGGGGAGTGTTATAGGGTATCTTATATTTATATTTGGTAAATAGTAAATTTTGCTAGATCGCGTCACCGAAAATGCGTCACTGGTGCACGTCACCGAGGCCATGTTACCGAGGCCATGTTACCGAGGACGTGTCACCGAGGATGTGTCCCCGAAGACGCGTTACCGGTGACAAACCAACGCAACGCGTACCACTGCACAGTGGTCTGGAAAGCGGTAAATCGTGGCCAAAATCAAATTTCTGAACTTTAATTTCAAAACATTTTTTTTTTGCTATGAACTGACAACCCTCCAAAGCTTCAAAATCCACATAGATTTCTCCTTTCAGATGATTCTGTGATTAGATGTAGGGTTATGAAGACAAAATCATGAAATTTTAAGTGAAACTAATTGTTTTAATTGCTCATTATAGAACATCAAAATACAGATTTTGTATTATACTGTTACATAGGTAAGCAAGTATATTTCAGTTATTTATATGTGTCGTAAGAATTTTTTAATCTATTATAAAGAATGCAAAGTTTATAATAATTTAAACTTTGGGAAAGCTTATAAAAAAATGATTAAAAGTGATAGACGTCGGACTTTTGTTAAACGAAAGCTTACACAATTGTTAATAAGGGCATGTAAATTTCAAGTGCAGTCTCCTGCAGTTTTTAACTGTTCGGATTTTACCAAATTAGACACCGGAGGTATTTTGGCGTCCTCGACACGTGTAGCTGCATAGCCGCGTGAAGAGCGATTTGAAAGAAGCGGACTGGGCCGGATGTTTTCATTGCGTGAACCTTATTTAATGTTAGTATTAATTCTCGAAAAATGTATTTTGCCTCCAGGATAGTTATCGGAAGACGTAGCTGAATCTAAAAATAAATGTTATAAACAGGACAGACAGTTTCATGCTCGAAAAAGTAGCCGGAAAAATAACTTAGAAGATGTATTTAACAGGGGCATGGAGACCTCGGATCCGGTTATATCAAACATTAGTCTAAAAAGCAGGATACACAACCAGCAGCTGAAAAAACCCAAATTGCCATCCGAGGTTGTATTGTTACTACGTTCTCCACCTACTATACAAGAAGTATCGACATCCACATCAACAACTTTTCCTTTGGAAGAAACAACTGATGAATATGAGGATTCTGATGAAGATGATGTCAAGATATTACCTACATTTAGGCATCTAAATAATTTAGAATTAGACTCAGACGAATTATAATAATCAGGTTTCTATATTTGTTAGTTATAGTTTTCAGTCAGTGTTTTGTGTTTTACAATAGTCTAAAACGGTTCCTTTTCTTCTGTTTCTTGTATAGTCTGCCTTCTCCATAACTGTTATTCCAAACATATGTCATCGAATTCTATCATAAAAAATTAACTTTTATTTAAAAAAAATGGATACAGATGTTTTGAATTTTGGCCATGACACTTCTTTCTTTCGTGCACAGAAATTATATTTTCTTTTTTAAATAATTTACTGTAAATAGCCGTACTATACCATAGAAAATAAATTTATATTGAAAAAAATCGACACAAGGATGATTTGAATTTTGGCCACGAAACGCCGCTTTCCAGACCACTGTGCACTGGCTATATCTACACTTGCAAACAATAATAACACGTGGGGTAATGTAATTGCCTAAAACGCCATAAAAACGTACTGGAACCTCAATTATACGAATCTAAAAACTTTCATCGGGCACAAAATGCGCTCATATTGTGCATGTAATAATATTTATTGCAAGACCGAAATTAAAATTTCAATTTATCCGTATTTTTGGTACTGATTCAAAGTTTACATGTGCAAAGTTTCATCAATATCAATGAACATTTAGCTAGAAAAATTTGCAAAAATATGTAAATTTTTAATATATTTTTTAAACAAATTAATTTTTTGAAAAACTATTTACATAGGTAGATTCGGCATTAAAAAATACACAGACCATGCATTTAAACTTTCTTTCTATCTCTCATAATTTTCGAGATATACTGCGAAATAAAGTTTTCACCCTCCGCTTCGAGTGTTGTTTTCACCCCTCCAAAGTGAACGATTGCCGATACAAAAAAAATACGCGTCGAATATTTTTTCTAAATCTACATCATATCAAAACTTTATCAAACTCGGCGTGAGTCAACTCCATAACATTCCTTGTTAGAAATGATTACAACATGAATAGCTAGAGTAACTGAAGTTTTCGATTATAATATACAGGATGGAACATTTAAGTGGATACACATAAATACGAGGCCGTATCTCCGTTACTTATGATCGTATGAAAATTAATCGCTGAATGGGTTACGACCGTGCCAACAAATTTTTTCAACGAAGAAAACCTAGGTCGTTCAGCAAAGGCAAAATTTAAACCATGGGAAATGACCTTGAACGACCTTGAACGACCTTGAACGACCTTGAACGACCTTGAAAGACCAATATATCATAGGTCAATGAATTTGTCTTGAAATGAGCTACACGCCTAGCTGAACAAAAATATATAGTTCCACTTATAAAAATATCGATTATCTTCGAATCTTATAAAAAAATTACATTGAGAACAAATTTCTTCTACCGTCAGATGTCTCTTAAAATAGTGTAACTTTGTCCTAAAGTGTTTTTTCATACAATCATAAATAACGGAGATATTTGGGGGTTCCCACTTATTTGGCCCACTCTGTATATGTAGAGTATCCTTCATGAACAACTTCTTTATTACAGTCGGTCTCAAAAATATTCGGACACTAGTACAGTTTCGAATGTTATGCTTTGTATCTTCAATAAATACACAATAAACAAAAAAGGTGTGTTATGCTACGTCGTATTACAATTTCTAGTTAAGAAAAATACAAAAATTATTTATTTAATGTATATAGTTATTTCAATAATAAGAAAGAAGCAGGGTAACACCTAGTTCTGAGGTTACAAAAATATTCGGACACTAGCTATATTTCACAAATTTCCAATTTCCAGAAAGTCAAATGAACAATATTTATAAACAAAATGCTTATAAACAGCTCAGAACATGTACAGATAATGCCGGAGTTTGAGCATATATCAGTCTTACGTGAATTTCATGCGAAATGGGTCGCGAAATAAAAACATCCTTCGATATGCGGCAATTAGTGATTTTCCATCGTAAAAATGGAAAATCATTTCGCGAAATTGCAAATTTGTTAAAAATTAGTAAAAGTACAGTGTCAGGCATTGTGAAGCGGTATAAAAATAAAGATGGGACTGGCTTTATCCCACAAACCGGGCGTCCTTAGTACCCGTGATAAACGTAGCATTATCAGAAATATTAAAAAATTGCTTATGGACCAACCAAGACACCAAATTTTTAAATAAAAAAATATTAAAAAAAGATCCACGAATTCGTGCTCTGAAATTAACAACAATGTTAAATGAAGAATGAAAGTGTTGCGGACGGAGGGCTATAACGGCCACATATTTTGAAGAAAAACATGTATACAGAGTGTCCCACCAACTTTGTCCACCTGGAATATCATCGTTAATTCAAATAATAGATGAAAATGTTACTTATAAAAGTTGTAGGATATGAAGAAATACATAATATACATAATGAAGCTATGCTCACAGGTGTCAGTACTTCGGATGTAAACAAATTTGAACATGTGTCATAATGAGAGTAATAGGATGAACAAAGCCAAATATCTCAGGAATGGTAAGCTTTAGTATAAATGTACCTTAGTACTTTTATACTCAGAATTCGCTGTTTTATCGAAATTCAGCCTAAAAAATTAGACATTTCATTCAAAAAAACAAAATTCACCTCCAGATCTCTTCTGCGCCTCCACCTGTAAAGAAACTATTCATACCATATTATGTATTTCTTCATATCCTACAACTTTTATAGTAACATTTTCATGTATTATTCGAAATAACGGTGATATTCCAGGTAAACAAAGTTGGTGGACACCCTGTATAAATGCAGCAAATAGAAGGAAAAGACTTCAATATGCCAAAAAATATGTATGAAAGGAATTTGAGTGGTGGAGATGATATTATTTTCGTCGGTGAGAGTAAATTGAACATTTACGTTAGTGATGGAAAAGTGGGAGTTTGGAAAAAGCCGAAAAAAGAACTATATAAATCGAAAACATTTACAACCATAAAACACGGTGGCGGATTTGTAATGATATGGGGGTGTATTTCTACTCACGGAGTAAGTGAATTAGTATTTATTGCTGGCATTTTCGATTAAAATAAGTACTTAACCATCCTAAAAAATAATTTAGCAAAAAATGCTATCTATGTGGAGCTTACTCAAACGATTTTGTCCGAAAGGGCTCGGGCACAATGGTCCCATCGAAGACTGGGCGCCCGGCTAATCAATGCAATGATTATGATGATGAATGTGGGAATAGGAGAAAGGATTAAATTTTATAAGGACATCGATCCGAAATGTAAAGCACGTATTGTGCAAGAATTTTTATTATATCATTACATAAACATGCTGCTACCACCTCCGTAAACCCCTGCCTTGAATCCTATTGAAAACTTATGGGGTGAATTGGACCAAAAAGTTCCAAAAACTGTTATAAATTCCAAAATGAAATTAAAAAACGTCTTAAGGAAGAATGACAACGTATTGATGTGAATTATTTAAAAAAAAATTATTTATAACATGCCAACACAGTTACGACATATTGTACAACAAAAAGTATATCCCAAAAATAATTAATCATGAATTAACAAATTATTTTATCTTTAGAAGTTTAATTTATATAGTGTCCCAACATTTTTGTGACCTCAGAATAAGCTATTACTTCGTTTCTTTTTTAGTATTTAAACAACTATTGTACATACTAAATAAATAGTTTCTGTATTTTTGTAAATTAAAAACTGTAATGCAACGCATACCATTAGTACAACACACCTTTTTCGTTTATTGTATATTTACTTACAATACAGAGCATAATATTCGAAACTAGACTAGCGTCCGAATATTTTCGAGACCGACTATACTATTCACATAGAGCGGACCTCCAATAGCGAAACAATCGGGAAGATGCAAATTCCTTGTACAAAAAGTAGATAAAAATTGTAAAATGAATTGTCTGCATATGAAGCTTCAAACATGTGTTCTTAATGGAATTTCAGTCTCTTTTTTTTTAAATTAACCCTAATATGTAAAATATTCAGTTTTAGAATTTTGATTTACTTTTACATAAAGAATTACCTTCATCCCGCTTGTTCCACAATTATTAATCCATCCTACATGTATAATTAGTACGGGTTGTTTTGGCAGTTTATTATCTACAATAAATTTTTTTTTGTACGTAGTGTCTGTATCAGTGCATTACATTGAATTTTAAGTTCTGCAAATTTCTTGTGAATGCTGTAAAATTCTCATGAAAAGTAATAGTAAATCTTCACTATACTCATCATCATGCAGATGAAATTCCATACATAAGCTGTCTTTCAGACATATCATCAGTAATAGTATTCCTGCAATATTTATATTACAATTATAGCGTACCGCTTATTTGGACCATCATTTTACTACATATACTGACCATTCAAAATTATATTAATTTTATAGCCAAAGAATAGCAGAAATATAATAAATGTATGATGAAATTATGGCTTATTTCGGTCATACTACCTGAAATCTATATAGTAACAAACACTCAGTTATTGGATTATGGTAGAAACTACAATACTTTAGATTGGCTTCAAATTACTTATCAATGTAGGATTAAGTGTTAATATTGATTTCCTAAATCATATTATATGTGTCTGTAACCAATTTGTGATACTGAACAAACGTTTATAAATAACTAATAATTCATGAGACAGTTCTGTGAAGTTTATATTTTTGCTCAAGGAAGTTACATAGAATATCTCCTCTGATGCAAATTTTTAAAAGATTAACTCACAGTTAAAGTATTTACAAACGAATTTATACGACATTCTTGTGTCACCAAAACAAGTAACATGTACTCCTAAGCTTTACTTCCTTATATTAAGAACAACTTATACATAGTTTAATTTAGATACTACATCAAATACATTCTTTTAATAGCAACAATTTCTGCACTTGTAGATGCAATAATAATATTTGTCATATCTATATTTATGTAAATGACTAAACATTTAATAATTTTTACTCAAACCCTTTTGAAATTACATTACTTTTCTATTAGACTCTTCTTTAAATTAAAATTTTTGTTCAAAAGATATGACTAATCTTTGTTTATAAAGTGTATGATGTAAATGAAATATTATAGTTTATACTCATATTTATAAAATATGATGACTAAACTTTACATACAGAATGAGTCTAGTAATTGGTAGAATTAATGTATTGCAGAGGATTGATGTACAGAAAAAAAGTGAATAATACAATTTCTATTTTATAATGAATTCGTTTTTCTATTTATATTGTATGCAGCCATACACGAAGTCAGTACAAGTACATTTTTTGTTTAGATCCTTTTACTACTAAGGGCATGCACATCCTCAATGAGTAGGCATTCATTTGTAAAAACTGTGCATCTCTGCTTTTAATAAATGGGGATTTATTTACGTACTCAATTATGCACAACTTTAAATACGGCATATACCCTTCAAAGATGATAACAAATTTTGACGTTTTCTCGAACTTTTAATATTGACTGTGCGTTTCTTATAGATTTTTGTGCGCTGAATACGAATTTGCAAGCCGTTTATTTCCATCGAACCCTATTTAAAAAAAAAATTTGAAAAATAAAATTTCAACTTTGAAGATGTTGTATGCTGTAACGGTAATAGATATACGTTTGCTCTTTGTACAATATGATTCTTTGGACTCTCCCGAATAAAATGATATATATTATAACATTATAAAAACTTAAACATGTTTAAACAATGATTAAAGTGAAAGGGACACCGAAAATGCACCAATTTCTTAAGACATTTTTCTATTTATTGTAATCCTTTGACTGCAAGTTGCTTGGAACCGAGGCGAACTCTGCGTATGGCCGAGCTGCAGTAGTACACACTGAACCATTGCGCCGAACGCCCATTAGCGTCAACAGTACACGATGAGCGACTGTCTGTTAGCAATCAAAGGATTAAAAACTAGGGGTCAAGTAGAAAATTTAACTACACCACGCGATAGAGCAGACTTTTTTCTTAATTTATTTCCAATACAGAAACGAAATAGTTTGGCAAAACATGCGGCGTTGGCAGAGGTAATCAAAGCGCGCGTTTACAGAGTCTGTCATGCTGAGAGACAGGTCAGACAGGGAAGGCGACCGCTGCTATTGTGTAACAGAACCGCTAAAGTCAACGGCAGTTACCGGGTAGGAAACACCGGTTCTCGTTCAACTTCTGCGAGAAATTACCGTTGTATGTAAATAAGTTAATTAACAAGATAACACATGGGTCATTCCACACCAAATCGATCACTTTTTGACGTCGATGTCAGGGATTTTGTTCAAAATGAAATATGATGTAATGCCCGTGAAATTAGGGGGGGTTTAAGTCACCATTTTGCTGGTTTCGAATTTGTTTAAAAAATACGGACCTTTGAATTTTGCAATTTTTGCCTATTTTCACGAAAACAGGCTGTACTTATGAATTTTTATCTCGGAAACTATCATATTTGTCGGATTGAGTTCGTTTTTTTATTTGAATCGAAAAGGTTTGGCTTATTGTAATAATATTTTTTTGAATTAAAAATTAATTTTGTAATATTATAAATTATAAATAAATTCTTATTTTGTAAAGGGTATAGCCGAATAAGGGGGTCAAATGTGCCCTTAGACGAAATTTAACTTGCGATGGACCATTCGATGGCTTACCAAAGGTAAAAATTTCACATCAATTTTCAACCTTGTATGTCGGGGGGGGGGGGGGGCAATATAAAAATTCAAAGTAAAAGGTACTTTTTCGTGCGAATTACCTGGAAAAAATCGGTTTTTAATTTTTGTAACTACAGCACACCTTACCAGCAAATCTGAGAAAATTTAACTATAAAAAACTATATAAAAATATAACTATATTCCTTGATATTTTACCTACAAAATAAGCCCTCGATCAGGATGAAGTCTTTAAAACTAACGTCGAAATGAGCTGATAAAGATCGGTGAGCCTACGTTTCAGGTAATCCAGCCGCGCGCTCTGAGTTTACTGTCGGCTGTCCGTACGACTCGTAGCCTATATTACCTCCGATGTGAATTAAAAACAATATCGACGGGTCTCGTACAGGTTTCACTATTATCAGACTCTAAATTAAATTTATCTTTTAATTGTCTAATTATTTCAGTATTTTCCGCAACACTACTTGAACTACTTTGTACGTCTAATAAACTTGTTCTTAATATATTATGGATACGATCTATTTTCTCTAATGTTCGTTTGCCGGACCTTAAAGTTTTACTTGTTATTGAAGAATCTCCTACAGATGACATTAAAGCATTTGTAAAACTTACCACAACGGACGGATCTATATTGACGTTGAAGCGTTACTTGAACTGTCACTACTACTATTACATATTCCGGCATGTGTTAATCGAGATGGCCCTGGTTCAGCTAATGCCGTTTCAATTTGATCGCTATTGTTTTCCCGATGTAATTTTAACCAGTTAACTGCATTTGACGAGTATACACGTCAAACCAAAACTTTATTTTGGTGCGTTTGATGTGTATACTCGTCGTGTAAAATAAAAAATTACCGTTTACTATAAGAATTCCAAATTTTAGTAAGAAGTAATAAAAATGTCATTCAGTGGTATGTTTACTTTATATTGCCAGTAAAACTGCTATGTATTTTATAAAGAAAAATTTGATTATTTTCTTTGGCATATCGGTTAAAAATGTAAGCCTTCATCGTTTTGCTTTAATTTTGTTGTAAAACTTATAATAGGAGCATTTGCCCTGCGTTTGACGTGTATACCTGTCATCGCTTGATTTTATTTACGCACCCCATGAGAGATTTTTAAAACTAAACTCCGCAGTTAATTAGTTAAGCGACAACTGTTGCAAATGAACCCCTTTTCGGGAAGATTTGGAAATGATCGATGCATTTTCAACGATACCTTACGGAGTCCTTTGTAGCAACGGTTATGTCCACTTCGATTAAAGGGATTACAACACCGCTGGTGTACCATATTCGAAAATCTACTAACACTGTTTAACAAATAGTGCACTATAGGAAAGTCTTTGGGAGACTGAACGCATGGGAAAAACGATGCCCAAATGTATATGCATACGGCACCTTACAAATTGACCAATATTTTAGGCGAATATTGAAAGCTAAAATACCTTAAAAATGTGCGGGATCCTACCGACCCTTCCATTTACTGCTAATATTTTGAAGACTCCAAGTAAAAAGGCAATAAAATGAATACAGAGTAGATTTATGCTGAAGCACAACATTACATGGTACAGAGAATGTTGAATATACCCCTTCCTTGTTTACATTCATATGAAACAGATTAAAGAAACCCTTCTGTAGGTATAAATGAGACCACTGAGACAGGCACGAGGCCTATCGATATTGCTTTTAATCAACATTGGAGGTAATATAGGGTACGAGTGGTACGGTCAGCCGACCGTAATAGCAGGACGCACGGCACGCTTACCTGAAACGGAAACTCACCGGTCTTTAACAGCTCATTGCGACATTAGTTTTAACACTAGATTTACAGGACGCGTCATTTTGGCGCATTTCGAATTTCACAAGGAAAATTACAGAAACCGTTTACATTTCTCTCCTACCACTTATGCTGACTTTTATCTATTTAACGAGACAAATATATATCTGAATTCATTTTCTTCTAAGCCTTCTAATCTCGAAATTGAAAATGTGCGGTTTCGTTCACGCGTCGATTTGACGCGTGACCGTAGAAATAGGTATATAAGAAATGTCCGTAAACCTAGTGTTAAAAATTCCATCCTGATCGAGGGCTTATTTTGTAGGTAAAATTTCAAGGAGTATGGTCATATTTTTTTTTAAATTTAAAACCTGATGGTCTTCAAGGAGAAATTTACAAATTTAATTTTTTAATTTAAAACAAGATTATTACAATAAGCCAAACCTTCTCGATTAATAAAAAAAAAACGAACTCAATCCGACAAATAGTTTTCGAGATAAAAATTCATGAGTACAGCCTGTTTTCGTGAAAATAGGCAAAAATCGTAAAATTCAAAGGTCCGTATTTTTTAAACAAATTCGAAACCAGCAAAATGACAACTTACCCCCCCCCCCCCCCCCCCCCCGTTTTTACGAGCATTACATCATATTTAATGTTGAACAAAATCCCTAACATCGATGTCAAAAAGTAATCGATTTGCCGTGGAATGAGAATTAAGCCATGTACACTAATGTAAAAATCTATATTTTTGTACTATGTATTTTTAATAATTGTTAGATAAACTATTTAAATTGGAAATTAATTCTCCTCCGAACACCGGACTTAAGCTACGGTTAGACCACGAATCAACGCTAGGATGAGTGACCGATTGTAGTGCTTCTGTGATGCTGTTGACAACATGGTGGATCAGAACCCACCTAAAACTGTAGGTCCCCCGGCTAAATGATCATAGCTGTCGATGCTACGTCACGCACAAAAAAAGAAAAACCGCTTATCGCGCGCGTTGAGCACCACTGCTGGTGCTGCATATTTTACCTAACTATTTTGCTTCTATATTAAAAACAAAACAGGACTTGTACCTTTTTTTATCTTTCTCATAGCAAAAAGGTCTGATTTGTTGCGTGTTGTACTTAGATTCCCTTTAGCCCCATAGTGTTTAAAATAAATTGAAAAATATTCGCAAAAATTGGTGTGTTTTCGGTGTCCTTTTCATTTTGATTGCTGTTTAAACATGTTTAAATCCTTATACTGTTATAATACTTAACATCGTTTTATTCGGGACAGTTCAAAGAATCATTTCACGCAAAAAGCAACTGTAATAACTATTACCGTTAAAGCAAAAAAACATCTTTAAAGTTAAAAATTTGCATTTTGTTTTTCAAAACTGATTTTTTCAAAAACTGGGAGTAGTGGAAGCAAACGGTTTTTAATTGGTACTTAGCACACAAAAATCTGTAAGACACGCCTACTCAATGTTAAAAGTCCGAAAAAAAGTTAAAATTTGTTGAACAGTGTAATTTTTCAGAAGTGTTTTTTATACCACAAATCTGTGCAGAAAGACAATTGTTTTTGGTAAGAAACAGCACCACATTCAATATAATGCTTATAGCATTTACATTATACTGTGAGCACTTTTGCAAAGGGAGGTATCAATTGGAACCACTACTATTTGGATGAGACCAGGCTTAAAATGGTGAGTATAAATAAACTGTAGAATGTAAAGTGTTTCTTGTCAGCCATTTTAATGAAAAAATAATTTTAAATGTTACAATTTTCTTATAGTATCTAGAATCCTCGGAAAATTAACCAAGTTTTCAAGAACGTCGGTGAATGCAGTTTTAATATTGAGGACTGCTAATCATGAGAACCAAGATTTAAGTCACTCAGTTAATATTTTATTTTTTTCAAATTTTCTTACATTTCTTTATCAAATTATTTTTTGCACGGTTGCTTTACCTACTTCTAAAAAAATGATGAAATTATATGGTATTATTATATTATTTGGCAAAGTTTGTACATATAGTGATTATTAAGAGTTAATATCAAGTGAAGTTTTGCATGTACCATAGTTTCACACTACATAACTTATTGTAAGAACCTAACTACCTTGTACAAAGGTTACTTCTACCGTTGCTACAGTCTTCAGAAAGTGGATGTAGCTACTTCTACAATTTTTTTAAATGCAGTATTATATAAATTTTTGCATTTTCAAATAGTTTATTCAGAGATATATAGCATTTATTCACAAGGTTCAAAATACTTAGTTTTAACAATAAAACCTTAATAGGCATGGTGAAAAGTATTAATTAGAACTTTTTTCAACTAGAATTTTATTTTACCAAATGTTCAACGTGTTGTCTACTTGTTCCTACGTACTTCTTCAACTTTCCTACAAGTTCTCTTGAACATATGATAACATTTGCAGAGTAACAAGGGCACATGCAAGTGTAATCCATTCATATTCTCGTTTGTTGTGAAAGCGATAGTAACTATTGTTACCCTATATTAACACATTCGTGTCCGGCATTTGTCAGGCGAGACACTGGATACCACATATAATTTCCAAAACTCTAGAACTAAATACTGCAAAGTTCTACTATTTAAATGTGTGTGAATATAAAAAATATTGCTTACTGTTTGCAAACTGCCATAAGCCTTATGGCTAGAACTACGTTACCGGCATTCAGCTAAAGATTTTGAAATGACGTAGGACTACGTTACCAGTATTCAGCTAAAGAATTTGAAATGACGTAGTATTACGTTACCGGTATTCAGCTAAAGATTTTGATATGACGTAGGACTATGTTACCAGTCTCTAACGTGTTAATAACATGGATGTCTATGGTTAATCCTAATTTGACATTTTATCGAGTATTTGCTACTTTGCATCCTAGCAGTAAAGTCATTGACACAAGAAAGTGTTGATTGACATACGTTCAGAAAAATGACGATCCATGCCTGTTATGCACATGGTCGCCAGATTTTTAAATTGCCATTTCCTGTTCTCTACAAAATATTTAGTTATCTGTAAAAATTCTTCTATGAATCAATTAATTGTATTTTTGTATATGAAAAGGCATACTGTACATGTGCTTCTATTACTCTGTAAATATTATTAAAAGTTCTAAAATACTTTCAGGAAAAAATAAAGAGTAGTTTAGGACAACACTTTCCACATTTAATAAAATAAAGTAAAAACTAACAAGGGAACTTTCCCAAGTGTAACGCTGATATTTAAATGAGCTTTTGCAGACTGATAGAGCTTGATATTCTAAAGCTTACTATATACGGTATTGGCAGCAATTGTTAACATTTTACAAAATATTTAATTTTAAAGTATCGATGGCCTTCATCTGTGGTAGTGTAACTACCACTTATAAGTACAAAACATTATATTGCCACTCCTATTCTTCTTTTGTACGCAGACTTTAATCCTAGTAAAAAAGTATTATAAGGTACATTTGTTTTATAATTTATGTTTACATGATTTATTTTAAAACTTTGAGATCTTATAGATATACATGTTTAAAAAATTTGGTGACACTATGATAATGATTCAGTGATTGCAGATACTAGAAGAAAATTTTAACATTTAAAAATACTCGTTATCAAAATGGATGCAAGAAATCCACAATATTTTGGAATTTGTTTGTATTCATTGACCACTACATTTTAAAGTTGATTCTATCCATAAAGCAATGGTTCCGATGAAAACCTCTCCTTGTTAATATTATTTAGGTACATAAATTGGTCCTTCATGGTATTGTCTTGGGTATTCTGCACACAGAATGTCACTTCAAGTAAAGTGATAAAAAAGTAGTACTTTGCAAGACACTTTTAATTTCTTACTTAGTAACTCCTTCATCTATACAAATGCTCAATGTTTTATCGTTACAGTGTAAACATTTTCTATATTATTTTATTATTTATAACAGCATCAAAGTAAAACTCAACAAAAGATGCTACACACTTTAATATCATTATTGTCTACTATAATCTTTGGAATTCTTGTATGAATATAAAAAATAAATTGTTCTTTTACATATTTCTTTCATGTTTATGGAAATACATCTGTTATTTACATTCAGGGTATCAATTACACACATTTCTATTTCATACCATGAAACACCTTTTTCCCCTTTATAAAATATAATACCATTATGATATGTAAACGAATGTCTAAACATTCAAAATGTTTCATTGTGATTATCTGTCACTTATTGATCAAACATATTAATGACAAGATACGCTTAATCCTTAAGTATTTAGAATCTGTATCCTTATTTGTAAAACCACTTTCCTATGTTATACATGTAAGTTTCTGCATATTTTTGAGTAAAGAATGTATCAATGAAAACATCTGAAATATCGCACCAAGTTTTAATGTTTCCAGTACCTCACCCTGCATATATACATGTAGAATACCGATAAGAATTAATCTATATATAAACGATACCCAATTTCATTAAAAAAAAAGTGCTATTGTACTTTTATGGTGCATTATTGCACTCAAGGAAAAACTAAGGACATTGTAAAATAGAAATTGTTGAATTAATTAACTTTTTCACTATCACGTTTTCTTATCAACCGCGTACGAGAAATTACCCGTGCCAATTACGTGAGTCATCCTATACATATTCAAAGTTGTAAGTTCGGTAAATTGTGTAGAAACACATGAGAAACTAAAAAAAGGAGGGGGAAGAAGAGACGAAGAGAGGGGAGGCGAGACAGACAGAAAGAGAGAGAGAGAGACAGACAGAGACAGAGAAAGAGAGAAACAGAGAGAAAGAGAGGAGATGAGTTAACAATTCCCTCACCGATGTATGATACTGTTTTCGTCGTGTTCATGAGTCGTTAGACAAGTATCGTCCACCGCTCGTTTACTTAAATAAAGCCTTGGTGGTGGTGTAGGCGGGATAGACACTGAGGAAGAATCACTTTCCTCTTCGTCTCTATTCTTTTCCTTCTCTTGCTCTCGAACTTCACATTCGATGCTTAAACTGAGCCTAAGGTTTGCCTTTTCATCACTCTTGAGCCGGGTAAGACCGCATCTGGCGCATCGTGTGCACTCCGTTGGATTTATCAGAGCACACTCCGAGCAATGCCACTGTAGCACTGATGCGATCGAGCCCATTCTTTACACGTAGTCATGGCTCCTTCACTCACAGGATCACCGACTTTTGTAGCCACGATCCCTTTATTTAAAAAACCACTACACTTTTACGCACGCACGAAGATCAACGATACCGTAAAACACCTTCAGAGAAATTTCTTTTTACTTGCGGCGGTTGCCCGCCGTTCTTTGTCATATGTTTTGAGACGGCCATCTTTTTTAGTAACCTTCCCCTCGTTCACCTAGTATTTTACACTGTCTCTTTCTTCCTTGCCCTCCTCTCTGTCTTTTCGTTGTCGTCGCACAAGTAAAAACGCAAATGCATGCATGTAATATTAGTATCTATGTCTTTCTTGTCTTACGTTTTTCACATATGTACCTTCTTCTATTCTATGAAATCTTCTCCCACAGACTTCTATTTTTTTAATGACAGTTTAACACAAGACGTGTATCAATAAACAGTAGTTTAATCTACTGCTGTTCATTTAAAAACAAAGTAAAACGAAATATCAATCGCGAATAAGTTAGACATCATCTGTGTACATGGTTATATTCAGAGCTCGTTGTGTTGACTACGTGAGTTGCAACACAGGGCTGTATGATTATTAGGTATTGATGCAGTAAACAAGAATTTTATATGTAAGAGTAATCTAAAAATTTAGACTTGTAATTAGTATAAAACGTTATAAATAATTATTGATATGTTGTAATAAGTTAACTAAAACATTAATATATAAGTTAATGTTGCACTGTTATTTTTTAGCTATGTAACAGTTTCATAAATTTGAATTAATTAAATAACTTGAACATGTGAATGTACATTTGTTATTTTATTCAACTTTGATACAACGATCTTACGGAGATATTACGCATAAGAAATATTTTAAGAGGACATCAAAATTTAATTATGATTCATACAAATGATATATTTATTGATCAGTTATTTAATATGCTATAATCAACTGCATTTGTAATTTTTGTGATTTTAATTATGATTGTTTCAACTACGTTATTATGCGTTATTGCTTTACATAAATTATATTATATATTGACAACTATAAACAACAAATTTACAAGATATACAATATATAAAAATTGTTCTCTCATCCAGTCCCTGTGGCGCAGAGGATAGCGCGTTGGACTTCTAATCCAAAGGTCGTGGGTTCGATCCCCACCAGGGATGTTTGTTTAAGCGGTCCGGTTTGTGGTAAACTGCGACAGTACTTTTTTACTTGTTATTTTAATTGTAAAATATACACAATTTTTTTCTTAACGTTGTAATACTTCCAGATTTTAAATTAGTCAAACAAAATATTCATGTTATGATGCGATGTGATCCTTAGATGGTAATTGAAGAAAATTACTACAGAAAAAGATTGGTCTTGATTTAGATAACTGACGTCGACAACGCGGGGATAAATGAAAATTTTGTGATGCGAAAGCAACACCTTTTGAAGCGAGAAAATTTCGAAACAGATGTAAGAATGTGTTTAATGGTGAGTGTATGAGTTATTCCAATTTTATTTAACTTCTGTCTCTCCTAAAACATTATACTATATAAAACGCAATTTCTGAGTAGGGTATTATCTTATATAAATATAAGTGTTATATTTTATTATGCTTTAAATAGTACACTTTTTCATTAAGTTACATTCTGAATAAAATTTTATTACTTGTAAATATTCTAAACAGGGTAGATATAGAAACATCTGGGAATTGTTATCCTGACTTAGTACTTTTATATAGAAGCAGAAATTGTATGTAAATACTAGACTTCTTAACTAGACACAAACTTTATAAATATATGTAGTTTAGATTGATTAGTTTTAATGATAGAGATAACTTCTGACAGATTTTGTAAAATTTTTAGTTTTATAAAATGAAGGGTACATTGAAACTAAAAAACAGAGAACCTTTCTTAGGAAAATATTAAAAAATTGATAAAGTATAACATAAATTTATTATAAATAATACAGTTGTACATACAGCAAAGCACATTAAGAATGTCTTTTTGGCAAAAACATAAGGATCCAAATGCATATTTTATGTAGTCGTTAGACCTTAATGTTATATAAAATTGTTAGAAAATGTTAAATCGTGAAATTTGATTCACTGAAAAGTCATTTAGTATCACGGGGGAATCAAATTCTTTTGTAATTAAGAAACTATTAAAATTATATAAATCATTGCATGATGGGAAGCTTGAAATTATTATTAACAAAGATATTATTATATATTATTAATTATTTTCATTTATTTCACTAAAAAGGCTTATTTTCCAATAGTTATATTTTTTATTTCATAGATTTTTTTAACTTTTGTTAATTGAAGTTTCTATCACTCTCCATCTACATAAAAGGGTATTGATGTCAACATGAAGATAATATATTCAACAAACTTTTTTTATGATTCTTTATGAATATATTTGTAAAATTCCTTAATTTATATGTTCAAATGATTTTGACCTCTTTTCTATTTGAACCATGAAATGCCTATAACTGTGTACACATGAATAGTGTCATATTAAATGATTAAAATTGCTGATAACACGCTAGAAAAAAAAGAGTCAAGTTATAACTGGTCATAAAAGTATTTGCCAACCCAATGTACAAATAAAAATAGAATCATTCTATTAACTCAGGAATTAAATAACAAACGTAAGAAATTTTATGTTTTAAACTTTTATTCATATACTTCTTAATAATGTAATATAGAACATGTGTTACCAATAGTTTAGAAAAAAAGCTCTTAGTGTATGATGTACCACATAGTATGTATAACAATATTTTCCCAGCAACTAATGATACAGAAAAAAAGAATTTTGTAATTTAATATCATTTCTAATATGTACATATAGCAGCATTAACTTTATTCCACTCAGTTTTATGAAAGCATTTATATTTACAAGCATGTACACATTATAATACTCAATAAGGACAATAAAGTGGTGCGATGTTGAAGATACTAGATATACATATTTCTGAAAAATAATTTATTACTTTCTGATTTGAAAGAGGAAAGTTGTAATTTGTAATAACAAATATAGCATTAATACCACAGACAACCATAGTGATATAGTACAAAGGTACAGTAATGAAAAAAATATTGATAAATAAGCTCTGTATGGAAAGACCTAAAATAGTAAATAAAAGAGAGAAAAGACAAATAATAATACATACAAAAGTTAATCCCTATGTTAGTGCTTAAGAAATTTGTACAAAAGTATAAGATAGTACTGAGAAAAATGTAAGTACTAGAACTTCATCGAACAATTAAAGAACCTGGTTTTCATAATCAAGTGACTAGAAACAAACCTTAGGTTAATAAACAAAACAGAGAAAGAAGAATCAAATTTGCAAAAGAATATTTGTACTGTATGCATTTGGTAAGTTGGCAGATGGAAGGAATGCGTGTCTGACTGGTTACATCAGGCCTAGTTGGATAAAATCCTAAAAACAAAGCACACACATTTTCTTTATTGGCAGAATTGGATCATGTAGCACCATGTAACAAAAGCAGAGCGAGCGAAGTACTCCTCTTGCCCCCATGCCATCTCGATTGTCAACTTACCAAACGCATATAGTATGTTGCAGAAGACAGTTAAAATAGTATAACTTTCACTGTTAAGCATAGAGGCTTATTGATGCTATATAGAGATGTATGTCAACAGTAGGTATTGACACATTGCATTTTATAGAAAGTATATTGGATAAATATGTATACTTCAATATTTTGAAGGAGGATTTACAAAGTAGTATGAAAAATTGTGTTCGAACACTATGTATAAATTGTAACAGAATAGCTGCTATGTAATGTTAAAAAATTAGAGACATCTCCTTAATCGCTCAATATGCACTCCATTGTGCATGCATGGACTGAAATAAAAAATCTTTATAGGAATGCAATATTTCTAATAAAAAATTACTAAAAAGACATTTATTATAGGAGTATTGGTGGTCTGGAATCAACCTACAAGTGTAAGACAGAGTTGTCAATTCTGAATATACTATAGAAAAGTCACGAAAAGGATCAGAAGGTTGGAAAGACTGTCAAACACCACTGACATAAGACAGCGGAAGGTTACAAACACGTTATTGTTATATAAATGGGGTTGAATTATTTAATTTCTAAGATAATTACGAAATTAAGTTTTATTTGATTCACTAAATAATAATGATTCATAGTTGAGCGGCATTTACCACTGTAAAAAACATGTTTACAAAAAATTAGAAATGTTATACTCTTAATTATAGCGTTTTTTCTTTTATAAAACAAAATAATTGTAAACTTCTGAAGTATCCATTTAATACATGTATAATTTTTGTCGTCTATTTTCAATTCGTAATTGATATTAATTAAAATGCTTTTCAAACTTGTTTTGGCCAAAAACTTCTGCATACTATTGTATACATGGTGTACAATTAAAAGCGGAACATAACAGCAACAGAAAAGTTTTCTATAATATAGTATCGATATGTAAACTAGGAGCGAAATTTGAAAGCGAACTGTTGTACAAAAGATTGAGAAAAGTATGTATTGTTAAGGACGCACGACGCGGGTGGCATGAATGAGCAGAAAGATTTTAGGCACAGCTCGAAAGCAGGAAAAGGAGCAGATTAGCAGACCCCGATACGAATCGCGAGTTTCAGTCAGGGCACGAATCTATTGAGATGTTTCGTGTTTTTGTCAATAGTTACAAGTGCTAAATCACTTCAATGGGACTGGCAATGTTGAGGAAGTCATAAATTTCTTCCAAGGGTTGCTCACTCCTCGGAGCAAAGCCTACTTTCTCTTCCCACATGTGTAGTCCGTTATCGTAACGGAAAAGCGCGTGTTCACCACCACCCGAGATCGAGGGAAAACATGGCCGACACTTCGCTAGGGTGGATGGACACCCGAAAGACAACCTACCACTTGGACCGGAGGCCGCTCCCACCCTGATTGGACTACAAGGATCTATGGGAGGACCAGGAGGGGATTTCGCAGACAACCATATCGGGGAACTCGGAGGACAATTTGGGGACTCTTCATTCATCTGATTTTGGTCGTTTTTTAGAATACTTCGAAACATTCGGAAAATAAACTCGAGATTTTAAACCAAGTATCAGTTTTTATTTTGAAAATTCGCGCATTAACGAGCAGAGCGGTTCAGCGCTCCACGGGCACCAACCCAATTCCTTCTCCCCAGCACCGCCAGAAAAGACTCGCAATAATATACAGCGGGACATCGATAGTTGCATGAAAACGGGACTGAAAATTTATTAAGGGGGTATTCTAGTGTAAACCGTCCTTTCTTCGTTTTTTACAGAATTTTTTTGCAAAAAAACTTATACATATTAATTAAGCCAGCCTTGCTGGCCAAGTAATGCAACTACCTTTCCTAATTCAACGATTTGGAAACATTGTATTTACTGTGTTTCGAGCTACTTGAGCGTAATGTGCAGGACACCCATTCTGTTGGAACCACATTGACATCCTTATTTGCAACGGCAACTCTTCCAGAAGGGTAGGAAGAATGTCCTTTTCCATGCAAAATTTTGTGCATGCTTTGAACATTTTTTTGTGAACATTCGCGGATGGGACAATCATAGTGCGTGTAATTCTCATGGACACTTGCGTATGAAATAATTGCGATGCGTGTGTGATTTTTTTGGACAAAATCGTCAATTAGAAATTGCATTCACCCTCTCTGCTTGAGAATCCCGTGAGGCGGGTTTTGATATGCCCTTGTGGATTTTTTCAAGTAGGCAGGTTTAATGCCGCCAACGAAAAGTGTGTGTTTCTTCATAAATTGTCGCAAGAATGTAGTGTCTTGTCGCATCGTATGGTATGTCATAGTTTCTGTTACATCGGTAAGCGAGCACTCTGTACGGGGAACTTGGCGCGCGATGGCAGACACTGCGCGTGTATGGAGTGCTGCCGCTGGACAGGCGTTTTTAGCCCGTTTTTTACACATCGATAACTCAAAAATGAAGCCACGGACGCGATTTTTCTATTCTTGATTTTTGTCTTATTTTGGCTTGTGGAATCACCCCTTAAAATTTTTGACAGGGGTGGTGAAACACCCTGTATACAGGATGTCTCAGCTAAAGGAGGCCACCTAAATATCTCTTTCGTTTTTCATGACATGAAAAATGTTCATGGCACAATTTGAATGGCTTCAATGAAGGAATAACCTGCAAAACAAATTTTTTTGTGAGGTAATTTTTCTGTTTTTTCAAGGTCATTCGTGTTTTTTACCAGGAAAACGTATTTTTTTCTATTGCACGTTGTAGCGGATGAAAAAATACATTTGAGTATACCTGAATCATGACCTTCAGATGACCTTGAAAACCAACAATATGATGAAATTGTTGCGATGGTATGTGAACTTACGGGACTGTGAATGTTTGGTGCTGAATTTTAAATAACAAAATAATTGGACCGTACTATATTAACGGAGCATTGAATGGACAAAAATAAGCGACATTTTTATCTAGTGACTTGAACGATAGAAGAAGTACCATTAAGTGTCTGTGATGTTATGTGGTGTCAGCATAACAGCTGCCCCGTTCACTGTTCGCGAGTAGCCGTTCAAGTACTAAATCGGAAATTCCCAAACCGTTGGATTGGGTGTAATGGGCCCATAGCTTGGCTAGCACGGTCACCAGATCTGACCTTACTTGACTTTTTTCTTTGGGGAATACTAAAGGAAGAAGTTTATGAACATCGACCTACTACTCCAGATGACATAATGAACCGCATAATTAGTGCTTGTGCTGCTACCCCACCAGAAACAATAAAAAGAGCAGCACAATCCGTACTTACTCGTGGCAGAAAGACGTTTATCCCTTTACGGTTCTGGGGTAAGTGCTGAGTGGTCCAAAGCAGTCCTCTTACCAGAAGGCATACTCGCTTTCCCCACTCCGTGGCCAGATCCTTCAGGAACAATGTCTCTTTTCTTGGGAAATCAGCAGTACGACGTCGGGTCGCCTGCCACTTTTAAAACTCTCTCTCATGCCTCTTTCAAACAAACAGGCTATGACACCCGATAGCCATACGACCTCGAGTCGATGGCTAACGTCTGGTTCCCACCCAACAAGCCATGCTCTCAACATACGGACATTTAGTGTAACCGGTCGCGAACGACTAGCCGCTCCTGAGGGTTTTCCCCTATATATCGGCATCGGTTGGTTCACAACCGGCGAAACGGCCTCGGGACGAGCGCGGAAAAATCCAGAAGTGCCGCAGAGCGTTTTCTGCGGATGAGTTCTTTAGCTACGTCGTGGCCAAGGGAGGATAGCTCCTCCAATGGTCAGCGCCGTATCCACGGGGAACCACGGGGCGGCGAACTCACTGCGTACACGCCTGTACGCTCACTCTGCCCCCGACCAAAACTGAAGAGATGACCGGTAGGCAGTTGTAAGCTGCCTCTGTTCGAACCGGTCCCTGTTCGACTCTTCAGCCCCATTCAATTGATCGGAGATTCATTTCGAATCCTCAAAGCCTTGAGGCTTTTTGGATGTTCCAGTTTAAGCCACACTGGTCACACTTTCGAGGACATTTGTCCGCTACCCATGAAGGAGTACCCGACCTTCTAAATGATATGGGTCGTCATAGGCATGGGATATAACTCGGGTTCGGGGGTGTCGTTACTCACCCAATGGAGGCCCAGCACCTACCATACCCTGCCGGTCCAACATACGGACACAAGCAGTCCTCAAGCCAGTCATAAATAAGGTAAAGGCAGAATAGCGTCGGGCTAACTACCTTCGACACTTCTTAAAATTCGGCCGCCGCTAACAAGTAAGTTCACATACCATCGCAACAATTTCATCACATTATTGGTTTTCAAGGTGATCTGAAGGTCATGATTTAGGCATACTCAAATGTATTTTTTCACCCGCTACAAGGTGCAATAGAAAAAAATACACGTTTTCCAGATAAAAAACACCAATGACCTTGAAAAAACACAAAAAAAATGACCTGACAAAAAAAATTTGTTTTTCAGGGTATTTCTCCATTGAAGTCATTCAATTTGTGCCATGAACATTTTTCATATCATGAAAAACGAAGGAGATATTTAGGTGGCCTCCTTTAGCTGAGATATCCTGTATATATAAAATAAATACCGTACTGTAAGAAAATACAAGGTCCAGGCCATCTGGAGAACGTCGCCTGTCATCGCCATTGGGGGTGCCGAGCGTAGGCCCTCAATAGATCCGTCGCAGGCCAAGGGTTTTGGGCAGCGACGGACCAGAGGACTCTGGCATCGTACCCGCCATAAATTAGACTCTCATCTAGCTTTGCTGCATGTAACGGTTAGAGAACGTTTTCTTTAACGAAGAGAGTCAGTCTTGGACTACCCTCGTTCAGCGACAAAACGCTTTTCAGTGCGCTAGGCAAATCCTGTATAATTCAGGCTATTACATTTGTGAAATACATACATTTCTTACGTTTATAAATTTAATCTTACAATACTTACGACTAATGGGCCAGACCAGGACCGTAAAGGGGACCTTCTTTTTCCTCAAAGAAATCCTGCTTTGCTGATTTTTCAACTTTATCACCAATTCAAGCTCTCTTTACAGCTTTTGTCGAGCGTCGTTTTGGACGATTTATTCTATGTACGTCTCGAGTATTTGAGTGTATTTCGGGTTGTTGTCCAATAATTATTGACATCTCAGAAAGAAGATTTAGAACAGTCGAAAATCCCTCGTTCAATATAGTCACAGCCAGGAATGTAGATATTCCGACGCTTGAAGGTCCACAATCAATATGTTCGGGAGCAGAAGTCCAAACTAATGAATTCAGCGATTCATTGCTATTCTGCGTTTCCGTTCTTAAGCACCTTTCTAACAAATTGGTTGGTGACAAATCCTCATAAATGACTGATAGAACTCAGTCACTAAGAGGTGGGTCGTGTGTAAGTGTGTTGAGTGCATTATCTGCTTCTGCTTGACGCCACTTATTCCAACTTGTCGAACCAGGGGGACAGTTCTGTATGCGTCTGGTAAGTTGGCAGTCGGGACGGCACAGGGGCAAGAGGAGTACGCCGCTCGCTCTGCCTTTGTCACACGGAGCTATATGATCCGATTAGCGATGTGACCGTTTGGCCAATAAAGAAAATGCGTGTGTTTTGTTTTTATGATTGTGTTCGACTAGGCCCGCTGTAACCAATCAGACCCGCATTCCTTTCGTCTGCCAACTTACCAGCTGCATACAGTACATGTGTTGCGGATTTTCTCCCTTCATCTTATCGATAGAATCAGGGTATCAACCGATTCGGGGCCGTTTTTTATCCCTTCTTGTCCATTTTTTACGTAATATTTACTCTAGTAAATTTTCCACGCTTCAAACTAAACCCCACACTTGTATCCGCTCAACGTAACGATAAAACTAATAGCAAAGCTCATTGCGTACTGAAGGATGTGTCGACAGAACCGATGCCCCTTTATGAAAGGGAAAAAAGGTTCCCGTTAGTCCCCACTCATCAATCGAGAACGTGTTGTGAATAAAGGTCAAGCGAGGCATTGGGGAAATCTATCTGCGGTAACAATACCGCTGATCGCTACGTCCTTGAAACAGTCATAACTTCGTAAATTTGTTGAGCTTAGGCATATGGCTTTGCACATGTATTCTTGAAACAATATTCTTTAGGAAAATGCAAAAAGAAAAAAATCGATTCTTTCAAATGTTCACACTAGAATACCTCCTTAAGTAAGGAGGATTGTATACCGTTGTTCAGAATACTTGTCAACTTCACTCATGCCTCCCGAGATGCAGGGTCTGCGCCAAAAGGTTCTGTGCGCGGCTCGAATGGTTCAGGTTAGTTTGGAGGAAGCGTGATGGCGGCAATTTTCGGGCGTCACCATGGCCTCCTCTCGGCCACTCTCCAGTCGGGCCGGAGACTCCACATGCTTATTACTCCTTCCCACGGTAGGGGGTGCCTGTGCCCCCGTGCCTTTCCAACCCTTCCGGGAGGGGGAAGGCGCCCGCCTTGCTCCCCAGCCTATGCTCGGCCAGTCTCCCAAGCCCGCACATAACTCTCACGTGGCCGACCACGAGAGAGCGGTAGTACTGCAGCGGACATATTACCAGTGCTTCCACTCTGGCCGACGACCAACCGACCAGGAGCCTGCCGGCACCTACTACCTTCCGGACGGCGGTGGTCAGAAGGCAGTGGACCCAGAGAGTCCGTAGCTCCGTGGAGGAGAACCGAATTTCTCCGATGTCCACATCCCCCACGTTACAGCCCCCGGCCGCCGTCACTTCGCGGGGGGAGACCGAGTCGTCCAGTCGTCTGACGCATATCTGCGCGTTTGGTGGGCTGGGCAATCCGGACCTCTGTCTCCATGAACACCTTTGAGAGTTATCCAGCCAAGGCCTCCGCCTTGGCTTTGCTCATACTTGAGATCCGCTCTTTTCGGTTGGATTGACTCTATGCCGAGGTCCGGCAGATTGATATTCTGCCTGGCTGTCACTATGACTTAAGCATAGCTCTTTTCGCTCCCGACTGGTAGGATCAGGGTGACCGCCGCTGATCTGGGCGGTCGCCTCGACCTCGCCTTCTCCGCCTCCTTCACCACCTTCTTTGCGGAGGGCGGGGAGGACTAGGCGACTGCGGCGGCCTTCTTTATCGCCTTCCCGGTCTTACAGTCCAACACTTGGACCCACGTCTCCCCCTTGACCACATCGTGGGACGCGGGTGCAGGCCCTTTAATCCTAGGGGGGCTCTCTTGGTCCGGCGCGGGTGCTGAGGTGATCTTCGCCTTCCCCTCATCTCTTGCCTCCCATTTATCGGCGCAGTGCCTTTAGCCGCTTCATCGGCAAATTTTTGCCCATCCGCAGCGGAGGCCTGCTGACCCGCTCTGGGAACAACTTGTTCATAAAGGCGGCCAGCTTGGCCTGCGTCAGCGCCCCGATGCGCTCCATGAGGAGTGTTCCCCTTCCCCTTCCATTTCGTGCCAAAGGTGCTTGCCCCTTTGGGGGCAATTGGGGGGGGGGGGGGGGGGGGGGCAGGTGCGTTACGGTCGTGCTGAGCAGCGCATCGCTGCCGTTGGCGCTCTGACTGGTGGAACGCTGTGGCCGCCAGGAGGTGGCGGCGGCCCCATCCGACCGCTCCTTCTGCGTAACAGGACGACTTCGGCCCTTAGTTGGGCCACCCCTCTCTTCAGGTCCTCCAGCTGTGACCTGAGGTGGCCATTTTCTTTCTCTAGACACTGGCAGTCACCATTTGAAGAAACCACATGAGTGTGGGCTTTGTTAATTGCAGGATTAGGATGTTCACGGTAGTCACCCGGTGTTATAGATGCCACAGCCTTGGGCATGTAGCGACGGCCTGCCTGAACCCTGGTTGGAGGCCGGATATCTGCATGTTAGCGTTACCCAAATTTTAAGAGGGGTCGAAGGCAGATAGCTCTACGCTATTTCCCTTTAGCCTTATTTATGACTGCATTGAGGACTGTCTGTGTCCGTATGCTGAGAGCATGGCTTGATGGGTGGGCACCAGATGTTAGCCATCGACTCGACACTGCTGATTTCCCAGGAAAAGGGACATTGTTTCTAAAGGATCTGGCCACGGAGTGGGGAAGGCGAGGATGCCTTCTGGTAAGAGGACTGTTTTGGACCACTCTGCACTTACCCCAGAACCGTCTAGGAACGTATTTCGGAATTCTATCCTGAATCTTAAGCCTGTTTCTGACATGCAGGAGATATGGAGAGGATGGGAATGATGTCACAAGGTGCACCCTACAGTCCAAACGCAGGCTCTGCTTGTAGCAACACCGCACGTGTATGAACAGTTGACGAGCTGTGGGGGAGCGCGACCAGGCCCTAGAAATGACTAGACTGCTCCAGATCAATTTGAACAGTAGCAGATTAGCTCAGGACCTCATATATCAAGTGGTGAACGAAGAACAGGCAGATATTGAAGCAGTATCGAGCCCAACAAGATACAGTTCACTTGAGTTTAGTTCAGTTTGGGTTCCGCTGACGTAAGCGGAACTTTTCCCGGGCAGCGCCACCGGTGTGGATGCCACGGCACAACCAGGAACGGTCCCATTATGCCATTGTGGGTCTGCATTTTCCCCGCTTTCGACTCGACTGAACTTTTCATAGGACCGGCCCGCATGAACAGTCGAGTTTACTCATCGGGGCTGACCCTCATCGAACCTCCTAAACCTTAGTGCCTACCCCGGGCTAGCCAGCCATCTACAACCATACCCACCTCCGTGGTACCTCCGTCGGGTTATGAGGAGGCTCTCGGGTCGGACGAGCACGGCTCGCTTCGGGCACTTTGCCCTGTCCCCTGTGCGATGGACGTGCTGGTGCATCAATGAAAAAGCGAGTGTGTTCGACCTTCCCGCCAGTCCAACCACTGCTCCGTTCTGACGAGCGACTCCGTTTTTCGCGTGCGCTTCACGAGCCAGCAAGAGGCCGCTCCGAATAAACCCGCGTTCGGCACCACTGATACGGAATCATCTAATGGCGATGCCGCAGCGTGACGCCCCAAGGTATCGTTCCGATTCGCGCTTCGGAGTCGCTCCGGCATGCGCATACGCATGCGCTGCGCGCACCTCGCAATTGTGCGCCCAAAAAAGAGGCGAACACGCGCGCGCGCGCGTGCTCCCAAGGAGAGGAAGAGAGAAAGATCGCTCAGCACGTGGCAAGCGCCGCTCCAATAAACTGGATACGCGATTACGAGTATTTTTAGCGCACGCTCGCGGTCGCGGTCAGGCGGTTAGGTTTCAATCTACGTTTCACATGCTTGGCGAGGCCACGAGGTAATCGTGTGAATGTCGAGCAACGCGATCGGAGACCCCTCTGGGACGGCCACTACCTGCGGACCGGTTCGCGGAGCTGCGACCCAGGGTATTACACCACGTTTGTTGCGATCATACACCTTGTGCTGTTTCACGAGCGTGCGCGCAAAAACTCTTCAAGAGAGGGTGAAGAGAAAAAGGTTGCGGACAAGGACTGACGGTCGAACGGGTACGTACTTAGCGACGACCAGCGCGTCCTTCCCCATCCCCCCGGCTCTCATTCCGGGGTCATCACTGTACCGCTGCCACCTACACAACCCCCTACCAATACTAACCCCCGGCTAGAGTCTGCTTTCCGAATCTTTCTCCTCCCTCTCTGGTAGCTAGTCAAAGCTCTTCTCCTCCTCCCCTCCACGGGTGAATCTGTAGGGGCGGATCTCCCCGGCCGAGCCGCGCTCCATAACCGGGAGCGGATTGCAGGGCAACGGCCCTGGATTCCTGCTTGTTGGGCCGGCCATCCGCACTGCAAGAGAAGAGAGTCTCGGACAGTGAAGCTAGCCTAAACGATGTGGGATAGAAGAATGCGATAGATCGCAAACCCATCCTAACGGTTCCAACGCTGGACGCGCCGACCCGGCACCGCGGACGGTTCGAGCCGTCGCCCTTCGACCGAACGGGGGTAGAGTAGCGGATAACCCCTCTGAGATAGTCGCGGAAGGACCCTCCACCCTGTGCATAACTGTTCGGACGCCACGCTAAGCTTTGCTCATTGAACTCAGGGATTGCCCCACGTACCGGATTGCACGGAGTCCCAGGACCCGGAGTCAGCGCATGAAGCCACCGTGATCCGTGCTACAGTTATTGTCTGGAGTAGAGCTTTCGAGGTGGGCGTAAAAGAAACACCAGCTCTTTGCCGTACCGAGGCCTGTTTGCCTATATCGGCAGATGTTGGGGCGATAAACCACTGCGAAGAGTTACGCTCATAGATGTTTGGAGCGTCGAGCCGGGAAAAAACACCTCCTCACCGATTAAGGGTCAACGGAGGGGAAGGCTGTCCCATTCGGGAAGCGACGCGTTTAGCCGTTCCGTCCGGGACGAACTATGAGAGCATAGAGGTTACAGACAGAACGTTACCAGCGGGAGCTACCAGGGGGCAGGATCGCCAGCGCAAGGCTCAGCTCTTGCGGGCTTGCGCGTGTGTCACGCAAGAGTTCGGCTTCCGCGGCAATGCCGCATCGGCTGCCCATCTTGACATATCGCTCCCGTGAGAGATGCGATACCCGCGAGGTCAGGGTGGGCGAAGGTCCATGCTACATTGCGTCGAGTTTATTAACGTGCCCATATCTGCCATGAAGACTTGACAGGCATGGCCCCTATGGGCGAGAGATTGAGATACGCTCAATCAGCGCGTTCAAGTATAGGGCCTATACAAGAACTACCAATTCGATCCCGGATGGCAGCCCAGAAGACGTCCCTTGATCGGGGCGAACCCTTTCGAAACCTCTACCAGCTCTGCAGGTTGGTGCCCGAGCAGAGACCGCTGCTCACCCATTGTGTGGCACGACCTACTCTCCCCCGCTATATGGGATCACCATATACCATTACGAATCGGACGCCAATAGTCGGTACGGCTCGGGGCAAAGCCTGTTTGCTTCCACTCAGCACTTAACCCTGAAGCCTAGGTTGGATTGGCGAAAGAATTCAGACTCGGAAGCGGTACTCAGAACACCCGAGTGGTAAAAGAGGGCATCCCGCTACCTGCCCTCGTGGTTGACGGCAGAAACGTATCCACCTCCGTCAGCGGGAAACGATAAACATACCTTTTGTAAGGATCCAACTTGCGACTTCGTGTTTGTCGAACACCGTATTAGGGCGGAGCGTGCAGGCAAACCGCGAAAAATCGCGGATTTCTGCTGGCTTCCGAATGCTGCTGCCACATCCTACTTTCTGACTGCCTTGGGTTTTCCGCACCTATGTGATCCTTTCTCCCAGCTTGAGCTTGAACGGTCTCTTCCGGTACTCTTCTCAACGGGTCGTCAGCAGCGCATACCGACCTTGTATGTTCCAGTGCTTCCTCCTCGATGAACGTCAATTTTCACGACTCGAATTCCTGGTCTTCCTGAGCTAGTCGTCCTTCTCTGGTACCTTCATCGAGAGGTCGTCGGCAGCGCGGCAAGCGATCACGCGAAGCATTGACCCTTGCGGGCATACCGATCTTTTTCTGTGAGTGTCGTTAAATATACCTGCGTTTAATTCTATTTAGTTCTCCGTGTTTAGTGGGAGATGATTTCAAATACATGCATCGTCCAGACCTGTGCTAAACCGCCATGGATCTCCGCGCGCCACGGCTTACGTGGCCCACCGGCGGTCGTTGTGCCATTCGTCACGTACCATCCACACAGTCCTCAGGATCTCAGACGTTCGTTTGGCAGGTGGTATTGTGATCTACCATTTTATATATATACATACATGGATTAAATATTTTTACAATTTCTTGTTGCTGTGTGATGCTTTTCTTTTTTTAGAGTGCAATAGTGAACCTTCATGTTTGAAGAAGAGTGATATGCGTTCATAATTACTGACTCTAATATCTCTCTTTTTCAGTAATAGATATAACGCTCAATGATATGGTAGCTGTACCGATTGTGTTCCACTTTAGAGCTCACTGTCCCTTCAGCAGCCGTATACTTTGTGTATTTTTATGTATATAAGGTTGATTGTCGATTCATAGCATTTATAGTTATGTGTTTAATTGTTCATTTCTATAATATAAGTATGGTGAAAGTAAGATAAATCTTCTATTGAACTTTTCCTTTTTCCTTTTTCTTTGTCGTTTTCTTTATCTTTTTTCCTTTTTTCTTTCTTTCTTTTCTCTTTCTCCTTTCATCTGTTTTTTTTGTCCCTCTTTTCCTGTAATTTGTTCTTGCAACTTTTAATCTTATAAGATTTCCTACTTTGAGTCTATGTATTTGATATTTAATACTTTGTTTAGTTCGACTGTTTTCCGTTCTGAGCAGCCCGCCTCGACCCTTCAGCGGACCACGCATGCGACCGAACAACCGCAACCACGGCGAGCCTACGGCGTCAGCCACCTTCAGGAGTCAGAATCACGCCGCGGATGGCCCACCGATCAGCCAGGGCGCGACCGGCCGGTTCAGGTCAGTCAACACTTATTGTATGTGTAGTGATATTTTGTATTTTAAATGTATCTGAGCATGAGGTATGTGTCTATAGTGTATACAACAACTATCGTTATCCTTTTTATTCAGTGGAATCACTATATTACTTATGTATATCAGTACAATAATTTTTCTATTGATGAGTGTTCAGCTCGATCGCCGATCGACTGCAGCTGAGTGCCGGTACCGCTCAGCGCTGAGCGAGCGGCCTGTGTGTTTGACGAGGGAGAAAATGAATTTGGTCGACCACGTGGCTCCGATAACGAATTCAACAATTTGTGTATTTACTTATACGAATAAACAAAGTCTCAAATAAACGATTAAACAAAAGAAAAACAACACTTGCACTTTCTACTAAATAATTTCTCGTGTGAACCTCGTGGAGGTGAATAGTTTTGGAGCGGGTCTCGCAGAGGCGCGCGCTCGTAGGTTTTTGAACGTTGTTCGCCGAACGGACGCCAGAACGAGTAGAAGTGAGCAGGTCTCGCCGAGACGCGTACTCGAGCTAGTTTCGACGACGTTCGCCGAACGGCCGCCGGGGCGAGAAGAAGGATCAGAAACTCGGAACGTCCTTACCGGGGTCTCTGCGTAGTGACATAATAACGGGCGAGCGGTGTCGATTGGCGACGAGTCAATCGCCTGATCCTGCGACAACCTATGTTCGAGCTCCAACCAAAACAAAGCACAATTAGCGAGCCAATTATGTAAAACGTGTCTTGATTGGCTCGCCTTGTTGCTGAGCGCTATCGAGAAGACGGTTACGCGTTGAATAACCGCGTGCGAACGAAAATAACCAAGTTCTGGTTGTTATGGAATGTTCTCGATAGGCTCAGCGTTCCTCTGGTTGGAGGAACGAACACAGGCTGTCCTGAACAATGAGTAATATATGCAGTGTACATGTTGGATACTTAATACAGTAGAACCTCGATTATCTGAACGTTCGATTACCCGACATTGGTCATCCGAACATTGGTTTCCCGGGTAAATATTGTGACGATACAGAGTTCCACGGATGTCTGACTCGTATTCGGGACTGAGCAAATTCAGAGATCCGTTCTAGGACCAGTTTTCATCACCTTCTCGAGCACAAGATTTACGAGCATAGCTCGAGAAGCGATAATCTGGAAGGGGCGGAGACAGAGCATCGGCGAGGTTTCAGTCGGCCGCCGCCAAAGAGTTTTTTCGTCGACGCAAATGAGTCATCGTATAACGAAAAATAAAATTTTTCTATTTTTTATAATACATTAATGAAAATAGTATAAATGAATAGGTGAGGTTTTTCCAATGAAAATGAGTCCAAACACCATGTCATTCGGTTCATTTGTTATTAATATTTTGCATAAGATAAAATTCGATAGTCGTAATGTCTCTGATAACAAATAGTCCGAATGATGAGACTAATTGTTAGGTGTAAGTAAGGACTGTATATTCCTCTGTCTCCAACAATTTATTGTAAAACACAAGTGACAAGTGACTATGTGCTGAGTAACTAAGAGTACGCTTAATTCTAACCAACTTCTCCGGGTGGCATACCTTTATAATTTCGGTATTTCCCTCTCCTAGACCTTGAATACTTCGTGAGGGTGGAGATTGTGTCAATTCTTGAAACTCATTGGTTTTTACATTTTGACCCTCCACCCTCTCGAGGTGTCTAGGAAAGGGCAATGGAAGGCGTTCTGGAGGATCTGAGGACCACCAAGGTTTGAAGTACTTGTCATAGCTAACATGGAACGCGCGTTGAAATTAGAGATTTCTAGACATCCAGGCATCGGGAAGTAATAAATAACTATATACAACTGTAGGTTCCCGATGCTCAGGATGCCTGGCGTCGTCCCATGCTGCTCAGCCACAGATGGCCCTCAGACCCTTCCTGAGAGGCCTTATTGTTTGGAAAGTCCAAACACCGAATGAGATCGTGTTTGAACTCATTTTAATTGGGAAAACTTCATCTATCTATTAATAATATTTTCATGAATGTACAATGAAAAACAAAAAATTTTTTATTTCAGTCAAAGGATGACTCACTCTTCGTACAATGTATCATGTTTCTCAAACGCCGCCGCGAGCAGCCCGACTTCTTGGCCCGGCTCCGGAGGAGCAAGAGGAGATAAAGATTGGGGTACGGCCGAAGCCGATTCAAACATCCGTATCGAAAAGCAGTTTAGACGTCCGTGGAACTCTGTACATACAATCGCGTCGGTAAGTAAGTTAACGCAGTGCGTAATGTTATTAATCGTGTAAAAAATAATGAAAGCCATCTGTTGGTTATACAAATTGTTGATTCGCAATGGTGACTTTTCACCCTGTAAACTGAGATTTCTGGACAGTCAAATATCACGACACATCTATTGGAAAAATGTATTTGCGACTACTGCTATTTTGAATTTTTATTTTGAACGTCGCGCGTGCATGATGCGCGGTCTGCTGCGTTACCGACCATTATGCAGATCGTATTTTGTTTCTTTGTTTCGGTGTTCGTTTTGTCACGTCGCATTTTTAGAGAGTATCGAATAGACTACTCGATCGTGATTGTCGTGAGTGCGTCGCGTGCCTTTGGCTGTTAATTTTACCTTTTTTGTTTGTAGCATTCTTTCCTTAATTTTATATAATAAATACGCTTTTATGTTTTTCTGTGTTTTTCAATCAAACCAAGACGTAGTGAATTGGACGAAAATTTCCAATAACATCAAACTGTATAATGTTTATTATTTCAACTACTGTGTCCAGAAGCCTCAGGTAAACGCGCCCCAAAAACGTTGCGAGTGGTCACTGCGACGCGACCCTTTGGGTTTATCCGCCCGGCTTTCACACCCTCATGTACGCGATTGCCTAGACCCGTCATGGCCATCCAGAACGCAGTCCTACTCCGGCCTACCCCCACTCTGCGTCCATTCTCGTCATACAGGCTGTGATCTGGGACCACGATGGACCTAGGGAGAACTGGAGGGAAGTGAAACGAAGGGAACAGACCTAAAGTGGGGGAAAGCCGGAGTAGGGCTGCGCTCCGGATGGCCATGACGGGCCTAGACGATCGGCGATGCACTGCACGCTGATTGGTCGCACCAAAATACCGAAAACTCTATAAAGACTCGCAACTTTTGTATACGAAAAGATTCTCACACCAGCGCCGCACCGAGGCAGACCTCCACGCTGCCCAAATTTGTAACCACATCAAGCAGTCTCAAACAAAACAATAAACCATACAATATACAACAATTCTCACTATATTCATCATCTCTACATTCAACTTACTCACGCGCCGTTAATTCGGCAAGTGGGTGTACTCGTGTACTCTTCCCAATCGTGGCGAAGAACACGGTACGTAACACCAATAATGACAGTATTGAACAATACCATTGATCGTGATCTATTATTATCGGTGGCATTTATTTACAGCAAAGAATTCTCAAAGTTGTTAAGTCGACAATTCAGGAGGACCACATTTCATCGTCGAAAAGTAAGTTAACGATCGTATAATTCTTGCTTTTTGTAAATAACCGTTGTAATATTTATTGTTACACTTCTTTTTAAAAACATTGAAACACTTACGGTATTTTTGTCGACATCTATAACCTACTCTGAAATAATAACGACTAATATTTTGTTAAGCAGGGTAAGAAATGGGGAAGGGTCTACTGAAGAGAGACTGAGAATCTTTGAACACACGAAACAAGGATATTCCTTATCTTCAATCGCAAAAGAATATAAATAATCAAAAGTAGGAGTTAAAAAAATATCTGATCGTATCGAAGAGGGAGGTTTCGCTGAATCACTGCCAAGAACAGGAAGAAAACGTAAGACGACGCCGCGTTACGATAATTGTATTGTTGGCGAAGTAAAGCGTAACCCTTTAATTACGACTCGCAAAATAGAAGACAATTTAGAGCTGCCAATAGATTTAACATAGACTAAAACACGCTTATCGGTAGTGAGTTTTCATAGCCGTGTGTATCGCAGAAAACCATTATATTCAATTGAATTTTGGGAATCTGTTATTTGGAGTGACGAGTCGAAACTTCCAATTTTTAATAATAATAAACGGCAATATGTTTGGAGGAAGAGCGGCGACAGTTTTAAAAGAGGACATGTAAAAACAGTCATTAAACACGGAGGTGTCTCCATTATGACGTGGGGGTGTTTCAGTATACACGGTGCTGGAAACCTGGTCATCATTGACGGCAAATTGACGGCAGCGAAATACGTAGAAATATTGCAAAACAATCTGTTTCCTTCTGCACAAAAAAGGGGAATACAAAATAATTATGTTTTCTAACAGAACAATGATCCTAAACATAAAACGAAGCTAACACTGAAATTTTCTGAAGACAACAATATAAACATATTAAAATTGTCCCCACAAAGTCTGGACTTGAATCCCATCGAGCATTTGTGGAACCATTTAAAGAAAAATGTGACTGTAAACGACAGAAAAAATAAAACCACTTTTATTAACGCCTTGTACAATGAATGGAACAATATTAGTCTAGATGTAATTAAAAAATTAATCCACAGTATACCAAACCATCTACAAGCCGTTGTAGCCGCAAAAGGTAATCATACAAAATATTAAAATATAACTTACTGTAAAATATTAGAAAGAACAAGGTGCGTTAACTTACTTTCCGATGCTACCATTGTAGTCATATTGCATATTTTGTTTCTCGTTTCTTTACCTGTGAAAATTTATGTTATTTTTGTATACCCATTTGTTCATTGTATCGCTCGACTAAATATGTATATAAGTATTAACCCATTAAAACATATTATTCCACGTATTTCTACCATTTTTGTGCGTGATATTGGTCGTTAACTTACTTACCGACGCGACTGTATGTCTGTCAGACACAAGCTAGAATATCGAAAGGCGTAATTGAGTGTTGCAAACGATATTATAAGAAACACTTAATGCGTAAATTTATTCTAATTGTAAGATGTGATAATACTGAAAACGATGTATTAAATGCATATAAAAAGGTAAACGTAAAAGAACAGTAAATATCTCGTTGCTAATGTGTGGGATGACATTACAAATTCTACTTTAAAAAATGGATGGAACAGGTTATTATCAGACATAACACATATTGAAGATAGCGATAAAATACCCAAAATATTGGACGATGTCAGAGAAATTCTATTAACTTTAAATAACATACAAGGATGTACAAATTGTAATGAAAGCGATGTAACAGAATGGCTCGAAAATGATAAAATGAACAATATAAATGATGACGAAATAATTTAAAGGGTTAAAGGGATCTATAACGAAGGAAGCAATGATTAAGATGATATATCCTCAAATGAAATTCCCACGCATTCTGCAGCATTCACAGCATCAGAGATAGTTATGAGATGGTATGAAACACAGAAAGAAAGTACTCCCGCGGAATTACTAACGTTAAGAAAAATATGCAATTTAGCAGCATAGAAAGATTGAGAGAACAAAGATGTTTAAAACATATATATGTAATATGTGTAACATATAATAAATTATAATTTTTCATGTGAAATGTAGCTATAATGTGAGTAGTTCGATTATCCGATCATCCTGAACACAATTAGTTCAGATAATCGAAGTTCTACTGTAACTTATTTTATTTCCAGTGGCTTCCGTTTTAAGCGGCCCGTCACGATCTCTCAATAGACATCGCGTTCGGCCGAGGAACCGCAGCTACATTGAGCCATTGACATAAGTCGCCCTTAGACATCGGAAGAACTCCACTGACAGTCCATCAAGCAGTCAGGAATGGTGTTAGTTTTATCTCAGTCAACTCTCCTTTATTTAGATTTTGTGTATATTTATTTCGATTATAGTCACAGGTAAAATATATTTTTTGTATTTATGTGATATTTGATGTATATATTTCCTTTCCATTCTCCTGTTTGTGAAGGTAGGAAGAAAACTTATAAATATGGGAGAAAATAGTATTGTTCTAGATATTGAATCATTTCTATTTATTGTAGAGTTTCTTAGTAAGTTTTTATATTTCAGTGAATCATGTAATCCTTTATGAGTTACTCTGCCTATATTAACTGAGGACATATGAATATCCTCTTAATTACTCCATTTGTTCCTTGCTAGATGTCATCTTATGCTTTGTTATTAATCACAGTTTTATCTGGATCTGCTACGCAGTTTCATTATGGTATCGTGTATTTCGATACTGGCTCCGTGCTCGTGCTCGAGGTATGTACCAAGACGCCGTGTTGAGGAGTAAAATTTGTAGTTCGCTTTTATTTTATTACATTAACTTTTCTAATGAGTTTACTCAAATTTGTATTTTATGTTTTTGTTTTTCTAGTTGTTCTTGTTTTTGAGATTTGCCTATATCCTGTATCGTGTTCTTTATCATTTGCGAGTGTTGTAATGGACACAAGAAGGAGACGAACTACCGTTTTAATAATATATATTTATTAAACTAAAATCTAGAGTACTACAACGTTACTGCTGTTCTGGATCTGGACTCTGTGCCTGAGTCTGGTGGCTTTTTGGATTATGAGCCTCGATACAGAAAATGCAGGAGGTTTTAAGGAGTTCCAAAAGGAAGAGAGGGGATGGTAGGATAGGGCAAGATTTTGGTATTATGACGCAGCGGTTAGGATGACGTAGTGTTTATGGCGGCTAAGGGTGACGTGTGTTTGCGGCGGTCATGGGTGACGTAGCCTATGACAGTGTTGATTGTTTTGTGTGATGCATATTTGTGATGACGGAGAAAGTAGGAATGGAACAATATTTGTGTAGGCGCGGAGTCACGAATAGATAAGAGGAAGTACATCACAGTATACCTGAGTCAGTTTTGTGAAAAGATTCTTAGAAGAATTTTCAGGTACATTATAATTTTAATTAGTGTACATTATTGGGTATGCTATTCCGCAAATTAATGTAATAGTGATATTAATTGGTTTATATATGGGGCTTGGTTGATAGAATCGTTAATTATATTGAGACTCCTGGTTTTTCGGTTTGTGTTTAGAGGTGAGTAAATTGGTATCATGATGTTGATATGTGAATAAATATACTTTACGTGTGATAATCCATGTTAAAATTAATATAGTACAGGTGAGGAATACAGTTATATCAAAATGTGTCCGCTTCGTTACGTTCCATTCATATGGTACTACGATACACGTCGTCGCAATAATCGTACTGTGATGTAAGTAATTATTTGCGTTTACCCCTTGATGTTTTTTTTTATAGTTTGTGATCTGTAATCTTTGAGAATTTCGTATTTTTTTTTTCTAGAGATAACAATAATCGCACAGCAGCCAACGATCGTGATCGTACACGTCTTATCAATCCATCTATCAATGATCAAGGGGGCACTCGTCCTGGTACCCCTGTTCCTCAAATTACCAGTACCCAGCCCTTTTCTACGCCTGTTTCAAGACGTCCGGACACCTCACCCTCTTAATTTCATGTTATCAATAGTATTACCACATTAGTTTCCTACCAGCCTGTTGTTCATTCTTATTGCTGTATGTATTACAGTTATAGTATTTAAGTGCATAAGTAATCCTATTTGTAATCAGTCAGAATGGGCTGTTGAAATATAATATGATTCAGTAGTTGTGTGTTATTTCATCATTCCAATAGATTTATAATAGACTTCTTTTTACATTTGAATATTTATTAGATGTTGTGTGTTATACATTTATTTACTTATTGATTGCTGGATCATGTTCAACTTCATTATAATTTATTCTTATCATCTATCGTATTGAACTTCATACAGTTCCGCGCGTCTATTCATATGAATATGTGTTTTTATCTTGTTGAATATGCGCTTTCTGGGGTTCCACGATATTTATTTCCTTTTAAGAGATGGCGGTAGTACTTTATTTTGTATTTACTCGTTCTAACCTCAATCTGTCAGTCAAGATCCATACCGGGTCATTCCATGGCAAAGCGCTCACTTTTTGACGTCGATGTTAGGGATTTTGTTCAACATGAAATATGATGTAGTGCCCGTGAAATTATGGGGGCTTTAAGTCATCATTTAGCTGGTTTCGAATTTGTTTAAAAAGTACGGACCTTTGAATTTTGCAATTTTTGCCTATTTTCACGAAAACAGGCTGTACTTATGAATTTTTATGCCGGAGAGGAAATAAATTTCTCAAGGAGAAATTTACAAAATAAAAATTTGTTTTAATTTTTAATATTACAAACTAATTTTTTGATTAAAAAAAATATTATTACAATAAGCCAAACCTTCTCGATTAAAATAAAAAAAAGACAGACTGAATCCGACAAATAGTTTCCGAGATAAGAATTCATAAGTGCAGTCCGTTTTCATGATAATAGGCAAAAATTGCAAAATTCAAGGGCGCGTATTTCTTAAAAAAATTCAAAACCGACAAAATGATGACTTAACCCCCCCCCCCCCCCCAATTTCACGGACACTACATCATATTCCATTTTGAACAAAATCCGTGACATCGACGTCAAAAAGTGATCGATTTGGCGTGGAATGACGCATACGTTATTCCTAATTATTTGAATGCCATGTATAAAGTGACCTACTCTTATTGGAAATAATCTGCCTAAGTTCTTGTTTTTACGTTCAACAAAAACAAAAAATGGCCCTACATCAGTGGATTTGTATCTATTATCGAAGTCATAATGCAGAGAATCAAAATTATTATTATTTATGGATAGGTGTTACGTCCCACCACTCCTGACATTACATCATCATCATTATCATTATTATTATTATTATTAGTGGTAGTAGTAGTATTATTGTTATTATTACTGTTATTATTATTTTAGGATAGACGTGGGTGAGTGTAGTAAACGCCGTAATAACAATAATAATAATATATTTAACAAATAACAATAACAATATACTACGTAAAAGGTGATAAAGTAACTATGGTATAAAATGCGCGTAACTATAATGGATGCTAACGGTTCGAAAGTCGTGATGGTTCTGCCCTTTTGAGCCCTTGACTCCAGCCAAGAAAATGCTCGTGACCCCCCACGCTCAGAGTAGATTTTCCCTGATTCTGGGAACGGTCACTCGCTAGGTCCTTGAAGTGCCAGATGTTTGTTTTCGCTTCGGCCCGACAATTCAACGGCCGAAGCTAGCTAAATGCATCCACTACATTATCATTATTACTAATTAGTACTTATTATAACTATACTGTATACACACCACCAAATATTGTTCCCGCACGGCCCATCCCTACCCTCCAACAGTCCCTTTCACCCCACTCTTTTACCTTCCACCCCCACCTTTACTTTTCCCGACGTTTTTCCTTCGACACCCAAAAAAACAGCAGATCCTTTCTAACCGCCGACGCTACACTTTAAGAAATAAAGAGTTTACAAATAGAAGGAAATAGACTTTTGTGTCACCGTCAAACTAATTCTCCCAGTGAACTCCGAAAAGGAACTAGTACCCACGATTGCGATCGGGAATCGACCAGCCTGGTCGTAATCAAACATTACAATAGGCCATTGTTTTAATTATTTTGAATGGGAGACCCCAGGCCGCTAGATCAATGTCCATATTTTGGAGAATACTAATAACAATTTGTATGAAGAATAAACTATGAAAAGCAGATTGTGTATGAGTACTTATCTAACCAGCTGTCGAATTCCGATGTAAACCTCCTGAGGAAAGAGTACATATACGTCCGCCCTCGGTGGCTGACAACACTCGAGTGAGTTCCAGTGATGTAAATTGGTCTTGGCTTATTGCTGATCAGAGATAACTTTTTATTACTTTCGATCGCGAAAAACTACGTTTAGCTGAAGCCACGGTTGTGTCTGGCGTTGTCAACATGATTTGTAACACAATTAATAAATTTCGATATGTTTTTGAAAGATTATCTATGCATTATCTACGCATAGTGCCTCGCAAAAATTCACAATGACCTTTTCGTGGACCGAGGGCCCTTCTAAAGCGCGGGACCAGGTTCTGGGGAACGCGGTGAACCCACCCCGTGCTGGCCGTGATAGTAGAGGATAATTAATGATGATCCTAGAAGGAAAGAAGATTGAAAAAGATACAGAATATGAACTTGTAAGGTAATGTAAATTGTTTGAAACATATTAGAAAAATTGACGAGTCCTTTGATTTTATAAACCTACAGACAGTCGTCGAGTATACAGCACATATCAACCGTCTGAGTCCCAGACAGCGCGCTCGCGCTTCTCCTGTTCAATGCCTAAAAGTGCCAGCTCATCGGTCCGTAAAATCGAACTGACTGCACGCTCGGATTCTGTCGATGCGTGTCTATATTTCGAAATTATTAAACACAATATGTTCACTACTTATACTCATAGGAATACCACAATAACAATGAATTCAATGAGACAATACTTACTCCTTATAAGCAGAAAAACAGCACAATCGCGCCGCTTGGCATTTTTAGACACGAAATTAAAGAAGAGCAATCGCGCCGCTTGGCATTTTTCGTCCGGTTTTTTTCAGAGGCCTGTGACACTCAAACGGATAATATTTACTACAAAGGTGAAATTACAAATTTAAATTTACCCGTATTTTTGGTATTAGCCCATAGTTAACGCATATAAATTTTCATGAGAATAACTCAACACTTTACAAACAAAAATGGCAAAAAATGCTACCTTTTAATATGTGTTAACGCGCGTCTTAGCAGAGTGCTCGTAAATCTTGTGCTCGAGAAGGTGATGAAAACTGATCCTAGAACGGATCTCTGAATTTGCTCAGTCCCGAATGAGAGCTCAGACATCCGTGGAACTCTGTACATTTAAATATTTTCTCTCTACCGTATAGTTGTCGAAATAAACGACCAAATATAATCTACAACTACAAATTTAAGGGTTATTTTCATCCTATCGAAATACATGATTGTCAATAACAAAAAATACCTGTCAAATATTTTTCGAGTCCTACATTAAATGAAAGTTTCATAAATATCGACGTTGTCACTTGGGTAAGGTCCCTTATCAGGTAACGGGACGCCCGAGCGAAATGTTGTACCTGTTTTTCTCACACGGAGTCAAGGAAGTCACAAGGAGTGCCACGTGTTTCTAGAAAAGTCGGGAATAAGTTTTGTGCAGATGTTTTCCGATGTAACCTGTTCGTGTCTGGTCATCGTCAACGTTGCACATTTGGCGATCAGATCCAAACAGATCCGTGTGCAAATTATACAACTTTCTAAAAAGGAGAAGACCAGATATGTCCCTTGTACTGTATGCTCGGTGGAATTTCAGACTTTTCTCGAAAGAATTAAGCCTGCCACGCTCCTTTACGGCGGGAATTATTGCAATGTAATTTTACCTGCTAAGTAATCTTACCAGTAGCGTCTTGTATTTTGGCACAAATTTCTGGAGCACTGCAGGGATGATTTATTTTGTCGAATATTTTTGTTCATGTTGTATGATACATTGTGAATTAAATTTTTTTCCTTGTGTAGGCAATATAACATTTTATTATGTACGAAACCGTGTGAGACATAATATGTGGAGGGTGCGAGGAAATTATTTATCACGACCATCATAGCATGATTCTACACCTTTGGATCGGTGGAGATTTCTTAAAAAAAAGTTGCCGCAAAATTGACCTTGACCTTGAAATACGAGGTCAAATTTCTTTTTCTTGCATCGTATTCTACCCCATTTATTTACCTACACGTCTAACACGTGCAACGTATCTGGAATTTCTACGTTTACGTCTCGTAAGCGAACTACGTCAAGTTATACCACGACACTGTTACGATTGGCATCGCTTATACCCTTATTTGGAGTTGGAACGCTAGTGTCTGGGTTGAGATGAATTCCAAGGAATTTAGGGAACACCGCGTAGCTAGAATCTTTTCTACAAGAAGACTCCCGCATTGCATAGTTTCTCTAGTCCCCTCTACCCTTTTGTCTCTGATTTTTCGGTATAAAAGGGGTAGCAACGAGGACTAGTCGGGTTCAGTTTAAGAAGAGTGTTTGATCGAGGAAACTCTGCAAGATCGGGTATCGAAGTCCCTGTCGACCTATCCAGCTATACAGTGCGTCAAATTACTGTTAAGCAACAATTTAACAATTTCTCTTCGAGCCCCCGTTTACTCGTTTGCGTGAACATCGAGAAGGATTAGATTCTAGCTTCGTCGGAATCGAAACTAAATTCAAGTCATTTCAATCGCAATCTTTAACATTCACTCTTGTAGCGTAGAGTCACATTTTAGCCACCGCAACCTTACACTTATACATTTGTAACGTCCTGGTTTTGAAGAATATATCTATATATTTACTTATATTAAAATCATCGTGTATTCAATTATAATATACAACACCCAGAGAACTCACAACGGCATACTTTTGCCGCTCGAAGTATACCAAATTACTAATAAAAGTTACGAGGCCTACAACTAACATTTTCTGCGGCTCCCGGCGTTAGCCATACGTCGGTTCGTCCGCATATCATTTTCCTAAGGCTCCCGGTGTTAGCCATACATCGGTTCATCCCCGTGTCTTGACCTTTTCTATGGCTCCCGGCGTTAGCCATTCGTCGGTTCTTCCACGAAAACCAACCTCCTGGGGCTCCCGGCGTTAGCCATACATCGGTTCGTCCCCGCGTCTATTTCGTAACGGCTCCCAGTGCTAACCAACGTACTGGATCGACTGATACTAACAAATACCATATTCCAATAAAACCCCGCCTACGCTAGCCGCCCCCTCCGGCTCGTAACAACACAAACGTCACTCCATCTACTTCATGCATGACGGTGCTCCATCTCACCATAGTCATCGGTTCGCCAATTTTTGAATGACATGTTTGGATCACGGTGGATAGGACGTAGTCCTGCTCCTCACCTGTGTCCTCCTCGTTCACCAGATTTGACATCACTGGACTTCTTTCTTTGGGGAGCAGTAAGATACTGTTTACCGCTCGGGTCAACAGTTCAGATCCGTTTACCCTGCATCTAACTATGAAATAAAAGCACATTTTAAATAAAGTAGCTGTAAGAATTATTGAAACTTTAACATCATTTTTCAAGAGAACGGTTGAGTTGCGATCCATAGTTCCTTTGACAAAGTTGGTCCTCGCGATGAGTAGAACAGGATGCAAGAAGAACAAATTTGACCTTGAAATACAAGATCAAGGTCAATTTTGCGACAACTTTTTTTAACAAATCTCCACCGATCCAAAGGTGTAGAATCACGCTATGGTAGTCGTGACAAATAATTTCCTCGCACCCTGTACATTGTCACACAGCACAGTGTATATGGATCTTCGGGACAAAAATCATAACTTCATAATCGTTCAAAATTTTTCATTTATTTTTTTTTAAATTCGTGGAATAATGCGCTTTTCCAAATTAAAAAAAATAAAAGAACGTTGATGTTAGGGATTTTGTGAAAAATGAAATATGATGTAGCGCATGTAAAAGTAGGGAGGGTTTAAGTCATCGTTTTACTGGTTTCGAATTTGTTTCAAAAATACGATTCTTGAAATGTTGCAATACTTATCTCGGTAATTACTTGTCAAATGGAGTTCATTTTTTTTGTATTTTAATGTAGAAGGTTTGACCTATTATAACACTACTTTTTTTAATCGAAAAATTAATTTTGTAATATTGAACATTATAAACAAATTTTCAATTTGTAAATTTCTCCTTCAAGGTCTGGTATTTTAAACCGTTTGTATATTATGATTAACGTATGTTCTACAGGTTTATAATTAAGTTATATTATTACAAAACTAATAGAATAATTTATTTTCTGTCGGAGTATTAAATGACCGAAACGAAATATTTATTGCTAAATATTTCATAAAATCTTGAACATCTATATAAATGACCGAACATGCATCTAATGATTCTCAGTTTTCGGTCTCCTTGCAAAACTTTATTAAAATCAGTGATTCCATTGTTATATTTCTAGAAAATGTTGAACGCGTAATTTTTAATGAATACGCATAGTTCACGCGATGGTACATGTCTAATTTTCTATAATAATTTGCATGCCAGAAGGATAAAAATTCCTGTCTTAAATTTGTCACATTTTGTTGCATATTTTCCTACCCCAGCCTATTTTATGAGTTTGTTATTTGCAAACCACTGTAACTCGAACACGAAGACTTCGCGTGCGTCATCCCCCAGGTCAGTTTATACTTACGACTGTCCCGTAGGCAAGAGGGCGGCTGCTATTTCGGACCAATCAAATTCTTGAACCAATGATGTATTTTTTCGTCAGCCCCTCTATACCGATCACTTTTAAAAATTAACCAACCCGTGTGTCCACCTCCAAATGCATTCTCTACCCCGAAACGTACTGCAACCCCACTACACGTGTCCACAGGTAAAACATTCAGCAATGAGAGTTACACTCTACTTGTAGTAAGACGTACAGAAATAAAAATTAGTTCAACAAATATGGAATGGGGTAACGATAAAGTCCTTCAATTAATCGAAGAGTACATATAGGCTGCGATGTGTCTTGTGGGGTGTATCCCATAACTATTATAAAAACAAAAATAAAAAAGAAGATGCGTGGTGTGAAATCGCAGATGCAATACAAATCGACGTTTTGGAAGTGAAAAAGAAAATTACGTCTCTTCTCAGATCGTTCAGGCGGGAACGCCAGACATTGAAATCTGGTCTGTGTGCGGACGAAGTGTACGACACAAAGTGGTTCTCCTTTAAAAGTTTACTGCTTCTAAATGATAAGAATGTACTCAGAATTATACACAACACGGAAGGAAATGTAAGTAAATATTGTAGGAAGTTCGCGACATCTGTTAGAGAGTTGCGATGACTGTGTGCTCGTCTAGTTTAGTCCGCTAGTTTTATAGAACATGTTTCACGTTAGGTACAGTTGCGGATGATAATGTAATCCTTACTTTCTTAATTGTTGTGTGTAAGCTGTTTGAGTTATGTATGTTTATCAATATAGAATAAATCTTATGTTCCATTCAACAAATATTAATTATTATTTGTAATTATATATTCATGAACAACGTATATATTTATAAATTCAAATAACACAGTGAAGTCCTTTTTGCTTTTTACGTGGAGGAAATCTTCTAAAAACACGCTGGACCCTTGGGGGGAGGGGGGTCGTGAGTAATGTAGGATTTTTACCTACTAAAACCTTCACGGTGACCAAACCACAGACGAGATATAAGAATAGACCAATTATGCAATGTATTTTTTCGGCCCGAATTCCTGGGGCTCTAGAGCACCGACGAGATATATGAGTAGACCCATCGACAAACTACAGAATAGACCTATCATCTTATGGGACTTCGTGTCACATGTTCTGAAATACCGACTTCTCGAGAAACCACAGGTTTTCTTGCGCCCTCTGCGTCTAGGGGTGGTGATTTTGGGAATCAAATACATTCCAACCACCAAAGACGGTAACGTCACTAAATTCGTAGTCAGTCCCTGAACAAGAAAGAGGATTTAACCGTACATTATAATAAAATATATTCTAAATACTGGAATACTTTAATGAAGATGAAGGAGTTGGAGAACTCTTTGACATTCATTGATCCAATAATTTTTCTTTTAAGAATTATTGAACTTGTAATGAGTTAGTTTACATTGTTTTTCCGTTTTCTACCTTATGCACGTATAGTGTAAGAAAAGTTATAACGAAAGATGTTAAAAGTCAAATACATATGTAATTATTTCTTGAATGCATAATGTTAGGGTTTGGTCGAGCCCTGTTTATTGCACTGCGTGCCGTCTAATTTCTGGGATGAAGGATCACCCAAGTTGAACGGCTTGGGACCGTATATTGAAGTGACACGTTTGCGTTTGAATCTGTTTAATCTATTTTTTGTGTGAGTGTGTGAGATGAGTTGTTGGTGGAATAATGTGTGGATGGCGATATATATATATATATATATAGTTTAAATCAAATTATCAAAGAATAGTGCACATAACAAAACAACACGGAATGGCTTTGAGTCAACCCCTCAAGATCCTTGCTCGAGCTCGACTGCCGCCAAAGCTGTTCCTCGAGCCCTGCGACGGTTTTTCGATGAACGCGTGATGTCAGAAACAAAAGACTCGCAGGGGATCGAGAGTCGTCGACCTCTTCGACGAACAGCTTCAACGGCTACATACATTGTTGTCTCTCGTCGTGCAATCGGCAACCGTTGGCTGTTGCCGGCCTACGACACACCTGTGTCCGTACAAATGCCTACAAATGATTGACTCTCTAACACATAAATAGTAAGGTCAAAGCGATAGAGACACGATGGTACTGTTTTCATTATTCCAAGATATAAGAAATCAATTACTTTAATTTTTAAAGCACGAGTGAAAAAATGTTTTTGCCATACGCAAGTCGTGAGTTTGATCAAATTAGGGAAGTGAGAAGGAAGGAGAGCATATGTAAGATAAACGTGAAATACAAAATGTATATTCACGCCAAATTTAAATACGAGAAATCGGTATTTATTCTCTCGCAACGTTGGCTACATTTCGGAGGCTTTTCCTCGTGAAAAATTCTCTTGCTGAGGAGTCCTGGGACATGCACGCTTGGCCCCTTCCTAATTTATGGCAGGGTCTCCGTTAAGTGGCACGCGACACCAGGCAGGCCCTGCATCTCGTGCATCCCGATTCTCGACTTTTCTGACACAGCGAGAAACGGCACGAGATCCTTCACGCGAAAATCATTCTAACAGAGACAAGAAAGTATGATACTTTGTCTGACTTTGTTCTTCGTGCGCCCGACTTTCACATGTTTGGCCCGCGTACGAGCTACGCTCAAATGTCTGCATTGTAGCCAAATTCGCTTCTTTGCTACAGATTTTCCAAAACCAGTGCAGAGTTCCATACTTGTCTGAAAGAGCATTCAGGACCGAAAATTTTTTGTCAACCGTGCTAGAGCAAGTTGTCATCCCTCGCTGCGAGGGAGAAAGATGGAGCACTGACGAGTCACTGACACACACACACCGCGATTATTTGACTTGGTACTGTCCATATGAATTACACACACTAGAGTCTGCGGATAAATGAAATTTACGCATCTGAGGCCGTTGTCGTCGAACGATGACACGAGATCAGCTGCAGGTTCTGCGTTCAAATTACTAATCACACGCACAACACATTGTCGCTGTTCAACGGTGAACCATCGCGACGGAAGAAACTTCAGCATCGGTGCTAAGAATTCTTTAATTCTTCAGACATTCTATTTTCATACTTTTTATAAAATAAACGGCACAGTATCAGACACGAACACTTCTTTCTACCTCGAAGTTTGGAAGAATACTGCATCGTTGGAAAGAAATGGAAGCGATCGGTTCAACGACACTCGTCGCGGTAACTACAAAGTATAAACAGTTTCGATTCTCGGAATCGAGTTACCGCTGGCCGGATCTCGAGCGTGCAAGGGATAAATAAGGACACACCGATTAATAACAAAGCATCGACACAGTTTTTAGTCTCTCGAATGGAATTTGTCCAAGGTCTCCTCAGTTTGGTGGCTATTGCGAACGAGAAAACAGCTGTAATCGGCAGGAAATATTTCTCGCGTAGAAAGCAGTCTCTTTTTCAATTTAATGTTACTTTCAGTGTAAGGATTAGTTTTAGCTTTTTAGATTTTTTTCGTTTGTACTATTTTTCTGTGCGTGAGTAAAGTAGTCTCGCATTCGTGGGTAAAGTAATCGCAGTGCGTATGTGTGTGATTAAGTGGACACTCGCGAACGGGACAATCGCCTGGCGTGTGTTTTCGGGTGCAAAATTTTGTGCATGGTTTGAACATTTTTTTGTGGACATTCGCGGAAGGGACAATCATAGTGCGTGTAATTCTCATGGACACTTGCGAATGAAATAATCGCGATGCGTGTGTGTGATGAAATGGACGATCGTGGTGCGTGTACACATGAACACTTCCGAATACAAAAATCGCGGTGCGTGTGTAAGCGCGTGTGGGTGATGTTTCTGGACAAAATCGTCAATTAGAAATTGCATTCACCCTCTCTGCTTGAGATTCCCGTGAGGCGGGTTTTGATATGCCCTTGTGGATTTTTTCAAGTAGGCAGGTTCAATGCCGCCAACGAAAGGTGTGTGTTTCTTCATAAATTGTCGCAAGATTGTAGTGTCTTATCGCATCGTATGGTATGTCATAGTTTCTGTTACATCTTTAAGCGAGCACTCTGTACGGAGAACTTGGCGCGCGATGCCAGACACTGCGCGTGTATGGAGTGCTGCCGATGGACAGGCGTTTTTAGCCCGTTTTTTACTCATCGATAACTCAAAAATGAAGCCTCGGACGCGATTTTTTTATTCTTGATTTTTGTCTTATTTTGGCTTGTAGAATCACCCCTTAAAATTTTTGACAGGGGTGGTGAAACACCCTGTATATACATATCTTTATGTAAATATAATTGCATGTGAATATATATATTTATTTTGAATACATTCAAGGTTTGAATTTTTTCGTGGGGTTTGTGGGATAATATAAGGATGCAGTTGGATGTTTGCTCTTTAGTAAACCAATGTTCTTATTTGTACAATTAGCGCATGGATTATAACTGTAGAAACATTGAGTGTATTCCGGAATTGTTAAGTCCTTCTTTCATGCCTTCAAGTGACCAATCTTGTTAACATTACCCAATATATGTGTATACTATTTACCACACAGTCAAGAGCGTTGTTGGGGCAGATGTTGCGTGTCCGACTTTGGAATCGTTACAAACTTTTTTGACGCAGGTTCGATCCCCGCCCAGACATATTTTTTTTATTTTTTTATGTTATAAAAAAGGAATGTATTCTCCTAACCGTAATTAAGAGGATACACGCTAGAGAAATGATTCAACGAAGAGTGCTGCAAAATTATTTTTGTGAATATTTTAGTATAAAGTATGCTTAACATATATTTAAAATGTTTTTATATAAATACTATTTTCATTTTATGTAGTTAGAAATGCAAAAAAACATAATTGATGTATTAAAAAAAAATAATTAATGTACTAAAAAGAAATAAGTCCGGGTGGGATCGAACCTGTATCAAAAAGTTTGTCCCCTCTTCCACTGTCGGACACACAACCGCTGCACCAAAGACACTTTTGAAATTGTTGTAAATAGTTTAAAATATACTGCACGCTGCACAGTTTCAATGGATCGAGTCAATTTTATTTCTTTAACAATAAGTTATATTCTATTTTCTGAATATAGCAATGTTTAATATTGCATAACATACCCACAGAATAAAGAAAATATAAAAATTCAAAGTAAAAGGTACTTTTTCGTGCAAAATACCTGGAAAAAATCGGTTTTTAATTTTTTTAACTACGGCGCACCTTACCAAAAAATCTGAAAAAATTTGAGGATGATAGCTATAATAAGATGTCTTTACCATAAAAATATAAATGTGCCGTCTTTGAAACTTCAATAAGAAATCCGCATTTTTTTAATTTTTTTTAATGTTTTTAATTTTTTACAACTAGAATCTGCAACGAAAAAATCGGAAAAAATTCCCTAATATATGTCACCATATCCAGAATATGCTACATTTTTTTCAGAATTTTCGCATGCGACTAAGTACGGAAAATAGTGCAAAACCGGATAATCCAAATTTTCCCTCTTACTACCCCCCGGTCGAGATAAAGTGTTGAAAACTTGTGTAAAATGGTTTAAAGGCACATTTGACCCCCTTATTCGGTTATACCCTTTCTAGCAGCACTCAATTTAATACATAATCAATTTTTGTCCGCGGCGAGCCTGCAAGGCATCGCCGCAGGTTTGCTCGCTCGTCTGTTTCTTTATATGATGCGTCTGCATTCAATATTCACACATACATACTAATGAAGCACCCGAGAAAACTCGCGCGACACAAATTGTCGCTGCATCGAGTCGACAATTGCCTATCAAACCTCTCTCCTCTCTGCAAGCTCACACGCATTTACACATGAGTGCGCTTGGCTCTTACTAACTTCTTTAATGAATACTTTATCAAGTGGCCGTCGTTGATGAGTAGAGGACGCTAAAATCAGTGTCGAATTTCTAAGTCGGTATGGCAGTCACGTTGGGCCACGAAAGTCCATACGGTGATTGGTCTATTCATATATCTCGTCTGTGCTAATACATTTTCATAGAAAAACAATTTATACTTATTTCCATAAATATTATATAAACAAAATTGAAGTACCCATATTTTTTAAAATGTAAGCTATTAAAATTTATGTATTAATCGTCCAAATATGCTTTCTGATTGTCATTCTTTCATAAAATATGGTAAGATTGGATTTTTCAAGCCAGTTTTATAAACGTTCTACAATATTTGCTCATAAAACTTTGGGCCTGTTTTGAAATAAACTGTAATATAGTATTTCCTCGATTCCTATCTCTCTTCTAAATATGGAAACTCAGGCATCACTATTCACATTTAACAATTAACAATTAAAATGAACGCTTAACATTCTCAAATATGTACATAATTCATTTTTCATTTTGTGTCCCGTACGAATGGCATTAAAAAATACATGAATGTTTTTTGTTGACATACGTTGAAAAAATAATTAAAACATAAAAAAGTTAGCTTAAGGATAAAAACTAATGAAAAAAATTAAACGTTCATCAGAGACTTGGTGTCGCCCTAAAAAACACGTAGCTAGAATTTCGCAGTTCAGCGCTGAAGTGCTGCATCAAAACGATTTGCACCTGAAAGGTACGCAGTGTGTAGCGGACAGAACCGGGAGTGGAAATTTTTTTCTTCCTTCGCGAAAAACTTTCCTCTTCCGAAGATTTCAGGCCCGAGCAGCAGAGTCCTTAGACAAAAGGAATGTAACATCTGCATCGCAGGCCCAGGGGGGTCCTGTCCAGTTGCGCTGTTGCGTACATTGGCGAGCACCCTAGGCGTCCCTCTGCTCAGAAGCGGTACAGGAGAAATAGCCTCCCACCACTCATTTAACTCGCTCTTGTTCCTTGCGTGCGAAAACAGGAAACGAGAGTGAATTAGGCGAATGGTGGGAGGCTCCTTCTCCTGTACCGCCCGTGAGTAAAGGATCGCCTAGGATACTCGCCAGTCCACATAATTTTCGTTTTTCGAGAAAAGGTTTTCCTTTTTACCATTCATATTGGACGAAGTATGTATTTTCAATTATTTCTCGTGTTGTTGAGAAAATATATCGAAAATGGTTTACTCAAGATGAATGTGCTGTACATCGTAAGCAAATGGTATACAAAGTAGCCTGGTAGACTGCTACGCTTATTTGCACGACAGGCTGCATAGGTCGCATCCCTACTAGATATCCTTCCTTGCTCCTTCGGAGCCGGGCTGAAAAGTTGTGCGGCTGGCAGCGGCGTTTGAGAAACATGATACATTTCTCGAAGAGTGAGCCATCCTTTAACGGAAATAAAAAATTGTTTGTTTTGCATTGTACATTCATGAGAATGTTATTAATAGATAGCTGAAGTTTTCCCAATTAAAATGAGATCCCAAACACGATCACATTCGGACTATTTGTTATCAGAGACATTCCGACTATCGAATCTTGTCTTCTGCAAAATTTTAATAAAAAATGAACCGAATGACATCGTGTTTGGACTCATTTTTATTGAAAAAACCTCACCTATTCATTTGTACTATTTTCATTAATGTATTATAAAAAATAGACAAATTTTATTTTTCGTTATACGATGACTCATTTGCGTCAACGGAAAAACTGTTTGGCAGCGGCCAACTGAAACCCCGCCGGTGCTCTATCTCTCTTCCTCCCAGAGAGGGATGACAACTTGCTCTAGCACGGTTGGTCGAAAATTCTCGGTCCTGAATGCTCCTTCAAGCAACCATGGAACTCTATTGGTTTTGGAAAATCTGTTGCACAAAAGCGAATTCATCTTCAATACAGACATTTGAGCATAGCTCTTACGCGAGCCGAAGTGAGACAAAGTATCAAACTTTGTTGTCTCTGTCAGAAAGATTTTCGCGTAAAGGTTCCCGTGCCGTTTCTCGCTTGTGCCAGAGAAGTCAAGAATTGGGATACACGAGATGCAAGGGCTAGAGCGTCGCGTGCCACTTGACGGGGACCCTGCCATAAATTAGGAAGGAGCCAAGCCTGTATGTCCCAGATTCCCTTAGCAAGAGGATTTTTCTCGAGGAAAAGCCTCAAACATGTAGCGAGTGTTGCGAGAGAATAAATACCGATTTCTTGTATTTCAATTTGGCATGAATTATATGTTTTATGTTTCACGTTCATTTTACACCTGCATTCATTCCCTCTTTTTTTTTAATTGTGCTGTACAAAGTAAGATAACTGTTTTCTTAGATCTAGGAATAATGAAAACAGTGCCATTGGATCTCTACCGTTTTCATTTTACTATTTATGCACTCAAGAAGTAGTTACATTATATGTATCTAACTTTTAATCTCTTTCGTTATAATTTCTTGTATACTTCGTTATAATTTTTTTTGTACACGTGCTTAAGTAAAAAAAGGAAAAAGACAAATTAACAAATTACAAAATTCAATAATTCTTAAAAGGTAAATTATTAGTTCGATGAATGTCAAAGAGTTCCCCAACTCTTTCAGCTTCATTAAAGTTACCAACGCAATAAGATGTATTTCAGTATTTAGAATATACATATTTTATTATAATACAGGGTAAATCCTTTTATTTGTTTAGGAGTCGAGTACGAATTTAGTGACGTTACCGTCTTTGGTGGTTGGAATGTATTTGATTCCCAAAATCACCACCCCTAGACGCAGAGGGCGCAAGAAATCCTGTGATTTTTCGAGAAGTCGGTATTTCAGAACATGTGACACGAAGTCCCATAAGATAATAGGTCTATTCTGTAGTTTGTCGATGGCTCTAGAGCCCTAAGGGCTCATTTCCACTTGCGACTAGCCGCGCGCGACTCTCGGTCGCGCCACTATGAAATACATTGCGGCTTATGGGGCTATTTCCACACGCGCGGCTGCAACTCGAGCCACGCGCGGCTGGAGAATACAGGCGCGACTCTCATCGCGACCGAATGCCATTAGTGCTTCAGAAACCCGAGAAAGGTTGGCTATTGCCGCCAAAGCTGTTCCTCGAACCCTGCGATGGTTTTTCGTTAAACGCGTGATGTCAAAAACAAAAGACTCGCAGGGGATCGAGAGTCGTCGACCTTCGACGAACAGCTTCAACGGCTGCATACATTGTCATCTCTCGTCCCGCAATCGGCAACCTTTGGCTGTCGCCGGCCTACGACACACCTGTGTCCGTACAAATGCCTAATTGCCTAATAAAGTAGATTTATCGACCTCTTCGACAAACAGCTTCAACGGCTGCATACATTGTCATCTCTCGTCGCGCAATCGGCAACCTTTGGCTGTCGCGCGCGGCTGAGTCGCGGCATTTTGAGTCGCGAGCACTCGAGAGTCGCGTGCGGCTAGTCGCAAGTGGAAATGAGCCCTAAATCCGTGTGACACAAAAATACATTGGATGATAGGTCTATTCTGTAGTTTGTCGATGGTACTATTTACTTTGAAGGTGGCGCTTTTTGAAGTACTAGTTTGACGCGTTTTTTCATAAGGAGAGATTTTGTGTGTGCATTAAGCGTTCGTCTTGTCAAAATAAGAAAGTATAAAATATTAATTTCATACAATAATGTCGACGTTTACTTTCGGAACACCATCTACTTCAAGCAACACAACTTTCGGATTTGGAACTCAAAAGTACGTATATATATTATATTTTATATTTACCCTATTTGGAAAATGTTCAAATGGCAATATAAAATCATGTAATAACATTACTATTTTTTATAAGAATATATTTAGATGTTGACAGATAGTTATTTTTTAGACCTTCAGCAGGCTTTAATTTAACTAGTACACCTTTTTGTTCAACTACGTCAGCATCTACTTTAACGTTTGGAGTTCCTTCGACAGCGACAACAACTACTGGTCTCACTTTTGGATTCAGTGCTACACCTGCAATATCAACACAAGCAAAGTCAAGTGGCTTGCTTTTAGGAACAAATGCTACTAGTACAACCACAGCTACTAGTTTGTTCTCAACTCCAACTACTAGTGCATCATTATTTAGTGGTCTTACTTTTGGTACATCTGCATCTAGTACTAATCCAACGTTTGGTGTTTCATCTAGTACACCTTCAGCTGGTAATGTTGCTTTTGGTGTACCTACGACCACAAGTAAGTACAAAGATAATAATGTTATTGTTTATAAAAATATGAACATTTATTTATGTTATTATATACTTACAGCATTACTTTTTGGAGGGTCTCCTGCCAGTGGTAATTTGTTAGGATCAAAACCACTCACTGGTACTACTGTTACGACAAGTGCTACAAATAAAGGATTAGGAGGCTTCAATGTCTCTGCAAGCAATAAAGGTTTATTACAGGGAAACAGTAGTCCTGCAATTGCAAAAGATAATATCTGGCCACCAGAATTAATAAAAACAATAGATAAATTCAAGTAATTATCATATCACATTAAATAAAACGCATATGTTCCACTTTTATATAATTAATTCAGTGTGTATTTTTAATATAGGAAGTTCGTAAAAGCACAAAAAGTACTATCTTCAGATATAGCAAGGGGTTCTGCTAGACCATTAATCAGATGTGCTGAAGATACAGCATCATTGATGGAAATTTTGACTACATTAGCTGGAGCTGTTCAACGTGATAGAGCCTCTGCTGACAAATTAAAGCAAGATACTGCAAAAGCATTACAAAATGCTGAAATAGCGCAAAGAACACATGATACACCACTAGGATTACAATATGAAAATAATGCACCGCTGCTATTTTTTATGGAATTGGTTGATAGTTTTGAACATAATTTAATGTTATTTAGGTCTCAAATTGAAACAACAGAAAAACATATACAAGCAATGATGAGTCCAAAAACCCTAACACCACAAGGTAATGTTTTGTTAATATGTTTAAAAAATTCTTATTATAAATATTAATTTATTTTTAGAATTAACAATGGCTATGAGTAAACTACATGAGTCTTTCATAGCTGTAGCTGGTAAATTACAAGGGGTACATTCTAAAGTACAACAACAGAAAGAACAATACCTTAACTTTAGAAAATATGTTTTAAAGGACAACACAAACGTTTTCGAAGATATTAAAGCAGATGGGAAAACATTACGTAGTAATATTGGAAAAATTACGAGTGGCCCAACTCCATTTGAACCAGGTATTTTTTTTATTATACCTGAATAGCATTTAACATATTTTACTCTTTGCATTTATTTTCACAGGAAATAAAACATTTCTCTCATCAACTGCATTAAACTCTAATAGACCAGGAAGTTATGAAACACGAAATCCATTAGGTAAATGAAGTGGTCATGTACACTTTTTAATATCAATACATCCTTATATTGAAAACAGAGTCCTTACAAGAACGTATTTTCATTGTTTCAACGATCCCATAAATATTTCCAACCTTCAGGTCTTGCGTGGATTTAGTATGAGGTAGTTTCACTACATGATGCTCCATTTATAATGCTGTAAAATATCATTTTATCAATAGTAAAGTTGTTTGCGACTGTTAATTTGGAAACATTTTCAATTTATGCTTTTATTTTCATTATTTGACTTTGATTTTGCCTTTTCAGGAAAAGAGTAAGGAATCTATTTTAGTTTATAAGGTATTAAATTTTTACTTCAGTTTCTTTTTGTATTGTCAATCGTGGGGTGTGATATCAAACTTGTTTAACTAACATATTGCTTACACATGAGAATGTATTTAACAAGAAATATGTTTCTCCTTGTTTTAAACTTAGATTACAAAATCACAAAACATGAAAAGAATTGACATCTTTGCTTGTTGAATCATGGCTGTTTATATTGTATGTGCTTTAATTGTTTTTGTTGCCTTAGTGGTTATGAATATATGCAAGATTTACATCATCTACAGAAATATTGCTAATACTTTATGTGATAATAAAGTATTACTTTGCATAAAAATATAATACACTTTAATTTTATAATATTAATGTTGCTAATAATACATTACAATCTAGCGATGATCTTAATTCACTAAAATTAATACTCAGCTATAATTATTGTATACACAAGAATGTCTAACATTTTAAATCAATTTAAAAATAATTATGTGTACGTTGTAAAAAGTGTATACATTGTTACAGTTTGGGGAAATACAATACGAACTCCATCTGCTACTAACATTACACTAGGCTCATCATTGAAACCACCAACAGCAAGTTTGACTTTTAATAGCCCAACAAATTTTATGGCACCTTTATCAACAAGTGAACCAAGTTCAAATTTCCAACTTCAAAAACCTCCTGTAGGTAATAAAAGAGGGAAACATTAAATTTTGTCCATATTAATTTTTGTATTACTTTCAATTATGTTTAATATTTTAAGTTCTTTATTTCATTTTGCATTATATTATATTGTGTCAATATTTTTAACCAAAATCAATCATTTGTTTCGTCTTCAGAAAAATATTTTTTTATGATGAATTATGATAAATTATTTTCATTTCTTCCATGTATATCCTATAATTGTCAACAATTTGTATACATAATGATTAATACTATAACAATATTTAAACATACATGATTATCTCATGAATTATTCTATTAGATAAGCATTCTTATAGAATGTATCATTTTTCATACAACAATGAATCTTTAAGTTCAAAGATAGATCCAGTACTTGAAAAAAAAAACAAATCTAAAGATCTTTTCAGTTATTTTTGTTTTTGGATTCCCTCATTTTGGTATCAAATACACAAAATGTCCAGTTTCATTTGAATGAAAACTTGTAAATATATTGTGAAGTTTTAAATATTTTATATGTAGGTATTTTCGGCCATATTATACTTCATGTTCTGTGAGTGTATATACCACATTTGAGTGTAGCTGAAAGATCTGTATTTAGGAATCAACTAAACTTTACCCAATTGATTTCTTTTTGAATTTTCCTCGTTTGTCCATATCCATATCAGAGTTATCAATTTCTGACATAATTTTTTTCTCTATATTTTAGACAAGAGGATAAGGTTTTATAAACTATATCACAGCCTATAACTTCTGTTGAAAAAAAAAATTAATCAAGTTTTAAATGCAAACTTATTTTGCTAGATTTTAAGTAAGAAATTGTTTCTAACATTCACAGATTTTTATATTCACTAGTGTTTTAGACATCAAGTTCATTTTAATTTTTTGAAGTAGAAGTATACAATAATGTTAATTCTTTGTTGATTGATGTTAAAATGCATACATGTATTATTCATAACATCGAGTTTATATGGATAATTATCAACTATTCCCATGATAACGTTGTTTAGATTGATGACAGAGTACTTGTGAGCTTATCACAGCTGCTGTGTTGTTGAACATTGATACGTATTGCCTGGCGACTCAAGTTTGGTATCTGAAGGTGTGACATACAAGTATTTTACTACAATAACAAAGAATTGCTGATATAATCCTGTAGCTGAATAGTATTATTTTATTTCACTGTACCTAAACACTTATTTGAGAAATATATTCTCTACACTGAAAGTTTGTTATTGCTTAATTAATCTTGCCTTCAGATATCAAATTTCAGTTGTCTGGTAATATTTGTTGCTGTTATTTGTCAACCGCTTTATCACCATAACAGTTGATTAAATTCTGCATTAAAAAATCAGCAAAATGCAGTTATTGAGAGATTTAATAACTCATGAAACATGTTAAATAAGGATAGAATATTATTCTCTATTCAGAATACTTTATATTATATCTCATTGGAAAATATTATTATATTTTATAAGATTATTAGACAATCTCGAAAAACAAAATAAACCTTGTACTGAAAGTTTATTATTTTCAAAGTTTTTTATCAAAATAGGGTAATACATTTTTAAGAAAAGTTTCTCCTGTAAATTTAAATGATCTCGAATAATGTGTAATCTATCAACCTCACATGATTAAGACTTTATTAAAATCGGCCTATCCTTTGTAAACATTTTTCATACAACTTGCACTTTCTCTGTGCGTTACCCTCTGAATTATATTTTCGGCTTTTAATTGGACCTTCTCTCCCTTACTTCAAAAACCGTGTTACATTCATTTAGACTCTAAACATTTGAAGTTAATATGTCATTATCGTGCTTAATTTAATTCCATTCCTAAATCATTAACCTTAACATTCCAACATTAGTTTTTGAAACATTCTTGTCAAGTACCGAAACTCTGTTTATATAAATGAATGCACACACGAAAATATCCATTATATAGAACAATAAATCACAAGACATTATTGAACTGTTATATTTACGGTTTTTTCTATCTGCAGTGAAACAAGAGTTACAACTCATCTTAATAGCGTGACTGACTCTGGGTAGAAGCGTGGCGGAAGCACAACAACAATAAAATTTGATAACTCACAATGTACCTCGTGTTCTATTCTGATTTTTTGAAAATAGTTAGAAAACAGTAACAGGTACTTATTACAATAAATTTCAATGCAGAACATGGTTCAATTTCTCAGTTTTTATACATTAATGGAAAAGAAATGCTGTTTACATAAATTAAGAAGTTTGTTACAGGCAGATTGTATTTTTTAACCCGTAATTACAGATGTGGAAGCATTGTCACTTAAGCACAGACATGCGGTCTTGAATACTGCTGTATTAATGTGCCAATTAACACCCTATGAAGACTTCTTTGATTCTATTTCTAATTTTTTCCATGATATAAAAGTATTATAATTGTATTCATATAGCCAGTTACTTTAAATCAGAGCTAATTATGTTTACATATACACAGGGTAAAACAAGTAGCTTTACACTTCTGAAACGTCTCATAAACCGCATGTCTGTGATTACGGGTTAATAAAATTCGAATGTTTTACAAATAAAGGTAGACTTATATTATTCGTATCCGACACGGAACGGTTCCATATCGGTTTTGTTCCGGCAGACACAAGTGTTCATATTATTAGTTCGTTGGATGGTGGCATCCGCACAGTCACTTAACAGTTTATCTACCGGAAGCCTATTAATCGGCTTTTCGATGCCAACGCTTATCGATCGATAGCCTATTAATCGGCTTTTCGGTTGTCAACGCTTATTCGACTGATAGTCTATTAATCGGCCTTTCGGTTGTCAATGCTTATCGACCGGTAGCCTATTAACCACCTTTTAACTGTCGAAGTTTATCGATCAGAAGGAACTATTGGTCGGTTTGTCGTTTTTCTTTTGTTTAATTTTTAATTCGCCGGGCGACGAATCCGCGCTCAACTGAGACGGTCGTTAGTGAGTGGCAACTTCAATCATGAGCAGTAGATAAAGTGTTAATAGAAAGCGATCCATAGGCACATAATAGCACTTACTTACAAATGTTGAAAAGAAAATAATAAGAAAATGTATAAATGTTGAATGGCCGAACCGACGCCGGTACGTGTCTGTGTTGATACGATACGGTACGTTTAACACGTTCCGTGCCGCGTGGGTCGTACGCGCCCCACACACCAAATTCGATTATTCTAAATAAATGTTAATATTCTTTATGTTCCAATTAAAACGAACGGCACAATAATAGTACCAAATGAACAGTATATCATAAGACAATTCAATGTTTGTGTTTTTAACGTTGCGTATTTATAGAAACTTATTTTCGCGCGTCTGACTAGTTATGGAATTTTTCACTGTGGCATGGAACGTGTTAAAGACTTTATTTTAAATGCATTAACACTAAATATACCAACGATTATCGTGCACCTATTTCGCCAAAGCGATCAAAATGGCACGCTGTAGGAAAAATACGTAATTCAAGGAAATAATGTTTATTTAAATATTTCTTTAGCTTTATGCAGGGTCGATTCAGAGTAAACATAATAGTCATCAGCAATAAATCGTACATAGTAAAATTGCAAACCAGTCATTTTGACTGCCTTGGTAGTTCTAGTGTTAAAGAATATTTGTCTGATCGCTGCTGAACGGATACGTTCCATGTCTATGCTGATAATATACATCAATCTACTATAACACGGCGTTTCTTGCACGATAACATTCGTAAGAGTCTCCATAATTTTTTAGATCTTCAAATGTGACTCTAGGAAGAAACAATGGTTATATAACAATAACAAAGTATTGTCGAATAACTCAGTCTTCAGGCAGTAGCAAGTCTCCTCATTAACCACATTTTACATTTTCTTCATAGTAACTGATACGTGAATTTTTGACTGCTTTAGTAGTATGTTTGTATTCTGTTATCACTACTTCCCCACGTGAGGTTTCTTTGTATACCGACCAGTACCTCGATTCTTATTCTAGCTACGTCTCTAGGTTTCAAGACTGAGTTGTCAGGCAATAAATAGTGACACTTCAGAAATTTACTACACTGGAACATTTCGTCTTTTAATAAGAAACATACGTATTCTCTATAGCAACAAAGTAGCCTACGTTGCACTTAATTCAATCTTCATAGTCTTTTACGATTAGGTGTCCATGTTTATTCACAAGAAAAAGAGCAGTGTTGTCAGGTAATTGAGATAGGAATCTGAAAGGTCTCAGTCTGTAGAATGTACATACATTTATGTTTTTTTGTGTGCAATATTATTATTATTTATTTGGATACAATAAATAATGTATAAAAGAAACATTGGAAAATAGTATAAAAAGTTATTAGCAGTATAATTAAGTTTTGTATGTACATGTATTGAGGGAAACCCCCGTACAACACGGCACCTGACGGGAATTTTCAAATGCAGGCGCGATCATTGGATAAATCGATACCCTTCATTTGAGTACGCAAGTTTATTACAACTGTTCCGCTAATAGGCGTGTTGCAGCTAGTTTGTGCGCGTTAAATAGGCGGAATTTAAATTTGAAAATGGTTTGATTTGGCTAATTGTAAGTATCGCGCGAAGGAGCAATACGTGTTAACAGCTATGTGTTTTGGTTACGGTTTGAAGGGAGATAGTCCGGCGTTATTTTGCCTTCTAAATTGATGAGTCGTGGAACAGTTTAGAGATGGCAAGCGATCCGTCGTCGTATTGATTTTAAAAAAGAAACATTGTTCTGGATTATCTGCCCATGGATTGGAAAAGGCGAGGGTGCCTTTTGGTAAGAGGATCGTCTTGGATCGCTCAGCACTTACCCCAGAACCATCCAAGAACGTGTTTCGATCTCGGGTATATTCTCTGTTATACACAAGTACGGCTGTCATACGTACGGTATAAGAGCAGGTAATATTTAATAAAACTATTAAACACATTTCAGGACTTCCACTATTTTTTTCTTTTTACCATGCAAGTCACAAGAAATAGAACACCTAAATATTCCTATTATGAGTGAAGATAGGGGTATACGTTCAAGAAGAAAGTTGTACTGTTCAAGAGGGCAAATGTGATGAAACATTTGTAACTTCTAGCATAGTAGCTGATGTCAAGACGAATTTAACGACATATGATACTATGGCCTTAAGATGACCTTGGATTGAGACGTTTATGATAAGCAATGATAACTTTAAAGTACGCAATTACATTGTTATAATTAAATTAAAGGTTCAAAATGGCGACCATCAGCAGTAATTCAAGCATTTAAACGTTCTGTAAGACATTGAAGTACTCTCAACCGTTTTCGATTAAAATGGACGCACCAGACATAATTATTCTTTTTTTGCATATTCTCTGGAGTGATTGGTTACACGCGGTAAACGTCATCTTACAATTTCTTCTGTAAAAGGAAATGTAGTGAAATAAGGTCGGGTGAACGAGCGATGCAACGATTTGGAAATTTATCGTTAAAAAGTTCTGTTTAAAAATGTACAAATTATCGGAGCCCTCCAAAAATAACCTTCAAGCGACCGCATCTTAAATCTAAATCCGATTCTATTCTAACAAACAGATTGTAGATACGTACTTGTAGTTTGATACCAATCATGTTTCTGTACTGTAGGCGACAGCCGCTTAGTGTGTTGCGTTTAGGGAGATGAAATTAATAGTGGGTTGGATAGCTTAGAGGGGTAGCACCCGCCCAGAACTCTAAATCTCCAAACTACTGAACATCCTCAAACTCTATCAAACATCAAACAAACTTTCATAGTTCAAATTTAAATCCTGAATTTGCCCAAAACTCTAAATCGCCAAACTATTGGACATCCTCAAACTCTACCAAACTTCAACCTTCCTAGACTTTTAAGAAAAAACCTAATTCATTTGTAAAGAAGGGTTATTTGTAAACTTATTATTATAAGTATTCTACACGGGCTACAATGGTAATAGTACTTATGATATTCACATATATATCTCTTATTATAATGTCTTATACACGCTCGCCACTGTCTATCTCATACTCTTGTGGTATATACTACCGCCATATGTCCGCCGGATATTAGAGCATTCTTACTGTAAGGGGGGTGCGGGGCCACGCGTTATTACCCACTCGCCAATTAACGCAGTAAACTTAAGTGGATACGCACGTATCTTACAGTACATTTAAAGATCACTTCAGCTACTGTGAACGGCACACACGTTATTCCTACGAATGAAACCTAATGACTTCAGAAACCAAATATCAAACGTGAATGCTTTCGTTGACCGAACCTCGATTTCTGAGTCCAAGGTCATCTCAATGCCATAGTATCAAATGTCTTTGAACTCGTCTTGATGTTAGCTACTACGCTATGAAGTTAAAAATATATGATGCCATTTATAACAGAATCGATGACCTTTAAATAACCTTGAAGAAAACGTCGATCAGAAGATCTGTTTGTATCGCCTTATTTGCCACCTTGAACAGTACAACTTTCCTCTTTGACATTTTCTTCTATCTTTAATCCTAACAGAGATATTTAAGTGTTCTGTTTCTCGTGACTCATCCTGTATATACAGTTGAAAAATTTGTGGATATGTATTAATGAACCTTTAATAAAGAAATGTTAAAAATTTCTTTTTTGTGAATTAAATTGCGACCCTAAACTGTATCTGGCAGAAGCGAAAAAGTACCTCCTAAAAGACGTTTCGCTTCATAGAAATAGAAAATAGATTTTAAATCACGTTAAAAAAAGGGGGAAAATATCACACATTGCAAACGCCTTAGATTGAAATGAAGCAACAATCTAGACCATACGGAAAAATAAGTAAAAAATTAGAGCTTCTGTTACTACAGGATGTTCCACTTTCGCAAATACAAGAGCTTGTCCCAGACCGTCAATAATTGAGAAGATAGAAAAAGCTCTCACTATTTGAATCGATGGGAGCTCAAGAAATCGAATCGCTCTAAACGCCAATGTTTTAAGCAAAAAGCTTTAAAAGTTTACAACCATTTAAGAGAAAATGGACAACCTTCTGTTAACTCGAACTTTGTTGCTAGCAAAGGTTGGTTTGACCGCTTTGAAAACGCTTTTCATTACAGAACATAAGAATGAAACAGGCCTTTGCTGGGAAAAAATGCCCGAGAGAACATTTATTAAAAAAGAGAAAGGTTATAAGGTATCAAAAGACTGTGCAGCATTAATTATATGCAGTAACATTTCAAGTAATTACATAGTAAAACCAATGTTAGTTTATAGATCCCTCAGTCCTTTTGCAATGAAAAATATAAATAAGAAAGCTTTACTAGTATATTGGATTACAAATAAAAAAGTTTAAGTAACTTTTAATTTACTTAAACAATTTCCAAACTGTTTTGTGCCAAGTGTAGGAAACTATTTAAATTTGAAAAATCTGAGTTTTAAAGTTTTGCAAATATTGGATAACACACTAAGCCAACCAGAAGATTTAAAACATCGAAATGTTGATGCAGCCATTAGATCAAGGTCTTATAGCTACATTTAAAATAGTCATTACATCAGGCGATCATTGCAATGGGTTTTCGACAAAATTGATGACGAATCTATTAAAATCATGAAGGCATGTAAACTTTTCAAGTTTAGACTGTGTTAATATTATATCTTCGTCGCTCAAAGAAATAAAGCCATCAATATTAACACGTTGATCGCCCAGTATAAAACGAGTATGTTTCTCACGGGGCCCAAATTCGCGGTTCGAGGTGGGTCACCGTTTTAGCGTATAAGCTGCAGGCAACAATTTGTTTGTTTTTGCAACACAGTTGCAGGTGTTTCAATCATTAGCCGTCGTTGAATATAATAAGGGAAAGTGCGGCACAGATCGAAGTGACCAAATGGTTTTCTATGCTACTATCCATCTAATTGTGGGCATTTCGGTTGTAAATGCACAAATTGTGTACCAGCCAGAAATGAAAAAATAAAAATCTCACGAATTAGAGAACTTCTAGCTACGGACTTATTACTTAGCCAAAATAATGTCGCTAGTAATATTTACCAGAGTAAAACACACAATTTAATAGTAAGAAAAAACTCTGAAGGAAGAACAATTAGACACATGTCCGTTTTTTGCTATAAAGAAGTAGGCAGACTGAAGACCGTCAAACAGCCAGGAAAAATGTCCAAAAAACCAGAACTTATTTTCCTACCTACCTGGAAACACTCAGCTTTGTTTAAATTATTTCCAAAAATACCATAAAAGGCTACTGTAACATTGTATAATTTTTTTATGAATAAATTAGTTATACGCCCTTGTACATAATTTGGTATGATCTTATATTAAATACTCTTGCAAATTGTTTTTAAAGTCCTGCTAATTACATGAATAAAAACGTCACCCATATTTGGGTGACGGGGCCTCAGCTGAAACTTACCCGTCACCCAGATATGGGTGACGTGGCAATCAACGTGTTAAATGCTTGTTGAAAAAATATATGGCCAGAATCAGTCCAATCGGGAAATCTAATCGAATCAGCAGTAAGCAAAACCGATGCGATCGCCGAACTTGCTAAGTCTCTAGGAGGAAACAATTCTGATGACATGAATCCTGAAAATATTTAAGAATTACTGGTAGAAGAAGAGGCTGATGAAGCAAATTTGTTGGAAATGGTATCTGAGTCAAATCAAATCAATTCAGAGTTCGAGACCACAGACGAAAACTCAGAACATCCAAATTTTACCCTAAAAAGCATGTACGAAGGCCTAAACTTAGCCAAACAATAGGAATTATATTTTCTACACACAGACCCTTCCACTGAAAGAAGCAGAAAATTCCAAAGAAAACTTCCCACGTATTTAGCTGCATACTATGAAATGTATAAAGGTCTGTCAAGATAACGCAAATGAAAATAACAGATTTTTTGGAAAAAGCAGAGCATACAAATCAATATGTTGCAGGGGAATGTTCAGGAGTTGAGGATGTTTTGCCAAAAAGAAAATGCTCTCATTTAATGATGTTTAGCAGTGATGAAGAAAAAAATTAGCGTGCATTACTCAACACGTTCAAGATCACTTCAGAACGCGTCGGCCGCTCCGGACAGCAGATCTTTTCCAGTTTGCCGGACGAGAAACTCTACATACTATAAAAAAAAATAATAATAAAAACTAATTTGTTTTACACATAATACCAATAAAAAAAATTAATGTTTTACACATAATGACAGTAAAAAAAATTTACTTATCTCGATCAGAACTAGTAATATGCAAAGAATCCATTTTATTGTATTAATATTATTATAACAAAATTAAAAACTGTGTAAAATCTGAAATATAACAATAAGATATTCTTAACTTTAATCAAATGAATTAAAAATATAAAAACAGCAAATGATACAACAGATAATAAAAAACTTACCAAAAGAAGCTTAATTCAAAACACGCAGTGCTTGAATCGTGGCCAATTTATTTTCTGCCAAACGATGTACATGTTACCAATCTTAAAGACAGACTGAACAACTACGAATTGGTCAAGGACTCAAAAAACCATACACTGACCTTCTACAAAGGGTTTAAACGCGAAACATTCAAAGAGAGGTAGATCTACCCGGTTCGTACGTACGAGTGGTCACAAATGGGTAGATCTATCGGGTTCGTCTCGAACGTGTTAATATTAAATGTATAAGTTTAATCAATTGTTGATACTTCTAATAAACATATTTCTGATAGTTATGGCAGGAAAATAGCGTAGTTTTGTTAAGTTTTGGAACCTAACCTTATTTTTTGGTATAGTTCCTAATTTTGTATAACACGAATTACCATAATATGGCATTTTTTAGGAATCTAACCACCGTGTTATACCAGAGTTACCTGTATATATTTTGTATGTATAGGTGTACATGTACATATCACTTGCAGATTATAGATTACACATGTATGGATATATAATTACTTATCCAAATATGTAAAACATATCTTTATTAATCATTAAATAGCACCAGCTTGTATAATAGGGATCAAAAGTTTAAAGGCATCTTGTATGTATGAACTTCCGTTTGAAGCCTGTTAAAAAAAAGTAAAATGAATTTGTAATAATAAATTAATATAACACAGAAATAGTTTACCTCCATCAAAATAGTGGCTGTATAAGTATTAACATTGTCCGCTTCAACTGAAGTTTTATCGACTGCATTTAAGGAGCTACTGTAAGTATTGGCTAGTAGTTGAATTTGTTTGGTGAGAATATGTGTCAAATGCACTAATGCATCAGCTTCATTCACAGTGCTCCTATGTTCTTTAATTAAAAGCAGTTCTGCAGTTTTATGAAATCTTTCAACAGCAAATGCAGTGAATTGTGCTATACGAGAAATAGCATGTTCAAATATTTCTTGATCCATGTGTGCCTCAGGTGGTAAGAGATAAACTTCTGATTCTTTACAAATCTAAAATCAATATTTAATCATATATGCATAAATTCTTTGATATACATGTACCTAGAACATTGCATAAATTACTTACAAGATGTAATTTATCATATGTTACATCAATTCCAAGGTCATTACAAGCTTCTTGTAGTTGAGAGTTTAAATCTTTGTTGTATATGTCACTCTCATTGTTATCATCTCCTAAATCACATAATTCCTTAACTTCTTCTAATGTTTCTTGAACAGAATTTAATTCACTTATGTCTAAACCAGTTAAATGCTGCTGGATTTTAATATGACTTTGCTTTGATAACATTTCTAATGCTTCTAAGTGAACAAGACCTTGATAGTCATCAAAAAGGCTTTCAAAATGTACTTTTCTCATTCTCTTCTTTTCTTCAATTGTTTGTTTAGCAGCCTCTGCTTTTTCTTTAGCTTCTCTCAGCACTTGAGATAAATTTGGCTTTTCTGTTTCATTCATAAGGAAAGCCACCTTTTTTTTTAAGCTTGGATCACTTTCTTGTAAAACTTCCATTGTTTTTTTACCAATAGCTTCTAATGTATCTAATCCGCCACTCATAACTTTGCTTCCAGTTGATTCAACCAATTTTGTTATTGAAGATACACCTGATATAAGATTTTCAAATCCAAAAGAAGAATATGGTTGAGTCTCTTCTGATTTTCTTATTGTATTATCTGGAAATTAAGTTAATTTGAATAAAAATGTAACACTGTGAAATTTATTAATTGTTAAATAATCTTTTAGCTTCTGTACTTTATGTTATAATAGAAGACTCACAATGACACATGAAATTATTCTAAAAGTATAAATTTAATATAATATTTTATATTGTAATACTTAGAGATTGTTAAAAAATATTGCAATACCATAATTAATGAGATTTTCTTCTTCTTTGAATTCGGTAAATTTAGATTCTTCAGGTACAGTGACGGATTCTTCTAAAAATGTAAGTCCATTTGATACATGATTAGTTAATGTGGAAACTCCAGCACTGGCTGTATTAATTAAAGAACTGACACCCCAATTACTCCAACCCCATCCACTAGAAGAATTTTCTGATTTCTCTCCTGCTAATGATAGTTTCTGTAATATTGGCTGTAATTTGTCTTCAGTTAGTTCTTCAGATAATTCAATTGTATCTCCAAGACCTTCCCAGCCTTCAGGCTTAAACACCTCTTTAAATTTTTTGTTTGACTTCATTTCTTCTGGCATGTCAGATTCAGTTAATTCATCAATTATTAAAGATTCTTCACTAGAAACATTCTCATCTGAGAAGTTGATAATACTTGTTATGTCACCTACAGTAGCTACTGAGTTGCTACAATCAGTAATCTTAATTCCTAATTTTTGCTGTTTACGAACTTTTTCTTTTGTATTTAATTTAGTTGTACAAGTTTGCACATTCAAATTTTCACAATGTTGTGCATCATTCTGATCAAATATAGTTCTATTATTGTTCTCTTTCAGTTTCAAATCCATAGTACTATTGTTTTCTAATAGCAATTTTTCTTGTTGTAAATTGGAAACCTTAACCTCTTCGTCGTCTCTTTTGGAAGTTTCATTACTGTCAACAATTAACTTGTTATCATTTGAAGAATATTGCGGACAATCAACACTGACGTCCTTATTCGTAATTGTTAGATTTTTATCAGGTTCCTCTTTAACAGCTGTAGCTCCTGTCTCCAGAAAATAGTTTTCTGTCCTTTTATCATAAATATTTTTGTACGGTGTTCGAGGTACAAATTCCGTATCATCATCGGATTCCGAATCTATAGTTGTTGGTGAACTCCACTGTTGTGTTTGAATATTTCTTTTCATCGGTATATCATTGTTCATCTCTTCGTCAGCACTTTCAAAATCGTCACTTTCGGATGTTGCCATATTAAATTCACGTTGCACTAAAATTATTTCTTCTTAGTAACAGATAAATAATTGTAACTTTAATTCCGATACATATAACCATGAACTTGTTTATATTAACCTTGCAATTAAATAAAAGTTGCGTATTTTCCAAAATTAAAAGAAAAAACAATTCGGCGTATGTATCACATACCTGCATAACATAAATATATACACAGTTATGCATGCATTCACGTATGATTCTGGACAGCCATCGTTGAGGCACTTTATAAAATTTATATATGCTTCGTGGCATTAAAGCGTCGACTGCGCATGCGAAAGTAATTCAGATCCGTTACCTATAAATGTAATGTTCTATTTCACTGAGTTTCAAAGTTTCTGTTATTTTTGTCACCAAAATAAGTGTAATAAAAGTCATTCAAGATAGAAGTATTTTTGGTTAAAATGATTCACAGACTAAAAATATTATATGCAAAATTATTTTCTCTTTGTTAGAAAATTAATAGAAATTAATTTGCAGATATACTTTCAATATTGGAAAGAAATATATTTACGTTCAAAATAAGAACTTTATCAAGATGTCTGATTGTAAAAAATAAAAATGTACATACAATGTGAACAGGTTTTTCAAAAATATTTATCATACAGTTTCTATTGCGAACAATTTTATAAGAAATCGAAATTTATTTCAACCGAGCAATTTAGGTTGAGCGAACTACTGGTCCAGTTTAAAATACACTTAGAGGCTCTACGTCAGTTAACGTAACAATGGAGAACAGAAAAAGAGGAAGTAAAATGCGCGAATACCACAGAAGTTTATAAGACATTCTCGAAGGGGCGTCGACGGATTACCATCATTTTACTTATTCGTCCCGGATGCTGAACGTCTTGAGTGCACCTGTGTGTTTGGAAGTCGTACGGTGGTGCCACCAATGCAACGTAACGGCAAATATGTGAAACTATCAAAAGGGCATCGTGTTCGCTTGTTCCCGTCGTGGTTCGTGCACAGCGGTCAGAGACATGAAAGCGTTCGACTGGTAGAAGGGGCAGTGCGAGAGAAAGAGAGAGGAAGAGGTGAGTACATAAACTTGGAGGGGGTTACGTTCAGTTCTCATCGTTATACGCGTTGTGGCAAAGAGGAAGAGAGAGTGAGCGAGTAGCATTGCCAAGCGCACACGGTATGAACGTCCAGTGGCATGTTTCAAACACTCAACATGCTTGTAGTTGGCGCGAGGTTGTAGCATCGTCGAAACGGAAGAGTAGTTTGTGCGTATTTTTGGTACTTGAAACAACGAACTTGACAGACTGTGCCATCCTTACGAAACCACATTCGATTCGATCCACGAATAAGCAAAAGTGTTTTGCGATAACCATAAGTGTCCTGTTGTGCAAGTAAAAGTGGAGTGAAATAGTGTGTGGCCGAATGCAAGGAGAATTCTGACATTTCTTGCAAAAAAGGTTGCAATTTACGGCGTCCGCTACACTCAACAAACACGAAGTTCAGTGTGAGCAGGAAAAGGAAATAATACGGTGGAATGTGCTCCACAGTACCGGCATTAGCTAGCATTACTTAAAGCAGGTCGCAGAGGCAGAACTGTTCTATCTTCACTTAAAAAATTTCTTCGTTTCTGTTGGACGAACTTATTGAACAACCTTTTGAATCATCTTTTGATAATTTATCTGGGATACGGCCATTGGAACTACGTTCATAACTGTTAATTTTTTGTTGCCGGTACAGTGCCGTAAATATTTTTATACAGAACTTTTCGATCGTATAAAACAAAGGATAATTATGCAAGAATAGTTGAAATCAAGGGATAGAGAGTTGGTGAAATTGGGAGAATAATACATAATTAAGATTATAATGGAAAAATAGAAAGATTGTAAATACCTATGAGTTACGTGTGAAACGACAAAAGATGTGAAAGTGTATTATACCGAATTCGGTTTTTTGTGTTGTGAAGAAAATAATCTGAAGGTTGTGCTTTTTATATATTTGTACTGTGGTATGCAAAGTGACTAGTGTAGGATTAAGAAAAAAGTGTAAACGTTAGTGTAACGGGCATCAATACGTGCTCTCGTACAGATGTATGACCACGGTACCGTCTCAAGGCAAGATACCAACAGTGGACTTTTCTTCGACGGCCAGCTATGTTAACGGTGGAATTCCGCTCGAGAGGAATCTGAAGGCGGGGGCTCTGACGTCACTCCGCTCATGATAATGAGGTATTCATGATGGCGGAGTAGCGTGCGCGTGAGAGGGAGAGAGAGTGCAGTACATATACACAAAAATACATGTATATATCATATATATGTGTATTATATATATATATTATATATATTGTGAGCGTGTGTATATAATTACACTACATAGTGTTTATGTATCCTGCGTATGTCGATCATCAGTAGTGTGCAATATTTCCTTTCTATCTCCGTTGCACCATACATCGATGTGTATTGCCACTGCGTGCCTTCTTTTTACCACTCGAATGTCCTTCTTTATCTCTCTTACCTCGACTATCTTTCTTTTTCTTGCATCAATACAGAGTGTATGTGGCACGGGGAGTGTGTGCTCGCGCGCACAGATATGTGCCTGTCGACTGGTCGGTGATAGAGAGTTTTGGATGGATTTAGAGCGCAGTGAAATATGCCAAGGAGACGAAATGGGGAGATACCGCTTCCGGAAGGGTGGGATGTTGCGCAGGACTTCGACGGAAAAGTGTATTTCATCGATCACAACACAAGAAAAACAACGTGGATCGATCCCAGAGACAGGTAAGTTATGTTGCACGTATGTGTTTGTGTGTACACGCGACACGTGCTAAGCAGAATGCACACAACGTCATGTATATTCTCCACGTGTAATCATTGTGTTTTAAAAATCACATTTCTTTGGAAGCCATTTTTGTTTACTATTGTAATGAAAAGTATATGCTTCCATAGATATTTGTGAAAGAAAATTCGAAATATTTCTGAGCTTGCATTTTCCTTTTGTGAGCGCCCCTTGAGTTTCTCGCGAATGTATCAAGTATGTGTGTGTGTACATTCGTATACTGAGGACTCGCCGCGCCCGCATTCCAGTCACCAGGGCCGCCGTGCTCTCGGTGAAAAACTCCAGAAATCTGGTGATGAGGTTCGACATAAAAATAAAACATAAAATTGTTCATTTTAAATTTATACTACAAAAATAACAATTTTAAAATATTTCAATTGAAAAATATTATACACTGGGACTCAAATATTGAACTTATAGTATTATATTATTTTTTTATTTTAATTTCCCGTGCCTACTACAAATTACTTTCTTCTTCTTTCAATATGTATGTCGACACAAAAATTCATAATCGTTCTTCGAAGTATATTTTATTTATTCATATCAGGAAATATGTAATGCACGAACTTCTTGAACTACAAATATGCTGTAGTAATCGTCTGCATTGATTTAGTAAGAAAATCGTTAATATCTTTGATTCATGAATTCCATGTTGATCCGTACAATTACGCAGGTTATAGACAGCGGCGTTATCACGAAGAAAATTTTAGCTCTCATTCGACTACCGAAATTACGCTATGTTAAGCTCAGAGCTGTCAGGGGAAGCTTACGACCTGGTGGACGAACGTTTTATTGAATAAAACTTGCCTTAAAATTTAATCAATTTTCATTTATCAATGAGTATAAAAAAATCCTAGGATATAGTCAACACTTAATCCTTGGTACAAAATATGGTTTTAAACATATATATTTCACAAATCGTTGAATAGACTTTGTTTCTTTTATAAAGTGTATATCTTGACAAAGTGAACACGTAAGTCTTATGCGATATTGCTTTAGGATCATGTAGGCATTTTATACGGACACAGGTGCGGCATACGCCGGCGACAACGAGCGGTTGCCGATGCTGCGACGGCATCGAGCGCTACAATGTATGAGAAGTAACGTATTTTAACGAAAAAGGAATCAGCCGTTGAAGCTGTTCGTCGAAGAGGTCGACGGCTCTCGATCTCCTGCGATTCTTTTGTTTCTTGACGTCACGCGTCCAGCGAAAATCGTCGCAGGGCTCGAGGAACAGTTTCGCGGCAGTCAATCTCAAGCCAGAATATTGAAAGGAGGTTGTCTCAAAGATCAGCTCCCATATATTGTCTGTAATTCATTTTGTATCCATTTGTTGTTCTTTTTATCTTTAAAAGTAAACTATTTATATATTGCCAACCACAATCAATACCTTAATACTAAAATCAACTTTTCGTTTTTTAAGATATAACTGTTGAACTACTCGAAAATGAAAGGAAATTGTTAAAAGTTGCGATAGCCGAAGGTGAAGATCCCCACAATACGAATTGAGAGACTCTGGAGATCTGAATGCAAATTCCGTAGTTTCTTTTTTTGTATTTTTTTAAATTCAATTTTACATATATGTTATGTGACCATTTCTATATCATTTACAATATTTATTTATTTATTTAAATTGCTTTCTCTTATAATAATTAATCTTCAATTATTTTTTAGAAAATGATAAACTATGCATGGAAAGAGTTAAGAATTGCAATATATTATTATCAAAAACAATCGTTCCATAGTGTCAATGAAATTAGTTTCCTAGTCGATATTAATATTGACAAAAATGTATGTTAAGCACAGGTTCCTATTACGTGCACTAAATTTAGAATTCCATTATTCCTATTATAACTTTTATGAAAATACATAAAATGCAGACCTGGCGATGATATAGATACTGTAAATAGTAAATTTATTATATTTATTGCTCATTGTACCTGTATGAGATATAGGAGTGTATATCATTTTGAAAGAAGAATAAAACATGTCTAGTTAACATAGGTTCTATAATTGTCCATTTAAATTAAATGTTATAGGCACTTAAAGGTGTCCACATCTGAGTGGAGAACGCCTATGGACGTTCATGTAGTGGAATTATTAGCGGGGGAAACCACGTTGACGGCTGAATATAAAGGCTATTTTCAGGGATTTTTTTGGGGCAAAATTTAATTTTTATTTAAACAATCTTTAATGCCTACATGAAGTACATTTCTTGAGCTACTTTCTCTAAAAATTTGATATAAAAAATTAATTATTGTAGGCATAGTAGTAACCAGCGTTGAGAGGCCTCCAAAAATTTATAGAAAACGGGCGGACGTGTAATTTTCCACAGCAAGTTCTGAGATGAAAAATCATGCAATTTTCTTAAACTATAAGACAATAACTTCAGTTGCACGTACGGATTTTCAGAAAAAATAAGTTCTTACCAAATACTGGGTCTTTGAAGAAAAAATGTGAAAACTCAGTGAAAAAATCAGCATTTCTTTTAACATTATGTAGGAAGTAATTATCCAATCGAAAATTCCGTACGTGAAACGGAAGAGAATATTATGTGGAACTATCACCCAAAATTTGAAGTAAATCGGATGAAAATTCACTGCATTATTGATCCGCCCAGTTTAAAAAACTTGGTTTCGAGAAAAACGCGTTTAAAGTTTTCGCGTTTCAGTTCTGACCATTGCGCTAAATCAATTAAAACTTCTGTAATTTCTTCATTTTTGCGAATTTTACTTTAATATTTTAAGGGCTCATTCTAGAAGTCGCAAACATAAAAAAAATTCGATTTTTTCAATCCGCCACAGTGGTTTCCCCCCTTAAGCAAGCTTGGTGACCCTCTGCAAGAGATATGTTTTTGACAGAACTAACTTTTTTCAGTATAAAAGTTCATATGGTGACTGCACGTCGTGTGCGGAAGGTCGTTGAACATGTACAGTAGGTACACTATCTGAAAGCCAATAGGTGTCTCCGCGCGGAACTGAACAATGTATGGATTTCTTCTAATAATAAGTGCCCATAACATTTAAAGGATTAATTTTATGACCTACGTTGATCAGACATTCTTTTGTTCCTCTCTGAAAGTACTATATGCTTCTAAAGTTTGGTCACTCTTTTTAGCAACATTCTGTACATAGGATAACGCATACAGTTATTGAACACTTATGGGCGAATAATTCCTGTTAATGCATTATCGTAGTTTATGATATTTTCTATTCAATGCAATTAGAGACTGTAATAAAAATACAGGGTGGGCCACAGAAGTAGGCTACTTAATTATCTTGTCTAACTATGACGGTATGAGAAAATTTTCATATATAATTTGAATGTGTTCGAAGGGTGAATAAGATAGAAGACAATTTTTTTTTATGAATTCCATTTTTTCAGTTTGTTTATTCAAGGTCACCCATATTTTCCTACATGAATATACATATATTCTCCTATTATATGTTGTCCCTAACGTAAATATGCATTTAGACATGCATAGTAGGGTGACTTTAAAATGACCTTGGGCTCTAAAATTTCAAATCAAATGTGAAAGTTCCTTTTATCGTGTTCCCAGGTTTCAGCGACACATTCTCGAAGTGACTTCTAGTATCGCTGGAACCTGGGAACTCGATAAAAGGAACTTTCACATTTGATATAAAATTTTAGAGACCAAGACCATTTTAAAGTAACACTATTATACATGTCTAACTGCATATTTATGTCAGGTACAGAATACAGAGGAAAAAATATGTACATTCTTGTAAAAAAAACATGTCGGTGACCATGACAAGAAAAACCGAAAAAGATGGCATTTATAAAAAAATTGTCTTCTATCTTATTCATCCTTCGAAACCATTGAATTTACGTATGAAAGTTTGCTCGTACTGGCATAGCTAGAGATGATACTTAGCTAGCCCAGTCTGTATACTCTAATTATTTTTTGGTCACGTTTAAAGTAACTGATTAAGCGCCAATGCGATAGTTATCGAATACTAGTGCGATAGTAAATAAACAGTAGAATTTTAGTATTGTTAATAGACAGTTACAACTTTAATATTTTCCTTAGCTTCTTAATATTTAAAATCATATTTAATAAAACAATTTTCTCCATCGACATTATTTGTTTAGATGTTGGTTTTCAAAAAATTTATAATTTTATCTTAGAATTCTATATACATTAACTATTTGAATAACAAGGGCACCTGGATAATCCGAAATTTACTTACAAGGGAATACTGCAAATGCTAACTCGCGAATTGGAATGAAACTTTGTGGGTTTATAGAGTGATCCAAGACAAGAATAACGGTATGTTTTGTTTGTGCCCAATCGCCCTTTAGGGGTGTGAAAACTAACCTCAAAGTCAAATAGACACTTCCACTTTTTCGCGTGTAACTCTTAAAGTACAAGAGATAGAAAAAAATGTTTCAAACAAAAGTTTAATGGTACAATAAGCGCTATAAAGTTGCGTTAACAAAATTTTGAAAAAAGTTTCTTCTTAAAAACAAAATTTTTACCTTTCTTCAAAATTTTGTTAACGCAAGTGTACTTATTGTACTATTAAACTTCTGTTTGAAACATTTTTTTCTATCTCTTGTACTTAAGAGATGTAACAGAGTGTATACGCGAAGAATTGGGTGTGCCTATTTGACTTTGAAGTTGGTTTTCACACTCTTAAAGGGCGATGGGGTACGAATGAAACATACCGTTATTCTTGTCTTTGATCACTCTATAAACTCACAAAGATTCATTCCAATCCGCTAGTCAGCGTTCGCGGTGTTCCCTCGTTAGTTGCATGTAATTTTATGAGACTATAGAGGTCTTTGGAATCATAAATAATGGTATATTTTAATTAGCCCCAAATATGTAAGAGGAAGTGTATGTGGTAGTTTAATAAAGTTGTAAACTTTCGAAAAAAATTCGGTATTGAAATTTTGTACATGCGTTAAAATGTAAATTATATATGAAGGTAAAAAAAATACTGTAAATAATATTGCAGAAATGGTTATATAGCATACAATATGTACAGTCAAATGTTTAAAAATCTGTTAGTAAAGAAAAGCAGACTCCACAATTTGAACATAAGTCACTGGCGTCTCCCAGTTCATATTCTGGGACTCTTAACCCGCTAATATCTCAGCCCTTTGATACTTCCATTCTAACGTAATTGATGTCACAACTTCGAAATTTTAATGTTTGTAACATTTTTTTATAGCTATGAGCACATGTGAATGTCTAATATCCTAGGATTTGTTTATATTCATGGATACCTACATTTTAATTCAGGTTTCATCTAAAAAGCGCTTGCCCTGACTGTAATGTACCTTCATAAGATCGGCGATTATTTTCAGTACTTTCGTATGTTGTTAGTATACGATAGTTCTGAACCTACCTAAACTTATATGTTCTTCTCTAATGCCATCACAGCATACAAACAAAATAACTTAGACTGCAAACAAAGTATAAATCCTATTAAAACACACAATTTGAGAGTAATTAGTTTATGATAGCCTATGGATACAACTATATTTGGATCATATGTGCATCGTTCCACGGCTCAGTGTAACGGCGTGCGGGACCGAGAAATTACAGCCAACCGTGGTAAGTCAAGTTGTCATCGCCTTCTCGAGAACAATATTTATGAGCCTAACTTGAGAAGCGATACTCTGGGAGGGAGAAAGATAGAGCATAGGTCAGGTTCCACTCGGCCGACGACGTACAGTTTTTTTGTCGATAGAGATCAGTCATCGTATAACGAAAATAAAAAATTTTCTACTTTTTATAATACATTGATGGACATATTACACATGAATAGGTTCGGTTTTCCCAATGAAAATGAGTCCAAGTACGATCTGATTCGGATCATTTGTTATTAAAATTTTGCATAAGGTAAAGTATTCAATAGTCGGAATGTCCTTGATAACAAATAGCCCGAATAAGGTCTTGTTTGGACTCATTTTAACTGGGAAAACATCATCTATGCATTCATAATATTCTCATGAATGTACGTGCAATGAAAAACAAAAAAATTTGTTTTCGTTATAAGACGATTCACTCTTCATACATTGTATCATGTTTCTGATTAGCCGCCGCCAGCCTTACGATGCGCAGCCTGGTTCCAGCGGTGGGGGGATACGTGGTAGGGATACGAACCTTACACAGTGCCGTGGTGAAAAGCGTGACAATGATCCGTGGATCACCGTTACAAGGGTAGGTCTCCACTTCAGAGTAGAAATCGGGAAGAAGCTCTCGAGAGTGTTTCTCGTGAATAGACACTGCGTCTGAGTGTCTATCGGAAAGCATCATGAAACTGTTGGAGGGGGAATGTGTTGCGAATTACTCTCAAATGAATACGTGGTAATGTTACTCTCGTAGAGTAATTTCCAAAATACGAACCCGCTTCGAATACCTGAGAGTACTACAGTGAGAATAGCTGTCGCTGTGCCACTCAGTAGAGATAGAAACGCATGAATATCTCGTGAACCGTTGAAGATATGAAAAAATTCTTCTTATGAAAGTTTTTTGGTATGGAGGGGAGCATTGTATGCTGCCAATAGTTTTTTTGTGTATAAAGTTGTAGAGGAGATTTCAAGATCAACATAATTTTACAGAAAACGGGGATAGACAAATCTCGAATGGAGACGGTTCTGATACTTCTGTGTGATAATAAGCTCTCGGAGAGTTTTCTAGTGGATGTCTGGTAGTAAAAATTCTCGAAGCTACTCTCAAATGGACACATCCTCGAGAGTAACTATCGGGAGTAAGTTGCGCGAGTTTCTCTCAAATGGACACTTACAACTAGGGATTGCAATACCGGTATACCGGGATACCGAATACCGGTATTTTGAGCCATTTGTACAATTTTGTAATACCGGTATTCACAAGTTTAAATACCGTATTTCGGTATTTACTAGAAATTTTTTAAATTGTCCCCACTATATGTTCAGGGGTCGCCAACATAGCAAAATAGTATACGTTTTTGTTTTTATGTCTCCCTAACGGGCGAAATTAATTAGACTGTGAATACAAAGTTGCATCGTACAGTCTAGAGAAGTGATACAATATGTGAATCATCCAAGGAGGCGGGCCAAAACTGTCCTATTACAGCTCAGAGCGATACTGCACACACGCAGGATTCGTAGTCTGATATTCGTATCTGTGAAAACAAGGTTGTAGTTGTGAAGAAAGTGCGTAATATTTCGAAAAATTTCGATATTTTTTAAATTGGTGAGTTTGTTATTCACATTGTATTTGCATATCATACTTTAGGGTTCAAAATATTTTTCAGATTTATTATATACTCATAATTAATAAACCCATAATAATGAATAAGAATAACTTTAAAGAACATAAAAAATCTGTTGATAATACTTCGGTTTGGTTTCATTATTTATATGATGAAAAGAATATGGTGGCACAATGTAAAAAATGTTCAAGAGTTATTAAAGTGAATGGAGGAAGTACAAGCGGACTCCATACACATTTAAAAACGAAACATGATACAAATTTGTTAAAGAGGAAAGAATCTAATTGCGATGAAGATACAAATTTAAGCACAGTTTCTAAGCCCAAGCCATCAGGGATTTTAGATTATTTTGAAAAAAAAAAAGATAATTTGGATGAAATTATAAGTAAAATGACAGCTTTAGATGGTTTGCCATTTCGAGTGTTTTGCACTTCTACTGAATTAAGAAAATCACTATCCGCCAGAGGTTTTAAAAATCTACCAACATCGATTAACACTATAAGAAGAACTGTTATAAACTACAGTAACGGTGTTCGCAATTCTTTGAAACACGAGTTAATACAATTAAAAGTAAATGGTGAAAAATTTAGTCTTACATTTGATGAATGGACAAGTGTAAGAAATAGACGCTATTTAAATATAAATATTCATTCAGAAAAAAAATTTTGGAATATAGGACTTACACATGTCTCGGGAAGTATGCCAGCCGAAAAATGTGTGGAAGTGCTTAAATCTAAATTAGGGAAACATGGATTATCCCTGAAAGAAGATATTGTATCCATAACGACTGATGGAGCAACGGTTATGAAAAAAGTTGGAAAGTTGATTGGTGCAAGTCAGCAATTGTGCTATGCTCATGGAATTCAATTAGGAGTAATAGATGTATTATACCAAAAAAATAAAGGACAGAAGAACCCAAATACTGTGGATATAGAAACTTCTGATTCCGACTTTGAAGAGAGTGAGAGTGAGAGTGATACTGACAATGAAGATAATGACAATGTAATTGTTGAAGAAGATATTGCTAATGAGGATGAAATATTAACTCATCAAGAATTGCTTCCTATAATTAATAAAGTTCGAAAAATTGTTAAGATATTTAAACGTTCCCCTACAAAAAATGCCTTATTACAAAAATATATACTAACTGAAAATAGAACAGAAAATATTTTAATATTAGATTCTAAAACACGTTGGAACAGTTTACTCCTAATGATGGAACGATTTTTGAAACTGAAAAATCCAATCCAAAAAGCAATAATCGACTTAAACCTGCAAATTAATTTTTCCGATAGTGAATTTGACTTAATATCCAGAACTGTATCAGCTCTACTTCCAATAAAACTGGCTGTGGAGGCATTATGTCGGAGAGATTCTAATTTATTAACAGCTAATGCAACAATAAATTTCATGTTGCAGTCACTGAAAGAACAGCACACATCACTATCTGAAGAATTATATATTACATTGAAAAATCGCACAGAAGAAAGGCATACCGAAATAGAAAATGTCTTACGGTATTTATATAATTATAATGATTTTAAAAATGAAAATGAAAAAGAAGAAAAGAGACTAACCAATTCAAATTTTATCAAGTTTATAGTAAATTTTCTTAAAATTTTTTACCCACAAACCTATCCACATTCAGAAGAATTCGGTACAGTTATCGAAGATGATGATGACACTAATGTCGATAGTGAAAAGGAATTGTCTCTTGAACAAAAATTAGAATTAGCGATAACTAAAAAAATGTCAACAAACCAAAATACAATACAGAAATCAGTTATATCCAAAACCATCCGACGACAAATCGATTTATTTGAAGATGAGGGATTTAGAGGTAAATACTTGGAAAAAGTATATCGCGCATTGCTAACAGTACCACCAACTAGCGTAGATGCTGAAAGAGCGTTTTCGACAGCTGGTAATTTTTGCACAAAATTACGTTCCAGGCTTAATGACAGTACAATTGATGCATTATGTTTTTTAAGATCACGTTTCAAAAATTTGTAATAGTACCACAGACTGAATAGTGATATTTACATTTTTTTTGTGATTTAAATACATAAGATGTTCCTTGTTCCTTTACTTTTTTGTGATTCTTTATATACTGTTATAATTTATAAGTTAGAAATGATTTTTTGTGATATTTACTCTCTCTAATAAAACTGGCAAATAAAACAAAGAAACACCTGTGTTTTCTTTCTTTTTCTAAAATTCCTACTACCGGTATTAAAACCGGTATTCCGGTATTAAGATCTAAAAAATACCGAATACCGGTATTGAACTTTTGGTCCGATATTGCAATCCCTACTTACAACCCATTTCAGAGTCGAGCACGCGTAGCGCGGGTGATTCGATATTTCTTTCACAGTCAAGCGGATCGTCCGCAATTGAATGCTGAACAATTGAAAATCGTATCCCACATTGTCAGTCGCTGTCGTCTATACAGCTGCGCATACCTTTTGACATAAAACATGAATAATCTAAGTTTATCGATATGTTTAAGTAATCTAAGATTGTGACTATTTATTACTTACAAAAAAGAAGAGGAAAACAAATTCGAAAAAATAGACAGTATTGGGCACACCCGCTAATTGCCCAAAGGAGTTTAAAAGGTGTCTTCACGTCATTTGTATATTGATTTACGAGAAGACGAGAAACAGTTTTTCAACTACTTTCGAATGTCTATTCAATCATTTGATGAATTAATAGGAAAAATTAAATCTAATTTAGAAGTTTACAATTTTAATAGAATTCCAATACATATGACCAACAGAACGCCTGGCTGTAACTTTAAGGTAAATAGTAAACATACTACAGCAGTAATAACTTGTTTTATTATACTATATTATATTATACTACATCATGATGTACTATACTAAACTATAAACTGTAATGTAATATAATTATAATACTATATTATGTTACATTTATTTGTCCGTCTCCCATGACGATGCGGAGTTCTCTGGGGGCATTATAGAGCTTTTTACTGGAGGACTAGGATGGCCTGGTATGTTTTGGGGATTTTGAAGTTGGTTATTCGGTGTTAAATTGGGTGTTTCATATTGAAAACTACTGTGAGTAATAGTATTTTGGTAAGGAAAACTGTGATAATAAATTGTGTTATTTCCTCATGTATTATACGTATTCTGTGATTGACAACTGCGCTTTTATTGTATTAATAGTTGTAGTACTCCGACTCGGAACTGTAATTTTTCCGAGTTTCTTCTTCGTTGAATTTCTTGACAGTAGATAATAAAGACATTAAAAATGTCCGGTCACCGTCATTTTTTCTCAATATGGACAGTAAATTTTGCTTGAATTCGGAAATATCATTGTTTGCCTTTTTCCTCTTCTTGTTTTGCTTCCTTTGTGGAACCACCTCAATTTCTCCACTGTCTTGGTTCTCTTGCTCTTACTGTTCGTTTTCGTTTTCTTGGTAATCTAATTCTAAATTGGTCTCTGTATCGCTTCGTGTAATCGACCAAGAAACAGCAATTGATCATGATAGGTGTATTTTCTTTTCTTCGTAGCGTCAGTTCCAGATTTTGTTTTTGCACTTTTTTTTTGCATTTTGTATTAGCGTCTCTTGCTGTCTTTCATCGTATCTGCATTTTGTTAACTAAACAATATATTGACATTTTATACATATTTTTTGTTAAATATTTAAGTAATTACGGATTTACATTACACCTACAGACTAGGTATTTTAACAATATCTGAGATTGTTCGGCAACTATTATATGTCAAGTTATTTGGAATGTATTGAAATCAAAATGTATGGCTCCACCTACATTAGAAACATGGTTGAAAATTAGCGGAGGCTTTGAAGCTAATGCTAACTTTCCCAATTGCATCGGGGCGTTAGGCGGAAAACATTAGAATTGTTCAGCTAACTAAAAGTGTTTCACTATTCTTGAATTACAAAAACCATTTATCTGTAGTCCTTTTAACCATTTGTGATTCTAAACATCGTTTCACTTTTATTGATGTGGGCGCTTGCGACAAAAATTGTGATTCAAATGTTTTTGAACATAGTACATTTTGTAAGATACACTCCTGGACAAAAAGATAGCACACGTATGCTATCATTAGGTTCTCAGGGATAGATTCAAAATTGTCAAAATTTTATGAATCGTATATAAACATTACCTATTAGTAATATAATATTTAATTGCAAAAGTTGAAGTTTATCATGAGTTTGTCTATTTATCAAGAAAACATTTGAAATAGGGTCGGCGAAATGATAGCACATTCTCAGAAATGAAACGTTTATTTAATAAAAATAGAACAAATGGAAACAAGACTAGAACAATTTTTATTATTTAATAGTGTGTGGGTCCTCCCTTATTTTCGATTACTTCGATCATTCGTTTTGGTAAAGAATGAAATAATCCGCGAACATAATCTTGTGATAAGTTACTCCATTCTTCTTTAACGCACTTTTTTAATTCGTTGATATTTTGAAATTCCCTATTTTCTCTATAAACTGCTCGAATAAGGTGTTCCCAACAGTTCTCAATGATATTTAAGTCGGAGGAGCATGCTGGCCAGTCAAGAGGTGGAATATTTTCAGATGAAAAATAGTCTAACAATTTTGGCAGTGTGAACTGCAGCATTGTCCTGCTGAAAAATGAAATTGCTGCCAGCAATGTGTACCGCATACTTCCTAATTTGTTCTTGTATTAAATTACGGTAAGCGATGCCATTCATTCGGCCATCGAGACAGAGATGGTTACAAATTCGAAGACACACTTACTGTAGTTGAATTGGATGAGTATCAACAAATTAGTGTCTTTAAACAGGTCATGGAATTGTAATAGAGACACTTTTACAGAATATTTAGCAACTGTTGGTAAAGTTTTATGGCAATAATTCAAAAATTCATAAAAGGTCATATATTGTACTTTTCATTTTACGTATTTGTTAAGTTAAATATGTAACTGTTTATTATTATTACTTGTTTAATGCCTTCTTCTGTGCTCTATAAAACATAAAGATTCTTTCAACAATATACGTACCACAACTTTTGTTGGATTTTGGTTCAATATTTTCAAAATTTTTAATTATTTTATTTCCAATTGCGTTTCACGAATTTAATCGAGGATTACGATTTTTATGATCTTCGCGAGAAGCATCCCATAAATTATGGTTTAAGTACACTATGGAAATTGATTGCTCTGTATAGACATCCATTTTGGAAAAAAAGTCTTCAAAGCTAATGTTTGTGTTCGACGTGTGTACCTCCGCGACGGAATCCGCTTGACTGTGAAAGCTTTCATTCGTTCGTAGTAATTATGTATATACGTGGCGCGGATGCGGACGAGTCTTGCGGATGGCTTCTCCGCGAGCGGACCATTCTCTGAAGTGTGAATGCTCCTATACAATGCAGGCAAGTTGCCGCGCGCGCGTAGCGCGGATGCTCCGCTCGCTTCTGAAACAGGCCTAAGGCTGGAGTCACACGAGCGTTTTAGTAACATTTGTTGCGACGGACGAACGTACTTGTAGTGAACACATCATTTTTGCATTAGTTTACCAAAAGGAATTGGAGAAGCATGAATGTGAATGAGATCGTAGCATTTTCATCATGTAAAAAAGAGATAAATGACTGGACGAACGTCTGATGAAACTAATATTTTTTTGTTAGAATTTTTCGTTTTCTAGAAAGAATTAAGGATCCGTTCAATGGGAATAGATGTACAAGTAACTTAATTCTCAATAGATATTATTATAGACTCCTATAATGTCAATGCTGCGAACAATGTAGACAAAACATTTATAATCGATCGTAAAAATTCATATATTGTTGTACTTATTAATTAATGAATCGTTAAAATTGTCATCATTGTCGCGTACAAATTTTTGTTCAGCAGTTCGAAGAAGTATAAAGTGGCGTTGTCTGGGAAAAATTAAATTGTAGCTATGTAAGCGCAATATCTCGAAAACATGTTGAAAAACGGTAAATACATTAAAGGTTCTTGAATTCATCTTGGAACGCATTATCAAATGATCTGAAAAAAAATATGTATATTTCCATTTAAAAAAGCGAACTTGATCTCCATATCTCTTAAAATATTAATATAACAAAAATTGTCTTCGCGAATAAATTTGCTCCCTCGTACCATACAACTTTCGTATAAACAATTTTTTGTATCTTCAATATGTTAGAAAATAACGATTTGTAACATTTAAGCGTGGACGTCCTGTCTATGTACACGGGCCAACATCCTAGGCCAGGGGTTCTTAACCTGTGGTCCGCGGTCCCTCGGGGGACCGCGAAGTCCTTACACACGCAAGTGACTGACTAAGGGAAAGCACGTGATATTTGTTGCGGTTTATTTATTTATTTATAATAAATCTCTTCTCTCCAGATTTGAAGATTGTTGATGAGCAGTTGATGCGTGTTTTAAATATACATATTTGAGGTACATTTCGGATTTAAATTTCGAGTTAAGTGTTGGGGGTCCGGGACAACAAAAAATTATTTAAGGGGGTCCGTGGTAAACAAAAGGTTAAGAACCACTATCCTAGGTGACTCTCTGGTTAGGAGCAGTGTAGGAGAAGGAGAGTCCCCCCACCTACCCGATTCACTTTTTTTTTCTGTTTTGCATGCAATAAACAAGAGTGAATCGGGCGAGTGGTGGGAGGCTCCTTCTGCTATACCACTCTTGAGCAGGGGATCACCTAGGATGTACGCTAATGTACTTACAAGGAACGTCACCTAATTGACACACTCCGATTTTGATGAAACCTCGCATATAAGTAAAGCATTCAAACATATCTGACACGTATTTTTTTTATTGGCGGATATTCATGTTTAGGGGGTGAAATTTCCCTTCAAAGTTGGGGGACATAGAACCTTTTGTGCCGAATAACTCAAAAACTACTAAACATAGAAAAAAATGGTACAGACAAAAATTACTTGAATGTTTATGAGGAATTATATGAGGTAAGAGAAAAGTAAACGAAGTTATAGATGGCGCCACGGTTTTGTTTCGATACACACCGTTTTCTTCTTGCCGTTCTTCCATGAAAACCAGCTGATCTTATAATTCTTCTCACTGTTTCTGGATGATAAGTTTTATCTGTTGCTTGTACAGTCCCTTGCGTTAATTTTGAGCCACTTGTTTTGGAATTGTCTTGCACTTTTCTGACGATGGCATAAGCATCTCGCTAGTTTAATATTCTTGTTAACGACCACATCTGGGCTTGTTCAGTGTCGTGTTCTTCAAGTTCAAGTTTTTTTTATTATTGTGTGCACTGTTGCACAACTTTTCTTAACTATTTTAGCAATTTCACCGTATGACTCCCTCTCCATCGTAATTTTATTACCAAATTTCGGATATCCAGAGAAGTTTCCTTCCTTGGCGACATCGTTATAATATAATTGCAAAGTACTTGTTAAATATACTTTTCGAACTCGCCTCAAACTGAAACTAAACCTATGATAATCGTAATCCCATGTTTATGAGACAAACTGTACTGTTTTTGTAAAGTAAGTCAAGTGTATCTAGATTCTTGTGAGCTACGTGTTTACGTTATTTCAATTTCTTCTGGAAATACGTTAACCTGTTAACCGGGGATCTGATTTTCCAAAAGCGCACTCTGTACGCGTCGTGACAGACTTATGAAGACGAGATAACTCGTCATGCCCGTAGTAAATGTGACATGTCATAACTTGTGTCTGGTACATACAATTATAAGCAAAAGAAACTCAAAAACAGACGCTCTTCGACGGATAAACGAATAATTTCAGTGAATAATATTCTTTGTATGCATCGGGAAGAAGTGCGAAAACAAATTACAAACTGACAAATTAATTAATTGAATTAAGTTTTGTATGTAATCATTAACGATTTTGTAACAACGTGCGTTCTTACTTTCTTTTAGTAAGTCAGTTGTACGAAATTGGATAGGTGTATGTAGTCTTTTGTGACTGATTGTACATATGTTTGTAATTGTATTTGGGACATTGCGAACTGGCTTCTCTCAGCCACCCTTACACGACAAACGAACAGCCCCTAGTGTGACTTTCGCCTCGGCTCTGGTTCGTTCGACAATCAATCAATCACTGCGTTATCTACATTTCCCTTTTCTCTAAATACGCATATTATTCTATCGCTCTCACTCCCTAAAGACAGCCGACGCAAGAATCAAGGTGGGGACTGTCCATGTGCCATGGCTTTTCTACTGTATAAATCCGCGTCTCCACTGCGTCGGCATTTGCCAATCGGCAGTGATTGGTACATAATGCCGAACAATTTAGCCGATCGGCTTTGCCAATATTTGTGATACGTCTCCATTTCATCGACATCGTCGTGAACATCTACCTTATGTCAGTACGACAAAATGATCGGTGACGATGAGGTGATAATTGCTGCAGTCGCATTTATAGTAATTGCAAAAAGAAAGAAAGCAATTAAAAAACGAAGATTTTGGGTGCGTCCCAGTTTAGTGTTTTTTTTTTATTTTGACAGTCCCATAGATTGGGACAATCGCGGTACATTTCTATCAACGTTAAAACTTTCTCATTTGGTTTGACGGCAACTAGGGGGGTGTGCGGGTTCTCGAATTTACGAGACTCTCGAGCCTCGGGTCGGGTCGGCAAAACTCGGGTAAGATCTAGCGGGCTCTCGAAAGTATGAAACTCATCGGGATCTCGAACCATGTGGAGATCCCGAAACTACCCGACTGCACATGAACGTATCGGGATCCCGAAAGTATCGTACTATGTACGGGCATATCGAGATCCCGAAACGATCCGACTGCATGCGAACGACGAACGTGTATCGGGATCCCGAAAGTGCTCACATATTATTATCAACATACATGCATACATATTATGTATAAATTATATTATATTATATTATGTATAATTTGTATATAATATATATTATATGCCTGTATGTTGTTTATTTTTCAATGATGAACAAGTAATCGCATACATGTATATTATAAGTATTTTATTTTAAATTATAGTGTAAAAAACACAATTTTTCTATGTTCTCTGGTAATAATTTCGATCTCATCGGAATTACAGTATTTCCTGCGTTCGAAAATAGGCGTTCACTCGAAGTTCGGGTTGCCAGAGTGGCAAGAAAAATTCTTGCTATATCTGTTAATAGGGGGAAAACCATATTATGACATTTCCACCAATTCATAACATCGGTATTTTCGGGTTCCACTTCTTCACAAAAATACGTTCGTAGAATGTGGAATAACTGTGTTTTACACACCACTTTAAAATAAATACGTTAAAATTCATTTATTTCTACATTTTTATGATTATTAAATATGTAGCAAATATTCATTTTTATGTGCGTATTTGATATAGCAATATTGAAACCAAATTCATTTAAAAGGGACCGTATAAGTGTCATTCTGAATAAATCTGTGAAAAAGTTATTTTTTCTACGTGACCCGTAAAAGTTATGTTGTAAATTCTAAACTTTCAGTTTGCACGAGTTTTTAAGTAATCGGACAACTTATGAATTTTAGTACGCAAGGACCATGTTATAAACTTGATACGAATCACTTCTTACTTCTACATATACTATACTTTCGGGATCCCGATACGTTCGTATGCAGTCGAATACTTTCGAGATCTCGAAAGGCGGTTCCCGTTGCGTTACATACTCTCGAGAGCTCGCCCGATATTTTTCGACCCGACCCGAGTTCGAAATGTCGAGAACCCGCACACATCTGACAGCAACTAAAAGCTGACTATGTTGTCGAACACGCATCTCCACTACTGGTGTCGGCACGGGTTCTTTTGATATTTACCGACATCAATCGGTAAATCGATCGGCATGCCGCACAGTGGTGCATAAGCGGAAAAACCCTCCATTACGGAAGTTGTATTTTTAAGTGTTATATATGATTTTTTATTGCTAATTAGTTGCAGAATGCTGTCCTGAAATTCGTTGCTATTTATTAATTGTAATTGCCGTTCAGTTTTTCAAGCCATGCGACCCAAGCCGACACACAAATCTACACTTGTTTGGCACTACCGAGCGGCCTTGCCGATTAGCAGATGCCGACGCAGTGGGGACGCGGCTTAAGGGGCCACGCCTACCTAGAAATTTCAAAATTTTCGATTTTTGGGTCTCGACAGTTTCTCTAAGTACATAGTCTTAAAAGTGTTTCCTAAAAGTTTCAAGTTAATCCGATTAAAATTGACCGAGCTATACGAGTTTAAAGTACGGAGCGTCATCGAAGCGTTCGGAGCAGGTATGAACCGGCAGGTACGGTGTAAACAAAGACCGTTACTTTTTAAATACGAAAGGTTCTATGAAGTTGTTTTGGTAAATACAATAGATTATAAACTCAACGAACACAAAACACAGAGACGTTGACAGTATATCAGTTGATATATGATATATTGATATATGTAAGAAAGTTTCACGTGAAACTTTAAACGCGTTTTTCTCGAAACCACATTTTTAAAATCGGTGACCAAAATATCTTGAAAATCGCTGCATCGATTTATTTCAAATCTTGTAGACTTATTTTAGATATAAAAATTTAGTCGTTAACCGAGGGATTTTTTGTACTGATGCCTAGTTCTTTTTACAGACAAAAAACGAGCGATTTTTATGCTGAAAATCGATATTTCAACTTTGAGCGGTCGCCATTTTGTCACAAATTAATTTTTCGTTATGGGGAAATGTTAAGGACTAGATAATTCAATGCACTAACTAAATTTTCTCGGATTTTGGTGTTCAAATAAGCTGTTTCCGAACAGCAGTGGTCATCGCAGAACGCCTCTGAAAAAAATGCTTCTGGGAGAGGACTGTATTTCCCATAATTATAAATATTTTTGAATACAGAAATTGTATTAGCTTTATTGAAAGATATCTTTCCAAATATAAAACTATTTGTTAAAAAAGTTTGTTTTTTTTTTTTCAAAAAAAATTTCCCATGATACATGGTTTTTTGGACCCTCTAGGTAGGCGTGACCCCCTAAGATAGGGGCTGAAAAGCCAGTTAACATTATCCTAACCGCAATTATTATAGTACGAACACGACGTTATTCGCGCTATGTGTCAGATAAGATACAGATTCCAGCACGATATGATCGAGTTAACACGTTGAACGCCACAGTGAAAACGGCCATACCTAATCAGAAACAATATAATTTACTATTTTTTATATAAATTGTTAAGAAAGAAAAGATTTGAGTACTCAGTCGTGTTCTTCTGTTCGTACATTATTGTTTCAGTATGAAATTTGCTCAGAATTTTGCGACAATCAATAATTACTTAATTAAATTGAATTTGAGGTGTCGGTCACTGGTGACTGCCACAGCGTTTAACGTGTTAAAAAAAGAATTAACTTGATCGCTGGAGGCTTCTGAAGATTTGAACTCCCACTCTGTCTGCTGTATCCATATAGTTCTAAGCAGTTTTGCTCTTCCCCCTCGAGGTCTTTGACAGATCGATCCAATTTCTGTCACCGAGTGGGAGGAGAGTTTCCCTCATTGTTAGCAGCATGAATGATGTATGACTGTCAAGTCGATTCTTTCTTTAAACCGACTATAGTAATTTGGGAGTATTGAAGCAATAAAGTCGTAGGCGCACTTTCGAACATCAACTGTGTCAAAGTATGTGTCAGCCAAATTATATTGACGTAATCGAAGTAAGGTAATTTGAAAGGGACAAGCCCGGTAAATACAATCTGCGCCGAAGAACTTCTCAGCCCAACCTGAAAATGACTTTTGTTGTTTGTTGTATTTTTAATACATTCTAATGCAGAAATTACAATGCTTGATTTTTTAAACATAAGTCAAATTGTGGTTGATTATTAAGATTGAATTCTCCTTTACCAAGAATATAACAAATTATTTGAACAGCTTCAGCAGCGGTCTTCTTTAGTTGAAGTATGAAGACAATGCAATGTCGAATTAGTTCTTCGTCAGTTGCCATTGTGCTTACTACTGTTTATTACAGTTATGTCCAATTCATTTTTCATTTTAAACATATAAGTATCAAAGCTTCTATTTTTTTGAATTCCTCAAAAATAGTTCCGTTTTAAATAATGCTTCGGTTTGTGTAAACCCAGAGACACAGAACTCTTCCGTACGTCTAATACTATTCATAGCATTTAATGGTAGTATGATGTTATTGTAGTACAGATAAGCTAACTGGCGTATGTTCTTTCAAACATGATTTTTGGTAGGAGCAAATAATATTGAGTGATATAACTGATATGTGTGGTATAACGTTAATATTAATGATATAATAGAACGAAGACAGGTGATTATGTATTCGTATTCGCTAAGTACAAATCATTTATTCAGAGTTTTGTATACTTTTATATCAAACGTTAGGCAAGCTGACTCTCTTTATTGGCATGAACACTCGTAATGCCAGTAAAATATTTTGATAATAACGATTTGTATAGTTACAAATGTATATGACAGACAGCGAAATATTGCACAAACAAAGTATGTAATATTCAATGTATATAAATATATTAATTATAGTGAATAACAAATTGTATAATTGAAGCAGTAGATTTATTAGTTTTAAATTCTTTTATTTAGGTTACAAGCTATACCAGACTATCAATAACTTTTCGACTATCATGTGATTACAGGCGGCGCATAACGAAAATTTGATACGGCATTTGAACAAATATCTAAAATATACAGTCTTCCTTATTTGAATTGATACTTGTATTTTTTAAGTGACTTCCCACTTCGAACAGATAAAAGTATGAAAATATGAGAGATATGTTGATAACATATACACACTCTGTAATGTACAAATAATGCCCTTGGGCAAAAGTCAGGAAGTCTCAGAGGGACACTTACGCGATTTGTATATCCATGTATAGGAGATTGTACGATCGCAATTGATATTATATGCAGTGTCGTGTCTTGTCTAGCTATGAACCAAACAATCGTACCTATCTGAAACATTCACTCTTAACATGTTACATTTTTGACAATTAAGCGATTTTTGTTCTTTGTATTATATAACTATATTTTCGTAATTGCCACTATTTTTTCTTTCGTTTCTATAACGGTTTAACAATATATTTTCCTATAACTGTTACAATTATGAACAGATTTTACTATTTGCCATGAAAATGAGTGCAATTTCACTTTTTTAAAAATGGAATCACATGCTTTTTTACATAAGTTGATTCTTTAGATTATTGTGCATATCAAAGTATTAGTATCTACTAATCAAACAATTAATACTTCTTGAAATTTTTTCGTTAGTATGCACTTTATTCCAGAAGATGCTTAAGCAAGTTACTGCCACAGTAGAAAGTGTTTAGAAATTCAGATACTTATTCTAGACACCTGAGGATATTAACATATTATCATTGTCAATCCAGTTTTATCTTTACCAATGCAAATCAGTAACGATACGTCCAACTGCCATAATGAACACACGTAGGTTATTGGACATTCACAGGTAAGAAGAAATACAAATATCAAAACACATTTAGTGTTACTGCGCATTGTGGTATTTTGAACAGTTTATCATCGGTCCATATTTTTTTGTGGACATTTTAAATTGAGAAAGATGTGGACGTTTCTTGAAATTTACATTTGATACCTTTTTATTGATAGAATGGTGCATTAGCACATAATCCACAATGCGTTTCTTATAGAGTTCCGTGCGCTGATTACGTCTCTGTAAATCGTTCTTCTCTATCACTCTCAATTTTTGAGAAATTTGATTTTGAAAAAAAATCATATATATATTTTTTCGCACATAAAGAAATTTTATGACGTAACTGTAAAAGGTATTCAATTTTTTTACATAGAAAGATTCTGTGGCCTTTCCTGAATACACTAATATCAATTTTTGTTTACATTATGAATGTTTAAATGTATTTAAACGATCATTAAAGGTGGAAAGACACCGATTTTGCACCAATTTTTTAGGATACTTTACAATTTATCTTAAAAAGTAAGGGTCTAGCGTAAAATCGAACCATAATGTGCCTTATAGTGCAGATTTTTTCCTTAAGGAAACGCCCATGAAAAGTTACAAGTTGTAGATTTTTTTTTTCAAGCCAGAAAGCGAAATGGATCCGCGTGTGGCGAGGTGGCGACAGTGGTACTCAACGCTAGCGCGTCCACTCGACGTTTAATATTTATTATTATTATTATATTATTTATTACTATTATAAGATTAAATATAAACTACAACATTATTTCTTAGTAAATCGTTCAGATTTTAACAAAGTTAAAGAAGAGCCTATAACGATAAATAGTTTGATAAACGGAATTCAAATACATGATCGGCCAGTAAAATGCACTATTGGACTTCCAGGATAGTGCATATACAGACCTGATTAAATGATTTTGTTCTCTTGTTAATAGAAGAATTCAATGTGTAATTCTATCATATCGCCGGTCGTCAGATTTATCTCCTCTTGATTTTACTTTTGTGGTTATTTGAAGAATAACATAAAAAAGTGCACCTTGTTCTCTTATTTAACTTATAACGAAACCATATAAAAAGGGGGTTATTATACGACGGTGCAACAGTTAAGCATCTTTTGAAATATGGGCACATTAACGAATACATTCTAAATAATTTGTTAAGTATTAGGTCAGTGTACATGGAATGTCGAATTCTTAGGGTGATCATTAGATCGTCATATTTTTTGAAAAAAATATTTATAATGAAAATAAACCACTTGAGTTTATACATTTTTACTAACAACTGTCTCATAAATTCCATTTTTTAATTGTCAAACTGTTCAGTGGGTGTTTTTCCTTACTGCTGTTACAGAAGGTATTACTGTTTAAAAAATTATTTGAGTGCTTAGAAAATGCTAATCGAAACGCTATACATACATACATGTATTTCCGGCGAGTACAGCTGAGTTTGACCGGTGTGGGCGGGTGGACGAGACGGATATTTTGTCGTACATTATAAACTATTCAGAATAGAAGATACGAAATAGATAGAATATTATAGCTTAGAAAAGCTACGCTAATCGAAAACAAAGTCAAATAGGGCATGTGTTTATATGAGCTTTTTTTATTCTTTTAATATGTTGAAACCATCCCTAAAGTGATTCCCACATGTTACGAGACACTCTGTATACGTAGTTCTTGTAGGACCTTTTGTTCTCTTGATCAGTTCAATATGGAAAGATAAAAAAATTTGTCCTTCATTATGCAGGTCAAAATGATTTTTGTGGCAAGGTTTTCTTTTTTGTAAATATCCACTGATTATGACGTGCAGTTTCACCTCTGAAAACTGTAACCATTAATTTTTTATAGTCTGCACGTATGTATCCCTGGGTTCTTCCGTTTGTACCGCTGCCGAGAATGGTATAATATTTGGTTTAAATGCAATTAGATAGATTGCAATGGTACTTTTCAATTTTCCTAATTTATAATATTTATAACATTCATTGTCGTTATTTTTGAAATTCACTTAGTCGTTAGTAAATACTACATGAGCTATTTCGCTCTTCGAAATTATTAAATACTTTTGAGTTATTAATGCCGAAATTTTAGAATCGAGTTTTCTTTTTAACTCTTTCCGGTTGAAGCCCGGGATACTCCCGCAAAAACTTTTTTACCAATGCGGTCACGTGCCGGGATATTCCCGCCACGAGCATGCGACAGTCATTTAGGCAATGAAAGACTACATTGCTTATCTTATCGTACTACGCACATACTTTTAAACGCTCTGTGGACCCTTTGCCTGCAGGAACAGTCAGTTGAAATCGAAATTTGTACGAAAATTGATCGATCAATGGTAGGCAATTTCCGTGACGAATTGATGGCTTCACGTGGTAGACCATCAACTTCCGGTAAAGAAGAAAAATTGAACGGCAAATTATACATGCTACGACGAAATCAAGAAGGTCGAAGTAAGGAGTGTTCACTATGTTCCGATAGGAAAAAAGGTCAAAGGCGAGAATCAGGATACCACTGCAACACGTGCACGAGAAAACCAGGATTACATATCGGGGATTGTTTTGAAATATATCGTACTAAGGAAAACTATAGGTAAAACTACATGAAATATCGAATATCAAGATAGTAAAGAATATGCACTTAGCTTAAACAAACTCATTTAAATAAAATTTATACGTTTTTTAAGCAATAATTGATTGAGCGTTAGCGACCCAAAAATAATTCCGACCAGTACAACATCCATGTCTACGGAAAATACGACCGGAAAGAGTTAAAATAATGAGTCGGAAAATATTATAGTTACTAATAATCCGTAAATGCGATATTATTTCTAAAGCTTGTAATTTTCGTTTAAAAAATGTAACTTGCATTAATTCCGAACCACTTCGAAGAAACGTCGGCCGGCATTACGAGCCATTTCACTCATAGCACCTAACAACGCAGCATCGGTGTTGGTGTGAGTAGCTGCATCGTGTCTGTTGCATAGTGCGAATGGAATATAATGTAGAAGTAACGTTTGTCTCGTTTATTCATTTGCTCGTATCTGAGCTCGTTTAATTTCAAAATGGTGAATACGACATGAAATACCCTCCTATCCATATTAATTTTGAACACATAGTGTAGCGGTGGTGCTGTGCAGGGATTTCCAGAAAAGAAAGGAAGGAGGAAAAGAGGATAGAGCGTTTCGTCCGGGGCCTGCTAGTGGACTCATCAGTAAGGCTACCTAGCAGACCCGTGCCTTAGGCGCGGGATAGTGAGGGTCAGGTCGTAGGTGTATATATACAGAGCGCAGGATGGCCGTGGACTTGCGGGAAAGTCTGTGCGCCGCTGATCCCTCTGCTGGCGAGTTCGGGAAGTGCCGCTACAATAGTAACAACTTCTCATGTAGTATACTTATCTTGTTTATAAACCAAAAAATGTCAAGATTTACCATGTCCCGTCAATTTTAGGCCCGTAGTAGGCGTCATCTTTGTTCACTGATGATCGATTAATCGACATTTCTCAATCCTGGAAATGGAAATGTCTATCCTGAGACATACGCACATTAGCGATATTGATTCCCTGTGCGTCTTCCTCTACACAATAATTGTACATTGTAGGTCCAATTTTGATTCCCAAGCAGTCTACGGTGTTCAAATAGAATTTCATTCTATCATTAAACAAACAAACAACTAAGTATGCTGCTGTTTGAATAACAGTGGCACAGGTTGAAGACCTTGTGGTGTAATGTAGCCCAAATAGCGTCGTGCAGTTTTTTTACGGAGTCTGCATTTTTGCGAATTGCCTTGCCATAGTAAGTGCACAATTCGTCAATTATTTTATCCGTTAATGTTCCTCTACCACCAACCCCTTTGTCCTTCTTTTTCAGCTGACGCAATCTTGTACCCATACATTTTTAACGGACTAATGCTCTCTTTTGAAAAATCTAGTTATAGGAAGATAGATATTATACTATTCAATTTTTCGCTTTACTACATTTTTATTTTCCACGAAACGGAATCAAACAACCCGAGTCAATTGTATGACTTATCTTGTATACTGAATGTGATACACGAAGTTTTTTTAGTGATAACTTTTTAACCCTTTGAGCACTAAAAGTTTCGGTAAAAAGAGTGCACTTTGTGCTGAAATTTTCGGCGGTAAAGCACGTGTTCGACTGAATATTTCATTATAATAATATATATAATGTCGATTGTTCAGTTGTGTTAGTGCTCCAAAACTGCAACATGTGTAATGGAATATATATTTTAATAAAATCGGTTGAGGTGCCAGTTCATCCAAAGACAGATTTATAGTGTACAATAAACTGCAGTGTCTGGACCAGCACGGTGACCCGTAGCATACGGTGCATGATTTTTCGGAACGTAAATATGCGTCCATCGCCCTCAAAGGGTTAAGGAAGCATTTAGGTGTGTGTGTGTGCGCCGGAATTTTTTCCCATAAAATTGAATTTCTTGCCATATCCCAAACTAGTGCTCTTATACTTGAAACTTCTTTGCGAAGATTATTATACGTTTTCCTATATGCTTGTGACGCAAAATATCCGACATTTTTTGCAAATAAACATGTATAACTTTCTGTAGTTGTTTACCGAATCAGGAATTGCATACTTTTATTATGTCCCGTAACGAGTTATATTTGTATGTAAGGACTCTTTTCTATTCTTATTTACTTCTATGCTCCTGACAATCGAACTTTAAGAACAACTTCCGTATGTAGATATTTTAAGTATCAAATAGATTCTGTCTCACCTCTTTTATTGTGTCTGTTACTATGACTCTGGATAACAATACCGGCAATTTTTTAACAAATGTACTCACAATACATAAGACAATAACTGACGTCTGCACACATATCAATACACGCACGAGCGCCCAGAAAGCAGAACTATTGAAAGAGTCAACGTTGATCGAACAATGTCGCAGTTTGTACTTACACCTTTCAGACGATTATGCAAAATATCGTCATACCCGAACCCGTACGTATATACCTTATTATACCAAATTTTCATGATATCCGAATCCGTGGGTGCGTAGGTATGAATAAGTCGCATCGACAATACTGTTCGACAAAGGGTCTAGCCGAATAAGGTGGTCAAAGGTGCCCTTAAACCAAATTCGATTTGCAATGGGCTATTCAATAGCTGATCAAAAAAACACCAATTTGTGCCAATTTTCAATTTTGTATCTCAACTTGGGGGGTAGTAAAGGGTGAAAATTGAAAATCATGTTTTTCCTCAATTTCTTCCATACCATAGTATGAAAAATTTTGAAAAAATCAGAGACATTTCGGATACCGAGGCACATATTATGGAATTTTTTCAGATTTTTAAATTGAAAATCCAAGTTGTAAAAAATAAAAAAAACGTAAAAAAATGCTGAAAAATGCCGCTTTTTTATTGAAGCAATCACAGAACTAGATATATATTTTTACTGTAAGTAGATATTATTATCAGTATTATCCTGAATTTTTTTCAGATTTTTCGGTTTGGTGCGCTGTAAATAAATAAATTAAAAACTGAGTTTTTCGTCGTTTCTTACGTGTCAGAGTAACTTATACGTCGAACTTTCGCACGTTCCTTTTTATATAAGTGGTTTATGCGATCTTCAATGTCTCTACATACAGCAAAATAGCATAAGAATTAAATGAACTAAATAAATTCAACCAATTGAAATTATGCCGTGCCCGTTTACCTCTACAGACTAAAGAATCTAATGCATCCGCGAAAAAAATTAAAGGCAAGCGAAGATGTCGTCATAGAAGTCAGCACACAAAAATCCATAAAAACGCTTGTTCAATGTTGAAAGTTCGAAAAAAAGTCAAAATTTGTTGAACAGTGTTATTTGACTTCTCCAGAATGTGCAGATTCTAGAAGGATATGATCTGCTTTAAATCCTTACAAATAAAGAAGTTCAAAGAGACAATATGAACAAACAAAACAGGGGTGTACTCACTCACACACGCGATCTTTCTTTCTTTCTACATAATTATAGTTAAACCGGTGAAACAAAGGATTTGGCCGAGGGAAGATACCCCAGGTGTGAGAGCTCCCACTCTTTGACCTACTCGTACTGTCCCAGATGCTTCCAGTGAAGTCTTAGAAACGTTTTCGTGCGAACATTAGAAATATTGCAGTTTCATCGCTATTATCAGTATTTATGTCCTAAAAGATCATTTTTGAAGAAGGCGTTGCCGTCGACAGTTTGCCCGATGGAAGATTTTCCGGTATCCCTCTTCCGTCAGTCCAATTATAGTAAAGTATAGAAAATCCGAGATCAATTTTTTATGGGAGTAACAGGATAATATGCATTAAACATCTCCCTTATGAGCGTTGCAAATTTCTACATTTTCTCTATCTTCTGTTCAGGTACACTCGCGACGGTATTTATGTTGATAGCTTCAGGTTTTAGATGTTCACATACGACACTGTTGATTATTTTGTTGCTTCAACTTCTCCGTTTGTTTTTTGTCATTTATTGTTTCCGACGCATCGACAATGCATTAGCATCAAATGAGAAGCCAGTCTCTTAATAGTACTTCAGATTTCTTAGTTCAAATCATAATCATTGGGCTGTTCTTTCGTCAGAAAATAAGTTGACATGCATTAGGCCTCATTTTTTTTACTAAAATATTAGATTTGTAGTTAATTATTTGTATATTCTGAAACCTATAGAAGTTGAAAAATCACATTTTGGTCACAAATTTGTCTTGTAGGACATTTCTGGTAAAATGCCGAAAACAAGAGAATTAACCGCAACAGAACGAGTAGACATTTATAATAGACGAGCGAATGGCAAGTCTTTCAAAGAAATTGCTACGACAAAGGGCCTGCATCCGTAATGACAAAGGTCAATGAATTCGTTTTGAGAAGCGGTGTCAAATGATCGGGACAAGAATACATAGTTCCATTTAAAAAGCGAACTTGTCCTCTATATCTCTTAAAATAATAATGTAAAAAAAGATTTATCTTCGCCAAAATATGTACCTCCTCGTGCCATGCAGAGTCCATGTAAGACATTTTTTATATCTTCAATAAGTTAGGAAATATGAGCTTGTAACAGATAAGCTGGGACACCCTGTATAGTAAAACTGACAAGGAAAGTTATCGAAGTGGTCGTCTCAGATTTTAATGTGCTCATACATGTTGAGAGATCATGCAATCGCGAATCTCCTTATACAGGGTTTTGGGCATAGACGATAATAGTTTAACACGTTGAACGCCGCGTCAGTCACCGGTGATTTGAGTCACCTCAGATTTAATTTCATTAAATAATTATTGATTGTCGCTAAATTTTGAGCAAGCTTCATACTGAAACAATAATGTAGGGATACAAGAACACGATCAAGTACTCAAATGTATTTTTTCCTTATGATTTAAATAAAATATAATAAATTATATTGTGCCTCATTAGGTATGGCCGTTTTCACTGTAGCGTTCAACGTATTAAAGAATATTTTATGTTGAAGTTCCGATAGGATTTGTCTACTCTACTGTTAGAAGGGATGCTTTCAAGTACAAAAACGTGGGTCAGTCAGCTTGGGTAGGTTGTTACACAGAGTTTCTTTTTGCGTTAAATATCCTTTAAACTAGTGACTGTCTACGTCCAAAACTGTGTGCATATAGTACACCTGGATGGTAGTACAACACTTATCAAATGAATTAAGAGTGTAAGAAAAATGGGACTGCTTTTTTCCCCAACTCTTGGATAAAATTATTGCATGTATACAGGGTGAGTTACGCAATTGGAGTGGTTTATAACTCAAGTTTGGTTCGAAATAAAAAATAGATGTAGTGGAAAAAGTTGAATGGTACGTCTATTTTTCTATAAGCGCAACGATGTGCCTAAAAATGCAAATACATTGTTTTTTTAAATGGAAATGCACTCTATGAATTTACCATTATTCCAAGAGAATGTTGAAAGCCAAAAATACCTTAAAAACGTGTGAAATGTCACCGAAGCTTTCGTTTATAACTAATATTTTGGAGCGCATTACATGGTTCACGTAATTTTGGGTATAACCCTTGTTTACATTCATACGAAATAGATTAAAAAACTCTGGAGGTACAACTGATACCACTGGGACTGGTATGAGGCCTGTCAATATTGTTTTTGGACCACATTGGTGGTAATATAGGGTACGAGGGGTACGGGCAGCCGACCGTAATAACGGAGCGTATGTATGTATTTCGCTTATGTGAAATAGAGCACACCAGTTCTTTAACAGTTAATTGCGAAGTTATCGTTAAAGATTCCACCATGATCGAGCTTTATTTTGTAGGTAAAATTTCAAGTAATATACTAATTTTTTTAATTCAAAAACATCCGCCCTTCAAGGAGAAATGTACAAACTAAAAATTTGTTAATTTTTCAATTTAAAAAAATATGATTACAATAGGTTAAGCCTTTTAGATTAAAGTAAAGAACCGAACTCAATTGGACAAATAGTTTCCGAGATAAGAATTCATAAGTGCCGTCCGTTTTCATGATAATAGGAAAAAATTGCCAAATTCAATGATTCGTACTTTTTAAACAAATTCGAAATCAGCAAAATGATGACTTAAACCCACCCTAATTTCACGTGCACTACATCATATTCCGTTTTGAACAGGATCCCTGACATTGACGTTAAAAAGTGATGGATGTATATCGAGTGGAATGACTGAATATACGATATAATGCATGTATCTCTCCGTGGTTTATTTTCATATACTCTCCTTTTCGTAGAAGTATATGAATATATAAATTAGATACATACGTAAGAGTTACAAAAATAAACTTTACATTATCCAAGAAAGAACGTAAATAAAAAAAATTTAAACAGAAGGTGAGGACACGGTGTAAACTAAATTAGAGATTGTTAGTTGTTTCAAGTAAAAGCATTATGTAGAACACTTGTAGCGCAATAGCTTTAAAAATAAGGCTATTATGAACAATAAGGTAAAAAAATACGAATTAATAAGTTGTTACTGCGTGAGAGTTGTTATTGAATCTTGTCTGCTTGCCTGACTCAAAACAATCATTCCATGTTAAAGTAATAATCACTCGAGTAAAATTCCACCAATAGTAATTGCGTTGATTTGTTTATCGCATCAAACGGGCGACCAGATCTATGACACAGGGAATAATTGACAGATGTTGATCACGGAAAAAGTTACAGATTGATTCGAGAAGCGCACAGCCACAAAAAAATTAATGAACATAATAATCGTGCTATTATTCGACCAATAAAAATAAATCTAAAAATGAGTGTATTAAAATGACTGAAAAGCTTTAAAATAACTTCGATTCTCAACTTGGATGTTAGTATTATTAAGCATTAAGAATAAGTACACTATTCTTTGATATTGTATATCGAATGTTTAAAATATCTATATATCTATTTGTGATGTGCGGACTGTATGAATGCTTGTAATACGCCTGTTTTTACTATTTTGAGAATTGATAATACATATATAACGAATGTACCTTCTTTTTGTTTATATAATACTTATGCTAGAGACTTTAGATAATTGATACACAATGTTTGTTACACGAACTTTATTTAATAAATGTAATTACACAACGTTGTACATTTTATATCCACTGTGTACATACATACATACGTATAGCGTGATACATTCCATTGTGAGTCGCCTTATCCATATTCGGGTGTCAAAAATATTAAAATGATGTATTTGGTGACAAATAATATTACATAGTAAGTATTTCTAACATAGTTTAATGCAGCTAATGAAATATAAAAACAATTTATAAGATTGATTAAAAAGTACATAATTCTTAACATAAAATGAATAAATTTATACATTAATTTTTCAGTGGTAAAAAGTACAATTGCATTTTTTAAATGGTATCGGCTACTTTTAGATGCACTAATTTCCAAAAAATATGAATAATGTTATATATTATACATAATAATATGTTATAGTTTAGAAGCTATTTTAACTTTAAATTTATATAGTAGTATTTGGTTCTACAAGGTGCAGATGAAAAAGTGCGAGTAAATCTGCTGATAGAGTTACATACTACTTTATAAACTTATCATAAACAGATCATAGAAAATTGTTAATAACTCCTAATACAAGGCATAGAAAGATTAGGATTCGCAGATTAATATCGCGTACAAAAAAATACCCACTGATGTTGCTCTATTTCACTTCCGATTTTCATTTTACTTTCGCGCTTGGAGACACATAAAACAAGTCCTCATAAATAAAGTGAGTCGGAAACTTATAAAAAATATTGGCTAACACAAAACAGGAATGTTATAACAAGAGTCTACTATATTTTTAGTAGGCATCGTTATCTTGTAACACATAAAATTGCAATGAGTGTGAGTACAATAAGGCATCATCTGATATCTGTGAAGATTGTTGACACGTTAGATACTGTCGGCGGTGCATGAAGGGTTGGCCAGCGGCATAAGAAATACACTGACCTACTAGGAATGGTATGAATGTTTCGATTATGTAAACTAACATGTTAAATCACATGGGTTCACGAATCCCCTAACGCTTCTCCACAACGTGCTGTTGTTAATAACGGGACTACACATGGAATGACGCTCCAATTTGAATGAAATTTCGATGATAGATCGAGAGCTGAAAAATATTAGGGTCATGTTTGGCTGTTTACTTAGACAATAATTTAAGAAATTTTGAATGATATACATATATTGCGTTTTGTGATTCTATGCTCCAAGGACTAAATTCCGATTATCCCGAAAATTTTTGTTCAAACATTCATATTGATTAATATTTTAGAATACTTTCGCGGAAATAAATATAAAAACTTGATTATTATAAGTATGTAGAAATTATTGTCTATAATGTATAGATTTCATCGTAACATTATAAATTTTTGGTTCGGGATCGAGTCCCGTTGCAGCTGGAAGTATCGTCTGTTTTGTTTCATCTAAATGCGTATACAAAATTCTTTTTTTTTTTATTCGAGGGAACTTATTACTGGTACGTGTTGTTAGAAAAAAGTAGAATATGTGAACTATTGCTTTCATGATGCCTTATTTTATTCTCTTCTCGAAAAGCTATGTGCTTACAAAAGTTCAGAGAAATTCGAAATAGTTTGGTTGTAAAGAAGAAGGGTTCAGAACTTCGAGGGTAGACAGCATTCGCCAAATTAAAGGAAAAAGACCCAATAAACAAAGGTCGAAAAATTCATATTTTCAAAGTTGTAAATAATTTTTGGTTTCGATTGAAGCAAGTGGCTTGCTCATCCATGTTTAAATGAATCTATTAAACTTGTACGAGAGATAGGCTACTCAAGATATCTCAAGTGGGCGCAATAAATTAGATTCCAGGGAACTTTAAAATTAGTACTATAGCGCACATGTGCACCGGGTATTTGGATGTTGGCTCTGTAATATTGTAGTCCCCCCCGGCCTAACGGGTTTCCTCAAAATGGTAATTATTTCCAAAGTTATTTAAAACTAAATATTGGGGCAGTTCCTAATCTTCTGAACACTTTACCGCTTAGACATTGAGTCACCGTACATCAGCGACTATGGTAGTTCCTCAGTAACCAATGGTCATGAGTTCGAATTTACTTATTCGTTACGTACATACAAGAATGATAAGGGTTATACACATTTTTTCTGTGGATTAAAAATATTTTTCCCGACGGCCGTTTTTCATTTTTTGTACACCCGAAGTTGCAAATTGAAACATTCTTTTTTAACACTTCTGATGCTATTTATAATTTCCATTAACGATAACAAAGTAGTATTTACGTTCGACCACGATAATGTTTATCGATCAGATATACATACTTACTTACCAGCGTGTTATTATTGAAAAGCCATAATTTCGAAACGTAATTAAAGTATTCCTCCAGTGGAGTGCATGTAGTATGCGCGTGCGGAAGTACAAATTTTTGTGGTACGTACATGGTGTAAATTACGTTTATGTTTTCACTGCTTTTAGAACATGTTGTACCACCCGAACAATATACTGTATCTTTAGTAAATACGTAATTGTAATAAAATATAATTTTTAAATCATAATTTGCATGCCCTAGTGTTTTTGCAAAAAAAGTATTCCTAATTCATAGAAAAAATTTATACCACCTTTATCACTTTGAAATGTATGTAACAAATAAGTGATTTTGAGGAAGTTTTGGGGCTTTCGAGGCAAAAAATGTTTCTAATTCACAGGAAGAATGTTTTCTTAACATGTTGAGCGCCACGTGTACCATCGGTGATCCACGTACCAATTTTAATTTCGTCAAATAATTAATTATCCCAACGAAATTTCGAGTTACATCTATGTTACAATAATAGTACAAAATAAGAAGTATATTATCAAATATATAAATATTTATATATTCAACGATACATGTTAGTAAAAAGGTATTTTCGCGTGTCTAACTAGTCACGAGATTTTCTACTACGGTGCTCAACGTGTTCATTAAATAATTATTGATTTTGATAATATTCTCAGCGAATTTTATATTGCAAGATTAACATAGAGAGGCATGTATATCATTGAGTACTTAAACATTTTCTGTCTCTGTGATTTACAACCAAAACAGCAATTTATGTCGCGTCTGATTAAGAATGATTGTTTCCACTGTGGTAGCCAATGTGTTGAAGACGAAAAATACTCGAACGTAGTAGGATTCGAACCCTCGACCATCGGATTACTTTTTCTATTTTTCTAAATTTATATGTGTTATATCTTTATATATAACAACAATATTTACATACACGAGTTTGTAACATATTTTGTGTATTCCGTTTCCATCCTTTAGTAGTTACTATCTAAATTGGTTCAAACCTACTACTTAAATAAAGATTTACTTTCACGTTAAACCTAAACTGGGTATTTTAAATGAGTGTATTTACGCCTTGCAGTCTCATAATTATATTTCGAATACAGTCTTATGCGGTACTATCTGCATTTTGTAAGAAAACATATTGAAAAAACCTACTTACGAATTACATACTGCAGGTAATAATGCGAAACTTGAATGTTTACCTTACATACTATACTATACAATAACATATAATAGTTTTATTCTTGGCTCATATCTAACACCAAATCTTCGAATGCGAACTTATGTTTTATTCTAGGTTGTTTAATTCTAGATACATAGTCACCTATGATATGTTGCGTTAGTCGATTAGTTTCTAATTGCACTTTATAGAATCTTATTGCACTTTCGTTAATGTCATCATTTATGTATTTCATACCAGCGTCTGTATGTAAATCCCTAATGTTAACGTATCTTCCCTTATTTAATATTAATCGCAGGCACTTGTTTTGGCAATGTTGTAAGGACAATATGCTTTTTTGGCCACGCTTCTCCAGATTGGTGACGCGTGCAGTAGAAATGTGTCTTATTATCATCTTGTATATAAATTTCTTATTATAAACACTGAGACGATCGTTATGCGCCATTAACAAATATAGGCTTTTAAGTGTTGCATATCCTTTCATAATTATTGTTTTTATACATGTTCTTTGTAAGAGAGTTTGGAGTCAAGTGTTACACCTGGATACTTCACCGATTGTTTTACTTGTACAAGAGCATTATGTATTGTTATCGGCTGATTAATTTTATTACGTCGTTTTTTTTCGTAAAAACTATTACTTCCATCTTATTTGCATTTATTACAATTTTCCATTTTTTGCAATACTCTTCTATCATGTCTACGTGTATTTGTTTCGCTGCCACTATTGTGTTAAAAGAGTGTGAGTACATGTCAGTATCATCGGCATATAGAGGTAGTTCTGTTTTTGAAAATGTAGGGATATGATTAAGATAGATATTAAAAAGCACTGGACCGAGTATAGAGCCTCGCGCTACTCCAGCTATGATTTTGTTTTTTACTTGACTCACAATCAGTATTGTTCATTACAACTTTAAAGTATATTTTATCATTTTGAATATCAATCCATGCATCCATATTCGGTCAAATGATTTTTCTATGTCCAATAACAGCATTGTTGAAACTCTACAATTATTAAAAATAGTAATAATATCGTTTGTGTTATTCTAATGACTTGTTGTACTGTATTGTGTTTTTCATGAAAACCGAACTGCTGATGTATTGTTATTTTATGCCTCTGTTCATGTTTTCGTATTCTGTATAATATGATTTTCTTAGCGACTTTAGCCATTGATAGGAGTAGACTTATCGATCGATAACTGTTAGGTTTATCTGCAGGTTTACCTGATTTTTGAATGGGAATAACGTACGGTGTTTTTCAATTTTGTGGAAAATGACTCAATTTGATTATAGCATTTATAATATATGTATGTCAGTTGTACTATTGTCTGTCTAGTGAAATTTTTAAGAATTATATTTTGTATGTTATCTTTACCTGGCGCTTTTAACGATTTAAGATACCTAATTATTTTTACTAGTACCTTGGGAGAGGTGATATGATTTTTCCAATCTTCCTCCTGAGACTCTTTTTTCCCAAAGGTAATCCTGCACTATTTCTATGATTTGTTCCTGTGCATTTGTGTGTACCTTTTCAAACAGCGTTGCTATCATTTTTGCTTTTTCTTCATTTGTTATTGCTATGGAGAAGTTATCAGACAACGTAGGAGTTGGTTGATACCTCTTTTTTAATGTTGTAGTTAATTTCCACAAGGAGTTATCCTTTGGATTCAGACTAATTAATTTGTTTTCCTATTTTTTATTTCTATATTCAACTATTCTGTTTTTAATTACGTGTGCTTGTTTAGTGTATACCAGTTTAATGTGTGATAATCTATAATTTTCTGCTAGATTCTGCGGACCATATTTGTATCTTTGATTAATTGCACAATATCATCTCGAAGACTATGTATAATTACACTAATTTTTTTCTTTTTCCATTTGTTTGAACGTAGTCAAATTAATTCTACTTGTCAAGTTTACTGCTGCAGTTTCCAGTTCTGGTTTTGTAGATATCTCGTTGTTGATTTTAATAACTCTATCTAATTCCTCTCGAAAAGTTTTTCAATCTGTACCTTTATAGTTGTATACTATTTTTTCAGCTTTTTCTGTCCCTTTATTGCCTAGTTGTAGGAGTACCGGTCTGTGATCAGAGTCTAAGTCATTCTTAATTACTACTTCCGAGGTGGCATGAACATTCTTATTAATTGCTATATCTATGGTTGTTGGTGTCATATTACTCGTTGGATAGTGTGTTGCCTCGTTTGGATAAATAATAGTACAATTATTTTACTGAGAATTCTTATACAGAGTTGTTCCATTCGTATTAACTGCTCGGCAGTTCCATGTGTAGTGTCTGTCTTATATGTATGTAGGTTCTTTATTAATGCCACTTCGTTAATTACGTCTAACTGGCACACCAGGACTTTACTTTTAAAATAATTCTTGGGATTATTATATACACCTACTGCGCTTACATTATTTATCAATGTAATGCCTATATATTCTACATGAATTCTTTGGTCCATTTTAATAGTTTTGTACGGTATATTTTGTTTACTTAGAATAGATGCGCCCCTGTTGCGTTATGTCTGCACTTCTTAAGGGTGGTATAGTTTTGTAGTTTGAGAGAGTCCGATTCTTTTAGCTTAGTCTTATTAATTAACATTATATTTATTTTTTCTCTTGATAAAAAATGTATTAATTCTTCTAGTTTATTTCTAACGCCATTGGCATTCCACATGCATATTTTAAGCGTTTTATTGGGCCTGCATAATAATTTGATGCAGAATGACCCCATTCTTGGCATTGATGGCATTGTGTTATCCTTCTTTTGGTAATATAATTTTCGAATACAATTCTCGTGTAGCATATACGTTTCACTTTATTTTGTAGATGTTGCAAGTGTATTGAACTTGGTACAGCGACCATGTACTTTGCTCTCACATACCCCTCGCTTTATTAATATTTACCGTCATGATCTCTTGTAACTCTAGATCATTTTTAATATCTTCAATGTCTGTTAGATTATGAAGACCTGTGAGTAGATAGGTTCTCTTATTTTCTTCCGTCCTGGTGTCCGTATGAAACTTGATTCCTTTCTGTTTCCATATTTCCATTAATTTTTCATGATCGTTTACTTCTGGTAGGTGTACATCTACAGCATCTTTTTGATACTTTAAGTGAAATTTCTCATCTACTGTGATATTTAATAATTTAGTAAATTTACCATGTTCTTTAATGTGTTCGCAAAGTACTAGTGGCGGAGTTTCGTTTCCGATTATTTTATGTTTTTGGGAAGAACTTCCTTCCTGTTCCTTCTTGGATGATTTGCTTTGCTTATTTAGGTACTATGTATCCATATCCGTATCATTTTGTAAGATACTGTATATATTTGTGGTCTCATACCTATTGGTATTCGTTTTCTTGATGTGTTCTGCTTCTTTAACTGGACTGTTCCGTTTCCTTTTCTGAATGGCGATTAATATTTTTTTCAGAAGTTTGTTGATTATTCACATGATCGTCCATCAGCGGATTTAAGACACTATTGGACAGGCGGGGTAACCGCGCATCATGTAGGCTTGAAAGTTATCTTGATGTCTTATGTAATTATCTGTTAGTACTTTACTTTCCCTTCGCAACGATATGTTTTATTCTTCCTTAGCCTATGGTTATTGTATTAGCAAAAGTTTATTGCAGATTTCCAAGAAATATTGTTTTTATTACTATATAAATACGGCCTGCGAAAGCACGTAAGGGGCCTAACCTCTAGCGTAAAACAGACGACTGATCGAATTCCTGAGCGATTACCATAGCTGGTCGGCTACAACGACTCGATGTTTCAACGGTAACGTGTTCGGAAGATTAGGAACTGCTCCAATATTTAGTGTTAAATAATTTTGTAAAATACTCCACACACAAGGAGTGAACTGGATGAAACTGAAGCGAGAAGAATAGACCTAGAGTGGGGGAAGGCCGGAGCTCCCGTGGCCATCACTGGCTCATTGTCACAACCGTACGTGTAGAAACGCACACATATACACAGCGTATACTCACGTTTCAGCCGCTTATATCTCGAAAACAAAGCCGCAGATTGCAAAATGGTACAGGTCTTTTTTATTTGTTTTGGTATGGACAATGTACACTTTTCGAATTGTACAACCGTTTTGAAATATTGTACATTCTTCGATAATAGTGTCTTTCGTGTTGTTGAAATTGTGTTCTGCATCCGAAAATAGGCGTTTACTAGAGAATTGCATGGCAAAAGTTGCAACCAAATACGATGTCGTTTCTACTGACAAAGAAAATTCTATTTTGTGGTACTTCCACCAGTTTACAATATTGATTGTTCGTGATGTAAGTCCATTCAAGAAATACTTCTGTTTACGAGTATACTCGGTTTATGTTGGAATCAACGTATGCATGCCATCTGAACATTCCAGTTTTTCATTGAAAAACTGCATTAACTTTTATCGCGGGCAACCTAGGCAAAAAATTATATTATAAAAAAACTATTAAGCGTTATTTATTTATGTATAATTTTAAAAGTTTACCGTTTTTATTATATGCAACACTTGACACACTCCGAATATTTTTCTTACCATTAGTTATATATATTTCAAGTGTCAGCATTAATGGCCGAAACTTTGCGTTTTAATGTTTTTATTGTAAACTAGTATTATATAAGTAACATTGTCAAAAGTCTTTTTTATGACGGATTTAATCATTGCTATAAATGAAATATTTCATTTACAACAATTTGAATCGTTTCCTATTTTATAGATAACAAAAAAGAAACACAAAATTACTTTTAAAGTATGGCAAAGCTTATTACAAATAGCGGTTACTAATTCATTTTGTACATTTTTCGGTGCCAGTATGTTTATTAAATCGATATACGATGGTTCAAGATTTATATAATATACTTGTAAAGCTGAACAAAGGAATGTTCAATCAATACAGGTCCTAAAACTAACCCTTTAAGTGTTATATGCACTTAAAAGCGTTCCATATATTGGTACTGTCCGTGCGAAGAACACTTATGAGCGTTCTGGTGGCATACTTATAAAGTAAGTTTACTGATGAGTAAGTTTCCACGCGTGACGTAGGTTCAATATGTATAAGAGCGGACCTTATTGTTAGTTAACGATCCACCCGAGGAAAAAGTGCATGATGGACAACATGTATCATTTTGGGAAAAGATTTGAAAGCCCTACACAGCGGCGAAAGGCTCAATATAGAGGGGACATTAAAGTAGCCGATTGCAATTGAATCGATGAGTTGAAGAACAGTACAAATTCAAAATTAGCCATTTTCAAACAATCTGAAAATTAAATGTAAAATACACAGAAATACATGTTGGGACCGAAAACAGTGCAAAAAAGTACCCTATATTCGCGTTTCAGTAATCACTTCAGTTTAATGAGTATAAAAACAGTATCTGTCATGGATTTTTACTGTCTCAACAATCTGTTTAACAATCACTTTTCATTAAATAATTCCTACCTCAGTTATGTTTAAAGTAAGTTGATAAATGTTTTCTTTACTACTGTGTTATTTTTTAAATTTCCTAACTAAGAAGTGGCTTGAGTTGAAAAACAGTACAAGTCCAATGGTTTTATTTTAATTATTGAAAATTAGTGAACAAAGTTTAACCATAGTTAGACATATATGAAGTTCATCTGGGTTAGCATAACCGTGTTTAAACCGGGACAGCACTATAAAATTAATGGCTTTGATGATACACGAAAACTGATGGTATTTTTTAAAATATCTCAAAGTGTGGTTTTAGACTTCTACTGTTGTTCAAATCACCGATTCAGTTAAGAATTCAAATTTGACATATAGTAATGAAATGTAAAAAATGTATAGGATTGACTGTCAGGCTGAGCAATATGCGTGAAAACAGGACAGTGTGAGATGGAATGAAAGCATAAATCAACTATGTGCAATTTATAGCACATTATATGATATATGAAGACTAATTCGTTTACATTATTATTTTAAAAGATATGAAAGTCAATTTCTTGTTTTTAAATGGAACTACGCGTTCTTGTACAGATCACTTGATAGTGTTTTTCAAGACGAATCCACTGACCTTTAGTGTATTTATCCGATTTTAACTGGTATCCGAAATATCGCGCTTACAAATTTACTAATTTCCAACGAAAGAAATCCGGCCGAGTAGGAAATATCAGTGGTGGTCTTGCTCGCGCCTGATGTGCCACGTTGTGACTCTGGAAATTCAAACTCTGGAAAAAATTTTTTATTTGTTTTATTTTAACCGAAACGAAAAGTTGTTTATAAGATGGAAAATATTAAGTTTTTTCACCCATGTTTAATAGGACGTTTTCCTCCGCTTGGCGAGTACTATATACCCTTAAAGTTCTGAGTCCTTGTTTACCACTCTTACAACTATACTATAATTATCTAGATAAATAGTTACTTTCTTTCACGTTTTCTTCTTCATGATACAGACTACTTTTTGTACCCTTGACATCGAGGGATTTTAATGAGATACAATTGTTATATTCGTCAGGATGTGAACTACAAATAAACATAATGGAAAATATATTATTCAACTTGGAAGGAGGCTTCGTGGGTTTTAGATTGTCATAGCAACTACACGCGCAAGAAAATATGTTAATAATGTATTTTTCATAATTATAACTTTAAATAATTTAATTTTAGCGATATTGCGAAGATGTTCATATGACAAACTTTTGGCATTTCACACTGTATAATAAATGTTCTACTTTCATGTATTCACTCGTGCTAGAACTATGAAATGATCGATAAACATAAATGACGATTCAGTTATATGTACGTCAATATGTTTCAAACATCGAAATACAATAGAAACATCTTCGTCACTCCAAATAAGACGGTATCAGAATATTCATATTGTTAATAACTTGCACAGATGTGTCCATATTCAGCCAATTGATGAGTAACTCATTTTAAACTATGCAGTGTCGATTTAACCTTCGCATACCATAGTTATGCGACGTAGCGTATGTTCAGTATTGGATTTGTCCCCTACCCGACACAACTCCTCGTCCTCTTCTCCTATCTCCTCATCCTTTCCTATCCTACATACCCTCCAGTCTTTTCTGTCTTATCCACATTATTCCATCGTCATGATGCACGTTCTTGACCCTGCTTCTCCACCTAGGTCTGCTGTATTATAGCATAACTCATTGCAAGGCTAAGGGTATATTAAAACTGTAAATCACGTGACGGAAAGAAACTGAAAAATTGTCCTGTAGTATTATATTATGGATTACTGTTTTAAATCCTTTAAAGCTACTTGTGTCGTGTACAAAACTTATTAGAGTACAACAACAGATTCTGCTAATTTCGAATGTTATTTCCTTTGTAAATTTGAAAATGTTCAAATGCATTCGATACAAATGTTTGGTATTAAGTTAATAACATAGTTCAAATTGCAGCATTAAATTACATTAAACTTTCTTCAATACTTGGAATTACGTTCACTCATACAGTTTACACGAATAGGATAATTCTTTATATAAGAATAAATCGACACAATCAATTTTCAGAATTCCCTTAATACGTTTGCACTTGAAGAATCGCGTTCATATTTCTATATTATGTTATTTCTGCATTATCCTATTTAACACTTTTTTAAGACAATATTATTTAAAACTAGGATTTGGTATCTCCAACAAATAACATTTGAAATGCGTTTGAAAAATTTGCGGTTGGTTGGTTGCACTAGAATTAAAGAAGAAAAATAGTTATGAAAATATTTGAACAGTTTCTTGAGTCACTAGTATTTTTATTTGATCGTAGTCTTTTAAACATTTGTAATATCAATGGAATCTTTAAAAAACAAGTTGAACACTTACATTCTTCATATTTATTCATTTACCAACAGAATCGTTGAAAATGTTGACAGTTTTTCAATAACAAATTCGTGAAATCTCATCAACGTCAATTGAGTTTTTAATGTTTCGAAAGATCGATTGATCCTCTGTTTTTATTTCATTAGCGTTTTCAATCTCTTGATTCAACATTGGTTTTACGTAAACATACAAATCAAAATCAATGAAGTTAAAGTCGGACGACTTTATGAGTCAACTCATTGTTTCATTTCATACAATCCGACATTGATGACGTTCATTTAATAAATTACTGACAAATTAATTTGCTAATTATTCTGGAACGACGCATTTTGATAATATTATAATTATTGAAGACCTAGAACTAGAACCATAACTAGAACATTTATTTAGACCAAATATTCCGCTATTAACTTAAACTGCTACAAAAACTTGTTATAATTCAAAAGCAAAAGGATTTCCCAGGGTATGTAGATACACGTATTCGAGACAAGGACTAATAAGATTTATACGGTGTTCTCCGGTTGGCTGGAAGGGCATTTTGAGCAGTTTTTTTATCGACACAAATGAGTCATCGTATAATAAAAATAAAAAATTTCGAATGGGTAATTTTGCATAAGACAAAATTCAATAGTCGGAATGTCCGATAACAAATAGTCCAAATGAGGTCATGCTGGGAATTATTTTAATTGGAAAAACTTCATCCATCTATTAATAATATTCTCATGAATGTACAATGAAAAACAAAAAAATTTCATTTCCGTGTATTGGACGACTCGCTCTTCGCACAAAGTATCATGCACGTGTCTCTCAAAAGTTCCCGCCAGCCGCACGACTGCGCGGCTGGCCCTGGCGGAGCAGGGGGGGGATTTGTGGTAGGGATACGGGACCTTCCAGACGTCCGAGGTAAAAAGCATGACAGTCATCCGAGGACCACTGTACATGTTGTTAACCCTTTGCAGTCGGAGAGATTTCTTAGATCACCTACCAGCAACTCGAACATATTTATTCACGAAATAGAGTAACATATCATTTCAAAGAAAATTGTGTAGCATTGGAAATAATTACTTTATTTAACCCTTTGCGGACTATTCGATAGCTTACCAAAATAAAACATTTTCCACCAATTTTCAACCGTCTATCTCGACCGGGGAGTTAGTAACAGGGAAAGTTCGGATTATCCGTTTTTGCACTATTTTCCATATTTCATCGCATGCGAAAATTCCGAAAAAAATGTAGCATATTCTGGATATGCTGGCATATGTTAGGCAATTTTTTCCGATTTTTTCATGGGAGATTCTAGTTGTAAAAAATTAAAAACGTTCAAAAAATGCGAAAAATGTGGATTTGTTATTGAAGTTTTAAAGATATCACATTTATATTTTTTGGTAAGGACGTCTTATCATGGCTATTATCCTCAAACATTTTCAGATTTTTCGGTAAGGCAAATGTATGTAAAAAAATTAAAAACCAATTTTTTCGAGGTATTGCGCGCGAAAAGTACCTTTGACTTTGAATTCTTATATTTTCTTTATTCAGCGAGTATATTGCGCGATATTAAACATTGCTATATTCAGAAAAACAGTATATAACTTAAAAGAATTAAATTAATTCAATCAATTGAAACTGTGCGTGTGTGTTATATTTTAAAGTACTTACCCCACTCCCAAGAACATCGTTGGCACAGCGATTGAGTGTCCGACTATGGAACCGCTACGAACTTTTTGGACATAGGTTCGATCCCGGCCCAGACTCTTTTTTTATTGCATTAATTATATGTATAAATCTGCATCAGTTCAGTCATCTTATTAAGGAATTTTATATTGTAAATACGTAATATTCATTATTACTGTCAGTTTGAGCAAGATAATTATAATGTCTGGTTCAGCTAATTCATTCATAATTACAAAACTTTAATATACGTCGTAATTGTTGCGACTTTAGACATCTATATTTATAATATTAGTTTGAGTCTTCGTGTAGTTTTACGGCGCTGTTACTCGATCATACCAAGCTGCGCGCCGACCTGTAGCAACCATAATAGGTAAAAAGGGTCAAAGCCGGAAAAGCCCACGAAGCGATGCTCGACTCCAGCTAATTTTCCTGATTGCTGTTTGGTCGCAAACTAGCAAGCGGAAAATGTATAAATTGTGCCCACTAACTTCCAATATTCGTTCGGTGAGAATTCTACTCTCTTCTGTGAGGAGTTGACTCGCTGCATACACGTACCCATTTGCTCTCTTATGTACCAATTCTTGAAGTTTGTGATTTGAGATACATACTAAGATCCTCTTTGTATGTACCAAAAGTAGCATGATATACTATCTATCAGGCTCGAGTGTCAGTCATTAACCCGTCCATGATTCATTTGGCCGTATGGAATTTTTTGTAGAAATTAAACGCTCCTTTACTAGAGAAGTTGGTAAAACTGACGTTTAGGGGAGGCAGCCCCGATGACCTTGACCTTGACATATGTTATCGGGGACACCTTCTTCGGTAACGCTCAAGAGGTTTTAGCCGTCGCTCGTTATTGTTTACAAAGTTATTAATTATTAAATATAGAACACGAAAGGAGATCCATTTTGCAACAAAGTTGATACATGTCGCAATACTCGGTCAATCCTGAATGAAAAACCCGCTCAAAACTTCAACACATGGCCCTGCACTCCCACCCAAAAAAAAGTCCAACCCAACCTAACTCATTCTTGAATTAAATTCAAGATAGGATAGTTTGGGCTCCGTAGTGTCCTTATGGGGTTCTCGGAGCCCTCCCTAACACGCCAGAGGATTGGTCACCGTGGAGGTTTTGGTAGATAAGAATCCTACACTACACAGGACGGAGGGGGGCTTTTGACGGTTTTCTCCACGTAAAAAAAAGGGACAGAAGAGTTTGATTTATCCCAAGAACACATTAGGTTAGGTTAGGTTAGATTATTTGGGGGGGGGGGGGGGGGGGGGGGGGGGGGCTCCGTAATCTGTCCTTCGGATAAGTTAAACCAGGCTTTGGAATTAACTGCTCACGACGACACAGGATACGAGTGTCACCCTAATGCGCCACGTGCGGTTCATATGGTACGGGCCTGAGACGAGTCGAGCACTAGGGCCGTCGCGGGGGCCAAGACGCGCGGCGGGAAAAAATAGGCGTTGCTTCCGAAAATCGGCCGTCGTGAGCAGTTAATTTCAAAGCCTGAGTTAAACTATCTTATCCTGAATTTAATTCAAGAATGAGTTAGGTTGGGCTGGATTTTTTTTGGGGAGGGGGTGCAGCGGGAAGGGCTCCCGTCCCGTCATTTTTCATGGTTCCGACGCCGTGTTAGCAAAAATACCAAGATGCATTGAGGCTTTCTTTGAAATAATGAGTTCTATGTATCCATTAGATCGTTTACATACTGAATAAAATTCTAATTTTGCATACTCGTCAACTATTTCTTATATCATAATCCTCTGTGCATTAATGATATCCTGCTTCAAACGATTTTTCTTTGTTCATACATGTACTATTTCCACATACATATTAGTCGTTTATGCCTTTCAATACTCAAAATAACTGCTATATTTTGCAAACTTTCTTGTTAATAACTTTTTAATAAAAAACGAGCGACGGCTAAAACCTTCTGAAAGTTACTCAGGGGGATGACCTTGATAACATATGTCAAGATCAAGGTCTTCGGGGCTGCCTCCCCTAAACGTCGGTTTTACCGAGAAGTTGATAGATTTCTTGATATCATCATTACTGAATAGTATTATGTAAAAAGTATTAAGAGAGGGGAACATCCTAGTAGCCTGACGTGTAGATACTAGCAAAGACAAGTCTCCCATTGCATGAATCAAAGGTCTGACGTCTTCACAGTTTTTGCCTTTGATTGTACTTTTGTTAGTATGTTACCTATGTCCAAATCTAACATCTGCTTTAATGTAGTCAAGCAAAACTGTAAGTGGGCCGATATCCATCTTTTCTTGATTAGTACTTGGAGAGGACATTGTCAGTTAGTTTATATTATAGAAACAAGAAGGATGCTCAACTTTCAATATTTATTACAAAGAAGCTGCATGGATTTCAAGGTAATCACCGACTTACCAACCAAGAACAGATTTGACGTGTCCGACGATTGTGTCGTCACGACAAATCCTGAACCTATTCCTCAATCTCCGGCACAGACCTCAAACCTAGAACAAGACGCAACTCACATACCCCCCTATCTACCTACAGACACAGATAGCTGATTACTATAAATTTATGGAAAACATTACCACTAAGTTTGGTGTCAAATTTCATGCCAAATACCAGGGAAACAAAATCAGAATTTAGTTTCAAGTTCAATCTATGTATATTTTCCGAATCCATGACGACACGTGATCGCAATGGTATCGAATACCATACGTACGCCTTACCAGATGAAAAATTCATCACAGTAGTCCTAAAGGGACTTCCCAAAACTTCCACAGACGAGATCTCCTGGAAACAAAAAAGTAAAAGTTTTAGCCCCATCACTGTCTTGTTCAAGGACATGGATCCAAAATACCCTGCATACAAAATCTCTCTCACTAAAGGCAAAATACTCGCCCAAATCAGAAAGTCCATACCCTACATGTCTCACACCAGAGTCTATTGAGAGGATTATGACTCTAGAAAAGCTTACATACAATGTTATCGATGCCAAGCGCACGGACACTTTTCAAATTCAGCTCCACACTCACCATCATCACAGCAGGGGCTCCACAGGGAGCTGTGCTAGGACCAACCTTCCTCAACCTGTACATTAACAACATCCCCACAAACTCGAAATCCACTCTGGCATTGTACGCTGATGACACTGCCATCCTCTCCTCTTCCTGGTCTTCAAATCAAGCGGTAAGCCATCGACAAACTTACCTCGATCAAATCAACACGTTCTTCCAAGACGGAAAGTTACAATTAAACCCAGAGAAAACAGAAAACATCATCCTTACCAGGAATTCTCTTACACAAAACTGCAATCCGTCCCACTCTGACATTCGGTGCTCAATATGGACCACTGAACCAAAAACATATATTAAAAAAACACAAATTATACAAAGCAAACTCCTCAGGATCACTCTAAACAAAGCTTCAGACTACCCTTCCACACTATTCCACCGAGAAGCAAATGTAGAGACCATACACACCTTCATTACTAACTCCCTATATTACACTTTTAATCCTACTCATCCTAATCAGTGAAATGGGCAACTACAGCCTAGAAAACTTCCTCCGAAACCCTAAATTCATAAACCATCCACCATAAGCCTACGGGGTGTTAACTTCTTCCTGTATAACTCATAAGCCACCAATGATCCTACCTAACCTGTTACAAAATTCCACTCCCTCAGGATATATGAGGGTAATTGAGGAAGAATATTCCTCCTAGGCACTGCAGAAAACCCATGTGAAGACCACAAAAAATAAACAATATTCATTAGTTGTACATTACTCTTAACTGTAACGTTACTCTGCTACTCTGGGTCGTTAACCCCAAGGAACAACACTCTTCAATAAAGAAATATTTCAATGGAGTAACAATATCATTTAATACTTTCGAACTACTCACACAAATTTAATTAGGCGTGTGAGGTTCTGCTGATATCTCGTTCAAAGACGAACAGATCACGGTACGCAACGATAGTGTATATAGTTATGTTTTTATTGTCTCCAGTAGGATTTGTGTTTTTCTGTAAAAGAAAGTCGCCCTTCATAAAAGCTTTGTGAGAAAAAAACTACTCACGTATACATTAGTACTTACTACATTAAATTTTCTTTGGGTTCTGTGATAAGTACAATGTGTCGCAAGGGCAAATATCTTACAAATTGTTCATTACAACAGCTTGTTGAAAGTATTTTCTTTTCTAATTATAGATTTACGAAACCTCAAACGTTTGCCGATTGTATTGGAAATGAGCTTCCACTTGGATGGGAGGAAGCTTACGACAAGCATGTGGGTGCATATTACATTAACCATGTTAATCGTGAGTATTGTCATTATTTTCACATTTAGTCACAAATAGTAACACACTATTGCATGCACATTATTATGAATTACTTATACAGTGAAACTATAATTTTTGACAGTAAAATGATATACCTTACATGATGACGATAAGTCCTTCAGATCAACAATTTTGATCCAATTTTACACAGATCTATTTCACGTTCAGAACATGGCGTCAAAACTATAGAACAATGTACTGAAACGTTTTGGAGAAATAATGCCATACTTTGATTAGAGTTCTAATACAATTGATTTCGAACTTTTAGACTGTTTTTTGTGAAAATGTTTAAGCACTAGAAGATATTTATTTTCAATCAAATTTTCTTAAAAGCCTACAAAACAGAATTGATAGTGCATGCTAAGTAGTGAAAAGTAATTTACTTTAATTTAGTAATTATTTAATTTAATTTAGTGTAAAACTAGTCTACAAAGAGACTAAGACTTTACATTTTTAAAATTGTGAAATGTATTGATCAATCATATTTGGAAATAGAAGAATGACATGCAGTTTTACGAGTACATTACAGTGTAGATTCTAGTTATAAAAACTGAAGAAAGTGATTATTGATAATTGATTAAGTAATGAAACAAAGACAGGGAACTAGGCTGTTTTCATGTCACAAAAATATTCGGACATATGTTTATATTTCGAAATTTAAGAAGTTTGGAAAAGCAGTACTTATGAATATGATATTCAGTTTAAAGAACTAAAAGTTCTTTCATGGTACTTATAATCCTTGTTTTCTCTGATACGATTGTCAAAAACGTCTATTATACCTAAAATAATATCCGTCACTAAATGTCTTTCCGAAGTGTCACCTTGAAGTATACTATTGAAACAAATATCAAATTACTAAAGGTATTACAAAATTTTGGCAGAGAATGTTATAAATCTCGTAATTATTAACTTTGTTTTGATAGTCTGCAGTGGGATAAATATAAGCTAGAATAGATTCTTTGACATACAGGAATTAACGATTGTTTGCTGTATTGTAACACTGAGTTTTCAAAGGTATCAATCGGGTCATAAATCCGACTCAGTAAAATAATTACGTTAATATTTGAACGATACGCTAGACGGTAAATAATGAGGTCCAGCTGGTTTTATCTGGATGTTGAGGTTTTCCAAAGGCGGTGACAATGTTAGTTGATATATTGGAATAATATTGAATAATGATTTTCGAAATAGTGACCCTCAAATAACTGATTTTGTAATGTTTTTGTAAAAAGTGATCTGTGGTGTTAAAAATTCGAGATTTTATATGTACTCTTCATCGTGCTAAGGTCGAACGGTGATTGGTTAGGCAGGCCGCACACCGAAGATACACGCAGGGCACACGCAACGTACACGCCGCAAATTTATCGAGATACATTTAATCTATATATAATAAAATGAAGTGACTTGACTCTCTGACCATCAACGCGTAGCCGAAATCGCTGAACCCGAGAAGCTGAAATTTGGCAGACACTTCCCTTTTATAGCGTATGCAACCACTAAAAACTGAAACTACAAAAAAAATGTTCAAAGGTTGTTTGGTATAAAGGAAGACATTACGCGGTATAAATACTTTTTCCGTAGGTGACGTAGTGGGGGTGATTTCAAGGTTAAGTTAATCTTTTTAAATTGGATCCTATATTTTTTTATCCATAATATGATAGCGTTTTTTTAAACGAATTCAACGATCTACTATATAAGGTCATTCAGTGTAGTAGAAAGTCATACATTAACCTTCTGACTACGGACTATGTACTTAGTCACGAGGTGAACGCTGCGAGCGACCGAGCTGCAGTAGTACGTATCGAGCCATTGCACCGAACGCCTATGGCCGTCAACAGTACTCGGGGAGCAGCTTTGTCAATCACCTTTAGGCGCCAATTTCAGCAAAAGGGTTAATGTGATCCTATGTAAGTACAGTCGCGGCCACGATATTCTGAGGTCGTTAAATCAGTCAGTCGTCAAAGTACATGAAATCCGATTGCCGAAACAACAGTTTCGGCGATAAATGGTGGGATAAGGATCTGAAACTCCGGCCAGTGACGTACAAAGAAATGTTAGTAGGGTGTCAATGTACTTTAGCTTCGCAGTTAAAATGAATTTTATGGAATATCAATGGTTATTTTCATATAGGAAAAAATTTTAAATAATCCAAATAATAATTAAGATTTGTTGATTTACGAATACCATTGATCCTATGGCATCGCTCTTTTATTCTGCGGTGCCCGAAAACAGAACACAGTACACAGCCCTGAGTGCCGCGACATCAATCGGCACCGCTTCTTGATGCTTTAATCTACGACCTCAGAATATCGTGGCCGCTACTATACTCATTGTCAGTTCAACACGAATCGCGAGTTGTTGGCTAGGTGAACCCTTTGTGACTGCATCGACGACGACGATAGACGTCGATTAGGATGTCTTTAAACAAAGATCAAGCTTCTTATCTCCCTTTATGCCTCTCAGGTTACCAGGTAATACTTCTTACCAGCTATCTTCAAATCATTCGAACAATCAGTTGCACAGATGTATTCTGTAAGACAAGTCCCCAATTCATTTTACTGAGATTGGCACCTATAGACGCTTGACAAAACTGTTCTTCATGTACTGTTGATGTACGTTAGTACTTATACGACAATCAGTAAACACGTGGAATGCCAAATAAGTGTTGAATATCAATAACAACCATTTTATAAATTTACTTTGTAAAATGTCCGACTATATTTGTGACCTCAAACATTACACTATACATGTAAATTCTTTTGTTTTTACTGTATTATTCAAACAAGTTTGTATAGTAAATATGTGTTTTATTTTTGCCGAGTCAAGATTAAAATATAACTTTCGACAGAATAGTTTTTCCTTCTCTGCACATTAGTCGATGCTGTGATGAATAACATTTAATATGAACATTGTGTTCAAATAGTATTGTAACAGACTGCAAGTAAAATTGGAGTAAACAGTTGGGGGTCACGAGAAATTGGACACCTTCATATACAGGGTGTCTGCTCATTTCTGCCCTATGACATAACTGTTAGGCGGTAGATGGTACAAGAAAAATGTAACAACGTTTTTTTCATCGTTTTTTTTTGTAAATGTAGAATATGATAATGTAATGCAAGAATTTGTCGTTCTAAATTTTCAAGGTTATTTAAAGGTGGCTTTGCATTTGTCAAGTAGAACGCCACATTTTTGTTCCAATATAGTGAAGAAGCAAAAAGGACAAATTCAAAACCCTACTTTCAAGTGATCTTGAATCAATGCAAGGTAGTAAAAGAAAAGATACTGTTGAAACGGACAAGGATGAAATTTTCTGACCATTTACTCGTTTTGTTTACAGACATTTAGCAGTTACTTCAAACGGCAGAAATATCAGTAGGGTGTCAGAAGTAGACACCCTGTTTTTATTAGTTTCCTAGGTAGAAAAAGTACCTCAGGGAAGAATAGCACCGTTGAAGGGGGCAAACATGATGTATAATAAAAATTCTTTTTCAAGATCACCATGAAAACCTTATATATTTATACGATGGAACCGAGAACTAGCTTTGGTCGGTACTGTATGCCGCGCCGGACGGTACTGCACGACTCTCCACTAATTTTTAGCATAATTATTTTAGAAAAATTCCTTTTGTGACTTCAGTTAATGAAAAACGAGCAGTTAATCAATATTTCACGTTTCGTGAATTGCTATACGTATAAATAAAACGTTCCATTTTCTGTTATAGTGTTCTTACATACGTATGTTGATCACCTTAATTATCTCCATTATTTCTGAAGATATGAAAGAGCTTTATTCACAGAAAGTTGTACGGTATCGAGGAAGCCATAACACAGCCCTAATAATTTTAATATAAGCGGAAGGTTTTTGGAGATATCAAGTCAACTCTATTTTTTAAATGATATACTATATTTTTTTGTCCTTGGAAAAATATCGTATGTTTAGACGATTTTACCAGCCTATAATACAAGGTCAGTTGGTGTTAAGTAATTTAGTCCTGTAAAACAACGATTCTTACGTCATAAGGTGTGCCCGAAGCGGTGCCCGTTTGCATCGACGCAATCGATTGATTCCATCACATGCTACAATGACCCTTTGTCTCATATTTTCTCGCCTTGTCGGTTTCTCCTGGCACACAGCATTTTTTAATCTTTCTCAGAAGAAGAAATCAAACGGTGTTAAGTTGGGCGAACGAGCTGGTCGTGAAATTGATTCGGGAAGATCCTATTGATTGTAGCTCTTACTGTCCGTACATTATGTGCAGCGCATCCATTATATTGGTACCACATTATTCGGCGAATGTTCAAATGTACGTCTTCTAGTAAAATATCGAAATTATTCTGTGTAAAGTTTCCATATTTTGTGTTAGTAACAGTGTGCAATACATACTTGGACTTTTAACATTTGTATAGGCGTTTCTTATAGATTTTTATGCTCTGAATGAGGATCTGCAAACTGTTTGTTTTCGCGTCCCTCAGTTTTTGAAATGATTCTTTGGACTCTCCCGAATAAAATGATAATTATTATAACCGAAAATGTACCAATTTTTGCGGATAGTTTTCAATTTATTTGAAAAACCCAGGGGCCACATTTAAAAACGTGGTACCAATATCATGAATGTGGTGCACATAATGTATGGACAGTAAGACTTGCACTCAATAGGATCTTCCCAAATCGATGGATAGTATACGTGGTGGGTCAATTTCATAGCTGGCAAGTTCGCTTTACACCGTTTGATTTCTTCCTTTGGGAAACATGAAAAAATATTGTGTACCAGGAAAAGCCGACAAGGCCAAAAAATATGAAACAAAGAATCATTACAGCATGTGATGGAATCAATCCGGAAGAGGTAAGAAGTGTACTGGCTTCAGCAGTTCAACGGTTATAGTGTTACCTCGATGCAGACAGATACCACTTCGAGCACCCGTTGTGACGTAATAATCATCGTTTGACAGGAGTAAATTACTTAACACCGAATTACCTTGTATTATAGGTCGTTGAAATCGTCTAACCATATGCTATTCCCCCAGAGTCAATCAAGTATAACATGCCAGTTAAACAAGTAGAGTTAATCTTGAAATCTCCGAAGACCCTCCACTTACAACAAAATCATTAGTGCTATGTAATGCCGCCCTTGATACCGTACAACTTTTCTGAATAAACTTTTTTGATATCTCTAAAAATAACGGTGATAATTAAGGTGATCAAAGTTATTAGGCCACCCTGTATATGATCTGCCATCCATGAATCACCGAACATTTTACGAATGTAGATAAGTGAGATTTTAACGTCATTCTATTCTAAACATCTTTTCATGAAAATGTTACAAGTTAATATCCGTTATATTATAAATTAATTAAATTCAGTATACAGAGTCTGTAGTCACGCAGTTGGAACGGTTTATAACTCGGGTTTGGTTTGAGATAAAAAAAAGTTGTAGAAGGAAAAGTTGAATTGTACAAAAATGACTATTTTTCTGTAAGCTCAGTTCTTTTATAATTGCAACGGTGCGCTTGAAAATGTAAATGCATTGTTTTTTGAAATGGAAATGCTTATTTTTTTTACGTGGATCGACTCTTCGGAACATTCTGCATTAAGTATCAGGGATCAATGTAAAAAAAAATCAATATTTCGAAAAATACTTCAGGTTTTTTAATGTAAAGTATGCCTTATAACAAAAGTTCAAGCGTTGTCACCCCCACCACTTAACGACGCAAGCATTTGAAGTAAAGCAGGGCTGGGGAACTGGCGGCTCGCGAGCCGCATGCAGCTCCTTCGCCAGCTTGCTTGCTCCGCAGAGCCGTCGAAAAGCGCCCCTATCGTACTCATTTGATTCCTACACTCTATAGTCCCGGTGCACATAACTAAAACATCCTGTATGCAGTGGTGGCTAATCTGCATATGGTGGAGGAACCGGCTGACTGATAGCGGGGTTTGTGCGACTTCCGACTGGGAAGAAGTTCGTTAGCTCTGAAGTAGAGTTTGACTTTAAGTTGACTGAAAGATTTGAAAAAAAAAAAACAATTATAATAAATTGTTCGGATTTAACTAGCGACTACCTTGATTCCTTAATGAAAAACATAAAAGGACAGTTCGTTAAATGCTTGTTATGTCAAGATGGAACATTTGAACATTCCTTGCGATACAACATACTTTGCAATAAAGAACTTGAAATATCTCTGGACATATTGAATTTTTTAACATTATACTCTAATACTTTTTTATGCAGAATATTCCGAAGAATCATTTTTAGGCGCAGTTTTATAGCGCATCGTTGCACTAAGAAAAAAACTGAGCTAGTAGAAAAATAGACATTCTTGTGCTATTCAACTTTTTCTTCTGTAACTTTTTTTATCTCGAACCAAAATGGAATTATAAACCGTTCCAATTGCTACGTGACTTACCCTGTATAGTGAAAATAATACCTCTAACAATAAGTGTATGGAATCATTAAATATTTCGCTCGCCTACGTATCCACTGCGTTGACCGATGAAAGCCTCGACTAATTGTGCTAATCTTGCTATTAATTATTGCAACGTTTCTTCGCCTGTCTCTTCTCACGTGTGTCGCAATTACATTCACGGATCTTCTTTTGACTTTGTGTACTTTTTTCGCACTTCCATGTTCAATTCGTCTCAGTTTCTCAATTGGATTGAGATCCAGCGATTGTGGGGACCATACTGCGTTATCTTTACCTTACTGTTGTCCTCTAACTGTTTTAAACCACTTTTATATACCTTTGCAGTATATTTAGGGCAATTGTCCTGCATAAATAGAAAATTTTGCCCAGTAATTTTCTTTCCAGACGGTACTGCGTGTTTTTGCAGTGTGGTGGAATACTGTTCTTTTCGAAGGATTCTTTCCACCTTTATTAAATCACTTACTATATTCCCACTAAAACAATCTCATACTATAACGGATCTACTACTATGTCTAATTGGGGGGGGGGGGGGGGGGGGGGGGGGGGGGGCATATTCTAGAAGCTGTGTTTCATTCGGTTTTCGGCGGATGAAGATACGGCAGAGTCACTTGAAAACTTGAAATTTAGTTTTATCACTCTAGAACACTTTTTTCCAATCAGATACCGTCGAGTTCGCATATTTTCGTGCCCACAATAGTAGTCGTTTTCGTTTATTTTGTGATATTAGCAAAGGCTTCTTAACTGCAACACATCCTCGCAGTCCAATTTCTTTAAGGTGCCTCTTGATTGTTGTCACTCCGATATGATTGTCCCTATTTTTATTTATTTCGGCTACAATTTCCGGTGCAGTTATACGTCGATTATGATTACTTAATATCTTTATATATCGATTTTCAGTACTTGTGATCTTTCTTGTTTGTTCTGATCTTTTTTTGTTTTACAACTTTTATCTTTCGCAATCCGGAGCCTCGTGAGTGTATTTTGCACTGTTGACTTTCTATTTTGATGATATTCTTAATTTTGCTGCAACTCTACGTACTGATTAGCTTTCCTCCGCTAATGTTACAATGAAGGCACAACTTACTACTGATCACTTTTTCTGAAACTTATGGTTACGATTGCATGTACTGCTAAACTGAAACTGAACTGGAACGAACAACTGCACGGCTCTATGTTTATATCGACTAAATGACTGGAGCTTCCCCAAATACTTAAAAATACGTAAACCGTGACCAAAGACAGAGATATCAATCTTTAGATAACTCAGAAAACGAACAGACGATGAATGCAAGTACGCGAAACTCAAACCTCGTAAGCGTCCTTAACCCGTTAGTTGTGTATGACGAGTATACTCGTCATGCGAAAAAAGTGACTACTTAAATTAAAATTTTAATGAAAACTAAAACATATTTGTAAATTTCAGACATATAAGAATGTTTTGAGATAAGAACGAAATAAGAAAAAATAAAAAATTTTTTCCCATGTATTTGATTTTGCTTTTTTTTTTATAATGAATGTTTAAGTTTTGTCAATAATATCAATGAATTTAAGCAATAAATTATTCATTTTTAAAAAAAAACTACCATTTCGTTATAATTTAATTCAATTTTGCAGCAGCTGCATATAGTCTGTTTGGCGAGTATATTCGTCATCTCTTCATTTTTGCGACACAACGTAGGCATATACTTTTAAAATATGGCTACACAGTTGACAGGTTAAGAAATCTCCCTTTGCTCAATCTTGATTTCTATTATTTATCTTGCTTATTTATAAGTAAATATTAGATCAGTGACGCTTTAATAGAATTGTATATTTGATTATAATAGAACCAAATGATAAAATTGCTATTGTAGTTTGTACTCGTAATTTGTATCGCATTCCTTTTCATTCGTACAATTGCCCGGTGACTTATAGACGGTAGTATACGTATCCAGTAATGGGTTCATTTACCTGAAATATTTAAAATCAAGGGTTTGACCTGCAATACACTTATTTAACCGTTCAAGAATTCTCTCTTATGTTGTCTGGAATATTATAGATCATTAAATTCGTTTTAATGCTGGCTGTAACAGTAATAAGTAAAAAAGTAGATGGTGCTAGTTAAAAAAATCCCTATAATTTTCACATGACTTTCTTGGTGATCTTGAGCAAGAATTTTTTCTTCATACTATGACATTCTCCCGCTCGAATAGTATAATTATTTTCTCATACATTTTTTTAACTGTCTAAACCAAACAAGGATATTTAGGTATCCTGCTTCTTGTGACTTACCCTACATTCAATTTTATGGGAATGAATGTTTTAATAGATAAACATAAATGTACTGTGATAGTAACTACGTATTATTAAAGTGAGTGTGATCAGGTTAAAACTTCATGCGACCTTTGGTTTTTGAATTGTTTATTTTAGAGACAACACAACTCGAAGATCCAAGACAAGAATGGCGAGCTATTCAAGAGGCCATGCTTCGAGAATATCTCCAGACCGCACAGGACGTACTCGAGGTAAGTTACAACACTTAAGTTATGTTTTATTTTTGATCTTGCATTCGATCTTGAATATTTTTGCGTCAGGTGTCATTAGATTCGCATTAAGGTGCATCCACATTTGCAGTAAACTTAAGTGATAGAACGTTGTCGCGCAATACACGATCAAGGCAAAGTGATGTTAGACGTAACATGTACAAAACAAAATTGTGCTTGACACGTAGTAAAACAAACGACTCTCCCATTGTCATGGGGGTTACGGCGAACGTTGAGGCGTAGCAACCAGGCTATGTTCTGATGTTGCTGTACGAAGCTACAGGTGTCATGTCAGTCTTAACGGATGCGTCAACGTTGCATTACACTGGCTTTTTGCAAGTAGAAACGCACCTCTGGGCTGCAAATACGTTAGCAAGTGATGAAGGTAGGCGATGAGCGACAAAGTCATGAGCGCTAGCGTGGTGCAACGTATATAGGGTGAACCACCTAATATGACCACTTTAAGTTACTCGTAAATTGTTTATTGTATGAAGAAATGCTTTAAACAAAAGTCGCATTTTACCAAAAGAAACGTATAGCACAATAATCAGTTATTTATGACTTTGTTTTTTTTTTATCAAGACATGATGCTATCTTGAGTCTTTTTAAGTGGAATACCCAAAATTTTACTTTGGAATGTGAAAGAGTACCGAACGCTGAGTGAAAAAGTGTTAAGGTATATGCAGCCAAAAGATGATAATTACTAATACTTGTCAAAATAATTTTTAGTATAAATGATGCTAGAAACGCTGTCCATAGCGCTTATTGCAACTGCAGACAACATTTTGAGCATCATTTACATTATAAATTATTTTAAGAGTGTCCTTAGTAATTATTTATTTCTAACGCCGTATAACGCAAGGCCAAAACTACATTGACAAACAATAAGCGATGAGCTGCAACGATGGCGAAAATATTTCTAACAAATGAGTTCCTCTAATCGCGATCACATCTACGTAAGCGATGTGCGATGATTTCAATCGTCATCGCTTATATTGCTCGAAGTCTACGTGAGTACCATTTTGCACAGCGATTTCTACTCACAAATAGTCGGCCCTCGTCATTAAATCGCGCTGCGACTGCGAATTGGCGTTTCTCCTTTACAATGTGTGTGTTACATCTCTCTAACACCCATCGCTGAACACTTATCAATGTACTTCTGGTTTAATACTTTTCTATTTACGAGTGTTCCATACTCGTTTCAATTATAACACGTGCGTTTTGGTAACGTCCGCTGCAACGTTTATCAATTTAAGTTTACTAAAAGACATTGAAGAAAGTATGGATGCGAATGAGATCGTAGCATTTTCTTACCGGACTTATAAGATAAGATCATAAGTTAGGAAAAAAGGTAACAATAATAGTGAAATAATGCAAATAATAGTAAAAATGTTCAGACTATTACTAAGTTTGATATTAAAAGCCTTGGGACGTTCTGCTGCTATTTGTTGTTACGTATTGCTGTGAAAATTCGGAAAAGTATGAAGCAAGTGATGACATAGGTCGCGAATATCTATCAGAGAAAGCATTATTTTGAGGGGGTGCACGAATTGCTTGCGGATTCTTAGACTTTGCAAAAGTTGCATGGTTTGAACACGGAATGTAATTTTTTGATCAATATTTAAAATCCTAATTGGCGGAAGCAGCGAATAAAAGAATGCCAATTGACCCATGGTCACTAGATTTTGAGTCCAAGGAAAAACCCTTCAGAGATTTGTATCCTCTCCGTGCTACAAAAGGGACGTCGACGAAGCGTTGACGTCTGAACGTTGAAGTGTGACCAGCCACACTTGCGTCAGTATAATGCTCAAACGTGCGTCGACAAAAGCTAACGTGTGTCGTAGCATAAAAATGTCAGTGACAAACTAACGTTCATTCAAACGTGCGTGCACGACGAAGCGCGTTGCTAGTGTATGCATTTCAATATACAACAATGTAATGCTACAACGGACGTTACGATGTCTGTGTGGCCGCAGTCTAAACCGCACTGACGAGTAATCACTACACGCCAGCATTTTACAAACTATAGCTCACAACCTCACCGTACAACTATGTACTTCTCACTTACTAAACAAATAGTAGAGATGTCAAGCAACAAATGAGTACTTGCAACGTGTCAGTGGTGTCATCCATTGATGAGCTATAAAATCGGAGACATTACTTTTCATTCAGCACTCATGGATGCCTTACGTAAACGACAGACCACTTTTGGAGGGGTTGTAGTAACAAATGTAAAAGTTGAATGGCGCAATGACCTTTATTATTTTATGTAATCGATCCTTTTTGTAAGTTCGACGATTTACTGAAAAAATGCGGTTAGATTTTTTTATAGGAATTAAGTCTTCATTTTTACATAAACATTTTCTTAAACAAACTGACTTTTCGTACGCGGTCTCTTACAAAATTGACTTCTGAAGGCACAAAATAACGTAGAATTAATAAAAATATTGATGTGCAATTTCAGCGTTAAAACTTCAGTGACTATTTTATGAGTTCGCTGCTTATCTTCAGTTTATTAATAGCGTGAGGTTGGTTTATTTGAATTTAAATATTTTTATTACGAGTTGAACTGATTTTATCTTTATTATTTATTATTAAAATAATAAAATCGAGGAAGTGTTTGAACCTCGTATCTTATAACGAATTATGGTCTATGTGTTGTATTTATATCGAGTTTCATTCGAATATGAAATCTGAAAAATTTGAATTACGGCGCCGTAAACTTTCAAAGGATTATCTTAAGCAAATTGTATATGTCGACAAACATCCTTTCTGTATTTCCGAACACTTGACTAATCATACCCGTTCACAGTCCATTGTCAGATCATATTAGGAGTATTAGAAACATTTTCAACTAGTATTTTTATGTACGAATCGCTTGATTCGATTACAATTCAACTGAACGTCTTGATCGGTCGCTCGCAGATTATGGTGCTTGTTATTTAACACCTTGAATACCACAGTGAAAAGTGGCGTACCTAGTCAGACATATTATAATCTACTGTTTTAAATATAAATCTCGGAGGACAAAAATATTTTATTATTTGAACGTATAGTAGTTACCGTATATTATTGTTATGATTAAGTTCTGTTCAAAATTCTATAAAAGGTACTAGTTGTTTAATTAAATAAAATTTATGGCGTCAGTCACCGATGGCCCCCACGGCAGTCAACGTGTTAACCCGCCTTCTTTGTTTGTTTTTCTTCAAGGAAGGAAGATACGTTCAAGTTGATGCATTTCTGCAATTCCCTTTTAATTGGAAAATTAATAATGTAATAACTTTCAAATAAATTAGCGTTCCCTCGTTTGTCTTTCATTCTATATCATTATATAGTTTGTATGTATGTATGTGTAATCCACAGTTACATATCCTGAGAAAGTAACTTTCTGTTTTACTTGATAAATTTTCTGAGGAACAAATGTTGTGTATTGGTCGGTGCAAGCTACTGTCGTTTTTTTAATAACCTTTCTGTTACCCCATTATCTGTTTTATATGACCTATGGGAGTGACTTGGGAGAAATGCCGAATACATTTTGCTTGGAGTGTGTGCTCTGCCTTGCGTGCTGTAATGACTTGGGTACCGCGAAATAAGAGGTTTCGTTCAATGCAAAAACTTATCCCTGCCACTTCTTAGTATGTATCATTTGAAGCACACGAATGTTTGGCATTTTTTTAACGAATACTTTTTCATTGTACAATAGAACCTCAATGCTTGCACGAAAATCTTGTCCAAATTTCCGACAAATAGTTTCCGAGATAAAAATTCAGATGTGCAACCTGCTTTCATGGAAATAGGTAAAAATTGCGAAATTTAATAGTTCGTACTTTTTAAATAAATTCGGAACCAGCAAAATGATACTTAAATCCTCTCTTATTTCACGTGCAGTACATGATATTTCATTTTGATCAAAATCCCTGACATCGACGTCAAAAAGTGATCGACTTGGCGTGGAATGACCCGTATACCCACTTTTAAAATTCCAACTATTTCACGGTCGTCTGTCGTTTCCGTGCATAGAGCCTAGTTTTGTATTACCCAGCTGTCATGTATGAAATTAATTTTTCGACTGGTCTTTTTGCAAATGTTCATCTACTGTGACGTGAAGAATCACCCACGAAAGCCATGATAAGTAATTTTTTAACACCCTATGTACGGAGATTGATTACCGTTAATGCCAAGCCAAGACATTATACTCATGACGGCGACTAATGTGTTTCTTCTTTTCTATTGTTTTAAAAATTTTTCAACATGAGTACAAAATTTTTAATAACGAAGGACATGTAGAGAAAAGAACTGACAGAAGTCTTTAAATTGTTCATATCATATCAAATTGAAGGCACAGGTACGCATAACAGGTTTTTCATTAATTGATAACGTTATACGGCTTCAAATGACCTTCAACTTTGACATTGCGCTAATCTTCACAAAATATGTATATCAACATATATCATCAACACAAAAATACATCATTCCATTCAAAGAAATTGAATTTACCTTGAAATGCCCTTTATGCCCACACTTCCAAATATGTGTTGGCATCCATATGTCATCCCCTTTCAAACCGAACGACTTTTGTATGATCAATTTTTTGTATAATTCCAATTATTTACAAAATAATTGTACGTTTTCACTTAAATGAAACATACTGTGGAATGCAATTGTGAATCGATTCAGATTGTTCTGAATGTAGATCACTGGGTTCATAAAAATGTATTTTCACGGTGACTAAACACAAGCTTGTGTGACTTGAAACTTAATCAGCAGTAGTTAATGAAGTATAATTACGCATTCGATTTATTGAACCTTTTTGAGTCAGGATGCCGAAGATAAATGTGTAAATCGAAGTATACGCGAGAAGCACTTCAAGAAGCCACACATGCTGCGTATAGGAAACGACACTTGCAAAGGATCCACATAAGGTGTTATGCGCCGATTTCAATCAAATTTCGTAAACAGATGGAAAATGGAAAAATGGTACAGCCATGTTCGCCCGTTTGCATGGACGCTCAACAGTTTAAAAAATATTTAACAATAAATGCCGCTTTCACGATTTTATGATCCGGAAACCGAATTTCGATTGTCGTGAAAACATTTTATTCAATAATTCGTATTTATTAATGTTTTAAGAAGCTTAAATATCATAAACATCAAAATTAAGCTATCATTAAATATCATTACTTGCCGACCATGGAGGGTGTAATTCACAAGCTTCTACTTACATTTTGTAGACATTAATGTAATACGTTCAGTCACGACCACGGTTAACACAGGACGAATTGGGTCTCTGTAATTAATCGATGTCATCGATCGGTAAGGGGTGACACTCGAATGATGACTCGGCATGATTCTAAGGGTTGTTTCACATCGGAAAGAGGCGGCATTGTGCGAAAGATAAACAGCTATGTTGTACATTCGACAAAATACTGTCTTCTACTACATTTTCTCAAATTTTCAAATGAAACTCCCAATACTTTAAAATCTACTCATTTTTAATAGTTCAATTCGTGACGCTAACTATTCTTCTGCCAGCGTTTACTATAATGACCACAAACGTTGAAATACGAAGGGCTAAACATAATGTAGGGCACTGCCATATGTTGCAATATCTGAAGAATGGCAAATAACAGTTACTACTAAAATTGAGAAAGGGAATATGGAAGAACTTTTCAGAAATTTTTGTCATACTCGATGTTGTTTTGAAGCTTCCGTGACTTCTTTAATGTTGTCCGCTTCTCTTTGTGTTACACATTTCATAATCTTTTGTAATTGATTTTTTTTTACTATACCTTGTTCGGTCCCAAAAACCGAATGTATTAAATTTTATATTAGGCGCCATATACCGACCATCGCGGCCGGACAAATTATTTTATGACCGTCCTGGTTAAAAGACCTGGACATCAGGGCGCCACATGCGCCGGGCCCCGCTGAAGGGATAACCCTTTCACTATAAAAGTAATGTTTTCGAAGTCGAACTTCAGACAAGATAGATTTTCAACTAAAGCGCAGTACTGTACACATGGAGAATCTCAACTGAAACGCGAAACTATACATATCACGAATCTATACACATTGTGAAACACGCTACTATACATAATTATAACATGTCGAACGTACTTGTAAACACATCTTGTTAAGTTTGAATATACAGTTATTAAAATCACCAGTGTTGGGAACTCATTCGTTCACCTGAACTAGGCTTATATAACTAATTTTACATAAGTCAACGCCCCATCATATTGTGGCGATCGAGCGTAAGCAGGATTTACGACCCCGCGAAATTCGAACACTGAATTGCGTGGTGCGGGGCGTAACATATCTAAACAATATCAACTGTGAACTTACAGCAATGTAACACATACAACTTACGTACATGCTTATGCAATTATAAAAAAAATGCAGTTTGAAATTTCTCTGCGGGGATTTGAACCCGCTCGCAAAACAAAGCTCTTCGTAGAAACATAGCGCCTAGCTAATTGCTTCACGCTCTTGTGTATGAAAGCTGCTGTTACAATAGAGTGTATAAATCCTATTGAAAGATTAACATTAAATATCTTTTAAACTATTGACCATCTATACGCCCCAAACCATACACAGGGGGATCCATAATATCATGATCCGTCGATAAGAGGTCGTTAAAATCAAAGAGGACCACTTCGGGAGCTCCACTTGTGCATGCACAACGATTTTTACGAAATTTTAATTACAACAGAAACATTTCAGGTGATAAAGTATCAAGATGCCATTTCTATTGATAACGAAGGAATATCTTACCTTTTCGCAAATTACTTTGAATTAGTTTTTACTAACTCTGACAATGCTTTATATCCCGTTGTTAACTACACCACTGAAACTGATTAGTAACATTGATGTATCTATAGGCAAGGTTTTAGATGCTATAAATTCTGTAAATCCAAACAAAGCAGCAGGCAAGGACATGATTTGAAACATTCTTTAAATCGTGTAAATGTCTTGTATTTCGTCCTCTTTAGCTTATACTTGTCATACACACTTAATGATCGTCGTCTTTGGACATGCCTTAGTGCTGTTACCGCCAAACACTTTCAATCATAACAGTATGTCCAGGCGTTATAATGTCCACAATTTCGCACAGACACCGCACCATAACTTTCCCCAAGACACAGAACTGGGTTTAAAACTTCGCCTAGAAACATCCCCGGATTTTCTAAGAACGGACACGATAGCCTTCATTTTCAAGAGCCCTTGGTAAAACTACTCTCAAAAATGTACGAAGAGACGATCAAGGTTATTGAATTATATTTACGTTTACATCTCCACTGAATGCAATTCCTGACTATTCCATCTAACTTAAAATTTCTGTGGATGCAAAATTTCACAATTCAGCTGATAATATCTGATACTGGCTCTCCATCTGTACAAGCCGTTCCACGAGGACAGCAACTCTCGCGGATCGAGTCGTCTTTTCTGCAGCTTCTCGTTCCTCCTGCCTGAACCCCTTTTGCATTCAAGCGCGATTCGACCCGTCGCTGTTACTCCTCCACCAGGTTGGCAAAGCCTCTAGAAAATACCTTGAAGAAACTGTGAAGAAGCGAGGAAGTCTCCTTGTGATATGAAATTTTCACATTCAACATTTACCTTGACCATATCGTCAGACCACATCAGGCACCAATGCTGCACGCACGGAAAACTGACACGTGGAATAATTAAAATTTTTTATTTACATTTTTGTAGAGCTTATAAATAGGTTCACTTTTCGTAGTGTTCGATATAGAGGAATGCGTCCGATCGGGTCCGCGGATGTATCAGGATTAATTTTTCCGATATGATAAATGAACACCATCGGTCGGTAAGAATCAGCAGCTTGATTAAGTACTCTCTCACGCTTGGTTTTTAAGACACTTCCACACCGGGAAATGGCAGCTATCCATGTCCGCAACAATACTGTATACTGACTTCAGTAAGGCCTCTGATACTATTCGGTACAACGTAATTGAAACTGAATTAAGGGAAAGTTCCGATATAGAACGCTCTAAAATATGACATTTTTAGGAATTACAAGAAAACTACGATAGATAATTTGTTGAGTCTTAATTAAAAACGTCTTAGAAGATAGATATTTACTTTTTTGTTTTAATTCAATATTGTCGATGGCGCTAAAGAGTCATTGAATTCGAGACCTCAAAAAGATCTCCTAAACCGTTGGTCTGAGATAAAAACCAAGGCGGATTATTAAAGAGCCTAAAATTTTCTAAGGGGCAAATCTTTAAAAATTAGAAAAAAAATCCATTTTTGACAAAATCCTGACATTTTAAAGTTTAAAATCGTTTTTTCTTGTTTTTCATCCTTTCGACAGTTCTAAAAAATACGTACATTTCGAAAATTTCAAAATGTTAAAGGTTTGCCCCCTGATCAATTGTATATTCTTTAAAATAAAAAAAGTCGCAAGTGAATCGATTAATAAATTTTCAAGATATTCATCCCATCAGTTTGAAAAACACCGTTCCAAGAAAAACGCGTTTAAAGTTTTACGTGGCCGACTTTACCAACGCATCCACCGCCACTCAAATGCTTAAATCTGCGAGAATTTATGGGATTTCCAAAAATCTCTTTAAATACGTATACTTAAAGGGTCCAAGATTCGAAAATTTAAAACAAAATCGATTTTTTAAAAGTTCTAGACCGGAACCTCCCCTTAAGCAAAATTGATGTCCAAGGGAATATTTTAGAATAGTTACATAGTCATGTACCTGACACGATGAACCTAAACCTTTAAAAGATGCGAAATCACTATTCTAAACCAATTCTCAGGAGTCCATCCTGGTACTTTGTTATTCTCTTTGTTCATTACTGGTATGTTTAGTATACAGGCTGTCTGGGGTAAATGTAGATATTATTGCTCATTATTTCCTAACGTATTGGAGATATAAAAAAATTGTTTATGTAAAAATTACGTGGTACAAGGGGCACATTTTTTGGCGAAGACGAATTTTTTTTACATTATTATTTAGAGAGATATTCACTGATCGTTAATGTATACACTCGATTTTTAGTGGTTTTCGAGATATTGCGTTTACAAATTTACTGATTTTCAACGCTAGACATCCCGCCGAATAGGAAATACCAGTAGTTGTCTTGTTCGCGTGCCATGTGTTAGACATTGCCTGTTGAAACAGATACAAAGGGTCTGCACCAAGAACAGCAGACCCAAACTTTGGACAATTGTTTTCCGTCACAGATGCCACATTTGCGGTATCGGAAAAAGTATGATTGACTTTTTAATTCGGAAAACTATTGTTCAGAGGTTGGACCTCCCGTCCCTGGAGCAGACCCTCCATATCTGTTTTAAGAGACAATGTCTAATATGTGGCATTTGAAGCGCGAACTACTGATACAGTAGAACCTCGATTATGCGAACTGTAATCAGTAACAAGATGCCTTACATTGTACCTATGTTTCTTCTCTTCACACAATGTTACCAATGATAATTCCACTTTCTAATTAAAATAGAAGAAGAATTTCCGGATGAGCCGCGTTCGAATACTCGAGGTTCCACTGTATTTCCTATTCGGCCGAGTTTTTCCGCTAAAAATCAGTAAATTTATAAGTACAATATCTCGAAAACCAGTTAAAATTCGGTATATACAGTAAAGGTCAGTGAATTCGTCTTGAAAAGCACTATCAAATGATCCGAACGAAAATACCTAGTTCCATTTAAAAAAAGAACTTGACCTTCATATCCCTTAAAATAATAATGTAAAAAGAAATTTGCCATCGTCAGAAGATGCGCCACCTCGTACCATGCAACTTCCATATAAAACATTTTTTGTATCTTCAATAAATTAGGAAATATTGGATTGTAACAGATAAGTTGGGATCCCATGCGCTTTACAAGGGCTTGTTCCGTTTACGATAAATAAATAAATAATATGTCCATAAAAACAAAGCAACGCATAGCAGTACAAATTAATAAAAGAAGTCGAACGCTCTTACTTCAGTGTGGGATTCAAAAGTATGACACAAAGTGTGAGTCGTGAGTTAAAATAATAAAACTAATATATATATATTAAAATAATAAAAGACAGCACAATATATAACTCCTTACAAACAGACTCCACGCAACTTCTCCACGCAATACTCTCCACGCAATACTCTCCACACAATACTCTCCACGCAACAACTCAAACGGTTCTCCTCTGCACTCTGACCCGGAGGTCCCAAAAATCTATACACACACACACATTCCACACGCATTTCCACACCAGATTCATACAGAGGAGATGCATTCCCAGAAAGTCACACGATCCGTTCGATACTTGACTTCTGAGAACGCACGCACCTTTCACACCACGCATCTCATCAATCCTTCCACACTTTTCATTCATGCGCTTAAACAGTTCGCCTATCTAAACTGTCCTCGAGACTAAACAAGAAACTATCAAGCGCCGAATTTCTCCTCGCCTAAACGCTAGCACAAATACACATAAAAGCATCCACCAATTCCACATCAGTGATTATTATTCTCCACGCAAAAGGTGATTTTCACTAGAATCAACCAAAATTAGGGGTTAAATAGCATATACTAGAAGTCAGATTCCTAATTTTTAATCGCTTATGCATAGAACGCGGAGCATTTGACTGCAGAGCAGTAAAATATTTTTTTATTTATTTTGGAAAAAGAATTAACTGCTTCTCTTTGCACAGTCTTTTGGGACACCTTGTACATTATCTCAGAGAAAATGCAGTATTTCAATCACTCTTAAAAAAACATAAGAATGATGGATATTGCTATTTCGTAATACTAATTTGAATGTATTTTTTAAAGTTTGGACCGGTTTAAATAAACTTAGAAATTTACCGATTTACCGATAAAATGTAATTTCATCATTGTCATAATACAAAAGCAAGAATTTTCACATGAGTTGAAAGCTTGTTACAAAGAAATGCTATGCTATACGATGCTATATAATGCTAACTATCACGCGTTAGATACGTACACAATGCGTGCACGCACTTGGGAACACAGCACTGGTTTAGCCACTTCTTGCATTCCGATGCAAATGCCTTCTCCTGTGCGTCCCCACTTCCCTTTTTCTCTCTTTCACTCTTTTTTTACCTAGTCCTTTTTCTATATGCATTTTTCGCGAAGATCCACGATTGGTTATAATTCTTTTACATTATTATACAAAACTTGTAACGTGGTTTAATTAGGTCTCTAATCTGAAAAGGCGCCAGGTAATTACAAATTCTCATTTGGTTAACATTAATTATTAGTTTACGACCTTATGAAATATAGACGATTGAAAGTCTTTCATTTAAAAAAATGTTGTCTTTTACAGTTTTTTCGTTAAAAGTAAAACAATGTGTAGATAGGTAATTCCAATTTCTTACAAAGGAAAAAATTGAATAAGGAAACAGCAGTAGAAGGGTGCTTTGGAGGATTAGCTTCAACAATACAAACTCTTTTCGGAAAGGTGTAAATACATTTACTTCTCGTTGGTTGAAGGGCATTGAAGTTATAGTGACATATTTTGATAAGAAGATTGTATCTTTGATAGTTAAAAGTTTTATTAATGTCAGTTATTTCATTTACAACCTAATAGTTCAACTACAATCTTTCTATATAACTTCAAGCACTTTGATAAATAATATAAATATTTCACCAGAACTGTTAATTTTCTCCTTTCAATCCTCATACGTTTTCTGATTAATGTTCATTTATTTCTACTTGCAAGTATCATAAGATTCTTAATTTTCTGTCGATTATATTACAATGAAGCACATGTGTTCTAAATACTAAACTACAACAAACAACAAGTTCATTAATTTTTTATTACATGTATGAACATAATAAATTAATAAATGGAGTAGGTGGCCCCCGCTTTCCTGTTCGGCCGAATTTCTTCCGTTGAAAATCAGTAAATCTGTAAGTGCAATATCTCGAAAACCACTAAAAATCGGATGTACACATTAAGGGTCAGTGAATTCGTCTTGAGAAGCACTATTAAATGACCTGAAGAAAAATATGTAATTCCATTTAAAAAAACAAACTTGACCTTCATATCTCTTAAAATAATAATGTAAAAAAGAATTTGTCTTCGCTAAAAGATGTGTCCCCTCGTACCATGTAAATTCCATATAAAACATTTTTGGTATCTTAAATAAGTTAGGAAATATGAGCTGGGACATCCCGTATGGCACAAACCAAATTTTTATTCATTTTTTATGTAAAACATGCATTACAACCCAGCTGCGTATTGTATTATATTTAATACACTGTGGTGGTATGATTTTCCAGCACAATCCGCCATCTGTGTTCGGAAAAGTTACATTTTGCGATTTCTGTACACTTTCGGTCGATAGTTTACCGGTTTTGAGAGATCCTTATTTTTTGGAAAAAGAAAACCTTTGCCAGTTTCCAATTAAAGGGGAAATATCCATTATTTAAGCAGTTATTCAAAATTAGTGTACATCCACTTAATACATTAATAGTTTTCTGCACTATGCATGGAATCGAATCAAAACCAGATCTTTTATTATTGGGGCCATTAAAGAGTTTTAATTTTTATAATGTACCTGCAACATACAGTGGCGTGCAAAAGTTTTCGGACAGTACATTTTGTAATCTTCCTTTTGATTAAGGTAAATAAACTAAATTTTAACCTCACATCATGTTGAAGAATAGGTCAAACAAAAGATAAAGTTCTAATACATGATCGTTTTTATCATTTTTTAATGTGCACGTAAATTTAAATTTATTATGAATTGTTTAAAGCACAATTGGAAATATGAAGTGTCCGGAAACTTTTGCACGCCACTGTATGTCTACTGTATTGTATAGTGCATATGTCGGATTATGAGCTGAAAGCTTTACCAGCGGAAAACACTAATTTTACTTATTAAATTCAGCACATCTAGCATCTATCCTACGTTTCAGTCTTGACTTGGGAACCTTCAATCAATGTTTGTAATGTATGTTTGTTGGCAGTATGCTCCTGTAATTAGTAATTTATCTTCTGTATCTTTGATCAATACATTATTATTAGTATCTTTTTTATAGTTACTTATATGTGTGAGTGTATTCTGCTAGATCGGATCCTTAATGTTGTTTTCTATCGTGTGAATTTTGTTTCTCCGGTATAATTTAAAAATTGTATTTATGGTATTAAACATTTCATTTACTTTTTGAACTGATAGATATTTAAATTTATTACACTAAACGGAGGAGAAAGAAAGCTAGCACCTAATCGACCGCTTCCACGCTCTTATACTTGATAGCAGTTGCTGCAGTAGAGGAGATAAACCCTATCGAAACTTTAACATTAAATATATTTTAATTACAGTTTAATTACATTATTTTTACTATATAGGTTGCAAATATTTTAAGGGATGAAATTACAAACAAAAATAACTCGAGAATCAAGAATGACGAAATTTCGGTGGAGGCTTCATTTTTTAGTTATCGACGTTTAAAAATTCGGAACTGGAGCGCCTGTAGCACGGCGATCCGCTGTACATGTGGCAGGTCAGTCACGGTATGTTCAGTGGAGGTCAACACACGAGAGATTTACTACGTAGAACGCATACTTACTAACGTAAAAGAAGCAATGACTTACGATACGATACCATACGATAGGACACTACGTTCTTGCGACAGTTTATGAAAACGCACACACGTCACATTGTACGACATTAAACCTACCTACTTGTAAAATTACACAAGGGGATATCAAAACCTGCCCGACGGGATTCTCAAGTGGAGAGGATGAATGCTACTTCGAATAATCAAAAATCACTCACAGGCGCGCACACGTACCGCGATTATTTCATTTGCAATTGTCCATGTAAATTAAACGCACCGTGAGTGTCCCGTCCGCGAGTATCCACTTAATCACACACTTACACGCACTGCGAATGCTTTACCGCGGGTCTGATTACTTTACTCACACACTGAACACCAGACACAAAAAGTAATAAAAAGAAGAAGAGAAAATAAATATAAATCTGAAAAACTAAAACTAAATTGCTTTCTGCGGTAGACTACCAAACTGAGGAAACGTTGCTCAAAAAACCGCACGCGAAAAAATGTCGAGAGTAATACATTTATGGCTATCTACGTTTTCGTCGTTAGCCTGTTGCCCCTTACATTAACGAACGTGTGTTTCAAAGATACTCGAAGGCAGATAGCCCGACACATTTTCCTTTTCGGAGTGTTTATGGCTGGATCAGGACCAGAAATGGGCCTTGACATAAGCCATGCAGCATTGCGGGTGGGCATCGGACAATGGTTAATGATTTAACTAGTCCACATTTATTTTGCGGAACGTCTTCGGTCGAGGACGCAGAGTCTGCAGCTAGTCTCGTAACATCGTGCAATGTTAACGGCCCCGGGATGCGTAAATTTCATTTATCTGCAGACTCTAGTTTACATTTTTTTAATTTAGATATACTTGAAAATGTAATAACAGTTCCGTTTGTATTTAACTCGCAGAATGTGGATTTACAGTATAACAGTCGCGGACGGGACAATTCCAGTGCGTGTAATTCACACATGGGCACTTGTGAATGAAATAATCGTGTTGTGTGTGTGCGCGCGCACGTGTAGATGATTTTTGAGGACAAAATCATGTATTGAAAATTGCATTCACCCTCTCTATTTGAGAATCGCTTCGGGCGGGTTTTAATATGCCTATATTGATTTTTGCAAGTTGACAGGTTTCGGCCCGATGCACACGAGCAACTTTTTGTCGTGCGACACCGCAGCGGGTGACGTGCGACTGTGCGGTGCGACGTCGCTGCGGTGTCGCTGCGAGTTCGTAAAGGTACCGCTGTGTCAATGAACCATTATTTATATTGTGAATACGAAAGAGAATGGACGCATCCATAAAGAAGAGCAAAATCTTTGCGTATTTGGTATACAAATACTATCTGAAAGAACAGAGCAGAAAATATGGGGTTCATCCCTTCATTAGTGCTCGTACTCTGAAAGGTGCATTTACCACAATGTTTACTGAATTAAGAGAGGACGAACAAAAATTTTGTAATTATTTTCGTATGAGTACGAAATCATTTGATGAATTGGCAGTGAAGTTAACTGACATGATCAGAGGTACCGATACTGTCATGCGACTTGCCATACCACCAATGGAAATGCTGGCTATCACTTTGCGGTAAATGAAAACGTATCACTACACTATTTATTCATTGAAATACTATGTATATTACATGTATGTTTATTAAAAATAACAATACGCGTTTCATGTGACTATAAATAATTGAATGAAGGAAAATGATATTAGAATAAATCTTATATGCATCTTACTTTATTATTAGACTGCGGAAGTTTATGCAAATGCATATTTTAGAGCAATGGATTAAACAAATGGGACTTTGACAGAAATGTGTTTCGTCATTAGAGGATTTCAAAAATATATTTTTTTATTTTGCATATTGCATATATCATGCATATTGTGCATATATCTTGCATATTATGCATATATTTTACATATTCTTTATATTTCTTGCATGTATAGAATTTGTTTACAAATTAACTCCAGTTTTTGTTAAAACTTGCTCAATTTCATCATTGTGAACTAAATAACTGTGATTTTGTTGTGTCGACTATCTATCGCCGTGGCATCAATCGACGGTGCCGCTCCTGTGTAATCGGTGGGTACCACCACGAAATTTAAAGCTGACACCGATTTTGTGTCAGCAACTACCATCGCGATGACCTGACTACATAGGATCACATTAACCCTTTTAATGTTGTTGCATCCTCCATAATTTTGTCCGAACAAGAGATGGTTACCAATTAGAAGATCCCTTAACTATCAATAGATTATATGAATCTGAAAATTCTACTGCATCACGACAAGGAGGTTTGAATGTAAATCAAATAAGAAATACTTTTGCAGAGTATTTTGTAACTGACTGTGGAAAAGTGCCCTGGCAAGACCAGTACATCTAATTTGGTGCTGAAAAATCCGATATTTGTACAATTAAAAATGAATAAAATATACATACAGAACATACAGTTATATTCATATATGTCTCAATAAAATATAAAATCGTTAATTTTAAGGACTCCATCCTGATCGAGGGCTTATTTTGTAGGTGAGATTTCAAGGAATACGGTCATATTTTTTTTGAAATTTAAAAACTATTGGCCTTCAAGGAGAAATTTACAAAACAAGGATTCGCTTATAATTTTTAATGTTACAAAACTAAAATTTTAATTAAAAAAAATATAATAAGTCAAACCTTCACGATTAAAATAAAAGAAAAACGAACTCAATCGGACAAATAGTTTCCGAGAAAAAAATTCATAAGTACAGCCGGTTTTCGTGAAAATAGGCAAAAATTGCAAAATTCAAAAGTCCGTATTTTTTAAACAAATTCGAAACCAGCAAAATGATGACTTAAACCCCGCCTAATTTCACGGGCACTGTATCATATTTCATTTTGAAGAAAATCCCTGACATCGATGTCAAAAAGTCATCGATTTGGCGTGGAATGACGCGATAGACAACTTTTGCATTTGTTTGCGACATATAATCGTTAAAAAGAAAAAACTTACTAATTACATTCTTCTCGGCCTCGGACTTTTCATCAAAATTTCTATGGAACTCTTGGCATATATTTGCCCATGCCTGGCTTTTTTTTTTTATCGTGGTACGATTCTGCGGATACGTCCCATATTTGGGATATTTTCGAACTTCTTCGATGAATATCTCTACATCCAGATTATCACACATTTTTCAATATTACAATTCTGTACCGTCATGCGACAGTCGTGCGATTCGGCAAGTGTCGTGCGATCATTGCGTTACCGTTGCGACTCCGACTGTCAGTTGCGACTCCGTCGCGACGCCGTAGCGGGATCGCATGCTCGTGTGCATTGCACGATTAAAAATATAAGCCTGCCGAATCGCACAGCGACACCGCAGCGACGTCGCACCGCACAATCGCACGTCACCCGCTGCGGTGTCGCACGACAATAAGTCGCTCGTGTGCATCGAGCCTTAACCCTTTGACTGCGGGCGACTTGGAAACGAGGTAAACATTGCGTGCGGCCGAATTGCAGAGTATACAGCGAGCCATTGCCCGGACCGCCTATGGGCGTCGACAGTACTCGGTGAGCGGTTTCCTCAAGCGCCTAAGGCACCGTTCGCAGTCAAAGGGTTAATGTCGTACAACGTGACGTGTGAATTTTTTCGTAAATTGTCACAAGAACATAGTGCCGTATCACATGGTATCATGGGTCATCGTTTCTGATACGCCGGTGAGTACGCGTTTTACATGGTGAATTTGTCTTGCGTTGACTTCCACTGAACGTAACTTGCCTGACCTGCACCATGCAGGTTAAGTTGCCGTGCAACAGGCGTTTCAGACTTGTCTCATTTTCGACTTGTTTTGGCTTGTAGAGTCACTAATTAAAATATTCACCTCCTGTAGTGGAACATCCTATATGTATACATGCTACATAGTAACAGTTCTAGTCTCAAGTCGCAGTCATTGACATCGCCGTCAGTTTAGTTAGGATAACCAACTCCAAATACACATTTACTTCATTAGTGGCCATTCTGCAATTAAATCGATTGATTAGTACGTATCCGACTCTATCTTCATTATTTGTTGTCCGAATAAAATAGTACGTTTTTTAATCAATGTAATCTGTATTTTCTCTCTTCCTGAAAACAAACTTTGTTTTATGATATTGTCTTCATTGTGACATTTATACTGAAATTGTTGAATCTGTTATTCTTCAAAATCGAATATGTGATTGCAACACGAGATTGCAGAATTGCGATTTCTTTGTGCCATTCGCTGTAGCATGGTCTGCTTTAGGACAATGTTTTGGGAAGCGAACAAGCAGCAAGAGACCACAACAAACCAAGCAAACTTGCCACGAGAGATTGGAATGTCTCCCATCCATTTGAACCCTGTTTCTCCCTCTTTCACACTGACCGCTGTCAGTGATTTCCCGTCTCCTTAATGTTTCCTCTTTGCGAAACAGTCCACATATTTCATCATTTTCGTGTAATCTAAAATAGCAGTAATTTTGGGAAAGAGTGATGATTAGTACATGATAGTGCACTTCGAAAAAGAGAAAGCTAGATGGAGATGAAAAACATCTATCATATTTTAAAATTTGCTAAGAATTTTCAATTGCTTTACCACTGTAGAGTTTTAATTTTTGAATACCGATTATCCGCGGTAACCATTAGACAGGTTATCTGAATACAATATATTATATAATCTGCAATCCTTAGAATCATTTTGAAATGGAAGCAAACAGAAATATACATACATAAATTATAACAATTTTCGAATGGTTACGGATTGGACTAAAAAATTATTTGAGAAGTAAATGCGTGAAAATAAAATATTAAAGAATACTTCAACTAACATAGATCATTGTCGATAATTCAGACTAGGTTTAACAAGTGGAATACGAAATATAAGTAAAATTGATAGTAGAAGGAATTGATCCTAAAACTGTCAATTTATTTCCGTAGCTATACTATTACATATAACTATACGTTGATAATTTTAGAACAAACTTATTATGCTTGAGAGAAATTGCATTTTTTCTGTAGATTTTAAAACGTAAAAAAAGAACGCAAAAAATAAAAATAAAAGACTTGCCGCAGCCCCATTGGTACTTATGACCAACTATTCTAGCTTCTAGTGTATGTACGAGGATTCTGAAATTTTAACATTTAAAGTCATTTTTATAAAAAGTGGCTGACCAGTTGCGGCTAATATTCAACAGTTTGTTTATACTCATCAGTTTCTACAATTTGAATTCATTTCAATTAAGGAATTTCAGTTAAACAATCAAATTCCTAGTTCATAGAACGCTCATCCGCACTAAGGTCTTTCCTTGTTAAATATATTAAGAACTTCCAAAAATTTTTGTTTATTTCTTGCAATCTTTTATATTGATCGGTTCCATTAAGAAACGTCTTCATTTTATTTTCATTTCCGTACTATCTGTAATTTGACTTCAATTAAGCATGTAAAATTAACGAAGATTACATTTCATTTATAGAGTTTAGCACTTTTCAAATTCATAAACTTTTATTTATAGTTACTTTAACCACGATATTTGTAAAATGGAAGTCATAAGGGAGATTGTGTAATAATAGACAATTGCAAATAATGTAGAAGAATATTGATTGCATGGCAATGGAAGGTAGGTCAGTGGCACTTACGTAACAAATAGTAAAATAATCAAGTTATTAGGTCATATGCAATTTGTATGTTTTGCCATTATTTTACCCAACTTGTAACTATTTTTAAATTTTTTCGACCAAAAGAATTTGTATTAACTGTTACAGTAAAAAAAACAGCATCAATCGATTTTAATGACAAATGATTTCAATTATACTTTCTTCTGTTCTCTTTCAAATGGTATAAGCAAGTTGCTAAGGCAATTGTTTGTTTACAAGTTAAGGTGAATTGCACGATCTATGTTGCTGAAGCAACATTTGTAATAACCCCCTTTACGAGTACTATTGGGTTGGTGGAAAAGGTTTTTCGTTTTTTGACATTAAAAAGAAAACAATAATTTTTGCATACCATCAATTTATTTGATTAGTACTGGTAAAGATTCTGATGCCTTCCACTTCTTATAATTGCTTTACCTCGAAAGTCAGGTAAAGGGAAACACGCCATCAATTTTCCATATGCGGAAAACGAAATTACTTCTCCACCAATCCAATACGTACTTTTTAAGTCTTAAACCTTTTTGTAAGACCCGGCGTAGCCTGTGTTGTGTAATCTTAAAAGAATTATTATGCATTTAAAGCGAGAGAGACAAATAGATTTACGATCTTCAATTTAATAAATCTTACAAATGTTGTACAGAATTTTTTAATATCAGCGCGACAGATTATATGATAATGTTACGCCACGTAAAATTATACCGAGCGTTTGTTATCGCAAGGATGAACTGCGCTACCAATTGAACGCTATAACTCATAAATGAACAATTGCCCCAATATCTCACTTATGTTATTTGAAAAAGCATCGAATAAAGTATAATTGGGATAATTTTTAATTAAAATCGGTTAATGTAGTTTCTTATTATAACAGTTAACATGAATTTTTGTGTTGAAATAATAAAAAAATAGTTAGAAATTGTGTAAAATAACGATAAAACCATAAAATGTTTATATCACCTGAAAGCTCTATTTTTGCTACTTTTTGACGTAAATACCACAATACTCAGTGCGCACCCTATAGACTTAGCGCAAAACTGAAAGCGGGAATTGATGACGCCACTATATTTATAAATGTGTAAGAATGCAAACAAATCCAGTGGGGGAATTTCGTCGATTTAGAATAAAATTTTTTCTCGCAAGTTTTGAAGTCAAGAGACCCCTCTCCACGCCGCAGCTTTCATCCTGTCCTTTCAAACCCTGATTTTCTGTTCACGACTTCTTTCGTCTCATCTTTCCCTCCTGCTGTCTTTTTCTGTTTCTCTTCGCGCCATACGACCCTTTTGGCGTAATGGCTACCAGTGTTACGCTCGTAGGCCCCCCCCCCGGTGGTCCACAAACAGATTCACGTAGAGCTACGAGAGTTCCCGAACGTTTACGATCGTGGGATCGAGCGGATGTGCTACTGTCCTTCGATACTTATTGAGATGACACCTTATACTACTGGGAATTGACTATGCGATTGGATTTTCTCAACTGATACGAAAACAATAACTTACAAGTTAGTTAATCAGTGCAGAATGATAACACTGTTCAATAAATTTAGACTTTTTTCGGACTTTTAACATTGAATAGGCGTGTCTTTAACAGTTATTCAGTTGCTTTTTATGCGACATGGTTTTATGGACTCTTCCGAGTAAAATGGTGTCAATTATTGTAACACTATAGAGACATAAACATGTTTACACAATGAATAAAGTGAGAAAGACACTGCAATCGCACCAATTTTAGCGGATATTTTCTATTTATTTTAAAAACTAAAGGTTTGGGAAAAAATCGAATTACACCACGGAACAGAGCAGACCTTTTTCCTACGGAAGACATCAAGAAAATGTATAACGCCTCTTCTGTTTTCAATACAGAAAAGAAATAGTGTAGTAAGACATGCGCCATAGGCAGTGATACAGTAGTGCCCGGTTAGTGGTCGCAGGCCTCGGACCTAATCGCGACAACTGTCGAGGCAGGTAGGTGTTCCGGGAATAGTCTTACTTCTCTCCCGCTCGCTCGTCTCTGGGTGCAATGAGCCAAACCTTGCTCCGAATGGCCATCTCTGAATGTACATACATATACAAGATGGTAAAAAAAGGGGTTTAGAACTTTAAGGGTAGATAGTACTAGCCAAATGCAAGAAAAAAGTCCCAATAAATATGCATCAAAAAATTAATATTTTCAAAATTATTAGAGTGGTTTGCTCGCTTCAGGGGCTATTGTGCTGCATAAAAACACTGAACTATCTTATTTCTTTCTTCCGTGATTACAGAAAATTTTCTGCATGTCCTCCTACCATTTTCACACACGCTTGATACCTTCGTACCAGAGAATTGCGCACTCTTTTAAAAATGGTTTGGTAAAATAACAGGTCCTAAACGTTTATCGTCTACCATGCGCATCCATGTATTCAAGGGAAACCGATATTGGAGATTTGCCACATTAATTGCGTAAGGATTTTCTTCTGTCCATGCATGGTTATTGTGAAAATTTTCAATGCCATCTCTTGTGAACGTGGCTTCATCAGTAAACAAAATACGTGAGATGAACTGTGCTGATACATGCTTTTCGAGAACCCATTGCGAAAACTGCTCTCGTTGTATAGTCTGATGGAGTGAAGGCCTGTATTCATTGAATATGATACGGATACAGCAGCTGTTTATGAATAATTCTCAACACAAGAGGATGACTGATTCCCAATGATGCCGAAATTCTCTTATTACTTGTTCCTGGATTTTCTTCAACTGCCCTTAGACGCGGACACCTTTAGTAAGAGTTGAAACAGACGTAGGTATTCCCGAACTCCTGATGAATTTTTTCTAAACAATGTGTGAAAGGGTATCTTTCGATTCAGATATTTAAAGTTTTTGTATTGATAAGTGCTTCCATTGGCACGTCAATACATGAAATGCATTTCTGCTATTTCTTGATTCGAGTAATACGATGTAATTTTTACTACACTGTAAAAATGTTGTATTATCACTCTGTACCTGTTCATTGATCGCGAAGATGTGTAGCTAACATTTCTCCGGTGTAACCTAATGAGGTGATAATCCTGTGTTATGATGCGTGTGTATAAAGTAGAAAGAGGACAGATAATCTCTTGTTTTCGTGCGATATTAGAGTACCAGAAGCAAAAAAAACACTCGCTTGAACCGAAACGAAAAATTGTTTATAACTTTGAAAATATTAACGTTTCAACCAATGTTTATTAGCACTTTTTTCTTCCATTTGGCGAGTACTACCCGTTTCTAACCATCTTGTATAGAAGAGATACAATGCACTTTTCGGAATCGTAATACAAGCGCATGACTGTATAATATTTATCTGTGAAAAAATTCGCTCTTTTTATGCTCTAATTCATAATTAGCTGCCTGAACACTGAAACACTTTTCAGAACTTAGGTGTGCTGTTGGCAAATCATGATTCGGAACTCGCCTAATTGTAGACCTCCGGCTAAATGACAATAGTCGATGCTGGTTATGCTATAAGAACGAAAATGATGTTTTTTCATCGTGGATGTAAGTACTGAGCATTCGATAGAAGTCAAAGAAAATAGTAGTATCTTGCATAAAATTATTCACATAGTATCACCGTATGACACTGGATTATACATAGGTTATAAAAAGGCAACCATAATTAACCCTTTAGCTACGGCGATGCTGGCCGTGGAGCTGTTCCGCTGCGCGGACAGCTCTGTCACGGTGTGCGTGTCAACGATACTAGTTCCGCGATCGGTGTTTCGATGCTTTCAACTATGCATTTAGCCAAATCTATGTAATACTATTGCTAAAGCGTCTTGTGAGAAAACAAATACGAATCGAAACATATGAAGACATTTGAGGACCTTGCAGCTAAAGGGATGCAGCTCCGTTTTTACCAACTTCGAGTAAATTAGAAAAAAATATTTATAAAATTATTGCTTGAACTTAACATTAAAAAGAGAACACTAATGGAACAATATATATTTTCACACAATAAGTAGTAGTTATTGACTTGATAAGTTTTTACTTCTATTTTTGACGAATTTTTCAAATCTGGAGCTGCCACTGACTTGCACCAAAGTGTGCAAAAAACGGTTGCTTTTCGTTAACTATGCACAATAAAGAACACAATTTCTTGATTTATTGTTGCTTTATTAATCAAATATGGAAAAAAATATGTTGACAAAAAATATAAAAATGTTTTTGTTTTTTTTTATTTCGTATTGCACAAAACAGTAATGGGTGCAGGTCCAAAATTTGCAATAAATCGCTCATTTGTTATCGGATTTGCATCAAACGAGCACCAAACGATGTAGATTTTTGTTTTACATACATTACACGTCATAACTAAGAAACTGTAAAAAATGGAGCTGCACCCTTCTTGCTGCAGTCTTCATTTCCACTTCGCACAAACAATGTACACGGCTTTCAACGCGAGATAAACAAGTGAGCCACTATAGTGCCTTTCCGTTAACACGTTGACTGCCATGGTGGTCACCGGTGACCGGCACCTCAAATTCTATTTAGTTAAATTACTATTGGTTTTTACTATCTTCTGAGCAAATTTCACATTGCAACGTTGCTGATGTGTATTGTGATGATACTTCTGCAACATTTCCAATGTTTGACGGAATTTATCTGCTACACGTATCTTTTTTGGCCTAGAAGCAATTAATAATTCGTGGTATAATAAAATTATGTAGAACATCACGAAAGTTTACAGTTCCTTCAAACTTAAAGCACAAGCACGTATTGTTTAATCAAATTGACTTCTGCTAAGACTGCCTACATATATGCATTTAGAATTCCAAAATATACAACTCATCGATTTAAACCCATATACACAAACTTTCATTGAATGAATTAACATTTGGCAAATTAAATTTGCAAAAAAGTATTAATTTTTAATGTATTCTTTAAAAGACCTGATTTCTGCGAAAACTGTTTTAAAAAATATGTAACTTATTAATTTAAAGTCCTCCTCTAGATGCAATAGTTTCCGAGATATGTTGCTTAACATGTTTATCACGCCAAGGGTGTTCTTTTGGTGTTACCGCTCCGTCACCAATCATCGGCCAGCGCGAGCGAGTGAACATTTTCTATTATTTTTTTTTGTTTTCACCATACGACCATTCGAGAAGCACCCCATGTTCACTCCTTTGGCGTGTACGAAAATTCACTAACGAACGGGTGATCGCTCACTCGCCTTATCGTAAACATCACACAGTAGTGTGGTAAACCCTTGTGTATACTTCTCGACATTTTTTTTTTTCGAATTTCTTTGCCCTCACTCCCTATAATGGTTCCATTTTATATAAAAATAATCCCTGAAAAAGTTTATTGCAATCGGACAACACGAAAGGGTGCCGACCAGGCCTTAAAGTTTTGAAATTGTCCATATTTTTGGAGTTTTTAAAGAATTTCTCAAAAATGGTAAGTCCTACCGAAATTTTGTTCAAATAATATTAAAAGAGCATTCGATTTCCTACAATTTTTGTACATATAATTTTTTCGTGCTTCGTACCATTTTTTAGGGAATAGCGTTTGAATATTCACAGATCCGCACTACACGCGTATAGGCAATACGCCACGTCGATACCTTACGCGCAGATACAGGCTTTTTTAGAGCGTGGATAACACGGCAAAATTTAAAGTTTTCACGAAACGCCAGACGTACCACATGTACATTTCTGTCTAAAAGTATCTTAATATGTTTTTCCAAAGATGATCGTTGCACTTCAATTTGCGTCTTTGAATTAAATATATATCGTCATCGATAGCTCCAAGCGTACCGGTTTTTAAATGTTTTCAAACAGTTTGGCCAAAAATTAATGCAAAGATTTTTAAATATGGTCTCATAATAAAAGTCATTAAAGAGGTGTTGATTGATGATATAGCAGAAATGCTTCTGTTCGCACGAAATAATTTAGAAAATCATCAACCACGCGATGATGACAAAAAGTTTTTAGAGCTTATAATTGTATTCTTTGGAGGTACTCTACCTCGCGGAGTATCTTTTCGTAAACTACGAGCAATGCACCACGCGAGATGGATGGCAAAAGTCATATATTGCTTAATGATATTTCTTTTTCGATCTGAATTTCAATTAACTACAGAGGAGGTCAAATCTATTTCAGATATTTGTACATTTGTAGTTAAAGTTTACGCAAAAGCCTAGTTTAGAGCTTCTTTTACTGCTGAATTTGAAATTCTGATTTGAAATTTTTAAAGTATTTAGCACATTATAATATTGTTGATCCCTATGTATCTAGCGTGACAATTAATAAATTTAAAAGTCACCTGTGGTATCTAAGTCCTGAAGCTGTAGCACTTTCTTTCTTCGATGAAAAACTATCATGTGATTCTAAAAGAAACATGGTAGCTATCTTAAATAATGGCGATAGTGCAAATAATGAGAATGAGAAGTGTGTTAAAAAGTTTATATTAAGGACTCAGGACGTTAATCCCTTGCCTTATGATTTTTTTAGTAGCTATCTGCACTGTAGTTTATTATTCGAATGTTCGAAGGGTGAAATCTTGGAAGAATATTTATCAGCATGTACAGGTTGCTTTAGATGATCCTTGAAAAGTTAGTGGTGTTGTAATATACAATTTTCAAGAATTGATATTTGAGTGAAACTGATATTTATAATCTGTAGATCATAATCTGCATCACGAGTGTGACTCGTTATTATAAAGCAAGGGGTTAAGAAATAGCTGAAGAAGGACTAGAATATTTAGTTTCTGCGGAAACTAAACTATTTTTTAAGAGATTCAACATAAATATGGAATTTTTAACCCCTTCGCTACGGCAGCGTCCGGCCAAAAACCAACAACACGGTTCGGTCGTGCGGGCCATACATTTTTCCAGTACGAAAAAGAACGTGAAATTTAAGTGCAACATTTTATTTGAAAAGACATGACAGCTAAAGATGTATCAGGTTATCATGGTTTTGATCGAAATTTTCTTTCTTTGAGCGATTGTAGCATCTATATGTCAGCTCGCAGAGGGCGACTATAGTCGCCCTTAATATCCACGGATCGTTTCGCGGTGAGCGACTATAGTCGCCCGTAGCACAGTCTGACGAGTATATGGGCGTTCGGGACAAAATTCATAAATTCTAAACCAATCCATTTTCGACCTAGGACCCTTAATACTTTTTTAAAGAGGATACAAAGATAAATGGATTGATGGAAAAAAATACAATTTCATTAAAAAAATTAAGGCGATTTTAATTTTCTATTAAATAAAAAACTTTTTGCCAATTTTTTCGATTGCAATTTGTTGTCACATGATTACTGACTAACTTTTGTTTGAAATACATTTTTATCAGTTTTTCGGGAATACGTGAAAAATCGAAACGATCGTTTAGAGTGTATGGATTTTAGGGACAAAGGATGAAAAAATTAACACTTGTTCAAAACTTTTTTTAATATATTTTCTAAATCAATTATATGCTATATGATGCCTACATCTGAATCAGAACACGAATCGGTGTTTGTATCTGATCATTATAATGATTATTAAATATTGCTTTATGTCTCTTAAATCATGTTTCTCCATTTTGCAATTTTGTGCAGTTAATTTGACGTGAATGTGAAGTTTAATATGCCTCCAATTAATGTACAAAAAATCACGGAGGTACTTTTTGGTACTTTTTTTAAAACTCGTCAAAGTTGATAAACATTTAACATAAAAAATTGTGACAAATTGTTAATATTTTAAAAAAGTTATTCTGCAGTTTGGAAGGTCTTATAATACTAAACATAACTTATAAAAATCAAATTAATCAGATAAACATTCGGCAAATGGCACGTGTTTAAAAAAATGCACCGAAAATTGGAATAAACTTCAAGCATCTTTTTTGACAACATTGGAAAATCAGTAAAAATTGTGCGTAGTATTAAAATCTATGTTCCTTTATTAATACTTTAAGATATAATAAGCTATAAATTTTAGACTTCAGTTTTTTTACTTTTGTCCATTGCTTGTCACACTGTGGTAGTAGCGAAAAGATTAAATACAGACCCACAAACAGGTATTTGAAATACCAAGCAAATTAACGGTGGTATATGATACAGCAGAGAGTGACCAGTTAAGTTAATGACCGATTGTACTTAATATTTAATAAAAGACCAGGAACAAAAACAGTTTGTATTGCAAATTGTACAAGAGTATCGTCGCTGCTACTCAGATGCTAGAAAAGATACATTAATGCAATCATTTTCGTAGCTATTATAATACAAATAGTAATTAAGATTAAAGTAAATAAAACACAATGATACCATGTAAAATGGTGTTTATTGTTCCTCTTATATTCTTCTCTTTGAAATAAATATTGTGTTAAATTAAACAACTCACTATTTGTACAAGAAATTTCTTATCATTTGCGTGGCGCAGCGTGCAAATTAGCGAGGTATTAGGCCTGCCGCAAACGAGCGAATTTTGTCGTGTGACTTCGCAGCGGTGACGTGTGATTCCACGATGCGACGTCGCTGCAGTGTCGCACCGGTGACGTTACGCGACTTGACAGGTTACGTTCATGAACGCAGCGTCAACGCTGCGTAATGCGAATTTTCCAGTATTCAAACGCTATTATCTTAACAATAAATTGGACTACGAAAAAAGTTATATATACAGAAATTATAGAAAATTTAATGCTCTTTTAATATTATTTCAACAAAATTTCGATAGGACTTACCACTTTTGAGAAATTCTTTATATACAGGGTGTTTCACCACCCCTGTCAAAAATTTTAAGGGGTGATTCTACAAGCCAAAATAAGACGAAAATCAAGAATAAAAAAATCGCGTCCGAGGCTTCATTTTTAAGTTATCGATGTGTAAAAAACGGGCTAAAAACGCCTGTCCATCGGCAGCACTCCATACACGCGCAGTGTCTGCCATCGTGCGCCAAGTTCCCCGTACAGAGTGCTCGCTTACCGATGTAACAGAAACTATGACATACCATACGATGCGATAAGACACTACATTCTTGCGACAATTTATGAAGAAACACATACCTTTCGTTGGCGGCATTAAACCTGCCTACTTGAAAAAATCCACAAGGGCATATCAAAACCCGCCTCACGGGATTCTCAAGCAGAGAGGGTGAATGCAATTTCCAATTCACGATTTTGTCCAAAGAAATCACCCACACGCGCTTACACACGCACCGCGATTGTTGTATTCGGAAGTGTTCATGTGTACACGCACCACGATCGTCCATATCATCACACACACGCATCGCGATTATTTCATTCGCAAGTGTCCATGATAATTACACGCACTATGATTGTCCCCTACGCGAATATCTACAAAAAAATGTTCAAAGTATGCACAAAATTTTGCACCTGAAAACACAGACGCCAGGCGATTGTCCCGTTCGCGAGTGTCCACTTAATCACACACGTACGCACTGCGATTACTTTACCCACGAATGCAAGATTACTTTACTCACGCACAGAAAAATTCTAGAAATAAAAACATCTAAAAAGCTAAGACTAAGCCTAACACTGAAAGGAAAATTAAATTGAAAAAGAGACTGCTTTCTACGCAAGAAATATTTCCTGCCGATTACAGCTGTTTTCTCGTTCGCAACAGCCACCAAACTGAGGAGACCTTGGACAAATTCCATTCGAGAGACTAAAAACTGTGTCGATGCTTTGTTACTAATCGGTGTGTCCTTATTTATCCCTTGCACGCTCGAGATCCGGGCAGCGGTATCTCGATTCCGAGAGTCGAAACTGTTTATACTTTGTAGATACCGCAACGGAGTGTCGTTGAAGCGATCGCTTTCATTTCTTTCCAACGATGCAGTATTCTTCCAAACTTCGAGGTAGAAAGAAGTGTTCGTGTCTGATACTGTGCCGTTTATTTTATAAAAAGTATAAAAATAGAATGTCTGAAGAATTAAAGAATTCTTAGCACCGATGCTGAAGTTTCTTCCGTCGTGACGATTCGCCGTTGAACAGCGACAATTTGTTGGACGTGTGATCAGTAATTTGAACGCAGAACCTGCAGCTGATCTCGTGTCATTGTTCGACGACGACGGCCTCAGATGCGTAAATTTCATTTATCCGCAGACTCTAGCCTGTGTAATTCATATGGACAGTACCAAGTCAAATAATCGCGGTGTGCGTGTGTGTGTGTGTGCGTGTGCGTGTGTGTGCGTGTGAAATACACAGTTGCACGCGTCGGAAAGATCACTTTTTGCAGAAATACATCGATGAGCACGCTATTGACAAATTTTCCTTACAGAGGAGACGTTGGTTAAATTTCACGCGAGACTGAAAAATGTTACGCAAATGTGTTAGCGTAGAACATGTGTGCGTTCCTGCAGAGTTGGGCATTATTCGAATTATTTCGAATAAATATTTATCTCAAATAATTATCTCATTAATTTATTCGAATGCCGAGTGCACATGTATTCGAATAATCTATTCGAATAACGACTGATAAATTATTCGAACAATAATACGAATATTTGTTGATTGTTTTAAACCGAAAGAAAAAATCAATCAATTTTTATCCGAATAAATTCTACTACAAATAATTTCCTATTCGAATAAATTCTTCTACGAATAAATTCTTATTCGGATAAATTCTTATTTGAATAAATTCTAATTCGTTAGTGACGAATAAAATTTTATTTGTTACTCTTATTCATTATCTGTTATCTGAATAAAATTTTGCCCAACACTGCATTCATGCCGGCAAATATCCACGCTTTTCTGTTTACATGCCAATGCCCTTACATTGTCTCATCTCTAGGTCGTTGACCTCGGCCTCTCGAACAGCTGTAATCGGCAGGAAATATTTCTCGCGTAGAAAGCAGTCTCTTTTTCAATTTAATTTTCCTTTCAGTGTTAGGCTTAGTCTTAGTTTTTTAGATTTTTTTATTTCTAGAATTTTTCTGTGCGTGAGTAAAGTAAACTCGCATTCGTAGGTAAAGTAATCGTAGTGCGTACGTGTGTGATTAAGTGGACACTCGCGAACGGGACAATCGCCTGGCGTCTGTGTTTTCAGGTGCAAAATTTTGTGCATGCTTTGAACATTTTTTTGTGGACATTCGCGGACGGGACAATCATAGTGCGTGTAATTCTCATGGACACTTGCGAATGAAATAATCGCGATGCGTGTGTGTGATGAAATGTACAATCGTGGTGCGTGTACACATGAACACTTCCGAATACAACAATCGCGGTGCGTGTGTAAGCGCGTGTGGGTGATTTTTTTTGACAAAATCGTGAATTAGAAATTGCATTCACCCTCTCTGCTTGAGAATCCCGTGAGGCGGGTTTTGATATGCCCTTGTGGATTTTTTCAAGTAGGCAGGTTTAATGCCGCCAACGAAAGGTGTGTGTTTCTTCATAAATTGTCGCAAGAATGTAATGACTTGTCGCATCGTATGGTATGTCATAGTTTCTGTTACATCTTTAACACGTTCCCTGCCAGGTGTACTGTCTTCGTTATACGCATCAATTTTACTTTGATCACATAATTACCAACTCTTATGAAATTCTCAGTAATATTCACGTTAAACTGGTAGTGAAAATAGAAAGTGTAACATCAAATAGATAAATATTCGTACAATCAACCACGTGTATTAATAGATAGCCATTCTCGTGTGTCTGCCATGTCACGGAATTTTCTACTGTGGCAGGGAACGTGTTAAGCGAGCACTCTGTACGGAGAACTTAGCACGCGATGCCAGACACTGCGCGTGTATGGAGTGCTGCCGATGGACAGGCGTTTTTAGCCCGTTTTTTACTCATCGATAACTCAAAAATGAAGCCTCGGACGCGATTTTTTTATTCTCGATTTTAGTCTTATTTTGGCTTGTAGAATCACCCCTTAAAATTTTTTACAGGGGTGGTGAAACATCCTGTACTCCGAAAACATCGATGAATTCAAAACTTCAAGGTCCGGTCGGCACCTTTTCCTGTTGTCTGATTGCAATAAACTTTTTCAGCGATTATTTTTTTTATGAAATGACCGTACTAGGGGGTGAGAGCAAAAGAAATCGGATGTTCAAAAATAATGGTCACTCTAGTGTGCATACCGTTACTACATGTTTAACTTTCACCAAAAGAAGACTGTTCAAATTGACACACAATGATGACATCTTACAATTTGTAAGTGTTTTTTGTATGTTTCAGTAGCAACGTTTTTCTTATGAAAGATGTGTACGTAAGTACTTTGGATCATAAAACGAGTCTGCATACCGAAACAGTTATTTCTTATATAGATACGTATCCACGAAACGCAATTATCAACGACTTATCATCCTGCGATAACGAATATATGAATATCATACTCCAGATTTAGATCTGGATGCTGTTTGTCGACATATTTCTGAGCACATGATGATACGTTAACAAATGTAAATGAAAATATGAGAATTGTAATTTTGTTTTAACATAATGTTGTTATTTGAAGTATTAATATAGTTGAGAAACAAAGTTTTGTTCGAAATCTTTAAATTGTAGTAATGTGAAGTACGGAATCAACTGTTTAAAGTTGTCGACATTTAAATACCCCAAAGGTATGCTTCTCTTTGTCAAAAGTGAATAGTTCAGTAATGGATCAACATTTTTCAGTTATTTCGTCTTCATTTTCATACTTATCAATTGCCTCAGAATTCGAGAGTAATGTGTAGTGTACACTTGGATATCAAATGATGTTTGGAAGTGGAATGTACTGTAAAGCGGTACACGTACTAAACATGTCAGGATTTCGAAATTCATTTACAACTTCTAAAAAAACAGAGTAGTGAGGAATATATTAGTTTCTTTGTACTACACTCCGCAACAAAAAGATAGCATACCATATAAACATAACTTTTTTTAAGTTTTGAAGCAACATATTATATTGTTTTCGATGCTTATAGTGTTTAATAAAAATAATAAATTATTTTAGTATGTTACAGTATATTTATTACCAAAATAGAAGATTTTATTTTTACAATATTAGACATTATTTGAAAATCAGTACGTCAACAAGATAGCACATTACTTTTGAAATACTTATCATGTATAGAAAATATTATATAAAAATTTTGTAGTTCCACCTTTGTTTTGTATAACTTGTATTACACGTTTTGATAGAGATTTAAACAATTTTTTAATACATTTTCGGTTTAGGAATCACCAGTTTTGCTCAATGCAACTTTTCAGCTCTTCGATATTGTTAAATTGTCTTCCCTTGGCATATAAGGATCTCACTAATTGTCTGAAGAATTTTCGATGATATTTAAGTCGGGTGATCGTGCTGGCCAGTCTAAAATTCTGATATTTGCTGTTTAAAGTACTCTTTCGAAGACTTTGACGTATGGACACTTGCATTGTCCTGTTAAAAAATACAATTTTTTCCTGCAATTCTCATTGCATGTTTCTGCACCTGTTCGTTAATTAACGAAATATAATTGGAAGTGTTTATTTTTCCATTTATAAATTTGATTTCAGTATTTCATAAGTAGCCAACTCCAGCCCATGCCATTACACCTCCACCACCTACTTGTCGACGGCTTAATATCTGCGTTTCTTTCTGTAAATCATGGAAATAATAACAATGTCCATCCGAACCATCTAATGTAAATCTCTTTTCATCTGTAAAAATAACGGATCGCCACTTTTTTCTCCAATGAATGTGTTTTTCTGTAAATTACAAACGAACTTCCTTATGCATCATAGTTAAAGGTGGTTTACGTATCAATTTTTTGTGTTTTAAATATTTACGTTACTGTATAATACGTTGTACGTTACATACTTTAGTATTTTGACCAGCTTCTGTTGCAATTTCTCTTGCAGTAGCAACAGAATTCGATGCTTTTCTTAAAATCACACATTCTTGACGAGCGGTTGTCGCTTGTGGGCGTCCTGTGCTTCTCTTTTTTTCCATATTCTTCGACATTTCTTAAAAGATTATAAATCACTTTACGGCTACAATTTACCAATTTTGCAGTTTTGGAAATAGAACAGTTGTATAAGAATCAATAAGTTTATAACTGCTTTGGACTTTGTGCATACAGAGTAAAGTTCATTATTGATTATTGCTGTCTCTTTGACAAGCAACTTCAGATAATTCAATAACTTATGTAAAATAATTACAGTAATCAAATATGAAAATAATAATATTGTCTGGTGATTAATGATTCATTAGACAGCCGTGTTCAAAGGAGGAACACGTTCGCATAAGTTGGTCAAAGTAACGAATTATGTCAAATTTAATTGGTATTGATTGTTTGTAAAAACAAAAATGCACAAAGCACGCAGTAGTGTATTGTACAGTTATACTATATTTTTCATGAAGAAGATCACAAATTATCTATTTAATATCGATTTCTTTTTTATATTTTAAAGGAACATATTCGCTTAACTATTAGTAAATTTTTGCATCGAATATTGAAAATTTGTATTTTTATGATACTTTTAATGCTAAATCGACATACTGAATAGAAGAAATAAACAAAATTATACTAGCATAGCTTTATTTTTGCGGGGCTTACTATGTTTTTACGAAAAATGAATTTTCGTCCTTTTTAGGATACCTACTTGTGTTTTTTCACGAAGTACTTGTAATTTGTAACAAGGAATAATTTTAGAGTGTAAAGGTGAAAACTTCACATAGTAAATATTGAGTAACTGAAATATTTTACCTTGTTATAATTTTGGAATTTCAATTTTTTTTCAAAGACTGCCCACACAATAGGTCAGACCTGCGTCTTAATGTACAGCCTTCTCTTTGTGTAACCATGTAGATTAGTTAGATTCTTTCTCTTAAAATTGAATTCTCGTTTTTATCCTCTTTGCGCTCAATTTCTATCCATTTTCAATTATTGTAAAGAATTTATTATTGTTTTCGTGCATCCTTTATTTATTCTCTAATAGCTTCAAAGACCATCTGTTATATGTTTTGATAGAAAAATATTTATTGGGTACATGCGCCAAATCTGCTGTATAAAATTATATTTGTATTTTAAGTAAGACATTGTACGCAGCAACGAAGTAGGTATTTTTGTCAGTTGATATACTATTCAAAGCGTAAGCAAAATAGTCAAGGTTTTCAATGTTAAATTTCTGCGTGATATTCGATGAAAATTTGCCACGAAAAACTGGCTACGAATTTCGTCTTGACTTTGAAATCGAAGGACTAATTTGTTCGTTATTCTGTGTATTGAAATGATATTCGGTTCTCCGGAAAGTTCGTAGCGATTTTTAATGGAACGTATATTTTACTTATCTATAACTCATTCAATAATGTATGCACTATCTGGTTCAATAACCCGTTGCCATCTAGTGGTTAGTTTCGTAATTCCATTTTCGAAAAATTGTTTATACTTCGGAGCAAAAAACCGGTCCAAAGCCATTTTGCATGCCTTCGTTATGTTAAAATTTTGGCCGTGCAGAAAACTCTGCAAATATCGGAACAAGTAATAATCTGACGGTGCCAAATCTGGTGAATAGGGTGGATGCAAAAGATCGTCCCAACTAAGCTCGATTAACTTTTTTCGGGTTTGCAAAGACACGTGAGAACTTGCGTTATCCTGGTGGAACACGACACCTTTCCTGTTCGTTAATTAAGGTCGTTTCTCTTGAATCGCCATATTCAATCGATTTAATTGCGAGCAATATTGGTCCGAGTTTCTAGTCTGATTATTTGGAAGGAGCTCATAATAGAGAATTCCTTTTTGATCCTACCAGATGCAGAGCATAATGTTCTTCGGATACAGACCAACTTTTGCAACTGTTTGTGGTGTCTCATTTCGCTTACCCCAAGGTCTTTTCCGTACCACATTGTTATAAAATATCTGCTTTTCATCACCTGTTGCAATGCGTTTAAGAAAGGGATCGTTTTCATTGCGCTTAAGTAATAAATCGGAGATAGGGGTGCCGTCCATCAAATTTTGTCTATCAGATCGTGCGGCACCGAGACATTATAACTATATATTTTTAATATGTCTGCGATGTCTCTCGTAGTACGATATGGCTTATTTTCAATTAACATTTTTATTTGGCTAGCATGAGCTACGAACTTTCCAAGCAACCCAGTCGATAGTTCTAAAAGAACTGTATTCAACAAAGTTGTTCGTGTGTTTGTAGAAATTAGACAGTTCTTATTTCAGTGTTACATGTGCCATAAGGAGTTTCATTTGTCAGAAACACTGCTATAAATGTAATAGGGGGACGTTTCCGTAAAAGAAAACTTTTTGAAGAAAGATGCTCGGAGATGTGTCCAATCATTTTCCCCATATATTCTTTTTATTAGTTACTTTTGTGTTCAATTATTTCTGGGGGAAATGAAGGAAATGTGATCAAAACGATGTAGTGAATTTGTAGATTAGTTAGTGTATTAGATCTACACATGTTATGCGTATCAAAACAAGCGAAGGTAAAAGATAACAGTAGAAGTAAGTACTTACAATCTTCTGAGATGCAACTGACGGTCATATTAAGTACTGCAATTCTAAATTATTTTTCATTAGTCCTATTACAAGATATTTGGTTAAGGTTCTTGATCAAAAGTTGAAAATTAAGTTTGTTCGTCGAACAATTTTTAGAGATACAGAATGTACTGGTCACTACGATGTTTTCAATTGATTGTCTTTGTTTCTTGCGATTAGTTCAATTGGTACTCTTTCATCACATGAGACCTCGAAATAACTTAGGGTATACATCCCTGAATCAGTTTATATTCAAAATCATCGACATTTACGTTGTATTCAAGATTTCACATTTAAAACTTAGCTACATCATTTTCATTTTCTATACTAATCTTAACCAGCTCTCACACTTCGACTTTACGATATTGCTGTCTGTATCAACCGTTGAAGTTGTTCATGAACAAAGTGGATATGTAATACATAAATACTAAATTATAAATGAATATATTACTGTATTTTTACCCAGATGTTACAGCTAAATTCAATATTTCTTAACATCTTGAAAGGGGCTAATCAGACGTATTCTATTTTGAAGTTCATTAAAAAGTACCATGAAAAAAGTAGAAATAATCCTAAAGTGTCAAGAAATAATCATTAGAACAAACATTGAATAACAAACTGTCCACACTCCTGGGTACACTGTACAATATGGTAGTAAGACATCCTTTGAATGCACTTGTTTTTTAACCCATTGACGCACACTTTTTCTTTCTACTTCGGCCTCAGAAACACATTTTTTTTTTAAATGTTCCTTTGTTGCTACAAGAAATTAGATGAAAAGACAATGTTTATAAGGGCTAGTTAATACGATTTCTATTAGTTCTTTAAAAAAAATTATGACGGTAACATGTACAGGAATTTCGCCTGTAAGTTTGTTGTTGTTTCTTTTTAGCAAAAACATACATGACTGCTATAACCGTTATTTGCGGCAATTGGTTAATTACTTTATTTACCTCGAATGTTGATTGTCTTTTCGTCAAAATGTACCATATACACTGCTAAATTCATGTTTATACATCTAAAACATAAAAAATGCGAGAGATATGTTTCGTATAAGGGATATGTTTGCTCCGAAGAAGTTTTGCTTCGTCCGCAAGCACATTCGTTCGCAACGGGGCATCGAGTTATCGGTATGTATACCGCGATAATGGCATCGCATTCCGTTCATATCAACGTCGCTCGCTCGCCACTGCAGCTTGCCTTCTCCCCTCTCTTTTCCCTTTTCCCTTCTCCTTTCTTTCTTGTCTCGTGTTCAAGTTCGTTCCTTCGATTCGCGTACACCGCGCGCACCTGTATGACAGTATGCACGCTCGTTCAGCAACTGTGATCGTACCCTTACGCATTTCACTGTCACAGTAACTTCACCTGGTGCGTATTGTTTCTACAACTGCGGGGATAGTATTCTAAAAGGAAACTGGTTTTTTGATTATGTTATTCATATGCAACAGTTTATCCAATAGTAACACTGTCTCTTACTTTCTAATTATCTATTTCTTCGATTGCTGATACAATTTTAAAGAAAGTAATAAAATGATAGCTGGTGTGACTTTAGAAATTACAAAGACCAAAAGTATTATTATCCATTTATTTTCGGTGATTGCAATTATCTATATTAGGAGTATAAAAATAAGATATCATAGGATTTTATGAAAACATGGGTTGCATATGCTCATTTGTACTGTTCATGCATGTCAAAATAATTGATATGGACTCCAAAAGGTTAATATTAGTGGTGCATCAAAACAGTTAAGTGAGTGCTGCGGTGCATGATAACGCTTACAATATAAGTTTGGTAATAGATCTATTGTATGATGTACAATGTAGTATTTTTTGTGCGAACACACTTTACAGTTATTCGTACAAGGTACGTTCAGTTCAATTTACAGACTCTAGGAAGTGATCGGTAGAGCCAGTCGATTAGAGTATGTAAAATAATGGCCATTATTAGCAGAGATGAGGCTCAAAGTTACGTTCGATGTAGTTTACAAAAATCTGCCGTAAAATTCATTTTTTCTTCGAAATTAAAAATAACAATATTTTAAGTTTAAAAGTGCCTCCGTACACCTTATTAGAATTTCTGCGGTGTAGTGTGGCTTTCCTTCAACAGTATGTAAATAAACAGTTCTCATATTAATATACTTAGACGCATAAATTTTACTCTTAGACGAATGTAATTAAATTTGATTAAAAAATCTCCGCACACTATGTAAGAAGTCCTCATAAAGCAAATAAATAGAGGTCATGTAATGTTCCAAAGTCAACATTCGATTAGTTCATGATTTGTTCGCAGTTGAGAAAGATTCACGTTTCAAATACAGTTGCCAGAATGGAAATACTAATCGCAATTCAAGAGTTACTTGTAAAAGGAAAGAAGGGTAATTGCTTCGAAAAATTTCACAAACGGTAAAAAGTATATCACTCTTCCATAAAATACGTCGCAGATGCATATGGAGAGACCAGACGTCTACAAAACTGAAAACGTAATGTCATAAATGACAAGTGCACTAAAGATCTCGAATATGATTAAAACAGATTACAATATAAAAATAATACCCAGAATGAGTTGTAATATTATTAGAAAAGGAAACTACCAATGATAAAATCAGCCTTGTATTAGTAATATTAAGTAAAAGAACCGCATTGATTTTGTTAAAGTACATGTTCACAAAAAAAAAGTTTTCTAGAATACTGAATTGCAGTACGAGGAAAATGAAATACACAGATGGAATGCGAAAATGCACGTTCAATAAAAAACGCGTGGTGGAAGTATTCCAGTTTAGATTTGAAAAATGCATCTGGGATAGGAAGCTTAAAATATATTAACAGTACCATGGCTCAATATGTTCGTTAAAATGTTTCGAAGGAAAATTTACGTGAAAGTACGACAAAATTAAATTGAAAAAAATCGTTCATTTTTTAAAAATTCAAATATCAATTCCATAGAGCTCCTATGGGCTGTAATAAAAGAACACTTAAGGAAATACAATTTATAAGATAAATAAGTCATAAATTCTAAAACATTAAATCAGTGAAATAGTACACCTGCTATTTCTGAAGAACTAGTCGTTACAAGAGTAAAAATAATGTTAATTTTTAGTACGAAATTTTTAACATGATTTTTATTACATGATACCATATATTTAATTAATTCGTTAATGTGCATAGCAAAGGGTCTAGCCGAATAAGAGGATCAAAAGTGCCTCGAACCTACGTTCAAAAAGTTTCTTCAAACTTTAGAGGGAAACGGGCACGGTATAATTTCAGTTAGTTGGATTTATTTAGATTTATTTAATTCCTATGACGTTTTGCTGTATGTACAGACATTGAAGGTCGCATAAAACACTTATTTGAAAAAGAACGTGCGAAAATTCGGCGTATAAGTTACTCTGACACGTAAAAGACGACGAAAAAATCGGTTTTTAATTTTTTTAACTACGGCGCACCAAATCGAAAAATCTGAAAAAAAATTCAGGATAATAGTAATAATAATATCTACTTACAGTAAAAATATAAATCTAGTTCCGCGACTACTTCAATAAAAAATCGGCATTTTTCTGCATTTTTTTTGCGTTTTTTATTTTTTGCAACTTGAATTTTCAAGTTCAAAATCCGAAAAAATTCCATAATATGTGCCTCGGTATCCGAAATGTTTCTGATTTTTTTAAAACTTTTCATGCAATAGTATAGGAGAAATTGGGCAAAAACGTGATTTTCAATTTTTGCGCTTTATTACCCCCCCAAGTCGAGATACAAAGTTGAAACTTGGCACAAATGGTTCTTTTTTGATAAGCTATCGAATGGCCCATCACAAATGGAATTTGGTTTAGGGGCACTTTTGACCCTTTTATTGGGTTAGACCCTTTGTTTACATTTATCTGATAAAAAAATAAGTTAACAATTGTTTATTTATATTTTTTTCAATTAAAATTACCCTGCGTTGGAAAAATTGTAATGAAAACACTTTTCAGTAATTACCGCACCCATTACAGTTCTTGAGAACATGGTCAACTCTTTAGAGATTCTAGGTATTAGAAAGGAATTTTAACATTTAGGGACTATTTTTTATAAAAATGGCAGGCGACAAATTTTTAATATTCTAAGATTTGCTTATATTCACCAGTCACTACATTTTGAGCTCGGTGCCATAAAAAAAAACGATCGTCCAAACTTCCACCTCTTATATCTATTCATAGATTGTGATCACTTTTTTTTTAGCATGGAATCTGCTGTGTACTCCAATTGAACTGTTTTGTCTGGACAAATTTTCAAACACTTTGCAAAAATTGGACGGATCTCATTCCTCATCAGGCTGTGTTCTAGTTCTTCAATATGTATAAAATGATGCACCTTTAAAAAATAGTGCTTAAAGCATTGTAAAACAAAAGCTTTTTAACGTTTAAACAAGACCGGTATAAGTTTACTTTCTAACCTTCTCTTGTTTTTGCAGTATCTTTTTACGATTGAATCTCTACAGCATGGTCACTTATGGCCCGTATAGCATTGAAGTTCTGGAATACATGTGTATGTATAGTGAGTAAGCACTGTCTACTTTCTGCGGGAACTTATTTCTTACAAGAACGGCTGATTTGCTGCGATGTTTCCGTGGAAATTTTGTATTCTGTTAATATATGAACTGTACGAAATTTAAAAAACTTACAATTACAAAATGAGAATAAATTTTTTGTTAGAGTTTTCATATGTTTACATTAAATGCTACATGGAGCTTCATCGCTAAAAGTCACAATAATTATTTTTTTGTACACTGTACATAATAAAATTCACAATTTTGACGTTAACATGTTATTTTAGTTGAAACTATCTACTAAGAGTAGATTGTTACAACTATATAAAAAATGAAAATAATATTGAAGTTTGTAATCTGTGGGTATATAATCTTCATTTGCATGCTATGAAACTAAAATATTATAATTTGTTCCAGGCATTCATGATATTCGTGTAATATTTTCACGTTAAAATAATGAATTGGTATAATTAGCAAAGATTTATGCAACAGTATGTCCATTGCAATAACTTAATCAGAATTAATAATTGTTTATCATATAATTAATTTTCACATACACTGCAGGCAGAAAGCTTTCGACCACCTCTTTTCGTTTTTCAAATATGCTTAATCGGCCAAAGATACGTACCGTAGGAATACAATGACCTGAAAGATTAATTGAAACGTTGTAGGTGGTTTCATATAACAAAAGGAAAAAGAAGAAGAAAAATAATTTAATATAATGCAGTCAACTCAGTTACTGGCTTTATAACCTTATTGATCTACTTTAAACATTATCTAAACAGAAATGCTAGACAACACTGCTCAAAGTTAAGCACAGTGCTCTGCAATATTTTAGAAGATGTTTGGTAGAATGTTTCCTGAAGTACAATACAGAAAGTACTTAAAAAATGTTTCATTTGGTAAAAAAAGGTAAATTCATTAGTTCTTTTTTGCAAGAACATAGTTTAGTTGCATTTTCGTATTTCTAGAATTCATAAGTACCTATGACAATATGTTTAATCATCTCTCGTTAAAATATACAATAACATTCATCATTAGAAACTGACGGTGGTGTAGTGGACGGAGGTAGCCGGCTACGAATGCAGAGGACTCGGATTTGATTCCCTGTGCTGGCAGTCCTTATTTTTCACCATTTCCTATATGTATTTCTTGTACCCTTACTGTTATACTACTTCTAAACTTGAGTGAATTATAGATTAATTTCTTTGCAATTTTCTATTAATACAGAAATGCTTTGTTAACGCGTTCAGTGTCACGATATTGAGCTTTCCGATGCTAACCGAATGGGTCATCCAATAACGAAAAGTTACATTTTTACATACTTTTATGTTTATCTAAGCAATATTTATGGATTTGTGAAAATCTACCGTTTAAAACGGTACGAAACACAATCTTCAAGATTAAACTCGATTAAATACGGATATAACTATTTTTCGGTTCTCCAACTACCTGCGATATTTCTCTTTCTCTTATTTTTTCTTTCCACATTCCCTTCAACGGCGACCCACTTTCAAGTGTTATGGGGCAGTTCCAGGAAGATTTTTCAGTGTTTCGTTAAGAATGCGTGACCGAGCTCGAATAGCGAACGATACTTTAATGTATATAGTTATCCACTTTAATATTTGAACGCCACAGTATTTATAAATTCGTTGCTTTATACATATATTATTAATTGATGCAATTGTATATTTATTTTACGCGACGCAGATTTAGGAGTATATCTGAACAGCAGTTACAGAATTATAATGCATATCATGCATGCATATAAAGTTCGTTCGAGTTAGTTTAACTCAGGTCTTTCGCCACATGAGTTAACAAAAAGGAATTTGAATTGAAATAGAAGATATATCAGTAGATAAGTAGTGTGTTTATGTATTCCTTTCTCTGCCTATGTATACGAAGAGGTTTATACCCATAGTAGATGGGACATTGATTTGAGTGAACGTGTTTCGAATCAAGGAAAATGAGTGTTGCAATATGTTTGAGCGTATTTTTTTAATACGCGTTAGTTACAATGATACCTAATCTTAAAAGCTTACCGAGTTAATGGGCAATGTATTAACTTCGGAACATAGGGTTTACATGTTCAAAACTCTTCCTTTTCGTAATTTTTTATTTCTATTGTTCATGTTTTCGGTATCATTTTTAAAGAAATCATTAGTACTTGTTAGTACTATTATTAATTATTTGAAAATTATTACATACTATTTGCTTAAAGAGGTACTATTAGTAAAATTTTTTAATAGAAACGAAGGCAGGCTATGATAGAAAACTAGTGCGAATACTTGAGTAAACTATTATATCAATTATGTTTTACTGTCCTCATTCTGATACATTTCACAATTATATGGCTGATGTATATAGTGGGAATATTGAAAGACAAATATTTTTTGCAACTAGAACGTTTGATATATGGACTTTCGATTTTTGATATCACTTGAAAAGCGAATTGAATTTTCATTAGCAGAAACAGATCTTTCAGCAATGGGTTCTTAATTTACTATACTAGAGGCAAGTAATATCTGTTGCAGGCCACTGAACAGTGTTTCTGTCATATCATTTGATTTTTAAATTTAACTTTTCTATTAATCGAGTTCTCGTAAACATTTAGATGATTTATCGTATTAATAAGTATATGAAAAAATTATTAATGTAATGGTAGTACCTGCCATGATATGCAATCGAAAAAGTAACCTTGAACGGACAATAGTAACAGTAATAATAAGTATGATCATTCAAGAAACAATATTAGTAATTTTTAAAATATAAAAGAGTAATATAAAACAAATTAGAAAGTTCGAACGCGACATATACACAAAAGGAGAGTGATACGATATTCTTTCTATTAATTCGCTATATGACTTCTGTTCTGTACTATAGCTTAAAGGAATTATGGCACATTATGAGCACACTTAACGTTAAATATTCCAAATAACGCGTACTCGCGTTAAGTGGGTTACAAAACCTAGTATTCACATTCTTAACGCTAATTGGTTTAGCATTGTTACTTGGTTCTTTTTTTGCTTACAGTAATCATTGAACGCCTATGTATCTTGAAATGGGATGAAGCGAATTCAGATTCATAATAAATTCGCATACTTTTTCATAATAAACTTTTCTGCACGGAATACAAGTTAAGGCATTGATTTTCACAAAATAATTTGAGTGCTTTGAACATAATACACTATAACATTAGATTATATCGACGAGGAATTTCCATTACGAAATGCTTAATTCTTGCATATCCATAATAAAATCTTACAATTACCTCAGTATAATAAAGTACTACGGGAATTTCAGAATATTTTCAGACATATAGTGGTTGAACATTGACCCCATACATATCTATCCCTCTTATGTTTCTTCACATGTAGTGCGGTGTAGTGTTAGCGCACTATAGAAGGGATCCTTTACTTGGAGCGAGGTTCCGTCGACCGGCAAGCAGCGTTCAGATAAATATGCGGGAGGGGCTGGAATTCCTCACTCGGCTGCATTCCAATCCCTATTCCACCTCCTCCACCTTACAAATACCAGTAACATCAGCGTCATCATTATTTGTAGTCTTTCCTGTCCTTACCTTACTACCACTACCACCACTACTACTACTACTACTACTACTACTACTACTACTACTACTACTACTACTACTACTACTACTACTACTACTACTACTACTACTACTACTACTACTACTAATACTACTGCTACTACTACTACTACTACTACTACTATTACTACTATTGCTACTATTACTAGTAGTACTACTACTACTATTACTACTACTACTAGTAGTACTACTACTATTACTACTACTATTACTACTACTACTACTACTACTACTACTACTACTACTACTACTACTATTGCTACTATTACTAGTAGTACTATTACTACTATTATTACTACTACTATTACTAATAGTACTACTAATTTCATCGTTATTGAGAAAGTGTTCATTGGATTATATATTATGTAGTGCTTTTGTCTACTGCTTTCCCTAACATTGAAATGTAAAAAAAACTGTATATCTATAGGATATCTAGAAAATTATGTATCTCTTGAATGTAAGCTCTCCATTCCAAAAGAAATTAAATAGTTCTGTACCCTTTTGTAATCCGCGGTTTCTTCTTTGAGATACAAGTAATTACTTATATTAAGCAAGTAAATAAAAATTAGGGGTTCAGCTTCCAGGGCGAACTATTTATGTCTGTGTAGCGACTGAGCGCACAATTGATCGCGCCACGGTATATCTTCACACTTGCACACAAGAACATGTATTCACATAGACACACGTTCACATACATTGTACTATCGATACTCAATCTTTCTGCACTCATTTTAATATGTTAAATTTAGCATGCTAACACTTGTAACATCTTCACTAACAAATACGATAAATAATTTTTTTTGCTTTATACTTTTTCATACAAGATTGATGCTTTGAATAACATACCACTGGATTGTAATTTTGTACATATTCTTTTACTCAAAATTAGACTAACACATTTTATTCTTCACTCAATTAAAATGTTTAGCAGAAACCTTTCCCAACACAGTTCATTTCGTTTTCATTATCGAAATAATACTGATCATTCTACCTTCCATAACAATGAAACGAATTTACGATTTAAATGTGTAACTTATAATTAAATCAAATTAAACCATACGTTAGAAAACCTGATGGTGTACTACAATCCGTAGTATTGATAGAGCAATGTGTGTGAATGCGTGTCTATGCCTATTCTTACATGTGCATATTCCGCTGCGCGATCAGCTGTGTGCTGAATCGCCTGGGATTTAAATAGCGTGCTCCGGCGTTGGACTAATTTTTAATTGCTTATATCTCGGAAACGAAGCCATGAATTGCATACATGTATATGAGTATTGCGGAAGTCATATACAGCGTAAAAACCGTAAATTCTCCAGAGCAAAACAAATCAAAAAGTCCTTTACCATTTTGCAATCCATGGCTCCGTACATACATTGTTGGTCATCAACTTCGTCCACTTGAAACACCAAGTCACCAGTCAACAACTCTTTCCACTTGAAATACCGCTGTTATTTTAAACAGTACTAACAAAATTTCACATGCAGTGTCTCATTGTTTCAAAAGGCAGATAATATAGTGACAGTAGCCTTGTAGTTGCAAACAATAAGGCGGTCCCAATGACAAGTTAGTGTTTTTTTAACAGAATGACCATTTTATTACAACAAAATTGGACAGAGTGGTTAATTCTAAGAAAAATGTTTTACTATACATATATTCTAAAAGTATAATAATAGTGTTCATGATAGTAAACACAACAGGAAGCAGAGCCTGTAGTAGCGGGGAAAATTTAATTCCGTAATCGGTATACATATGTACAGGGAGGGCCATTAACGAGGGTTGGACTCACCGCTAGGGCACGTAAGTTTGTCCACCTGCAATATCTCACCTATTTACAATAATATGAAATGTATTACAAAGGTTGTATGGTATCAAGGGAGACGTACATGATATCGCTGGATAGTTTTTGTTTTACTGGAGACGTAGAAGAGATTTCACGGTCATCTGTATTTTTTTAGTGGGGTGCTATATTTTTTTAATCTTTTTTAACAACTGTTGTTCTAGAGATCGTGTAAAAAATTAAAAGAAACTCGAAGTCTAGTAATACGCAGTTCTCAGTCGAAAAAGTAAAGGATGAGGACAACGAAATTGGTGTCCTAGCAATGATAACTTATAATCCTCAGGGCAGTTCCCAACAGATTAAATCTGAATCTGGAAAATCAGCAAAACCAGAGTGCCACGGATCTTTCATTGTCATAAGTTTCACGTAAACCACATTTGCTACCACCAAGGATTACACGGCATGGATTTTATGAATCGTGTCAAATTTTGTCAATGGGACCAACATCAAGTAGAAACTAATAGAACACTTTTTTCGTCGATATTAGTCATTGGGGAGGCAACTTTTACTAATCGCGGAAATGTTAATTCGTTTAATATGCACTACTAATCAGTTAGAAATCTTCACTAGCTATGAGAAGTTCACCATCAACTACAGTGGTCAGTTAATGTGTTGTGCGGATTCGTAGGAGACCAAATAATTGGTTCATATTCAATCGATGATACGCTTACTGGCGAAAAGTATGAACGTTTCGTGCAAAATACATTAGATATTTTACTACAAGAAGTTCCACCAAACATTCGTCAGGCAATATGGTTACAACAAGACAGACGCTCTACAGATTATGCTCGAGTTATAATAAATTGCTCTTAATTTCGTGATCAGTTCGTTCCTCAGACTTAACATCAGTAGATTTTTCTTGTGTGGAGTACTGTAAAAATGTAGCATCCGCTGAAATGAATCCAGAGACGATAAAACGTGCACGTGATTTGACGGTTCAAAGATTACAACGTTGCACTGATGCAAATGGTCATCACTTCGAACATCTTTAGTAGGTCACTCAGTGACCTTAAGTGACCTCTATTATATGTTGCTGTAATCGCCTCATCACAGGCAATCACACTGCGATAAAAAAATATGGCGTATCATTTAAAAAAATAGAGCTGACCTTGGAATCTCCTCTGCGCCCCCACCCAGACAAAAACTGGTGAATCCATGTTATGTCCCCCTTGGTACCATACAAGTTTCCTATCGTAAGTAGCAGTTTTTCATATTATTAAAAATATTGAAGATAGTTCAGCTGAACAAAGTTAGTGGCCTACCCTGTGTGTATACCTCGATACTAGTTAGGCAGAGACTGTATTTACTAACTATTTATATATACATATAACTTTTAACTGTATATGTACTGCGCTATAACTTTCTCTTTCCCGTTTCACGTTTTTCCCATTTTAGTAAAAGTACACGGAGTCTTTTATTCAATAAACTCTTAAATTCAATAAATATAATCTTGAAATTTTGAAAACTGTAAGTGATAAGAAAAAGCGAACAGTATATTTTATGGTCGCCATTAACCATGTTCATTTTAACCGGTTAGTTTAATCAATATTTACTAAGTTATCGATGTTGTTTCCGTTACGTCCTTTGTTTTAGGCACAATTATTGTTTAGACATTTTTCATATTGGCCTTTTTCTTCTACATATCTTGAAGTAACCTACGGTACATGTTTTAATATTTTGTACTTTGTACGGTATCAATTGTTTGCCGTTCACGGAACCGCTGATGTTATTAAATAGTGAAATTGTAATGCATCTACACTGTCGAAGATCCTAGGTGACTCTCTGCTCAGAAGGTGTATAGGAGAAGGAGCCAATCACTAGACGGCTGCCGTGCGCCGAATTCTCAAGACCGAAAGCGTGTGGCCAAAAGATGAGTGGTGGCAGGTCTCGAGGGTCGCCTAGGCTGCTCTCCAGTGTACTACGACCCTTGTTTTGCAATTATTTTTTTTATTGTTCGTGTAAAATTTTTTAAATCTGCTGTTGTTTTTAATATTAACAACGTCCGATTTGATTTCACATTGACAATTTATTCCAAACAAAAGAAAAGTATCGTATTTTAAAAAGATATTGTCTATAGTGTGTCCTACATATTCTGCATAATTGAAAAGATTTTAGAATGCGTTATAAGATGAGAAAGCAAAATCACAGTCTTTTAAGGGAGACAAACATTGATAGATTTAGAGGGAGATGCAAAGGTAAAGGCTATGGAGGAGCAGAAGGAGGATGCGGGAAAAATAAGACCCTCTTTTCACGAAGCGAACAAACCGACTCTTACTCGATAGCATCTGCAAAACCTTCAACAATAATAGCGTGGACTGAGAAATATGCGCACGGACCTGCACCTCGTGAATCTTTTAACGGTTTTATGGTGGTGACATGATACGGACGTAGGAATAATAGTTGCAAAGAAGCAAAAATCTGTAGTGCATACTGACGGAGTCAACCAATTATTTGTAATCTTCTAGCGATTCAATGTTTGTAATCTTCTAGCGATTCAATGTTTGTGTGCTCGTGTAAGTCGTTTCATGCATAGTATTAATTTATTAAGAAATTATTACTACGTTTAAAAGCAGATGTATACACAAATTGACGGAGTAAATGTGATTAATACGAGTACTTATGTCATATGAATTCTTATGATACATAGGGTAAACCGCCCCGCGTGGCCACCTTGAATTATTCTGTTGCTACTGCACCGATTGACACTTTGTTTCCTCGAATAGGGTTCAGAGAGGCTTTCAACATGACTACATTACATTTTTCCTTAGTCGCTTTTTTCCAGTGTTTTCAAGGACACGTTCAGTTTTTTATACATAGGTCTATATTTTCTTACTCCTATCTTGTAGATGATATTGAGACGAGTTCGGCAAGCATCACAAAATACTTTTTTTGTTCATTTAAACTAAGGAAACAATAAAAAGCGTATTCGAGCGGGAAGAAATTTTGTATGATCTTACTAATGTGGGTTATCTCGTATGTGACGGCACTGTACACTTTCCGGCATTGTTGATAGATTAGTAATTGTCCCTATTGATATTTGACTGTTATGTGACCTTTCGCATAGCGTTTCTAAACATTTTTTTAAAAAAAAAAGGGGAAAAATGATTTTGTTACGTTTACCGAACTCGCCTAAATATCAGCTGAAAGGTGGGGTCAAAGACTACAGGTTTGTATATAAAAAAAATTGAAGGTGACCTTGAAAACTTCGGAACAAAGCGACTAACAAGAGAAAATATAATATAGTCATCTTGAAGGCCTCTGCGAACCACGTTGTTCGAGGAAAAAAATTTCAATCGATCTAGTCACAATAGAATAATTTAAGGTAGTTACTTTAGGTGGTACATCCTGTATACATATTTCTATCTGTATAGAAAACTACAATTTAGACGGTTACATAAGATATCTGAAGACTTGTTTCGTTAACTTCTTATATACACGACTTTTTCATTTTTCTGGTAAAAAATTATCATTTTTTTAAATATGAAACTGAAGTTTAAGAATATTATAACGAATTTTAACCACTATCAGTAATGTATCTAGTATTTTCACCAGAATAATGGAGAAAAACATAATATTAACTGAGTTACTACGATTACGAATTACATTTTCATTACAATTTATCAGTAAAAGTATGAATACAAATTTAATTGCACCGAGCTCAACGTCGCGATTAAAAGTATGCAGGAGAAAGAAAACTATTACGACAATATATGTACACCGTACATTGTACATATGTACACCATACACCGTGTTCATTCGTTGGTTGAAAGAACTAATACCTAAGAATGCCAGTCTGAGTTATAAAATTATGAACGAATAAGATTACAATGTATACTTTTCTGTTATGGTGAAACAATTACTCAATAAATTGCATACCATATCACTTTGCAAGACCCAAAACTAAATATAAGTTAAAGAATTTATTCCATCTCGACTGCTCGAGAGACAAATTGTGATTAAGCTGTACGAAGAAGGGAAATCCCTTCGGGAAATAGGTAAGATTATCGGGAAAAGCCATGCCACCGTACAATATATTGTTGAAAAATATAAAACCACGCAAACAGTGGAAAATAAGCATCGTTCGGAAGACTGTCGAAACTTGACGAAGGAGACGAACTATTTAAATAAAAAGAGAAAAGTAAAAAGTAATCACTTCGAGGGCACTGTTACGATTGCATCGGCGTTAGAAATGGCTCCAGGAAAAGGTATTCATCCAAAAAAAAGTTAGTGGCAGGCTCAAGAAAGTTGGGTTTCATGCAAGAGTTGCGAGGAAGAAACCGTATATTAGTAAAACCAATAGAGGGAAACGAATAAATTTGGCAAAGGAGTATAGAAATAAGCTGTTAAAATTTTGGCAACAAGTGATATTTACGAACAAAAGCCAGTTTCATGTTTGAGGATCAGATGGCTGTACACTTGTTTGGAGGAAAAAAGCAGAAACCGTAAATAAATACAACATTAAACCAACAACGAAACAGGGCGTCTGCAGACTAATGGTGTGCGGTTGAATGACTGCAAGTGGTGCGGGAAATTGCAAATTATGGACATTGTAATGGACGAGCATGTCTATTTGAAAATTTTAAAAGACGATTTGAAAGAAAATGCCGAGAAGCTCGGTCTCTCTCGTTGTTCCCATTTTCAGTAAAATAACGACCCCAAACATATATCACGATTAGTAAGAGAATGGTTATTTTCTAACGCTCCACACCTTCCGAAAACTTTTCCACAATCTCCAGATATAAACCTTATAGAACATTTATGGGCAGAGCTTGGACAGAAAACACGAAAACACCGATTAAGAAAGAGGAAGGAATTAAAATATATTTTAGTGCGAGAATGGGGAACAATAGATAATATATTCACAAATAATTTCATTAATTCTATCCAAACGTTTACACGCAGTTATAGAATCAAAAGGATACGCAACCAAATATTGATTCTTAATTTATTTCGATTGTTAGAATAAAATAAGAAATGTATGAATATTCTTTTTCCTAGTATTTTTTGTAACATCTGTAAACTTCACTTGTTACTTTGTAAATCGTTCTTTATTACTTAATAAAATAAATATCATTCGAAAGCTATGATCACTCTTTATTTTGACGTAAAAAATCTGAATTTAGTTTTGCCCTTATAAAATAATTCCACATTAAAGTCAAATATGTCAGGGTGTATGAATACATTTTTCGGTCACTGTATATACCAGTATCCATCGAGTTTGTACTTAGAGGATCCGAAACCCAGCCGATGGACCATCAGTGGCCCCAGAAATTCCACAAGGACGAAGTATAATGCGCGATTCAAGGTCGGTTCTACTACCGACCAGAATCCAAGACGGGATCACGTTCAGCAGGGTCGTACCATGACCTCGCCAGACCCTCCGTCCTCTCTTCTCATACATACACACGCGCGCGCGCGTACACACGCACATAGCACCACCACTACCACCACCACCACAGACTCAGTTCCGCCACAGGATTGTCTCTTCGTCCCACAGGGCCCTGCATTTTGAGTTTGCACGTCGGGAATATTCTGTCATCGTTCAAAATTGTACGACTTCGGGAATGTTCTCAATGATTAATATTGTTTTCATCAATATTTCAACGGTTTTGTTGGTAATGTAATTCAGTAATCCTAATTATTCTTATAAGGAAAAGTAATGGATTATATAAAATTTTATAGATTTAATTTCATTCGATACTGTTAATCGTTCAAATCACTACATACAACATAAAAAATAAGTCCTAAATGGATTCAAAGTGAATAATGTAAACATAAAAGTACATAAGGATTTCGTATACATATGTTGTCAATATTCATTGCTAATATGTAAGTGTGCGCGTATTTTTTGTGACAAACTAGATTTCCTAAGAATGAAAACTACGTGAAATGCGTAGTTTAATAGTGGAATGGGAGGTGGGTCAAAAAAGATCAAAAGAAACGGTGGGAAAAGGAGAAGTGGGGGGTAGAATGGGAACCATCCATTGCGACGGTCCTGTGCTGTCTCGAGATGAGACCCGCCTTTTTACACCGGATAAGAAAGAGTCGCTTCAGGCCGCTGTGGTTGAAGCGAGACAAATGAAAACACTATGGAAGGAGTAGATGGAAAGAAAGAAGGAAGATCGCGTGTACGAAGATTGAGTCAGACCGTATGTGCTTAAGTGGAGAAGAGGGAGAAATTGAAGGATCGAAAGGAAGAAGGGAGGAAAGGAGAGAAGTAGGAGAATAAAAAGGAAGGATGTTGGAAGTGGTGGGGAGAAAGTTGATAGGTAAAAGTAGGATGGAAAGAAGGAGGGAAGAAGCCGGGTAGTGCAAGAAGCGAAGGAAGAGGGGCAAAAAGGGAAAAAAGGTGGGATCCCTTAAAAATTGAGACCCACGGAGGTGGGGATCGGAATTTCGGGCCCAGTAAACCGGCCAGTCTCGAGAAGACCTTCGCGAGGATGAGGTGAGGAGAAGAGATAGAAGAAGACGAGAAGGAAGAGGAAGAAGGAGGCGACAACGACGTCTACGGTAACGACGAAGAAAAAGAACTAGAAGAGGAAGAAGAGAAAGGCATCGCGTACCTTGCCTAGTTTACTGTGTACCCGGCATGGACCGTCAGTACACACTCTGTGTACTCGTACCGGCGCATCAATACCGCACCTACGTTGACAATTACCATCATCAGCGCTTACAGCAACATCGGCAGCTATATACTCAACAACAACGTTTATGTGAGCAACCACATCAGCAAGAACAAATCTACGAAAACGTCGTTTCTCAATATCGAATGAGAATGTGCTACCATAACGACTATGAAAATGACGAGCAGATACAAAGGTTTTATTGGGAACAGTGCTACAGACGTGGTGACACCGACGCCACCGCATACTATTATTGTGAATATGTAAGGGATATACAGGATTTTTACGTATTTGATATAATATTCACGTCTTGAAGTTCATTGAAGTGAAATGGTACGGTTGGCCAATGTGCAAATTTCTATGATTTTGTTGTATTTTTCGGTATTTTCAGATAAAACTTCCAAATCTTTTTTGAAATATCAGAAATTATAAATGCACTCCCATTATGATGTTTTTAAATATCCTTAAAAGACTGTGTTTATTTTAAAACAATACATATATACATATGCATAGTTTTGGTTGTTTTTTTTTACTTTTTAAATCTCGAAAATATGGGTTATTGGAGAGGTATTGAAGAAAATGTTACGTGATTTTATAAAATTTTAACGCAGTGGTGATGTTAGAGGTGTATAGTTCGCAATTCTATATTCTCAAAAATGGTTTTGAGCACGGAATTATGTGTAGGAAACAACATTTAAGTGAAATATAGAAAATACTCAAATGAAAATAGTTTCGTACAGGGTAAGTCACGCAAATGGAAATGCTTATAGCCCCTATTTTATTAAGAATAGATTAAAAGACTAGAGTTAAAGAAAATACTACAGTTAAAGTAGTAGAGCCAAAGGAAATTTTTTTTATTTATTTATAACTGTAACGATACACCAAAAAATCACGTAAGCATTTTTTAAATGAAAGCATATGTTTTTTGTACACACATCGCTTCTGAGCATTTGGAATACAAAAATCTTTGGCTAAGATATTCCCAGAGTGAATAGTTCACGAAATATTTGCAATTTCTTCGTAAGGTATCGGCTTTATTCCAGAAGATGGTCAAATGTTTTACCATTACACGATAAATATTTTAAGAACCGTTTCTTTCTGTTTTTGGTAGTATTAAGGCGGTCACTGTTTACGTCTATACAATGGATATACTATAGCTTACTAATGTTCACATAGAGAGAAATTGAAATTGAATTATACGTACTCAACTGTTTTTCGTTCTACATGTCATAGATAAACATTTATTGCAATGCGTACGTCATGTCTTTATGCATGCTTTTGTTAAAAGTATTTAATATTCATCCGTATTTGTAGGACATTATCGAAAAGGTTGGATAATATGAATTACAATGCCGGTATTTTAACCACTTAATCTGTTGTTACCGAAAAAAATACGGATCGATATCATTAATACTGAGTAGAACACAATACTCATTAATGCTACGTTCGATTAGATTATTTGTACTTTTTCTAAGACGTGGGTTTTCTATGAACCATATGAATTGTAATAAAAATTACGCAATAAGTGACTCATTATGTCTGTTCAGGTGTTTATAATCAAAGTCTCTAACAATAACTAATCAGTACGTGCAGATTACACGTAAACATCTTAAATACAGAATGCGCTTTATTAAGTTATACTTGCAAATGTTTCTGTGGCTACTCATTTTTCTAACACCTTTCTGTTTGTGTCCGCAAAATATTGAGAAAAAGTCTTGAGGTTTTCACAGCCTTGTTTGGTACAGTTAGTACTGTTTAATTTGCAGTATCAGTGCGTCCTTAGATCCTTGAAGAAGCTAGTTGCAATGTTGGTTAAACGTTGGAAATATTTTTCTTATGGACACGACTAACATCCGGAAGCCTCAAACAGTATTAAGTGTAATAGTAGAACTTCGATAATTGCAGAAAAACGGAGCTGAAAATTCGTGCAAGCATCGAGGTCCGTGCAACTATCGAGATAAAACGATCATATTTATAAGAAACACCACCATATAATATATTCGCAATAGGACTAGGACTGTTGCTTCTCTTTCCAACTGATTCTTGAGCCTTACTCCTTAAACGTGGGTCAGTTTTGTCCGGACTAGTTCCAAAGGTATACGTGTTTTACATTATATGTTAGCAATAATAATATATTTATACAAATTATTTTTCAAATCTATTATTATGTTCTTTATTTAGAATCTTTAAAGAAGCTATATGAATTTTTTCAAATTTTTTTAAAGACTTACTCATTGAAAGATACGTCAGATGTACAGTACCGCTCTAAAGTTTGGGTAACCCTGGTGAAAGTAAGTTTTTTGTCAAATTTAGGAGCTACAGGACAGTCCGGATTTTATTTCCCGTTTATAGTTTAAATCGTTGGTTATTTTAGATACAATAAAATAATAATATGGAGTACATTTCACGATTTTTATTTTATAAAAATACTTTTTACTATCTTTTGCTTTGAAATATCCGCCTTTCTTTTTTATAACTATTTTGCAAATTCTTGGCATTCTGGCTGCCGATTTCTCTAATGGTTCTTGTTGAATGTATTGCCAACTATCCTGCAGCAGTTCCCATAAATGTGTTTGAGACCCGGGAGCCTGATTTTGGATTCTCCTATGTAATTCGTCCCATAATAGCTCGATAGTGTTGAGGTTTGACGAATGTAGTGGCCATATCATTGTTTTCAATAGACCTTTCTCTTTTTTCTTTTTTCGATAGTTTCTACATAAAATTGATGGCTGTTTTGTGTCGTTGTCCTGTTGCAAAACAAAATTATTGTCAAGGAGTCGAGTGCGAATGATATCATGCGTTCTTCCAGGATTCTTTTATATCGTTCTTTGTTCAAATTTTCGTCGATTTTTATGAGATCTCCGGTTTTATCGAAGAAGAAACATCCCCAAACTAACACAGATCTTCCTCCATATTCAATTGTGGGTACGATGCATTGGGGGGCCAAGCGTTCGTAGACTAATCGGCGGACGAAAATTCATCTGTTCGAACCAAACACTAATTTGAATTCCTTTGTCCAAAGTATCTTTTTTCACATCTCAACCATCAAGTGTTGGTGCTCTTTAGCCCATTTGAACCTTTAGACTTTATTTTGAGCTCTTAGTAACGGTTTGCGAGCTGCAACTCGTCCTTTTAGTTCTGCCGATAAACTGCGTTTCACCGTGCTTACAGATACTCGATTCTCTCTCGCTGTATTTTAATCTGCACACATTTTTGGTACTGTAAGTCTTCAATTCATCTTGAACACCACCCGAATTCTCAAATCTTCTGAATTGCTTATCACTTTCAGCCGTCCGGATCGTTTTTTGTTTGTAAAATGTCAGTATTCTCGTATCGTTCCACGGTATATTGAACGGCGCGGTTTGATCATTTTAGTGATAAACGACATGAAATGTTATTCTCTACAAAGCAAAACAAATTACTTTATAGAAGTATGTACAGTTAGAAAGAACCGATTACTTGACTCTGTAGCATAGTACTAGGTTGCCTCAAAAGTTCTTTTTCGTAATTTGCATGCTCGGCAAATTATCTTGATCAGTATTTTAACAGTAAGTTAAATGAATTTTGGAAAAATGGCATCATAAAGCTCCCGGAGAGATAGAGGAAGGTGGTAGAACAGAATGGATCGTGCATACTTCATTAATATTGTACCGTTCGTGAAATTTTGTACACTTATTATCCAGTAAGAAAACGAAAGGAACTTTAGGGACAATCTAATATTTGCATGTAAAATAGAGCTGCGATAAGCGTACCCAAAGTTTTGAGCAGTAGTTGTAAATGACCCATGTTTACGGTTTAAAGATACTAACAATATGTTTATGGAGTAAGGGTTAATTTTCATTGGTGTATATAACCCCTGCCAGTTGTTGAATAATCTAACGAACAAGATCCGCGGACAAGTATCGAGGTTACATGTATGGAGACATTATTGTACCATTACACTTCACCGATGTATCATTATACTTGGGTAGTATGTATCTATATGAAAACAATCCTTTGTTAACCATTTAACTTTTCCTACTACTATTTTTCCATTTCTAACGAACCAGCCATAGCTTCCTAAATTACGTAACTTATCCTGTAGAAATAGGTATACTTAAGCACTTGTCTTAAATGAAGATTTGAGTCGAGTGAATTAAAACAAAAAACGAAAAGGATATGCCATCTGCGAATTTTTATTATTATGTCTTCGGTATTATAAAGTTCTTAAAGTTTATACTTGTATTAATAAAGCGTTGCATTTTATTGCGGTGGAATATGATATGAAATTTTAGACTTCAACACTTCATATTCCTAATTTTTCTGATTGCCAGCCGATCAGGACTTACAAGTTTGGATACTACATGCTACGCGTAGTAAATACATGATTCTTTTAGCAACAATCGATATACAGTTCACACAATGCATATACACATTACTAAACCTTTCGTTTCTTACAAACATTGCAATTGTGTGACACAACGTTAAACTTATTTCCAAGTCATGTGCTTGCGTGGCATACTTGAAGTGCAATGTTGAACATTTTCCGTCCCTAGGAAATGTATTTTGAGTGCAAAGAGATAATAGTCTATAAGTTTACTGTTTGTTGACATTCAGTATGCCAACAATTTATAAACAAGTTTGTGCGTGATACTTATTACTTGTGATTATGTTACAGGCTAAAAAGGAAATCTACAATGTTAAGCAACAGAGGCTATGTCTTGCCCAAGATGAATACAATCACCTCAACAATGCTTTAACTACGCTTGGCGCATCGCGTACCAGTTGTGAGTACTCTTTAATACACATACGGCATTACATTCCAGTACCATCACTCAAAAACATTTTAGTATCTGAAATTTGTATGTAATTACATTAACACAGCTATTAAATATTGTATATTATTATGCTACATCAGCACTCACAGCATGTCATACAGTGTGTTATATTGATATTTCATTAAACTTTCCATTTTCCACGTTAACTGCTTGAGTTAATCAGGTATTTCATTATGGTGAACTTAGTATGTTGCTTGTGTGAAAAATCAGGGGAAAAAGTGACAACTAATTCTTAATCCTTACTGTGTTTGTCCATAGTGTGTTCCAGCTCAAGTTCATTAAGTACCAAGTATGATCCGGATCTTCTGAAATCGGATGTCGCACTCGCAAGAAGTCGAGTTTCACGACTGAAACGAGAGCTTGAACAGATTCGAGCAGAAATGAATTGTACACAGCGAGGAGTAGATACTCTTGCAAGGTATGATCTATTATCTAGCTTGTACTTAGATTAATTCTGCCAGCTGAACAAACTATAATGTTACTTATTCAAGTTATAATTTATATTTTTTACATTACAATTCGTAACAAAAGAAGTTTGCAATGCATTTCTTATAACTCTCAACAGTACAAAGAATGCCTGGTAGGCCTTTTACTCATGTTAGAATTAACTGAAAAAACCCTTATTTAGATGTTTTGTAGGGTATCCCAGTAATCATGACATAACTAAAAAAAGGTACTGCATCGTACAAAAATAAATCGTAGTTACAGAATATAATATTTAGATAAAATGCTTATTTCTCGAAAAAAATTAACTTTCAGTATTATCGAGCATGTGCGCACGTATTTATCACTAAATTGGTTTTTATATTACATTAAGAACGTGCATAATATTAAGTGTTTAAAGAACATGTTTTTAATTGTTTTTAGCATAAATTACCGCTTTAATATGATTTTATAAATAAAAATCATATAGAATGACGTTTGGCGATACTTATGAACGGAATGAGAGCTTAAGAACACTTTAGTATCAGTGCACACTTCTTTATTTCGTTACACAAAAATTTGTCCACAACGAGATCGACATATTTAACACGTTAAACGCGACGATGGTCACCGGTGACCGACACCTGAAATTTAATTTAATTGAATAATTATTGACTATCGCAAAACGCTGAGCAAACTTCATACTGAAACAATAATATAGGAACAGAAGAACAGGACTGTGTACTCAAATCTGTTTTTTCTTTACGGTTTATATATAAAAAAATCAATTATATAGTGTCTGATTGGGTATGGCCGTTTTCACTGTGGCGTTCAACGTGTTAATATTTTATAATTCAACGAAAGAAATACCTTATCGAAATTTCATATATTGTTTTCAATTATACCGAATCATAACATGGCATACAACTGCCATTTTATTATTGATTAAGTGCACATATAGCTGAAGCACATCGGAGTTTGGCTTTCTAAAAAATTAAGCCAAATATGAACAAACGTTACCCTATATTTTTGACTTATTTTTTACGAAGAGTCACCTCCTTTTCAGTGGTACCCCGATTACTACGACATCCCCCAAAGAATCACCCAAAGCCGATTTCTTTAAAATTTTGAACGTGTTTAGAATTTATAATAGCTGTAACTTCTGATAAACAAATTTATGCAATTTGTAGTAAAGAATCAGGAAAAGATAGATAAAGCCGGCGTTCAGCTGTGCGATGATCATTTACAGTCAAAAGTACATCATTTGGTGGCAGAACGCTAATACTCTTTGTAGTACACTTAGCAAAATTCTGCATTTGAAAGTAAGCAAACTGCACTAATATTAACAATTTCGTGATTTTTCATGTATTTTCATAAAATTTAGGGTATAACTCGTAAAGCTAAATACTTATTTGGACCAAATGTTCTGCCATTCACACGTACTGCTATATACACTTAATGTTGTCATTTGGCAATAGAAAGTTGTATCAAGGTAGGACTTACGACACCTGAAAATCCATAAACTAAGCTACTCATACAGAGTTTTTCCTTACAAATTACGCGACATTATCTGTGGGGATTAAATATTTTATTTTTTTTTTTCGTTGGGATAGTCCAAAAAACACGTGTGACTAGCATAGAACAAACGTATAGTATGTTAGAGTATACATCAATAAGCTCGATTTTTTCTGATGTTTTGTTCATGTCGCATTCTGATATACCTTTTTGATCAAAGATTATAGCTGATATGCTTCGTAAAATAGACACTTCGATTAAATTTAATTGAAAAATTAATATTAAAAACCGCTACTCGACACTATAATATACAAATGTATAAAATTAAAAAGAAATCGGTTTCGAGTGTTTCTTTATATCACCCGAATAATGGGGTCCTCCGTTGTAAGTCGAAATCTGAATTTCTTCTTATCTTGCACAGCGTGGAGCAAAAGTTAAGCGGACACCAAGGAGGTTGCTATAACATCACGGAAGCTCAGGCGATTATGACTGAACTTCGTAACATTCAGAAATCCCTGAGTTCGGGTGAAAAAGAAAAAGCTGAATTGATGCAGTCTTTGGCACAACTCAAAGATGAATTAATGAGGCTGCAGCTCTGCGAGGGTAGTCCCGAGGCCAGCACCCTCAGTTTACCCCAAGAGAAACTTAGCACAGCATCTCAGACTGACTTGTCGGGTGAATTGGTGCCAATTGGAACCCGTCTAGCTGAGATGGCGCGAATGAGATTGCAATACGACGAGGCAAGGAAAAGGATACAGCATATTCAGCAGCAGTTGGCGGATCTGGAGGAAAAAGTAACTCCGGGACAAACAGAGAGTGACAAAGACAAGTTGTTACTTTTCCAGGAAAAGGAGCAATTGCTTCGAGAACTCAGGAGTATTACACCCCGAACCAGAACACAACAAGACATGAAGAAGATTCAAAGTGAAATTCGACGTCTCGAACAAGATTTGAATAACGCACTAGAATTGTCGAATAAAACTATTACTGATCGTGTGCGACTTCATGAAGAAAAACAGTTGCTGTTGCAGCAGTTAAGAGATGCTTTGCGTTCAATGGCAATGCTGGAAGGCCAATTGAAAACACTTAGCGCAAGTACACTTTCAGTAAGCAGTAGTTCCAGTCTTGGGAGTCTTAGTACAACCAGTAGCAAAGGCTCTCTGAGTTCGGGTTTGAGTTTCACTGATATTTATGGTGGTCCACAATGCTTAGGCCCTGTTAATTCTCAGCAGGAACGACCGGTCGATATGGTCGATTTACATAGACGCGTTGAAAGGTTGCTTAGGGCTTCGGAACAAAATAATCTCGGTAATACGCCTTCACCTGGTAGATCACAACCAAGTTTATCGCCTAGATCGAGCCTTTCTAGCGTTAGTCCACCAGTGTCGCCACTCTATGAAAATGCTCCGATGGGACCACCGCCTGCATACGAACATGTAGAAATGCATAGACGACATCAATTAAGAGCTACAGTTTCAACGAATGCTCATTTGGACGGTACTCAGTTGGAGGACCGTTTAGCAGAACTTAGGCTTAGTCAACAAATGTTACCACAGGAACAACCGTGCGGCAGTTCTCAAGATCGTCTTAAATTAGTTGTTGGTCCTCATCCACCCGTCGAACTACAGTCAGGAAATATGTCTCAAGGTAGCGGCCTGGGTAGGCCTGTGAGTAGTATACAACATCAGGTTGTACAAGAGCCACCACCTCTTTCGCCAATCAGTGAGACACCTCCTCACACTGGAATTCGATCAAGAGCCAGCAGTTCGGGTACCAACACGAGGTCTGTTTCAGCCGCGGTATCCGATGAAAGTGTTGCAGGTGATTCAGGAGTTTTCGAAGCTTCTAACCGACGGAGGCTCTCTGGAGTAATTGGAGACGTAGACACATTATCCCTCGGAGAGATGAGTTTAGAGACAGCGCAGGTGCAAATTAAACTTAGGTTTGTTTTACATTTTATATCATTTTGTTTATAAACTTGTAAATTTAATTACTAATGATTTTTTCTGCAAACAAGTTTTTGCTATAGAAGTAAATGCGATCAATACTTAATTTGTTTAGATACTCCGTAAGCGATGGTCTACTGCATGTTGGTATAGAACGAGCGAGGAACTTGGCTGCTCTTTTTATTCCTAACAATGCACAAGTGTAAGTATTTCTTCAGTTGATCAGAGTTGCATTATTATTTACAAATTATTGATAATAAATATCAATATAATAGATAAGAATACAGTACTTGGTTTACTTATCTTTTTCTAATGTTCAATGTCTCAAACAATTATAGAGTAGTTAACACATTTCGTGCCTTGTGGGCCATCGGTGACCCACGACAAACATTCCATTGTGGTCATTAGCAATTTTCATTGTTAAAATATTCTATAATCATAAAATATTATGATCATAAAATATTATGATTATTATATTATTTCATCGTCATACAATTCCATTCAGTTATCTCCTATGGTTCCATTCGTTCTATAAAAATGTAAAAAAGTATGATAGTAAATATGCAAGTACTAGTATTGTAAAAGTAACAACAATGTACAACGATTGTTTAAATGCACCTTATTTATGTCTACCCTGTTTTAACACAATTCATCGTTTTTATTCATTCGACTTACTCAATAAAAATATTCACTTTATTATATGGCTCTTTGTACGACGTACTTTCTTATCAATAAAGTTAATGTTTGCATTCTTATAAACATAATATGGCATACATTACAAACGTTTATATATAGTATATTTCGTTGTGTGGAGCACCGATGGCCCACGTGGCCTGAATAAAAAGTACGCGGAACAGGTCTGGGCACAGAATGTGTTAAACGATATAGGACTTACTTTCGTTTTGAAATTCAATAATTATCGACGATATCTACCCATAATTATTTTAGGGAGTCCGAGACTGGGTTGAAAGTCACGTCTTCTCTAGTCACATACATTAACATGCGTCATATGCAAAACTCCGCTATGACTGTCCTGTTACGAATCCTAGATGAAATCTCTAGTGTAAAGAGTGGGAGTCATATCGAAATTAATAAGAAAATTTTTCAATCGAATGTAGAAGAAAAATTAAGTGCACTATATACACCAATAAATAATATTAATAGTTTAATAAATTCATAATAAATACATTACGATTGCTATAAGTGAAGAGATGTAAGTGAAATAGTGGATTAATACGCTGACTACTATAAGAGTTATCAGTCACTGGCACGTTAAATTGAATTCTGTATGGAGTAAGAACTGTATGAATACTTACTGCTTGTGTATATCTGTCGATTTTTCAATTTTTTGTGTTAATTCCACAAATTATGCAAGTACCTAATTATTTTGCACAATATGTATTCTACAGGTCTCCAAAAATTGTACGAACTCGTTGTTTTACAAAAATTTGCTAATAAACCGCAATTTTGCGAAGGGCTGTTTGAAACTTAGCTGTGTACGAATACTTTCTACACTCACTGTACATGGAAAAACAAAAATTAGAAGCTACCTTGTAAGGTGCACGGTTTACAGAATTTATGACGGGGTAAAATTTTAAATTTACAGTGTGTCTGTTCTTCTGACCATAGCCACTACCTATTATTTGCGGAACATATCCTTTTCATATTGGTTAATAAATGAATATAAGATTTGGAATACTACGCACGGGTCTTATATTAGCCATTTTTTTCACAAAATGTTTTTGAATATTAACAGTTTTTTCTAATGCCTGAAATTCTTAAAAAGTTGGCTGCTTTCATAAAAGTACTGACTAGTGAATGAAATAGTTTAGCAAAACATGCGGCGTCGGCAGTGGTACTCAATGCCGGCAGTCTCCTCCCCTGCCGCTCAGGGTACCAGAACTGCTAAACGCGCGCGCTGAGTACCAATGCCGGCGTCGCATGTTTTGCCAAACTTTTTTGTTTATATATTGAAAATAAAACATGATCTGTACCTTTTCTTAATGCTTCCCGTGGAAGGAAGGTCTACTCCATCGTATGATGTAGTTAGATTGTTTTCTAGACCCTTAGTTTTTAAAATAAACTGAAAAATATCCGCAAAAATTGCTTTTCTCTATGATCATTGTTTAAACATGTTTAAGTCTTTATAATGTAATAATAATTCATATTATTTCATTCAAGCGGATAGAATCACACCGGGTAAAAAACGGTTTGTAGATTCGTATTCAGCGTAAAAAATCTATAAGAGACGCCTGTTGAATGTTACAAATAAAAAAAAGTTAAAATTTGTTGAACGGTGTTATACCGTTATTTATCGAAGTTGTTTATTGAATACCGCATTATTTATGGAACGGTGGTTATACTTTCTTTGCTTTTACAAAAAATTATATTTCAAGTATTGCTGAAGGTTACTTGATGATTAGTTAGATCATGACCTGATTTAACTGTTCTATTTTACGTGGTTACATAATATTTTTAATATAAGCAATACAGATAAAAAAATGCGTAATGTTGTTAATATTTGAGAAAACTGTTTAAGAAATTTTAACTTTTTTTTTCTGTTTAATGACATCCAATGAATCTTCCTTGTAGATTTTTAAGCTCCGAATACGAATCTGAAAATTTAATTTGGAAGGAAAAGTATTTTTTGAGCAATTAAACAAACTTGTGTTGCTAACTTTGATGATTGTTTAAATATTTTTAAATGGTCATAGTATAATAGAAATGTTGCAAATATGTATTGTCCTTTAAAGTGAAATTTGTTGCAAACTGATGTTAGAGACAGAAGGTTTCCAGATTCATATTCAGCGCATACAAATCGACAAGGGACACCTGTTGATTGGTGCAAAACAAAATACGTGACGGACAGTGTAAGCAATACTCCACGCTAGCACGGTGTATGTAGGTAGATCGGCTGGTCTTGAGAAAGTAGTTAACGTTTAAAGAATTCCAAGCACTTAGACAATATTTTAATATTTAAAAATGTTGCTTTATAAATATGTCCGATAGGAGGTCCGTAACATTCCAAAGCCTGTTTACACTTATCAGCCACTACATTTTAAACCCGTTCACGTGAGCAAAATAGTCGTTTCTGTCATGGTGTCCTTTTGTAAATGCTTTTGCAATGAAAGTTTAGTATTTGAAAATACGTTACAACTTTATCAAATACTAATGATTGATTTGGTTTTTCCAAAATACATTTTCCTTTGGTTCATGAAAATACTGCACCGACCTTTCTCAGCTGTTACTTACACTATTATTTACATCACTTCTTTTTCATAAAAGTTCCAGTCCGCTGTGAAAGCAGAAAATTTTCGAACAACTCTCAAGTGGACACACAATTTGAGAGTAGTTTCGAGAAAAATTGTCGTACAAAACTTTCAAATGGACACATACCCTTAGTTACAGCAGGTGGTCAAAGCGATGATCCTGGCTACTGTGATGCCACCTGTAACTTTGCTAAAATTTCTCTCAAGTTATATTATTCCTTATAAAAATTCAAGTAATTTTTGTCTATAGCATTGTTTACTATATTTGTTAGTTTTTGAGTTATTCGGCTCAAAAGGTCCTCATGCCCCAACTTTGAACGGAAGTTTCACCCCCTAAACATAAATATCCGCCAATAAAAAAAAAGCTTGTCATGTATTTTCGAATGCTTCACCTATATGCCAAGTTCCATCAAAATCGCCGTGTGTGAATCGGATGATGTATTTTTTTTAAAGAACTGATTCATGGCATATTTTTATGGTACAAGGACACTCTTTTCTAACACAGTCTGTTAGTTTCTCTGTCCTTTGACAATGGCATTTATATCATTGTCTCTTCTAAAAAATATATGTTGCATTAAATATTGCATTGTTTGTACACTTAAATAACATAATAATTGATATTCGGCGCTCTCAAATTTTTCAAACTTGTATTAATGTGCAATTTGAAGAAGAACGTAAAATTTAATAAATTCTATAATCACTAGTGTAGAAAATATTTTTGCTTATACTGTACATTTCAATTCTACAAAATGTACTACTTAATCTAGTTTATGTATAAAAAAAAATCAAAAAGAATTCCACGTTAAGGTGTGCTACAGTTCTGTGGTGGCGATACGTTCCGTGTTATACAAGAAAATCTTCTGTACAAAGATCTCTACAATTTAGTAATGATTTTTAGGAAATCAATAATAGTAATGCAATCATAATTATGAAACAATTATGGTAAGAGCCATAATAATTATTAAAGAAATGATACACAACAGATAACATTCGAACGTGTGGCTCTTTTGTAGGAACCTTAGTGCATTACGAGTTCACATATTTACATAATGTACCTTAGTACAAACACTCAGACACGTGTTCACTTTCTTTTCTTGTAGATTTATCAGAGAAAGTTTATTAAAATCAATGATAATATCGTCGCGACTTATTTTTGTTAATGTTTGACTAGAGAAGATGAGACCTTGTCGGTGTAGTATATTTTTTTGGTGGATAATACGCATAACAGTTATCGAATCCACAAATTAATAGTAAAGGATAACTTCTTTAAGGTGATTAATATACCCTTATTCTGTACTTTTTGTCGTCACTAATTCTAATTACAGTTGTAAAATATACAAATCCACGTATTGTAGATAAACATGATTTGAGATGTATTTACGCTTCTTACATCATAACGAGTTTTAAAAATATTGTTTTTATCCTTTCTATGTAGATATATAAAAGCTGCATTACTTCCAATGCAGCCATCAGCTAATCATATATGTTGTACGAAACCTGTTATGGATTTGCGCAAACCAACTTTTGGCGAAACGTATTCGATTGCAGTACCGCTCAACAAATTGTATACGAAAACATTGCAAATTAATGTTTGGTGCACAGGCAACGAGTCTGAGGAGTGCTTGGTATGTGCCGCATCTTGCCTTTTTTTTTTACTAACGATGAAATATTGAACTTAAAATATTAAAAATACCTTCGATGTAATGCAATTAATATTGTATCGCAGTAATTTAATTACTATGAAGTAGTTAAATACGTCGAATGTTTCCGACTGAACTTATCCATAGAGATTCGATAGTTGTTCTTTATTCGTGGTTACTATTTTATTTTTACTGAAACAGTCAGTATGTAAAGAGAAGTTATCTCAACATTATATATGTATATGATGGTCGTCTATCGTACTTGTTACACTAATAAACTTCCGTTTCAGGGGTCTGCCCAAGTTTCGCTTGCAGACTTCAGTCCAGAATCGCCGAGTGTCAAGTGGTACAATATACTCTCCTTTCGCTTCATGCAACCGTCCGAAAGCTCTAGCACGAGTACGAGTAATAGCAGTAGTATATCTACCAGCGTAGCAAGGCAAACTAAACATGATAAACAAGAATCAGATATATCGGTTTATCGCGGTGGCCAAAATACTAAAGAAGAGAGTAGTGACGAGAGTACGATTATCAGCTCTCAGACATCTACTTTGACAAGAAGTCAAGGATGTGGCGAGCTGCAGACGGCTATCTCGTTAAGACTGGAAGAGTTAGCTAATTGTTTGGGAAGTCCAGAAGAGGAGGACGAGAATAATGATAGCGAAAGCGGAAGTGAGGATAGTGATGAGGAAGGAATCATCGTGGAATTTATGATAGAAGACAATGTTTTAGAAGATGTCTTGGAACATGAGGTAATGTCTGTTTAATTGTGTTCGTTATCGTGTCTCTAATTAAGTCATGTCCTTTAGGAAAATTTTTACCGAGATTTTATTATATTAATTTGTACACGCATATATAGGACTAAGCACTTACCTCTATATCCTGAATAATTTTCAAATTATGCGTTATATGAAAAATTGTGGTCCACAAAAGTATTATTATTTCAAAAGAGACAAGAATTAATTTAGTTTCTTTGTTGTTTTAAATGGTATGTTCTCGTTTGTTTATTAAAATTTGAACGAATATCGAATGTTGAATAATGAAAGTACAGTAGTCTGTAGCTATGATTGGACACCGAGAACTAGCCTCTTTTAGCCAGTCTTATGCTGCGTTTACATTGGTAAGTTACTTGTACCGGTCACATGTACCAGTAACTTGCAAGCAGCTACTAACCCAGTGAAACCGTATAAGAAAGTGACTGGTGCAAGTACTTGTACCAGTAGTGTGGACAGGAAAGTGAACCGTAACCCAGGCTATTTACTTACTACTAGCCTTTCCCACTATGCCTACCTGAATTTCACACTGTCTGGATAAGTAACGTTTCAGATAGCCCAATGTAAATGCGTTCGGGTAGGATAGTACCGACAGCGTGACAGTGAAGACGTTGTTAAGAGGGCATATAAACCTTTAGTGTATAAATGCCAATGGTCAATTACATGAATTTAAACACCATTACAAGGTTCTTCCTAAAGATGTGTTGGATGTTATTAATCCTATTTACAAAGATCTGAGTAAAGACGCTTTGTTGGAGCGGTGCGTTGGTGATTTTACGCAAAATAATACTGAGAATAATAGTTTAACAGCATGTAAAACTTTAAACGAGTTTTTCTCAAAATTGTACTTTTGAAACACATGCTAAAAATATCTTGCCTACGGCTGAACATATCATATTATGTATTTTATTAGTATCTTTACACCCACGCCTTGGTACGTTGCGCTCCGAGAAACATTTCGGAGGGAGCATACGTTAGTTGTTTGAGGTCATTAGAATGCAGAATTGGGTCACAACACTTCTTAGTACCAGTAGAACAACTTGAACCCGAATTTCGAAAGAACGCAGATATGTGAAGCTTGTGTGGAAATGGGACGAGGGCATGTAAAAAGTCTACTGTAATCACAAAAAGAAGAAATGACAAGACAATCCATTGTTTTTATGCAGCACGATAGCCCCCGAAGCGAGCAAATCACTCGCTTAAGCCGAAACGAAAAATTGTTTATAACTTTGAAAATATTCGATGTATTACCGTTGTTATATTACCAATGTAAACTCAGCCTTACAGATTCAGGCACGGTATACAGACAACCCCCAGAGTGACTCTTGCTTCGGCTCTAGTTTGATTGATAACCTATTTTTTCGTCGCTCATATTTCGTCTTTCTTTGTTTGGGCATATTACTCTCCATTTTCATTTACTGTCCAGGGCCTGTTATAGCCTAATCAGGGTTTGTCCGTTTACCGTGCTTTAGTGAAGAACTTGTCTGTCACTTTCTAAGTGTTTCCCTACTGGGACAAGAATAGAATAACCCGGCCATATTCTCTGCTTATCGTAAGAAACGTCTTAAAGGACTTAAATGACTGTAGATTCCATTACGAAAAACTTGGAAATTATTTATGGATAGCAACCCTTCCGTTGCGGACAGGTTGAGCGGTGAGGTGGGTGACAAGTAATGCCGCGAACACTGTCAGCGAAGGAATTAGTGTAGCTTCAGGATGAGTAATGGTTGCAGAAGCATGGGTAGTAGTGTCTATGGCGCTGTCCACGGAGGATTTTTGGGCTTGCAGCTTAAGCACCAGCCTATAGAACCGACAAACATTTTAGTGTCTCACGCACACCAGAGGAAACCTTGGTACTTGTATGCTGGGGTTAATTATGGCAGTTTGTATGTAGATCCCACGCATAAACGCGCTGATTAGGCATATTCCTATCTCGCGTCTGTGGAAGCTGGCTTAACATAGGCGAGAGCTGGGAGCAGGGATGCATATCTCATATTTCCTAAAAGTCGTTCTTCTCTCTTTTGTTCTAGCTTCCAAAAATTGTCATTATTATTCCGGTTCTTAGACAAAGATCTCTTCCTTTTTCGCAGCCAACAGTGCGAATGGGATTCAGCCTGCAGATCTGTATATTCTATTCATTTTGTCCGAAGTTTACTGTAGTCGTTCGGCTGTCTCTTAGCTACTCCTGCTTAGATTGGAGATGCGTATGTACATAACGGCTACCTCCAACTCACTGTAACAGAGCTTTCTCTTCTGAAAGGTACCGCCATCAATGTTTGGCATTAGTTTGCACAAGACAATGGTCGGCCTGATGTCTGTACTTTCTTCATGTTTTTTGTATGATCTGTTTGCTTCAATGAATAGTCCTAAATACTTTCAAAACTTTTGGTTATGGATACCTATATATCCTATACTTGTTATGGGCAACCTGAGAAATTTTTTTTCTTTTAGTGCTACTATTTTTGTTTATCCCTGACCATCTGCAGGTGATACGCAAGTAGCAAGGAACTGATTTCTGCAATGGCCAGATTTCTTTTTTTCTGCCAGTCCACCAGTACAACGTCATTTGCGTATTCTACACAAAAGCATCTGCGTAATCTGTAGACAAGCATCTACAAAGGAGTTTCATCTGTAACCGTCCCTCATGTATGAAATTTGACAGAAATGGGCGGAACACCGATCCCTGTGGGATGCTCTCATGTACCTGGCGTCTCTCCAATGATCCGTTCTCAGTCTAGTATTCAACTCTTCTATTCTAGTGGTAATCGTTGATAATTCTCTGTAGGCAACCAGCAACGTTCCTACATCGCAGTGTTTTCCCTTGATATTTTCTCACGGCAGGTAGTTGAAAGCATTTCTGATGTTTCTCTCTGACTATAGCCCATAAAGCTCTGCGGGTACTCCTTTCAGAGGGGGAGCGTTCAGACCGTTCCGTATTGTCTCCTCGAACGTCGACCACCTTACATCCTCTCACTTTTCCTCTACTTCTTGCTGCAAACTCGAAGGTTACAGCTCCTGTCCCGCGTTGGTTGAGTCTTGCCCACCGCTTGAAATCTGCTTGGAGAACCTTGCTTCCCCGTAAGGTTCTCCACAGTGATCTCCGACTGTTCCGTTCGGATTCTCTGGAGGTTCAATACTGGATATTCAACTGGCCCTTCTCTTCCTCCCTGCGGCGAAATGCTCGCTACATCAGCCGGTGTGTGCGGTGCACATCCGCCCTCCCTGCCGCTACTTCCTCGTTTTACTAGAAATTTGGAACTCGTTCACTTAACCGCGGGTGAGTACACTTTCGGGATTTTCTTGTGGCCTCCTCTATTACGTCGAGGTGCATTTCGGTATCGGCTCACTACCAGAACTTTCCGCAATTATTTCGACATAACTGCGATCAAAACGATCACCATCAGTCTTAGGTTTCCGAAACAGATTCGAAGCCCGGTTCTCTACCGCAGAAATCCGCATCGGTGATCACCAGTAGATTTATTTTCAAAAACTGCTTGCGTCGTCCAAAAGTGTACTTGTCTCTGGACGTCACTGAAACGGAGCTAGGCCTGTTTAACATATTGGTTAATGTATTTATTTCGTCACCCTGAGAGACTATTAGATCCCCAGAGTGGTAAGGACGCATTGAAGTCTCCTGAAATGTAGATATATCGGCAGGTGTGATCAATTGAACCAAAAATTGCATTTACTCTATTGCTATATTCGTAGATTGTCAAGTTGGGCGAAAAGTAACAACTCAAGTGTGCAACCTGGCCACTCCGCACTTCTACATAGTTTGGCCCCTTTACACAAATTCGACTTCCGCCGAAGGCCTCCCTGTTCACAACCTTAATCGAATGCTTTCCGAGGTCATCGTAAAGTCAGGTGTAATCATTAATGTACGGCTGAGATATAAATACTACATCCGTCCTCACTTCATTTACCGTTTTCCTCAATAGGTCATTGTCCATTCGGCATCCGTTCAAATTAATTTGAAGAAGTCGCAAGGCTTTTGATCTTTCGTGGAATCAACTGATCAATCTCACAGCGATACATATGAAAGCTGTAGGAAACCCGCGATGTGCTGTTCGACGTCATCACTCTTGCATCTTCTTTTGCAAAACCGGCACAGAGGCTCAGCTTCACAATTATTCATAACGTGCTCGGTCTACCCACACTTAGGACAGAGCCCACAAACGCCCGCCGCGACGGAGCACCTCACCGCTATCTTAAACACTTTGATCTCTACCTCTTTGCAGGTGACCATGATCACAGTTTCCGTATCGTGGCACCCACGCTTCATCAGACACATGCAAGCAACCGTATTCATGCTCAGTGCCTTGTCGTCGCCAGAGAGGATTTTATCCTTTGATGTGACCACATCTGTATCACGCAGTTCAACATTCATCGGCCACAGGTTATGAGTTGAACTCCACAAGGAGTTTCTCCGACGTCGGCAGCCTGACACGGTGTATTGCCTCTACTTCATCGCCTATACTTTGCCGCATTTTGCCGACGACACGTTCGCCAGGGTTCATTCGGCGAGAATATCAACCGCAAGGGCCTCCCTTCTTTTCTCCACCACGCTCTGGCTCTGCCATGTCCTCTTCTTTCTGGAGTCCTTGACGAAGTTTCTTGTTCTGGAGCTATCTTCTTCCCGTCATATTTTGTCCGAGGTCCAATGGGTGCTGTGGAGGCTCTCGGTCAGCCCCCTTCGTCGCCCACTCCTTTCGGCGTACCGCTTTCGACCATGATTCGTCCTCCCTCGGTACAGATGGTCCATTGTTGTCCACTGCCGAAACCGGGTACATCTGTGCGGAAACTATTCGTTAGGGGCTTCAGTTGGACCTGCGCCGTCTTCGGCGTCGCACCGTTTATCTTAGTGCGCGTCGACTGCAAACGACTGTCTGGTGGGGCAGACGTCTGACACTCAACGCTCACGTTGTTCTGCGGTTTTCTCCTCTTTTGGCATTTTTCCAATCCCGACAGATCGCGCTCTGCCTCGGTCCATGTAGTACCAAGGTATCTAAAGGATTGAAAAGGCAGGTCCTCCCCTTGCGTTGCTGCCTCCTTCAAGGCCCCAGGCACCTCTCTTGGCCGTGGATTCAGTATATGAGGCCCATGAAGAGGCAGGCGAATTTCGCCAACGCATGGGTCTCCGCCCACGGCTTCTTGCTTTTTTTAGACAAAGTAGATGGTATCCCACGTTCTTCCTCTTCGTCGCTCGCATCGTCTTCCATTTCGCGTCCGTTGAATCAGCTTTTATTGATTGACTCCTCTTCGGTCCATCGATGCGGAGTCGTCTCGGTCCTTCCTCAAAGCCTGTCTCGTCGCTGATATCCACGGTTTTCAATACGTCCGCGGACATAGCTCTTCGTCGTCTCCAGAGTCGGTAATCAACCTCCTAGCTTTCCGTCTCATAAACTTTTTTCATGCCTCTTCATCATCGTTTACGGTATGTCCTCTTCACTGGGGAATTGGTGGCAGTTGTAATGCATGGCCTGTCGTTCTCCGTGGGTCATCATGAAGCACTCTGATTTATTCTTATCTTCCGGCCCAGCTTCGTAGCTGAACGGGAAGGCTTTTGTTTCCCAGATTCGCCCTCTCTGGGATGCGAGGATTTGCACGTAGTCGTCATGTCTATAAACCAGTTCCTCTTTAAATCACCTTTCACGAAAGGTAGGGAAAATCCTAGACCTATTCTACCCCGAGCCTAAACGGAGAAGCACATGGTCTTAGTCTGGCTCCTCACCATGAATCAATAGCTCCACGAGTTATTGTGACACACAAGCCGTCACGACAAGGCCCCCCATGCTAAACTGACAAGTATGTGGAACCGAGACCATAGAATAACATATCCTTACAAATGTACTTGAAACGCATGCCCACCACCTACAGGATGAACAGGAATCGTGGGATATTTTCTTTGATTCCAGTTCTTTTTTCGGTAATAGTACCAACCTAGCTTCTTTCCACTGTGGTGGGAAATACATTTTTGTAGGAATTTTAAATAGGAAAAATCAGACCGGAGGGATCGGGAATCGAACCCGGGACCTCTCCGCTTGCAAGCGTGCGCTCTAACCACTGAGCCACCGGCCAATTGCCGATTCCAGCCGATTTTTCCTCTCTTAGCGCAACACTCAGCGCTTCCCTTTTGCCGATCCTACATTTTTCTTATGCAAACACTGAAGATTCAGCCAATCCATGCAACCGCGCACTACTGTATATCGCATCGGTGGCCTTCCCAAAGATTTAATTCAAATATCTGACTTGCTGCAGTTGATCTTGCCGATAGCCTTTTAGAGCTTTTCAATCATCCCCTTCCTTCACGTTCATATCTCAGTTTAGGAGTTTTGTTCCTTCTCGAGAGATGATGAGCAGGTGTAAGGGGATATCTATACTTAACTCAATTCATCACTAATTGTATATGGTTCGAATGACTCAACAAGTTTTTCTGTACCTCCTCACATAGTTGCCTGTAAGATTTATTCTTGCTTTTCCTAATGCCTCTATTTATCAATATACGGTTGGGTGGAAGAAAATTCAAGACCGAGAACTTCCCAGCCAACTGTGATAGGGCAAGTTGTCATCTCCTTCTCTAGCACAATACTTACAAACGCAGCTTAAGAAGCGATACTGTGGGAGGGAGAGATAGAGTATCGGCGAAGTTTCACTCGGCCGACGGCGAGCAGTATTTTGTCGATACAGATGAGTCATCGTATAACGAAAATAATAAATTCTCAATTTTTTATAACACATTGATGAAAATATTACAAACGAATAGGTGAGGTTTTTCCAATGAAAATGAGTTCGAACACTATCTCATTTGGTTCATTTGTTATTAAAATTTTGCATAAGGTAAGATTCGATAATCGGAATGTGTCTGATAACTAATAGTCCGAATCGAATCGCGTTTAGACTCATTTTAATTGTGGAACTTAATCTATCTACTAAAAATATTCTCATGAATGTACAATGAAATGTCGAGGTTTTACATGCGGCATGTACCCATAATAGGGTCTATCCACACGGCCCCCGCGTTGGGATACGCTCAATCAGCGCGTTCAAGTACAGGACGCTGTACGAGAAGTACCAATCGTACCCAAGGTGCTTCGGCATTAATTAGATTATATCGCTGTACATATGTCAACGGATACCACTTCGGTCGCTTATTTTAGGTAGAGCAACTAATAAAAATTGAAAATAGTTACGTGGTATCTCATTCGTTCGAAGTTTGGCGTAAGAAGTAAAACATTCCATTAAAAAAAAACGAAGTTGACCCTGATATCTCTGAAGTGCTTCCCCCTATAAAAGTATTACATAATGTTGTTCTTCAAATAATACAGCCGCATTCTACTATTTTTGTGAAATGCATAACTTAAAGGTTACTCAAGCTCGTCATGTTAGGTGTTTTTACTCTATATTCGAAAATTATGTTAAATGGGCAAAATTACTTTGGAAAAGGTATAGAAATTTCACGTATACAGTAATGTATATTATTAAAAATCTTATTCATAAATCTGCAATGTAGGAGTCGTTTAACCGGTTTCCAATTAAATATTTAGCGACGTAGCTGTGATGACAGTAGTTAGGTGGAAACGAACTGAATGTGATCAAAACGTACGATATTGTTCTCATTGTCAGTTTACCGAATAAGTAATACCCATTCTTTATAAACCGATAAACTATTGTCTACTTTTGAAAACGGCAAACACAAGCTTGTTTCGGTCAATTTCAAAAATTGGGGAATAGATCTTTGCAATAAATTAGTTAGTACACTACATAAAAATATGTAAGACGAAGTTGGATGACAATGAGTAAAAAACGTTAAAAGTATAATAATCATTATTTTAAAACAAATAATTTTCTTTAATTCAGTCATATGTTTGTATTATCACAATATGGTTATTTAAATACGCAAAATTCCGTCGTGTGTAATATAATGACGTTCAGATGAGGGTTAGCTCCTTCCATGCTGCATTCTGTTTCGTTCCAGTTGGTCCGCACGGAAATAGCAACTTCTATCGGTGCTTTGCAGTGTATCAGTATTTTCATATGTAGTATCTAGTAGTACATGAACACATCAACCATTAAACAACATTGCAGTTAGGAATCATCAGCAGCCAGAAACTGCGTTGATAATGGAGTGCTTCATCTGGTCGTTGTTCATATTAACAAATGTTTAACAATATTAGTGACCGCTAAACCATGACATGAATTCATACATGAATAGATAATAACCAGGTGACTTCCTCGATTACCAGCGTGTGTTCTGACCCCTAATGAAGCCAGTTGCAATGCTGACGGAAGGTTAGGATGCTGATCCTACCGGACGTGGTGTACAACCGAAAGCCACAGCCAGTAATTACTGTGAGATGCCGAGCTGTTAAAGTCTCAGAAATATTACATTTTATTATTGATTACAGTCTAATAATATTGAATATTTACATTCGTACCATATGTGGGATTGGAACCTCCAGACCCAACATTAAGAGGAGTAGCGGATGTATGGCTGCCAGCGTACTGATGATGGTGTAGTTGACGAGGTAGTCGGCTATGAACGCAGGAGACTCGGGTTCGGTTCTCTGTACCAGCAGTCCCTATTTTTCATGAATTCCTACACATATAACTATACAGAAACAACACAAGTGTGTTATTTACAGTGAAAAATTATATACATGACATGGGGGATCTTTGCGGAAAGATCACTTGAAAAGAAAGTCTTTCTTGTAAACATAAGACTTACGCGTTATGTAACAGAACTTAACGAACTGTAGATTTGTTACTTTATACCAGGTATTGGAATTAACTGCTCGCTACGGCCGATATTCGGAAGCAACGCCCACATTTTCCCGCCGCGCGTCTTGGTCCCCGCGACGGCCCTTGTGCTCGACACGTCTCAGGCGCGTACCAGAAGCATTATACCCCATGGATGATGTGGAAACCTATTTACACGGTAGGATTCATATGGTACGGACCTGAGACGCGTCGAGCACTTTGGCCGTCGTGGGGACCAAGACGCGCGGCAGGAAGAAGTGGGCGTTGCTTCCGAAAATCGGCCGTAGCGAGCTTAATTCCAATGCCTGCTTTATACAGTAATGACTCCATTATTGCAAAAGATTCAGCCACACCATATCTGGGACTTATCCGAAACAGGCAAAAGTTATTGTTTAAAGAAAACTATAACAATACTGTATAGTATTGTTTAAAAGTGAACAATAGTTTTTCGGCATATACAAAGCGTCCCAGCTTATTTGTTATAAGCTTATATTTCCTATCTTAATGAAAATACAAAAAATGTTTTATATGCAATTTGCATGGTACGAGGGGGCACATCTTTTAGCGAAGACGAATTTTTTTTTACGTTATTATTTTAAAAGATATGAAGGTGAAGTTCATATTTTTGAAATAGGACTATGTATTCTTGTTCAGATTATTTGATAGTGCTTTCGGGTGTAAACATTAATTGTCAGTGAATTCATCTTGAAAAGCACTATCAAATGATCTGAACAAGAATACATGGTTCTGTTTCAAAAGACAAACTTAACTTTCATATTTCTTCAAATAATAATGTAAAAAAAAATTCGTCTTCGCCAAAAGATGTGCCCCCTCGTACGATGCAAATTTCATATGAAACATTTTTTGTATTTTCAATAAGTTAGGAAATATGAGCTTGTAACACATAAGCCGGGACACCCTGCATAAAATGAACGTTACTTCTTGAATATCCCGAGTACAGTATTCTAGACGTGTTACTTCCCTCCGCTGCTACAGCCACAGCTAAATGGTTAGGATAGTAAGGGCCACAGGAGCTCCGGGCTTCCCCTACTCTAGACCAATTTCCCTCATACAGGTTGTAATCTGATCTGAAGTGGGGGAAAGCCGGTGCTCCCGTGGTCCTCATTGGGTTAGGTATTCTAAAACTGGTTAAACGACTCGTTTGTTGCAACTTTAAAACAAGTCACTACTATATTATCTGTACCATAGAAGTGGAACTACAATAGAATGGGGATTTCTACTTATATTTGAGAGCTCCACTTGGATAGGTCTGTTTTCAAACATCTACAACAAAGCTGCACAACTGATTGCTTACGAGTAATGGCGACTCGAACTTCTCCTTCCGAGGAACTCCCACTATGGGGCTCAGGTTGACTTGCGAGGACCGCAGCGGGACGGTCAACCTGAAGCCCATAGTGGGGGTTCCTCGGAAGAAGTTCGAGTCGCTATTACTCGTGAGCAATCGGTTATGCAGCTCTAATCTACAACGTGCCGATTAGTAGGAAAGAATGTATGCAAAAAAAATTGTTTTTAAAGGGCAAATACACTGATTAATATGTTTAATCTATTCAGTGAACGTTGACTCGTTATGTCAAAGTCCATTTTATATGTCATAATTTTAAAATACAATTAATTTTTTTGTATGTATCAACAACTATTAATTTTATACTTATTGGAGTATAGGGCGAAAGAACGTAGTAAATAGGAATTAATCTATATTTATCTATTACAAAGGAAAGTCACTCAATTGGGCCGCGTTGTAGCTCTTTTTTAGTTGATTACAGAAAAAAATGATAGAGGAAAAAGCTGTGTGATTTAAGAATATGTCTGTGAACTTACCTTTTTCGTAAGTGCAATAATATATTAGAAGAGTGGAGTTGCACTTTTTTTAATGGAACTGCATATTTTCTTACATAAATCGATTCTTCTGAACAGAGCCGCCCCTAAAGTTTGCGGACCCGAGTCAAGTGCGCCGCTCGCCCGGTTGTAGGGCCGGTACCGCTTCTGAACGTTCTGCATATAAAAGCGTTAGGGTGGTATATTCGAAACATAAATATGTTACGTCGTAACAGTTACGACATATTTCAGTTTCTTATTGTTAAATGTAGAGAGTGCTTTACTGAAGGTGATGTTCAAAGTTCCACCTTGACAAAATAAACACTTAGCGTACCATTTATTTGTTTTTCATTAAAGAATTAAGGTGATTGCTAGTAATAAAAAAAAATAAAGAAATGTTTCACAAACATAATGAATATACATGAGCCACAGAAAATCAGTGTCTTGGAAGAAATACGAGCAACTAAATCAGATTCAGTGTCAATGTCTGATATGGTAGTCTAAATCACGGATGATTATCCGGAGCGAAGCGTGACTCCGGCCTACCCCCTTTCTGTGTCTATTCCTTTCGCGTAAATAGGTTGTGCTCGGGGTACGACGTCGAGAACGTTGGTAACTGTCGGTTAGTACGATTTATGAAAAAGCAATCACGTAATAAGAATAATTATTTTCTCCAGAGATCAATTTTATCCAGAGCTCCCATCTTTTCTTCGATATACATCATTTGTCGTATAGAAATTCAACAGACATCATACACAGTCCCTTATTCGGATCTGTTTGATAATTAAAAAATTAGTTACAACATTATTTATATTCAAGATGACGCGGAATATGTAATTCACATTCAGTTATAGCAATGCGCAACGCACTTGGTGGGTTGATATCTTTTAATCTAGTGCGCTTATTTGTTTTCATAATATTCATAACTGAAAAAAGTTTCCCCTGTCTCTCTATCGTTAATAGAAAATATGCGCCTGCGCATAAATTACATGATTTCCTTTGCAAATCCACGTTTGTTTTCTGTATTTTAATTTGCAATCGTTGAAGAAATAATATTACATGTTCTTGCATCGAATCAAATTTTAAGTTCTCTTAATAGCTCTAATATATAGTTTTAATAATCAAATAGATCCGAATAAGTAAGTATGTGTATATCGCTCATTTGCTGCAACAGTGACACACCTAAAAATTCGTCGTTTTTGAGTTATTGGTATAGAAATAACGGCGTTCTCTTATATTTTTTACGGGTAGAACGATATTCTAAAACTCACCACAAAAGGACAGGTTGTTGAGGACAGGCGCTTTTATAAAATTACAGCAATTCGAAACATTCAAACTCGTTTTCCATAAAATCATCCTTTTTGAGTTATGTCATTGATGCAGCAAATGTGCGATATGATGTCAGCTGAGTTTCTATATGACAAATGATGTATATCAAAGTAGAGATGTAATCTCTGGATAAAATTGATGTCATGTACACAAAATAATTATTCTTATTACGTGACTGTTTCTTGAGAAATCGTACTTACCAACGTTCTCGACGTCGTACCCAGGCCCACAACCTGCGTAAGGGGAATGGCCGTAGAGTGCGGGTAGGCCGGAGTCAGGCCTCGCTCTGAATTGGCATCTCTGATCTAAATACTAGTATTATCCGCCTTTACTTTTTCGTGGAGAACATATTGAATGGTAATGTATATCGTTACATTCTACAGTTTGTGTTTCCCGATCTTCTTGATGGCGTTCGCTTGGAACTGCGAACACATTTAAAATACCTTTGACAGAATAGTGCACCGGTACCGGTACGTAGTGAACGCGTTGCAACAAACTAGATGAGGCAAACTGACGACGAAAAACAGTTTGGTACACGCAGTTCACCACTTTGGCCATCACGTTCTCTTGATTTTTCGTAATGGGGTTATTTTGAGGATAAGGCGTATTCGCGTCTTTTTATTTTAACCCGTAATTATAAACGTGGAAGTATTGTCACTTAAGCACAGACGTGCGATCTCGAATATCGATGTGTTAATGTGCCAATTAACACCCTATAAAGATTTTTTCGATTCTGTTTCTAATTTTATCCATGATATGAAAGTATTATACTTATATTCTTATAGCGAGTTACTTTGAATTAGAGCTAATTATGTTTATATATAGGCGGGATAAAACAAGTAGCTCTACACCTCTGAAACGTCTCATAGACCGCACGTCTGTGATTACAGGTTAATAGAAACCTTGAAACAAAACAAATTGTTTGAACTTAACTAGGGAATACCTTAACTCTTTAGTGAAAAACATAGAGAAACGGTTCGTTAAATACTTATTATGTCAAGGTGGAACATTTGAACATCTTCTCCAATAAAGCATGTTCTACATTTAAAAAATTGAAATATTTTGTGACATGTTCATTTTTTGAATATCTGATCTTAATACTTTTGTACGCAAAACATTCAGAAGAATTTATTTATATAAAACAAGTATGCAATTCTATTAAAAAAAAATAGTGCAACTGTATTTTTCTGGTTCACTATTGCATTTATGAAAAAGGAAAGTTTACAAAAGTATACACATTGTTATACCACGCAACTTTTTCCACTATCATTTTGCTCTATCATTAACTAAAAAAGAGCTACAAGTTGGCCCAATGGCGTGTCTCTCTTTGTATGCATATAGAGTTGTGTAGTACTGTATGTGCTGGCAATTCTCAACTGAATGCGCTGGAGACAGAGTCAATAAAAATTAAAAAGTAAAGATCGGCTACACGATCTCCTGTAAAGATCGATATAGGAACATGTCGTCATAGAATTATATAATCTGCTGTATTTCATTTGAGTTAGAGTTTAATACTCTTTTAAATTTAGAAATGAAATAGAGGATATCCGATTTAAGAAAATTTATACTGCCTTTAGATATTAACCCTTTGCACTCAACAATAATTTTTAAGTGGATGTACGATGGCTCGAAACAACTACATTAAAAAAGCAAGAGCACATTCCGACTTTATTATTTTGTGAGATCGGTGCCTCCAGACCTAACAATAAGAGGAATCGTGGAAGTAGGGGATGTCAGCGGACTGGCGATGGCGTAGTGGACAAGGTAGCCGGCTACAAACGCAAGAAACTCGGTTCGATTGCCAGTGGCGGCAGTCCCTATTTTTCACGAATTCCTACAGTTTTTGTTGCTATATCACAACAAGTATTCAATTTTTGGTGTCTGACTCTACCGATCTACGCAGTTTTTTTCTTCCTATCGCCACCTATATCATCCACTTTCATTTCTATTAGATTTTCACATTTTTTTTCAGTTGTAACTTGTCACGAGCATACATTAAATCAATTAATCTTTCACTATTGTTGGAGCATGGTAAATTGGCATCTTATCCCTTGTATTATTCATTATGACACAGAATACGGACTGTTCTTGTTATAATTCTTGTCCCGGTTTAGATAGTTCGCTAACTAATTATTGCACCACCTACATTTCGTCTTTCCGATCCTGCGCGTACTACCTTCTCACTGTCACTCACTGACGACGACTTAGGCAAAAGTCAGTGTGAGATCTGTGCGTATACCATGCCTTAATGAATAACAAAAGAGATTCGAGTCAAATCACTGTATCTCTACTATAGTCTCATCGCGTCTATTTATTACTCGAGTAATGTTCGTTCGGTTATTATTTACTGTAGTAAAAGAAGATTAACACATGTGTCACGTTAAGTCTCTTGTCTTTTGTCACTTTATAACTTCATATAAAAATTTCATTCTCCTTTTTCAAATTATTGATTGCTCTTCTGTTTGACACATTTTTACGCTCTCATATTATTATAAGAATGTAAAGAAATAACACGTAGGTTGAGGACAATAAAAAAGCATTCTATTATCCATAATTAGTAATTTATTAACTGTATATTATACAAATCTCTGGTATCTGTTGTAAGCATTTATATCATGATAAAACCATAATTACGATAAATTTTGTATTTTGTTTTGATCATTGTTGTAAAACGATTGTTACGAATTTCTATTGCATTGTAAATAAACGAATTATTTAATCATATGATTGATACTAATAGGAGGATGAAGAATTGAATGAAGAGGCAAAGCAAACTCAGGACAAAGAAACAAATACCGAATGTATATTTATACCGGAACAAGGAAAACAGAGAAAACTGTCCGCAGCTGGCGTTGGTCCGCATGTTATGCATGATGATAAAAATTCGATTGTAATTAAAAGAAGTCAAACGTTTTCTCCAAGTGCCGCTGTCAGCAAAAATCACTACATTTGTCGGGTAAGTATCAAATACTTTGGAAACGTTGCTCTGACTTGCATTCATCCCTTTATTAACTCACATTTTTTGCTGCAGCTCAATCGAAGTGATAGCGATAGTAGTATGCCACTTTATCGTAGAGGCGGACCTTTCCAGCGGAATTCAATTGAAAGGCGATCTCTTCGATGGCGACGTCCATCATCTGCATTAAGTTGTAAGACTGTTTCGAAAAAGTCTACTAATTTGCCATCCACTGCTAGAACCTCATTAGATCTCGAATTGGATCTTCAAGCACAACATGCAAGACTAAATAATCTTCAAGATGAGCTTAGTAGATTGCGGGAATTGAAACACAGGTTGGAGCAAGCGCGGGAAAAAGGAGATGTTGATTTTGCAACATGGTTGCTAGAGGATCATAAGTTCCAAAGTCTTATGGCACATGCGGAAAATGGGAAAAATGGCAAAAGTGCTGAGGATAAAAGAGTGGAGAAAATGTTGAAGAAAACCTCGAAAGAGATCTATAAACTAAGAAAGACGAAGGCCGGCAAAGGAAAACCCGACATTATTTCCTTTAAGTACGTATACCCACCGACATACACACCATTTCCGATTTTCATGATATTTTGTAAATACGCATTCTTTGACGAGTAGAATAAAATGGTCTCTTTGTTCATCAAAATGGTTTAAACTTTTTGAGTTATTGATACTGAAAGTTTACGGTTCTACTTTTACGATTCTAATTTTACTCATAAAGATTTTTAATTATTTCAAAATAATTAAGACGGATTAAGTTATTTATAGAAAAAATGTCAACGCAGAACAACATGAATTTGTAGATTTTTTATTTGCATGAATTTAAAAATTTCATACATGTTATATTTTTTAAATAAAAGCTGAAATCTTTACGAATAAAACTACATTTGCTGCATATTGATGTCTGTAATAGTGTTCGAGTCGTGATTTGGAAAATACTTAACCCAAAACATTCAACATCAACAACTTCAAAAGTTTAAACAATTTTGAGGAACAGAAGGGACCTCTCCACTTGCAAGCGTGTGCTCTACCACTGATCCACCAGCCAATTGCCGATTTCAGTCGAGTTTTCCCCTCTTGACACGCGATACTCATTGTCAGTCGCTTCTTTTGTCGATCTTACAAATATGGCTATAATACCATCACCTTTGCATGCCTTTGACCTTATTGTTACATACTTAGTTTTCTCGAACTGTTAGATATTATTCTTAACAACGTAATGGTATTGGTAGTAACACAACATTGTGCATACATAGCAAATTTATATTACATCTGATTAACGTATCCGATATTGACTGGGTTTATGATATGAATTTGGTATTTTCTGGTCGGAATAAACAGAAAGATATTGAACACAATATCGATAAAAATGTATATCAGAGTCTTAAAAAAATTTATATGTTATTTTTACTCACAGAATCATTGAATGTTGCGCACTTTGTAGTATATCAGACATAATAGCAGTAGAAGGAACAACAATACGTTGCCGCATATTACGTATCAACTTTCCCGTACTACACGTTATTTTGTAATACTCTCCGCAAAAAAATCTATGGGAAATACATCGGGAGAGCGTGTGAGACCGTGGCAGTGATACATTGTGTTCGTTGTTTTATATGTTGTATTGTGTTATTGTGCTGCTAATATTATTACGTTGCTAAAAGTAATACCTGAAGGTTCGAGAAAACCAAATTAATGTTATAAAGTTTGTACTATTCGACACTCTATGTTTATAGTCATCTGCCATGTATGCACATGGTCATGGTATTATAGGTAATTAAATTTGTTTTGATACGGATTATGAACTTACTAAGTTAAAAATATACATATACTGCCATTTAAAAAAAAATACTTATTCTTTACATCACAACACTTGCCTCGTTCGACAGTACAACTTTACTTTAGGGTTTTCAATCAATTTTCAGAGATTTTTAGGTGTTTTTTTTTTAAATGCCTGAACCTGTATACTCTTTAAAATCGATTAGTTATTTACAAAAAGTTGAATGAATATGATGATATGCGTTAAATTGTGTTATAGTTCTATTTTATTATAATTTTTATCTTAAGATTGTTGTTGATATTGTTGTAAATCTGAAGTCGGTATTTGTTTTATGTTTCAGAGAGAAAATGGCTTTCTTCACACGCGTTAATCTCAATGTTCCTTTACTTCCACCCGAAGATTTGTCGTGTGAAAGTGCGTCATCACCATCCCCCTCGATTGCCTACCATAAAAGATATGCATCTGAACCAATTACCAGTGAATTTATGACCACTAAATTAGGTGTTCAAAGTATAACGCATTCGGCTACACGGCCGGGTAGTGTTCCTAGCAGTCATACGTCTGCTGTAAGGTTTGATAGTGTCACAACTAATAACGCGAGTGTTGTCACAACAGAAGACGTTACAGCGAACAGTACAAACAAATCCGTGATTGTGCACAGTCGACCTTCCGAATCAGATATACAATGTTCAGGAGATAGTCATGACGAGAACCTGAAGTCATCGGAAGAGGCTGGCAGTGGCGAACCAAGGAGGTACGAGTATGTCGTCGATAGAGTTCTTGGCGTCGAAGTGTAACGTTCATAAACTAAGCGTATGCATAAACTCACGAATAGATGAAGAATCATTCGAGTGAATCAGTAATATAACAACATACTAGTTTCATAACTTAAACCGAAATAAACAAAAAATGGAAAAATGGCAAAGGAACGTTACCTTCTCGTTTTTTTTCGAATTCTAGGTGCCATGCACGACGACTGAAGAAAGTAGAAGAACATTTAATAAGATAAATTTGAACGAAGAAAATACGTAATGCTAGTGTTATTATAATACAACGAACGTTGTTTAAGTTGTGTTGCCGATATTGTTATTGTTGTTGGCCATTGATGCAATGACGCAGTATCGTAAAAATTATTAGGCAGATTTGAGGCAATAGCAAAAATGCGTAAATCATACGCTCTGTACATACGAGAACGTAAATTATTTAAATGAAATTTATGCGAGAATTATTTAATTAATCGATTCCATCGGGTTCCTCTCTTATCCTGATTAATCCTGTATTGTTTTGGTCGTTTTCTGTGCATATCAGAAGGCACGAACCCACTGAGCAGCTGGACTGCAACTTGCAAATTAAAGAAGAAAAAAGGCAAAATAAAATAAAGAAGGGAAGGTTATCACCCTGATTGGCTTACAAGGGGAGATTACTAACTGAACGAGCAACATTCAGACGTAATTGTGTTTAAAATAAAAGAAGTAACGACAATGAATCAATTCTACGATATTAGCCGTTAATGCTCGGCCATTGTATAAAACAGTCCTATAAACATTACAATTTCGAAGTTTTGTTTAACCGTATAAGATAGGGTGTGATTTTCTGAGAATTTCGGTAGCCATACGTCAAGTGATTAGGATTAGGAACCTGTATTCCTGGAAACTCGTATTTAAGTCTACACTCGCAGCGTATTACACAGATTTTTACATACTTCTTTTTGCTTGGTCTTGGATTACTTGATATGTTATTTCGTACTTATGTACTGCTAATTACAATATTTCTATTAAACAATATTTTATTACTGTATGTATGCAATGTACATAAATTCCAGTCTAGATAAATTTGAGATTGCGAACGTGACTGATTCATTTATTGCAAAAGATCTGGACTCGTTTATTGCGAAAGATTTATCTCTAACACGCTTTGAAATCGCGCAAAGCGAACCATCACTTGATGTTCTCAGGTCATCGAATAGTATTTTACGGCTTGCTCACATGTACGTTACGTCTTATCCGTTTTCCCATCGTTACTTTCGCCACAGCTTGAGCATCAGATGTCCGGAAACCGGTCCAATGACAAGTTTATTGTCAATCAGGCGGTCCGAATTTCTGTCGTAATAAAGAAATCTATTGTACAGTGAACAATTATATTTATAAGTAGGTTCATAATTTTGTATACTGAAATACATTACGCAAAAAATTAATAGTCCTTCGGTCGATGATATGCACTTCCACTTCAGTTATTCCAGTATTTTAAATGTCTTGGGTTTTCAACTGTAAGGTAATACATGTAACCCTTTTATTTATATACATGCGGTACTACTTGTAATATTGTGAAAAAGAAATAATTTAATTGTTGATTGATGAATCATAGCTTTATAAACGTACTTTTAAATGTGATTCCTTACTGTACGTAATGAATGTTTTTATGTGTATTTTATATATTTATAACATACTAAAATAAATAAAAGGATTGTAAATAGCAGTACAAAAATATCGAAGTAACTAATAAAGCGACGTGAATGCGTACGAGAAAAAATTCTACAGAAAAAATATGTTACATGTTCCAATGAGACTCGAACCTAAGATTTTCGGACTTGAGTTCCTGAACGCTATATCCACAACCACCACAGTTATAATTATTAGAAATGCGCAACCATACTTGTGTATTAAGTCAGATGTATTTTAACAAATAGTTCATTTTTTATTTAAGTCATTGATTGTACAACAACATCGTGTAGTTCACGTTTTCAAGACCTATAATATGAAAAGAAAAAAATGAAGCGAATCAAACAATTTCAAAATTTTAATGTTTAACACCATTTTTTAAATAATGTCCGAATGTTAGCGGCTAACAAGCCAGGATCTGCTTATATTCGTTACCCTATACAGCTTAAATTCAATTTCATCCAATAAACACATGTCCAGACATAGCCTCCCCTTGTTAGTGCTACCTTGATTCTGTTATTGCTATTACATGTTTAGTGTAGTTTCGAATGTTTTTAGAATGATTATTCTCCGACGTATCAGCTAATATGGTCAGTAAGTGTCTTTTATCCTGGTGACTTACACTATTCTGTTTTAATTACTAAAAAAATAATATTTGTTAGTAATGCTGTATAGTACAGTATGTAATACTAACACACGCATATACTTGCGCACGTGCGTGCATTTTCAATATCTTTTTTTAAAGCACTTTCTATAAAATGCGTTATTGTTACAGTTGACAAACAATTAGGTGTATTTATGTTGATCGTAGAGGAATTGGTAAATTTACATGCGCTTGTTTTGTGAAGCGCACAACTTTTAAGCAGCAGAATAATATATTTCACATTTTGTCTCAATAGTACGATTCTTAAACCGCAAAATAGTGTATAATACGGAAAATAATTAATATTAGGTGTTATATCCAACAGTTGGATACAAGTTTTAAGAAAAATGTTACATTGCAACGAAATTTACATTGTTGCGATAATCGTAGAAAAAAAAACGTTTTGTTGTCTATAGTATAACGTGTGTCTCTTTCATCATATATTTGAAAGTAGTTAATAAATAATTTCTATAATTTTGCAGATCATATAAAATTGGGAAAGTATGCTATGAATTAATTTATACGATAAAAAACGTTTCTTGTTCAATGATTTGAACCAGGGGTTGAAAACAGTTATATCGATTTCGGTTCTTGAAACAGTTATGAAGAACCTTTATTTTGAATAACTTATAAGGATCCGAAATTTCTGTCTATATCTGTTTCGGTTATGATTAATAACAATAATTGATACCACTAGATATTACGGATGCAGTTTATTGCATAAAGCATATCTTTTACAAAATCATTATGGAAGAAAAACAAAAACTGAAATATTTATGTATATCATTACTTTGTAACATGAAAAATGTTCGTATGTAAATGTTTTTTTCTAAAACAGTTAACAATAATCGGCGATGGAAATTTTTCGTATATGCTTATTTTCAGAAATGATTCTATTCGCATTGTCTTAGAAAAATGAACTCGCCTCGATTTGTATCATTAGCAATATCGCTCAAGTATCTGAAGCGTCGTTGAAAGCCGCCGACAGCTATACTATACTGATGCCTCGTATGAGTCTAAAGTTAAATAGAACCGTTACTATATCACGGAAAATAAGCATATACGAAAAATTTCCATCGCCGATTATTGTTAACTGTTTAAAAAGAATGCATTTATATTAACGAATACTTTTTAAATTACAAAATAATTATACGTAAAATGTTGCAGTTTCTTTTTCTTCCATATTGTTTTTGTAAAATAAATTAATACAATAAACTGCAATCGTAATATGTAGTGATTTCAGTTCCTATAAAATCGATACGAAAATCATTTCTAGAACCGTTTTGGAATCGGTACAGAACTGAAAAAATAACGGTTCTAGATAAGAAGCGGTATGGGTATCGATATAGGAACCATAACCGAAACCGATATAGACAGAAATTTTGTTCCTTATACCAGTTATTCGGAGTTAAGATTCTTCATAATTGTTTCTGTCAGAACCTTTTTATAATAGTTATTAAAAGTTATTTTTGGAACCGTTTCAACCCCTGGTTTGAACATAATTTTAAATGTTTATTGAGGAACCTGGTAGTGATTGGATGCTTAGGAAAGTAATAAAACGTTTGATATAGCAAAAATGTACATAGTAATGTATATACGCATCGACAATCTCGCTCATGCTTCTACAAAATAAAAATATGTGGATACGTCACACTTGCCCACGCGCGCACACATACCCAGGCTGCGACGGAGAGGAAGAGAAAGAGAGAAAGAGAGAGAGAGAGAGAGAGAGAGAGAGAGAGAGCGTATGAGGGGGGGGGGGGGGGGGGCATTACAAATGATAAATCGATAGATTTCCATTATTTAAAATAATACACAAAATATTGCTTACCAATGGTATATAATTTCGAGGGAAACGTAATGTGGTATTAACAGTTTCTTTTATAAGTGAGAGCGAAACGAAGAAATGATGGTCATTTACATTTTTCTTAAAGGCAGACATATATATTTTTATACATTAGTTAATGCAGCTCTTCATTGTCTATAAAAAAGAATCCGGATATTTGTGCCGAAAAGTCATTAATTTAGTAAATATTTTAATTTTAATATGGCGAAGTAGTAACATTCAAATCAGTAGCTTCTAAACTAAAAAGTTTTCGGCATAAACATCCATAAATATTTCTTTTATTCAAAATATAGAATTGCATTGATTAGTGGATTAAAAAAAAATTATGGTTTATTTTAAGAAATTTGGTTGGTCTGCATTGATATACACAAATACACCATCGCAACATTAAAATGTTAATATTTATAACCGCATACCCTATATGTACAGGCATGTTACTCAACTTCACGTACAAACTTTTTGGTCTAGAAAAACTTATCGTAAGAAACAAACTAGCCTTAGTAAACACATGCTCGAAATGAAATCGTTTCCAAAATATCTAGTTTTATTCTGTAGGAATCAGTAAAACATAAGTAAAGTAAAAATAAATACTTTGTACTGTTGCGTGTAGCTTACTTATTTAGTAAAACAAAACTATTTTAATAACGAATATTATACGAAATTAAAATTAAAATATTTAGTAAGCTGAAGGCTTTCCGACAGAAATACCGCGATGCTTTTATTATAGAGAATGCAGAACTGTATCAATTAATGTATAAAGAAATACATAATTCTATTTAAAAAAAATGAAGGTGACCTTCATATTTCCACGCCGCCTCTAATCATAAAAAAGCTATTGACACCACATGATGTCGCCCTAGAAATTATTAAACGCGCGCGTTATGTGTGTATGTGTGTGCGTGTGTATTCATATACCTATAGTCAAAGGAATTATGCAAAAAATATGCATGCTAAAAACATACTTTTATGTTATATTATGCTGTATCATGTCACTTATGGTACATTACGCGTAAACATCGTGCTACATTTTATTACTTTTGGCAAAACTAAAATAAGAATTATTCCTTTGTAATATATTTATACTATTAAAGTGCAGGGCGTGTTATGTAAATGTATTTAATGAACGTTACAATAATCTATTGTATATCCGTACCGTGTTGTGTCTTATTGCGTCAAATAAGACATTTATTCATGATGTCGACGATTATGATATCCCTTAGAATAATAGCAATTACTATAAAACCAGACTAGTGTTGCTAATAGTGGTGACAATGGTGAAGACTCAATGATTCAATGTATGATTCAATATACAAATAAGGATAATAATAATATTGATAATAAATAATAGTAATAATAGCTACAGCAGTAGTAGTAACAGTAGCAATTCTGGTAGTAGTCGAAATGCTAGTTTAGTAGTAGTAGTAATAGTAGTAGTAGTTGCAATTACAATGGTAGAAGTACTAGTAATGATAGTAATAGTTGTTGTCGTAGTAATAGTAGCAGTAATACCGGTGGTGGTAGAGTAGTAGCAGCAGCAGCCACAGCAGCAGCAGCAGCAGAAGCAAGAACAACAGCAACAACAACGACAACAATAATAATAGTACCGATAGTGATGATGATGATACTTGTAAGTTTGTAATGAAATGTATGCATACATGTGTGTGTGTCTGCGTGCATGTACATGCGTGGGCGAGTGCGTGCGTGCGACCATATGTATGTGTGTGCGCGCGTGGTTGCATGTGCGTGTGCGTGTGCGTGAGTTTGTGTATATGTGTGTGCGCGCGTGCGTGCGCATTTTCCAAGCACAACTGCAGTATGACTTGTTAGTAATGATTATAAGTAAATAGTAATAATTCGTATAATGCTGATTAAAAGAAAAAAAATATAGTATATTCTTGCCATATTATATTGTATCATGAGTTTATATGATAAATTTTTTTTACTTAATATGCTCTTTCAGACAGTTAAACCCATGTCCGTTGTGGCGGTAAGGGTGTGAAATAGCTGAAATAAGATATTGCAGCTCGAATACATAATGACCAAAACAAGGAGACTAGAAAATATTGAAGTCTAATGTATTTAGAGTTCATCTTAGATGATTGTAAATAATCGAAATGTAGATAGAAGATACGACGTAATGCGCCTGCGTGTGTTCGAAGCGGGCGCGACATAGTGACGTTTTGCGATCATTTCAGCTAGCCGACAGCGTCTCCCTCGCCTTAGTAGAGCGGAGTGCGGCCGCAGCGATGATGGTTTACGGTGTTTTATGTACTGTGTTATCAATTTCCTTCGGTGCAATTATACAAATCATAATCATTTTGCTACAAATTTCAAACATCTCGAGGGTACAAGCTTCCCTTCCACCGGGAGCTGGTCAGTTTTTGTTTCAATCTTTCTACAACATAAGTAATAATAATAATGAATGTTCAAAGTTGTCTTCCTTTTTCTTGTAAAAGTTATATTGAATTAGTTGACGTAACAAGCTTTGTTAATTCATTAACATTGTATTCGCAATTTGTCTTGCTTTTCTGTTCTTAGTCCCTCTGCTTTTCATATTTGAGTATTCATTAATATTGTATTAAATCTTAAAACTCGAAAGTACGTTGCGTTTGACATTAACACGTGAAAGGAGTGTTAAAATCGCCGATACTTTATGTTCATTTCTTTTGCTTACTCAGAGTTTACATTTGTAGTGTTGTTAAGTGCACAGTGATATTGTGGAAACTGATTTTTGGTTGATTTCGTACTTACAGTACAAATACAATAGTATGGCGTGTAAAATGGAATCATAAAATTGAACGTGAATCAGTGTGCTTCTATATTTGAACCACCCTAGGCTTTTATAAACACTCATTGACTTCGATTGGCGCTTGATTTTTTCGTGACTCCGTATTCTATGTATAGTCATATTCTATATTATACGGTGTCCAAGTTTCCGTAGGCTCATGTTCTTATATTATCTAAAGCCACCAGAAATCGTGTTGCTCGGAAAACTAGGCAGCAGAATTTAGAAGCAGAGTAAGTAATTCAATGGTCAGTCGCAGGTGCATGTCAGCTAATCGATATTATTATCGACGGTATACTTTCCGCTGTGTACGTTCATCGCGTTTTATGTAAGTACGTTACTGTACTATTTACTAACTCATCATGGGTTTCATGTTGTTGAAGTTACGTTGATTTCGGACGTTTCCATGTAACTAAAAGTATGTATTGTATACAAACGAAATTTAAGTCATTTATTAAAAACATGCCGAAGAACACTTGCCAAATCCTATACTTTCAGATTTTAACAGTTTCAAACATAATCTACATTCACTTTATTTAGTCACCAAAACTGAACAAGGCGATATTTAGGACATGGAATGGTCAGTGAACGTTTGAACAAATAAAACGATCTACGGAGAAATGTTGATATGTAAATTAAAAAAATAAACTTCTAGCTTTACACAGAATGACTCAGTCTATTTATTAAAATTTTATGTTTAATATGTATGTGAGTGTGTCTTGTAGTTTTTATAATAATCACACGAGAGAATGTATATTATTTCTATAGTGGGAATGAACGATTTAATGAATTTTTTTGTAGTCTACTCAATATTATATGGATCACGTTGTTCGGCTTCGTAACATGACAAATGTGGACAAATTAAAACCCTAGTTTTAAATAAAATCCATTGGAATATTTTGTTTCTTGAATTTGTAACACGTGCAGTTCTTGATATTTTTAAGATTAGCGCTTTGAAAAGTTTACGTACACTGTTTAATTAAGAGGTCATATACGTTTCGCGGCACTAAGAAGTGGTCAATATTTGTTAGTGATTGGGGGACAAACTATTAGGCCGATTGGTTTAATTCTTTTTGTATTGTAAAAGTACATGTTTATAGAGTAGAAAACAGGAATGAAACATTAAAAATCATTAGAAATATAGCGTCTACGTGCAGTGGCGTAAAACGTTTTTTTTTTTGCTGCCATCTCAAACTGTGGGCATGATTCAGCCTGTACAAGTAATCTGAGACAAAAATTTTCTATGTTTAACACTTTTTGGGATCGTACTTGGGGGGGGGGGGGGGGGGGGGCATTAGTCAAAAAATTGCGTCAGTGGTCACAGTTTAAAAGAAAGGATCATGATTTTCTATTAAAAAATCATATTTTTTCTATATTTAAAAATGGCTCAATTTATTTAAAAAAGCCCCCGTGAGTCGATAACGAATCTTATTTTGGATATGTGCGTGAAAGGTGAAGTTAATCGGATGAACGGTGAGGCAGTTATCATTCCCACCGTCTTAAAAAATACTGTTTCGAGAAAAACGCGTTTAAAATTTTAGAAGAGTTTTAAAGTCAGATGAAATGGAAATTTTGTAACTTTCCCTTAATCAGCAATGTCTGTACCAGAAAACGGATCTTCCTTTGCAGTCTGAGCCCCCTCTGCTTGCAATAAGATGTGTCTACGACGAATTCTTCCGTGCCTTGTCGCTTCCTGTATTGTGCCTTCTAATAGCTAAACCGTAATAAATCTGCAACTCGTCGATCGATTTGCCTGTCAGCATGCCGTTTCCTTCGAGACCTTTAAGCTTTTTTAAGTGCACGATTTTTGCATTTCACGTACGAACTAATAACCGTAAATACTGCACAAAAGCTTAAAATTCGGTAGCCGTGTGTCGAATCTACTGTCACCGAGTCTTTTAACACATTGACTGCTACGGTGGTCACTTGTGACCGGCGCTTGTCTTCTCAGTGGGGCCCTGGTGGCCATTCGCGACCGGCGTTACAACATTTTTTAGAATGATTAAAAGAAGATGAATATCATAGATTAAAAAATTGTTAGCAACGTGAATAACTATAGAACATTGTGAAATCAAAAGTGCGCTATTCGACAATTAAAAGTTGGTATTAAAACATAAAAATAACCATATTACTTAATATTTTTTCATTATATACTTGGAATTATGAAAATTCTACTGTGGCCCCCAGGGCAAAACGTATAAAACTTGCGTGGCAGTCAAAGTGTTAACTTTTTCGCCGATGCACTTGTCACGGCTTCGTCGGATTCAATTTCTTCTTTCCTTGGATTGCAAGTATTACAGTAGTTTCCCCCCTCGTTTACAACTACCCGCATTTCTAGGAAGTCAATTCAGGCGACTGCGCGGTGTACCACTGCACGCTGGAAATCTGATTTGCGGAGCGGCACGACCCGTTTCGTTCGAACGGCTGTAAATTCGTCAATAATTTAAATTTTGAGTTCGCTTTGTGCTTAAAATATTTCTAGGATATGTATCTTTCAAAATACGTAAAAAAATCGATTTTTTTAAATCGATAAAGGTATGTAACCCCTTAAGTATGTACAAGGTGAAAAGCATCGAATATGTAAGTTTCATAAACATTGATTTAAAACAAATTATTTAGACGAATGTTGCATAGTTCGAAAGGGACCATGTACTGCTCTGTTTAATTGATTCTATTAGTTGTAGTTTTCATGGCTGCAAGGTCATCTTTAGGTTGTTAAATGAAACACCTTATATATTTTTACGAAAATCGAAACATCGTTGGATGCAGGCAGAAACATATTACATAATACTATGCGCAAAGTGGCATAACTACCGAAATATTTACAACGGAAAACGTCTCGACCCCAAACAGATTAAAATTCCATTTCGTGTTTTAGACATAGAAAGAAATTGTGTTTCTCTTAATACTCATAATTTGAAAGAAATAGATTTTAAACGCTATTTAGTGAAAAGAAACGTTACTTGATTTTCTGATTTTGTCTGACATTGAGCATCTTTTTTATTGTCTTAAACAAGTTTACAGGGAGTGTCAGATTTAGCTGTTCGGGGTTATTTTTCAAACCATGGCACAATTCATGTTTACTTCCAGAAGAAACATGTAATTATACACGTGAAAGGCAAAGCAATTACAGCAAAGTGCGGCAGGGTGACGTATGAAAAATCTGTTAAACGTGGCAAATTATGTTGAACAGAAATGATATTGAGTGATCTAGTCTGAATGTTTCTGCAACAGTTTTTGAATGGTGTGTTTTGTACTGCTAGTAAGAACTGTTTGTGAGTTACAGATAAAGTATATGATCGCGTATATGAGGCGAACACCTATCTTAACCATCTTAAAAAACTCATCACTGTTGATTGTATGAAAAAACGTTTAAAAAGCAGTCACATGATAACAAGGGGGACTCAAAATATAGTAATAAGTTTTTGCTATCTTGTTTTTGTATCGAGTTATTGAAGTTTTTCTGAGTTTTTTACTTTTTTTTATTTTGGAATTTGAAAAAGTATCGGACGCTGACAATAAGTAACACGGAATTAGGATATACGTATGGGGTAAAAAGTTAATAATTGCTAATATATTCTAAAAATAATCTTTAATGCAACTGGTGGTCGAACTTATTCGCACTTGTTATTACAAGTTAGTCTATTGACTACAATTCGAGAATAATTTACATTAGTTGTTTTAAGAATATCTTAGTAATTATGCACTTTTGACCCTAATATGTACGTAGAGTTCGATACTCTTTCTAACTGCAAAGTAAAGTGTTAGGTGTTACATTTAAAAATCTGAAGGTGTCATTCATCTACTCTGTAATATAAAATACTTAGCTTAACCCTTTGAGGACGATGAACGCATACATATATGTGGTCCAAAAAATCGTTCACCGTGTGCTACAGGTCACCGTACTGGTCCACGCACAGCAGTTTATTGTATGCTATAAACCAATGTACTCGAACAAATTATCACTTGAAATCGTTTTATTAAAATATACATGTTTCATTGCATATTTTGCAATTTTAGAGCGCTAAAACAACTGAACAATCGATATCATACACAATATTATAATGAAACATTCAGTTTAACACGTTGTATCGCTGTGGAAAATTTCAGCACACGGTGCACGCTTTTTCCTGACATTTTCAGGGCTCAAAGGGTTATATCGTAAGGGTAATATCGTCACGAAAGAAAAACAAACGAAACGGTGGCATTCAGAATCGATGAATCATCAGTTGTTTCTCTTTTCGCTACTCTATTTACATATCTATATACAAGTGGATGAAACCCATAGGGCGAGCCAGCGAAGCGAGCGGGGGATTGGGCCGCCACAGGCGGCCAGGTACGCATCTGGTTAGTCAATAAAAACGGAAGAGTAAAAAAACTGATTAATGTATTGCAAGTATTCCTTGTTAAAGTACTACTTTTATTTAAAACGTTTTTTCATAGAGCTGGTCAAGTTTGCGTGAGGTAATCAGAATCAATTTACTTCGCTGTCGCCATAGAAACTAATCTACCTATCGATTTAACACTACCATTAGTGCCGAAAATATCCAGCAGATTTAGTATGAGTTAGCTTCATGTAAATGTATGAAAATATTGTTATTTGAAAAATCGAAATGCTGAAACGTTTTTCATCGAACTATTAGTTATCTAAAAATAATATGAAAATTATTTTCCAACCGTAAGTAAATAAATAAAATGCAGAAAAACATAATAAATGAACCCTGAAGTTAAACCTTGTAGAATGTTTTACATTGCATACATGCCAGAGCATTATTTTATTTCAGTTTAAGTTGAATTTCATATTGTTATAATAGTATTTAATGAAAAGAATTAATAATGGTGCAAGGCTTTGTAAAAAAAGGTACCGTTGAATTTACAAAGCAAATTGTTAGCACTTATTTTTAGTGATTAGTATGTTGAAAGAATTACTAAAATCTAAATTGTTAATATTATAAATATCAGAACCTCATGAGCGCTAAAAATATCCCCTTTTTCACGGAAAAAATTCATGGAATTTTATTTAGGTTCTCATAATACATTAAGGCTTTTTACATGACAGGATACTTACCCTGGACTCCAGAAGATTGGAGAAGCACCACCTGTCATTTTTTTTAATGTGAAGTATATTTCCACATAACTGTTTATCTATGTACGTAAAATGTAAAAAATGTTTCAGGTAAATTGAGATCTATTTAAATATATAAAAATTTATATGCTATCCATTATACAATTTTGTTGATTATTCTCCCTCTTGTTTACATATACATACCTATATACACTTGTACACTGTTGGGAGGTTCTAAAATCAGAAACCTATACAGGGTAATAAAAACAATGTATAAGATTTTAGGGACATGTAGTACTCACCGAGTGGAGTAAAAAAATATCTAACGAACATATGTATGTTCGAAAATCAACTAAAATTAAATCAGGTATTCGATATGCCTTTCTTCCATATCAATACAAAACTTACATTTGCGCATCATAGATCGACGTACATTTTCAAGTATTCGGTCCGTGTCTCGTATTGTACGACACGCATTTTCTATTCGTTGTCCTAAGTTCACCATATTATTTATTTTTTTTTAGACACTTCCGATATGAACCGCTCGTAAATATAAAAGTTGAATTTACATCGAAAGGATTGATTTTACGACCTATGGTGATTAAACATTTTTTACTCCCCTCAGTGAGTTCTATAATCCCCTCAAGTCTTACGAATAGATTTGTTTTTATCACGCTGTATATCACGAAAACAACCTCCGACTATCATAGAACTTTCAACAAAAATTTCGTCTATTTTTCTTGAACATTTAGAGCTACGCTTAAATCGTAGTGCAGTGTTTTCCGGATAATTGTAACGGTGTGCGGGACTGAAAAATAACATTAAGCCACGGTAAGGAAAGTTTATTTTCCACCTTTTCGAGCACAATATTTATGAGCGTAACTTGAGTAGGAATACTCTGAAAGGGGGCAAGACAGAGCATCAGTCAGGTACAATAAAAAACAAAAACTTTTTTATTTTCATTATAAGACGACTCACTCTTCACATATCTTTCTCAATAGCCAGCCGCCAGCCGCACGACTGCGTGGACTAGAGGTGCTGTTATCGACAACGTTATCGATAAATATCGATAATATCGAAATGTTAGCGATGATTCGATATGTCGATAATACCGAAATGTTATCGGTAATTCGGTAATTCGATGATTCGATAATATTAAGATAGTGATCAGTTGAATTTAATTGAAAGTTTTATTATAAAAGATACAATACGTATATTGTATCTATACTTCGAATGGGGCATGTTTTGTGTATAGAATCCAATTTAACTAACAAAACAATAATGAGGTACCAATTTTCAGGATTTCATATAATAGAGTTATTTTATTCTGACAATGAGAGACAGAACTTATGTCACAATTATTGTAAGAAGATTAGGTAACAGACACATTTAGTGCATAATTAAAACAATAACTGCTATATCATATAATCAACTATTTGCTAGACTTACACTCTGACTAGACTAAACATTAGATTGAAAACTGTCACCTCTTCATCCACACTTCTATCCCTCTACATTACAAATACTTCACGTGGTAGAATACAGAAGGTGCTACAAATTGTCCAAGACATTTGAATACGACTGTCAAATACTTATCTATACCAGCACCTTCTGTTCCAAGCGAACAATTATTTTCTAAAGCAGGACAGATTGTTCCTGACAGAAGAATAAGCTTACAGCCAAAATATACGAACTTGTAGCCTGTAGGAAGTTCAAACAAGAATATATAGATTTAAATGATAAAATTGCGCGTTACATTCTACTTCAGTCACTCCCATTCACTTAACGATATCTTAACGATATTATCGATATGTAGTTAAGTATCAATAAATTAACGATAATTTATCGATAATTGGTAGCAACACCTCCAGTGTGGACTCGCTCCGGCAGAGCGAGGTGGGGATGCAAATTTTACACAGTCCGAGGGCGGAAAACATTACATTGATGCGGCTATCAGTGTAATAATACAGTGCATACATTTCTAGACATATTTCACTTCAACTTCTATCTTGAAAAACAAGTTATTAAAATGTATATTGAGAATTAAATGTGATCTGTAACTTGCAAATCGAAAGAATAAACTATTTCATTTATAGTTTAATTACATTAAAAAGTTTATTCATTTGTGAAGACAGTCCAAACACAAAATTGTGCGCAACAGAGTATGTGAAGCTTGATCGATACTTCCGAAACGGAAGTATTAACGGACCGTAAAATTAGGTCATCCGAACAAAGCAACGCAATCCTGAGTGAAAGCGCGAGCGAAGGAGTAGAGGGGAGAGACGGGTACGTGTCGAAAAAAGGGCGTTTATTTACGCACTTACGTTTTATGCGTTTGATGATCACGGTGCGTTTACACATGGACGCTTGCGAATAAAATAATCCCCGTGCGTGTGTACGCGCGTGTGGGTGATTTTTTAAGGCAAAATCGTGGATTAGAAGTTGCATTGACCCCTCTACTTGAGAATCACGTGTTGCGGGTGCTAACATGCCCCTGTGGATTTTTTCCAGTAAGCAGATTTAATATCGTCAACGAAACGTGTGTGCTTTTTCATAAATTGTCGCAAGAACGTAGTGTCTTATCGCATCGTATCGTAGGTCATCGTTTCTGCTACATCGGTAAGTAAGCGCTCTACATGATGAACTTGTGCGATGATAGCCACTGCGCATGTACGGCGGGCTGTCGCGCAACAGACGTTTTTGCCCCGTTTTTATACATCGTTAACTAAAAAATGTAGCCTCCGACGCGATTTTGTTATTATATACCCTTCCTAAGCACAGGGTCGCCTAGGATGCTCGACAGTATACGGTGAATCGCCGTGTTGCAAGCGCCCCACAGCCTAATTTTTAAACATTTATAACTAAACAATGAAGCCTACACCGCAATTTCGTCATTCTTGATTTTCATCTTATTTTGGCTTGTAGAATCACCCCTTTGTAGGATGGTAAGCGGTGAAAATTTAATTGATATGGAAAATGGGCGCAATTACAATGTGTCTTTCACCAAATCTCGCCGCGAACTGTGTCGTCAAGTAAACAACGAAAGAAAACGATCGGTAAGAAATAAAACTGACTTCGTCGATATATATCGACGACGTCAACGATATATCACTGGCCGCGCTGACGAATTTTCTCCTACACCTTACAATATTTGACACCTGTTGTGAAACATCCTGTATAATATAAAAATTTAAAAAAGATTATACGTAGTTATCGCATTACAAAAATATTCGGACACATACTCCGTTTCTCCATATACGGTGGGGCATTTAAGTGGGGACACTTAAATATCTCAGCAACTTATGATCGTATGCAAAAATACCTTCTGATAAAGTTACACTATTTTAAGGGGCACATCTACCGGTAGAAAAAATTTGTTCTCATGGTCACTTTTTTATAAGATGAGAAGGTCGTCGATATTTTTTTAAATGGAATCATACATTTTTGTTAAGCTCGGTGTGTAGCCCATTTCGAAACGAATTCATTGTCCTACAATATGTTGGTCTTTCATGGTCATTGGAGGTAATTTACCATCGTTTAAATTCTTCCTTTGCTGAATGGTTTATGTCCATGCTAAAGAATTTCTTCGGCGAAAAAAATCTTGTAGCCGTTCAGCGAAGGGAGAATTTAAACCATGGTAAATGACATTGAATGGCCTTAGAAGACAAACATATCGTAGGCCAATGAATTCGTCTCGAAATGGGCTACACGCCTAGCTGAAGAAAAATATACAGTTCCATTTAAAAAAACATCTATAACCTTCAAATCTCCAAAAAAATGATCTTGAGACAAAATTTTTCTACTCTCAGATGTGTGTTTTTCATACTATCATAAATAACGGAGATATCTAGGTGTTTCCACCTGAATTCCCCAGCCTGTATTTACAAATATTAAATTGCAAATTTATCAGAAATTCTTGATTCGAAACGTGGCGTAATATTTACGAACACATTATATCAAGTTTAGTTCTAAGCAGTCAGTTTTACCATATTATTCAGTCATTGTACCATCGTTTGTGAAAATGTATCGCAAAAGTCTCAGTCCCAGTATCTCCTAAAAGATGGGTGTAAAAAAATTGTAGGTTTACCTATAAGAAACTGAAGGTGACCTTGACAACTCTGGAAAAAAGAGTTGACAAAAAATTTGGCACAATCACCTTAAAGCTCTCCTTCAACCATATTATTTTAGCTAAAAAAACTTCCGATCGAACCTCTAACAGCAGAATAATCTGAACTGATCACGCTTCATGGTCCACCCTTTATACAGGGTGTCTCACGCAACTGAGCGGAGCTATATCTTTAAAACTGTTAGAGATAGAAAAAAATGTCAGAGGACAAAAGTAAAAGGTATTGTATGTTTATATTTCTGTACCCCTCTTATGCATTTTTGTATATTGATGCACTTGCAAGGTTTTTTTTAAATGGAATATATAATTTTTCTTACATAAATCGATTCTCTGGATCATTCTACGTATAAAAGTGTTATGGTGATATGTCGTCAACTAAACAGTTTACGAGATATTTCAACTTTCCTAGTAATACATACCTTTAAGCGTTTTCTTTTGAATAAACTTTATTTTTTAATAATTCTGCGATTTTTGGAATATTACTTACCAATTCTTTTGCACGATTCGGGAACACCTTTATCTACAAGATCAAAAATTAAGTCCTTTCAGCAAGATGGTGCTCCGGCACATAATGCTAAAATAGTTATAAATTATTTAAATGGAAAATATCCCAATCGTATGATTGGGACACGCGGGCCAGTGCGTTGGACAGCACGATCACCGGACTTTACGCCTTTGGACTTTTTCCATTGGGGTTTTTTAAAAAATAAAGTTTATTCACGGCCAATTCAAAGTGTCGAAGATCTAGAAAATCGCATTGTGTCAGAACCAGCTAAAATAAGTGGAAACCGAATAAGTGATGTCATAAATAACATTAAAACACGAATCGAAAAGTGTTTAAAATGTGGTGGACAACCCTACCTATAAGAAAACTCTTAAAGGTACGTATTAGTAGGAAAGGTTAAATATCTCGTAAACTGTTTAGTTTACGATCATATCAGCATAACATTTGTATACGCAGAAAGATCCAGAGAATCGATTTATGTAAGAAAAATTATATAGTTCCATTTAAAAAAGGTGCAGTTGCATTTTGCAAGTGCATCAATGCACAAGAATACATAAAAGTGGTACAGAAATGTAGAACATACAATGCCATTTACTTTTGTCCTCTGACATTTTTTCCTATCTCTAACAGTTTTAAAGATATAGCTCTATCCAGTTTCGTGAGACATCCTGTATACAATAATATCTGGGACACCATAGTGTCCGAATATTAATATAGGTCACTGTACATAGGAATTCGCAAAGCGGATCAGATTCTTCTTGCATCACAATCTCTGTAAACTTCGATAATTTATAAAATATGTCGATTCTGCATTCAAGCTAGCTACCCGTATTAACAAAGAAGCTGCCAAGAACAAATTTTATTAGTATTTGTAAAGAAAAGAATTATTGGCAAATCAAGAGATTAAATTGATATTCACTGCAATATTACAACATGTGTCGAAGTTTCCAAGCTATTATTAAATCTATTTCAGGATAAAAAATCATTTGACCAATTAATGGAAGAATTAACTTCAATCAGGCAAGACAGAGGTGAAAATGTCTCGCAATTTTACGGACGCTTAGAAGACCTTTCTTCATGTATTTTCACGAATTTTTATGCAATAGAAGCAAATGTAACTCATTATCAGAGCGAATATCTTTAATTAACGAAGTAACTCTGAATTACCTTGTTTAGCATTCCTACCCGTAGATATCTTAGATGCTAAGGTACCGCGATTTATAACATTAATAGTGCCCTTACGGCAGCTGTATCAGAAGAAACGGCTTTATGCTTGAGATATCGCTCATTCGCTGCAACAACGACACAACTCAAAAAGAATGATTTTAGGGAAAACGAGTTTAAATGTTTCGAATCACTGTAATTTTATAAGAACATCTGTCCTCGACAACCGTCTTCTCGTGGTGAGTTTTAGAAGATCAGTTATATCGTCCTACCAATAGAAACTACAAACAAAAACCGTTATTTCTATACCAATAACTTAAAAATGACAAATTTTTACTTGTTTCGTTGTTGCAACAAATGAACGATACGATAATTTTTCAATTTCGAAATGTAAAATCTGTTTGCAAACGAATCGCAGTACAAATGAATGTCACAGATATCAAAATAGACTAAAACCACCTACTGACATATACGTAAATTTTAACCAATCTAGTCAAAACAATTCTTTTCCAGACAGAAAACAATGTAGATATTGCAGAAATTTCGCGCGAAGAATCCCTCAAATTCTACTATTAAACGCCCGCAAAATCTAACATTCCCAAGATAAAACGACCCTAGAACGCTTTTTTCAAATACTGCAACACACAGGACCCCTCAGTCTTTCAACTTTTTTCAATGCTCAACAATTATCAAATCCTCCGGTTTCAGCAGAAGATGCTCCAGTAGAATTCAATGCAATGCGGATATCGTAAATTCTTCCAACTCTTTATTAATTTGCAATGATCAACTTTGTGTTCTATTCAAGTCTAAAAATTCTGATGCTTAACACGTTGACTGCCATGGTGGTCAAATTTTGACCCGGCGCGCGGTGTCTCAAATTCTATTTAATTAAATAACTATTGATTTTTACTGTATTCTGAGCAAATTTAACATTGCAACGCAAATATAGGTACGCATCTGTAATTCTGAATACTTCAACATTTTTTTCCTTCACGATTTATATAGAAAAGGGAAATTTATATCGTGTTTGGCTAGCGATGGCTAAATATTATAATATTAACACTTTGAGTACCACGCTGCATTAGCTGAAAATGGCAAACTGTCCAAATTTTTATACAAAATGAATGTAACCATGAATTCTACCTTTTTAAACAATAATATCGGTAACTTTCATAATTTTTTTACTGCTTCTATTAGAGCTTACTAGGTATATTTTTAATATTTTTGTAAAAGTATGTGATATCGATAAGTGCCTCACTTCATTTGGCTACTGGCTTGCTGACCAGTGCGATAGTGTGTGACGTTGGTTGCACTGTAGCGGCGTGAACAACGACGGCGCGTACTTTTTGTTTTCTTCGATCTATGTATTCAGGCTTTGACCTGTCTCTGACGAATAAACCTGACAATTTTAAGTGATAAAATAAATAATAATTGAATCTATAGATCACCTAGATATGGGTGACGTAGCACTCAAAGTGTTAATGTTAATAATCTCACAGTATTAAATGGTATCGCACCCGATATACCAATTCAAACATTAGGCGAAGCAGAAATAGAACTACAAGTTTACAATAAAAAGATTACTGGAAATTTACAAGTGCTTAATGTTCATACGATCATTCCTTTGTATGGATTACGGGCGATGATTTCTTTCGTGCCCATAATGCTAAGATTGATTATTCAAACTCTAGTATCGCATTCGAATCCGTAACCGTTTTCAATTCTTTTCTGCTGTGACACTCTGCAAAAATCTATTTCAACGACACGAATCAATCCACGGACATAAATGGTGGTCTTTACTAAATTAATAAATTCTTATCGTGTAAAAAAAGGTATAATAACATCGCAACGATTAAATGGAGCAAATTCACTCTTAATACCCAGTGTTATTGTTAGAGTTTATGTGCCCGAAAACCTCTTAATAATACGACGAATCGTAAAACGGCTTCATTGCAATATTTTGTCAATTTCTGCATATCATTTATCTAGTTTATACAAATTCAATATATTTTTCTGGTAAAACTGACGTTTAGGGGAGGCAGCCCCGATGACCTTGATCTTGACATATGTTATCAAGGTCATCCTCCTAAGTAACTTTCAGAAAGTTTTAGCCGTCGCTCGTTTTTTGTTAAATAGTTATTAACAAAAAAAGTTTGCAAAATGTAGCAGTTATTTTGAGTATTGAATGGCTTAAACAACTAATACGTATGTGGAAATAGTACATGTATGAACGAAGAAAAGTCATTTGAAGCAGGAAATCGTTAATGGACAGAGGATTATGATATAAGAAATAGTTTACGAGTATGCGAAATAAGAGTTTTAATCAGTATTTAAAAGACCTAATAGGTACATAGAACTCATTATTGCAAAGAAAGCCTCAATGCGTCTTGGTATTTTTGCTAACTCGACGTCGGAACCATGAAAAATTACGGGACGGGAGGCCTTCCCGCTGCACCCCCTCCCCCAAAAAAATCCAGCCCAACCTAACTCATTCTTGAATTAAATTCAGGATAAGATAGTTTAACTTATCCGAAGGACAGATTACGGAGCCCCCCCCCCCCCCCCCCCCCGAAATAATCTAACCTAACCTAACCTAATGTGTTCTTGGGATAAATCAAACTCTTCTGTCCCTTTTTTTTACGTGGAGAAAACCGTCAAAAGCCCCCCTCCGTCCTGTGTAGTGTAGGATTCTTATCTACCAAAACCTCCACGGTGACCAATCCTCTGGCGTGTTAGGGAGGGCTCCGAGAACCCCATAAGGACACTACGGAGCCCAAACTATCCTATCCTGAATTTAATTCAAGAATGAGTTAGGTTGGGTTGGACTTTTTTTTGGGTGGGAGTGCAGGGCCATGTGTTGAAGTTTTGAGCGGGTTTTTCATTCAGGATTGACCAAGTATTGCGACATGTATCAACTTTGTTGAAAAATGGATCTCCTTTCGTGTTCTATATTTAATAATTAATAACTTTGTAAACAATAACGAGCGACGGCTAAAACCCTTGAACGTTACTGAAGAAGGTGTCCTCGATAACATATATCAAGTTCAAGGTCATCGGGGCTGCCTCCCCTAAACGTCAGTTTTACCATTTTTCTTTATTCGGGTGTAGTTTCTTTTCCTTTCCTTGCCAGTTTTAATGTATCTTGGAAATTGCTCACTAAGGCCCGGTGCACACGAGCGACTTTTTGTCGTGCGATACCGCAGCGGGTGACGTGCGACTCTGCGGTGCGACGTCGCTGCGAGTTCGTAAAGGTACCGCTGTATCAATGAACCATTAATTGTATTGTGAACACGAAAGAGAATGGACGTATACATAAAGAACCGAAAAATCTTTGCGTATTTGGTATACAAATACTTTCTGAAAGAACAGAGCAGAAAATATTGGGAACATCCCTTCATTAGTGCTCGTACTCTGAACTACTATATCTTGCATATTATGCATATCTTTTACATATTCTTTATATTTCTTGCATGTATAGAATTTGTTTACAAATTAACTCGAGTTTTTGTCAAAACATGCTCAATTTCATCATTGTTCAGCCCGATCGCCGATCGAATGTTGCTGAGTGCCGGCACCGCTCAGTGCTGAGCAAGCGACGTGTTGGTGGTTGACGAGGGAAAATTAATGTTCGACCACGTGGCATCAATTACGGCACAACTATGTATTTAAATTATACGAAGAAACAGAAGTTCGAAGCAAACAAATAAACACTGGCACTTGAGAATTACTACTTGCTCGGTGCGACGCCGTCGCGACTCGGAAGCGCGTGTTAACCTCGTGGAGGTGAATACTTTTCGTAGCGGGTCTCGCAGAGGCGCACGCTCGTGGTTTTCTCGACGTTGTTCGCTGAACGGACGCCAGAAAAGGAAGGCTGGACAGAGACCCAGAGTGTCCTTACCGGGGTCTTTGTTTAGTGACGCAAAACGGGCGAGCGGTGTCGATTGGCGGCGAGTCAATCGACTGATCCTGCGGTAACCTATGTTCGAACTCCAATCAAAAGAAAGAACAATTAACGAGCCAATTATGTAAAACGTCTATTGATTGTCCCGCCTTGTTGCTGAGCGCTATCGAGAAGACGGTTACGCGTGGAATAACCGCGTGCGAACGTAAAAAAAAACAAGTTCTGATCGTTATGGAATGTTCTCGATAGACTCAGCGTCCCCCTGGTTGGAGGAACGAACACAGGCTGTCCTGGACAATCATTGTAAACTAAATAACTGTGATTTTGTTGTGTCGACTAACTATCGCCGTGGCATCAATCGGTGCCGCTCCTGTGTAATCGGTGGCTACCACCACGAAATTAAAAACTGATATCGATTTTGTGTCAGCGACTACCATCGCGTTGACCCGACTACATGGGATCACATTAACCCTTTGGCTGCGATTTGCGCCTAAAGGCGCTTGATAAAGTTGATCCCCATGTCCTTTCGACGCCTATAGGCGTTCCGTGCAATGGCTCGATACGTACTACTACAGCATGGCCGCACGCAGAGTACCTCTCGTTTTCAAGTAGTCCGCAATCAAAGGGTTAACTTATGACTTTCTATTACACTAAACAACGCTATTACATTACAAATAAAAAAATATAGGAGACCAATTTAAAAAAATTAATTTGGCCTTGAAATCTCCCCCACTACTCCACATACGGATAAAATATTAATACCACGTAATATCTCCCTTTATACCAAACAACTTTTGTAAAAACATTTTTTTGATAGCTTCAGTTCGTCATAAGATATTTCATCGTTTGCCTGGCTTTTTTTTATTTTTTTCGTGGTACGATTCTGAGGATACATCCCATACTTCGGGATATTTTCGAACTTCTTCGATGAATAATTCTATATCCAGATTATCACACATTTTTTAATCTCAGATTACAATTCTATTCCGTCATGCGGCAGTCGTGCGATTCGGCAAGTGACGTGCGGTCATTGCGTTACCGTTGCGACTCCGTCGCGACGCCGCAGCGGGATCGCACGCTCGTGTGCATTGCACGATTAAAAGTATAAGCCTGCCGAATCGCACAGCGTCACCGATGCGGTGTCGCAGCGACCAAAAGTCGCTCGTGTGCAGCAGGCCTAAATCAGCTTCAGAACCGGCTCAAAATCAACTGAAATGACTATCGGGTCACCCTTTATTTGTTTTAACAAATGAAAGACAATATTTCCAAGTGTGTGCCAATACTTTCGTCCAGGCACAAGATGGTGGTAAAACATATTTTTATTAGTTGTGTGTTCCCCATTTTATTGATGTAGTTTTGTTTTTGTACATGGACAAGTACTGTGCAGAAGTGGAAAGTGGCGCGTGGCGGGAATGCGAATGGAATGCGGGTCTGATTGGTTAAATCATAAATAAGCCCACCTAGTCGAACACAATCCCAGAAACAGAGCACACGCATTTTCTGTATTGGCCGAGACGGTCACATCTACTAATCGGATCATATAGTACCGTATGATAAAAAGAGCGAACGGGACATATCGAGACCGAGCGGGATACAGCGATCCGATGAACTTTAAAGCAATAGCGTAGCCACCTCAGAATGTGAACCATTAATATTTCGTGTATCCGCGGTAGGCTTGGAATCGAATAGGGACAGTTTGGGTATGCCGAGACTACATTTTCAGCCTCGCAGCTCGCCTTTGTAGTTCCCTGTAACATTGCGTATATAAGTGAGGGGCAGTAAGTTATGTCGATCTGCGTCATGGGTGGCTACGCATTTCTAATTGCTTCGTAGATAGCGCGATGGGAGAAAGTGACCTTCACTGGTCTGTATAATTATTAAAACGGTTCGCTCGCGTGATCAACTCTACATATTGTTAGTGTATCGTGTGCGCGACGTTAGAACGTCGTCAAAGAGTGCCGTACCACCAGTTGATGGAGTTTGAGAGAGGTTACATCGTGGGCTTACGGGAAACTGGCTTGTCATGAAATGAAATCACGCGTCGTAAGACTCGTGATTCTCATAGTGTGCGAGCTGCATATCAGGCCTGGGTAAAAGAGGGTTATATCCCTTCACAGTCATGCTTTGGTCGCCCTCGTGTGACATCTGAGCGAGAGGACAGACAGTTGATCCGCGCTTCGACTTCGAGTAGTGTATCTTCTGCTGCAGCTTTCGCACAGGAATGACGCCCGGCGGTAACTAAGAGAGTGTCCGTGCGAACGGTACGTCGCCGTTTATAAGCGGCAGGGCTGATAACGCGGCGTACTCTCCAGCGGCTAACTATAACATGCATATTAAGAATTTTGTCATTCTTTGGTCGATTTAACTATTTTTCAAGAAAGTCTATTCTTAAAATGACTAAGCTGGTATCTTTAACAATAAAAAAAATTTGGTTGTAATCTGAGTTGCGTTTTGAGACAATGATTTTTAGAAACTAGGATAAACTGTCTAATTAAATTTGAAAGAATTAGGGCGGGTACAAGCCGGTGAACTGAGAAATTTGTCTCCGAAGGCTTATAAAGAGGGAAACAGAATTGATATTTTACGGCAAATTTGCTATTAATTATTTAGTTATGGTGTTAAAATGATTATTTCTACTAGAAATCACTTACCTTCGACTTAACACTCCATTCGTAAAAAAGAATGGCACCTATAATTGTGAAGCTATAATATTGAATCGAAGCACCGTAAGTTATGAAATGTAGTACGCGGTAACAAGGAAACTTCCCAAGAAACGTAAATCTTTAATATTTTTTTAATTATGCAAAATATGAAAAGATGTGTCAGACAATGTTTATTTGTTTTTATTCAAGCTATTCAACGCCACCAAACTTTCTATAGTATTTCGTTAAAAAAATTGGGTGTGCGCACCCCCCGCAACCCCCCCAGTGCCTGAAGGGGTACAAAATGTGCCATAAAGAGGGCATCATCGAACCATATACGCAAGGAGAATTTTGTCGATACCTGTAATAGTTTTTGAGAAATTAATTTTGTCTGGCTAAATGTGCCATTCGTTCCACTGTGCGGCGGCCGACTGAAACCTCGCCGATGCTGTATCTCTCTCCCTCCCAGAGTATCGCTTTTCGATCTACGCTCGTAAATATGTATTGTGCTCGAGAAGGTGATGAAAATTATTTCATCATTCCAATATTCACCCGCCTCAGCAATATAATTTTTCTCTTAGACATTTTTGTGTATTTCCAAAACTTACAGAAGTATTTAAATGTTTTGCTTTAAATGCTTCACCTTGTATAATATAATATTTCTTGTGGTTTTAGATTAATGCCAATTTGGTCTGTGAGTAACATGTATTTAATGATACAGACTTTTATAGTTATGCAATACTATTTCAGTTAGCATTAATTATTGTTGGAACACAGTGAACTGTTTGGTTTCGAATATCTTTTCATTCCACTCTGACTTTCGTTTCAGCTATCATGCCGTTGACAACCTGTTACTGTGATGTTTATAGCTCATGTTTCTTTTCCGACGCATCACAATGAACAAAGGAATGGAGGCTCAGGCAAAAGGCAGAATGGGGTTTGTGCGTGTGCCATGCCTTAGTGTGCAAAGTAGGAGAAAATCGATCAGTTCACTGTGTCCCAACCAAAGTTGCGTTTAACAGCTTGTAAGAAAATCAATATATTATGACTTCAGAGGATGAAATCATTGTAATTGAGCATTTGCCCGGCCGTCGAGTGCATCTGCAGGACTTCTTTTGGACGGATGCCGAAGATGCTCCACCATGGATGGATCCAAACCATCGATTAACGTTGTATGAAACTAAAACAATTCGTCATACATTAACAATTTATTCAGCTGAAGAAGAAAAGGATATACATCGCTCAGATTCTTACGATCCAAAGTGCACTACTTGCATTGAACCTACACCAAAATTAGATGACAACGAAGATCAAAATGTTGGTGTTTTACTTGGAGAAGACCCTGGGCCAAGGTTTTGCTATACCCTTCTTTGTTCTTTATGTAAAAAATCAAAACGAAAATACTAAAGTAGTAAATGGGGAGTAAAAGCAGTATACAGTAGTTCACGGATCATTATCATGCTTCTCAGCTCGGCACTTTAGGTCTTGTATCCCGACCACACATTCCCCCCTTGCTCTGCTGGAGCCAGGCCATGCGTTATGCGGCTGGCGGTGGCTTTTGAAAAACTTGATACAGTAGGCACTCGCTAAAATGCCGCTCTCGGGGATATATAGGCCGACAGTTCCAGGAAGCGGCATTTTAGCAAACGCCAATCATGCGCGCTTTTCTTCCCGCTGCTCATCTGTTTGCTTTCTCATTACGGTCATTCCGTGACTGTAACCCACTTATAATGTACTGTATAGAGCTGGAAAGTTGGCGTGCGGAAGGAATGCGAAAGGAATGCGGGTCTGATTGGTTAAAGCATAAATAAGTCGAACACAATCATAAAAACAGAGCACACGGATTTTGTTTAGTGGCCGAAACGGTCACATCTACTAATAAGGGTCATGTAGCACTGTGTTTCGGAAGCATCAAAGGCGGAGCGAACAACGTACCTTTCTTGCCTCTGTGCCGTCCCGCACGCCAACTTTCCAGTTCTACAGAGTACGTATGAATTAACGGTAGTTTCGTTTTGTTTTATTGGTAGCGAGGTGACAGAGAGAGTGGGGCGCGTGCGTGTAAGTAAATGGTGTGAGCTCGGGGTGTTCCAAAAGGCAATTTAGCAAGCGGCATTTTAGCGAGCGCCTACTGTACTTTATACAGGGTGCGTGGAAATTGTATGTCACGACCATCATAGCGTGATTCTACACCTTTGGATCGGTGGACATTTGTTCAAAAAAGTTGCCGCAGAATTGAAACTGACCTTTTTGTCCTCTTGATGAGTAGAATACGATATGATTAAAAAAAATTTGACCTTAATTTTCGAAGTCAAGGTCAAGGTCAATTTTGCGGCAACTTTTTTTAACAAATCTTCACCGATCCAAAGGTGTAGAATTACGCAATGATGATCGTGGCATACAATTTCCACGCACACTGTACAAACAGTGAATCATCCTATAACGGAAATAAGAGATTTTTCTATTTACCGTGCATTCGTGAGAATATTATCAATAACTAGATGAACTTTTTCCAATTAAAATAAGTCCAAACACGATCTCACTCAGACTGTTTGCTATCAGAGACATTCCGACTATCTAATCTTATCTTATGCAAAATTTGGTTAACAAATGAACCAAGTGATATCGTGTTTGGACTCATGTTCATTGGAAAATTCTCACCTATGCATTTGTAATATCTTTATCAATATGTTATGAAAGATACGAAATTGTTTATTTTCGTTATACGTTGACTGTCTGTTGTATACGATATTTGTCTGTCGACAAGCAAACAGCTGGCCGTTAGCTGAATGAAACCTGACCAGTGCTCTATCTCTTTCCGTCCCAGAGTATCGTTTCTCAAGTTTGCCGGAATTTCTCTGTCCCGAACACTGTTTCAATGTGCCGTGGAACACTGTATTATACAGGGTGAGGCATCTAAAACGGGCCACATGAATAACTCACTTGCTTGTACGCTAGCGAAAAATACATAAGAAGAATGTTACATTGTTTTAAAGGGGACATAATCTGATCTTAATAGTTTTTTTGTAGGTAGAGGCGCAGAGGAGATATGGTCCCCTTTTTTTTAAATAGAACGATACCTTTTTTACATACCTTCTAATAAAGCGTTTTAAGGTACGTAGAGTGACCTAAGGTTTAAGGTTGTTGAAGGTTGTTGAAGGTCAAGTACAATGAAAAACACTTCACATTAGGGCAACTATTGACTACCCGGGTAATCTGGTTACCCGGGTCTATCTCAAGATAATGGAAATTTCCCGAGTCCTACCCGACCCGTCGGGTACCCGGGTACCGGGGTACTCACAATCAGAAAAACATCTGGTACGATTCACCCGAATACTATACTTGTGTTGCCCTGATGTTTATAATATTTCGGGTAATTTATATTTTTGTGTCAAATAATAAAACAATGGAACAATTAATTATTTTGAATTAGATATCCTTATTTTTGTACATAAATTCCAACAAATCAACATTTTCAGACAACAATATTTCCAGCTGTGGAAAATACACGTTCAGAACTAACAAGCGTCGCAGGTAAACATATGTAAATACATCTTAGCAACTTCTGCCAGTCTAGGATATTCCTTCTCACACGTTTTCCACTATTCTAGTGGACATAAATTATGTTTTATCGCAAAACCATAAATTACATTGTAGACATCCGAGTAATATCAGTAGAGTACTCGGGTAAAGCATACCGAACATCCGTGTCCCCAACCGGTTGAGGAGTAATAGATATTTAGTGTCATATACCCGGGTGTCTCATGAGATACGCGGGTACCCGGGTAATTTTTCTTTCCCCGGGTATCTCATAAGTAACAGCTCTACTTTACATCAAGTAATCGATCGAGCACTTCGGTAATCTGCTAATTTGCATACGCACTGCTAAAACAAGCGCTTAAAATGGTGACCTTGAGCAACGATGCATGTTCTAAAGCGTTTCGACACAGAAAACACGGCGCGTCGAATCTCATTTTGATCAATCTCGGAGCAAGCTGTTTTTGTACCGTCTTTCATGTCTTCTCGAACTGTTGGTAGCTCATGGTATATTTGTTGTTTTAATGTTCCTCATAAAAAGAAATCCAGACGTGTCAAATCTGGAGTACGTGCGGGCGGTTTGTACGTTCCTAATCGGCCAATCCAATGATCTCCAAAGTTCCGGTTAAGAATCTCACAACAGTAACAATGGGACGCTCAATCGGATGTTTTCTAATAATTGTGGCAAAGCGTCTGTTAAAATTCCTGCATACTTGCTATTATTTAAAATTCCATCAATAAAATAGCGACCAAATATTTTGTTATCAAGAAGTGCGTACCAGTCGTTTACGGGCCAAAGCCACTGTTTATCTACTTCTTTCAGCTACTGTGGATTTTATATTGACCAGTAGTGTATGTTACGTCGATTTACTTGCCGATATGGCTTCATCCATAAACAAAATTTTTGTTAAAAACATGCCATCATTTTGCAGTTCTGTAGACCCTAATCGCAGAACTCTACGCGAATTTGAAAATCACTGCCATGTAATTGATGATAGAGTGGAATATGGAAGTGATAAAAGACGTCAGAATGGAATACAGTAAATCCTCCCACATTGACCCTCAGCTCAGAATCGAAAAGGGTCAGTTTGGGCATACCGAGACTACATTTCCAGTCTCGCAGCGCGCCTTTGAAGTTCGCCGAACAAAGAAAAGGACAGCGAATAAAAGAGAAGGATGGAATGAGAGTCGAGGCAACCGAGAGATTTAAATACCCGCGTACCAAATGTTATAATAAAGACGACACTTTTCTATATGAAAAAGTTTATAACATATTGATGATATTGTTCCGATCAAAATGAGACCAAACATGATATAATTTGGATCACATTTACTTATTAATACTTATCGAGTAACTCATTTCATTATCGCTTCGAATGAATTACAAAGACGGATTGCTAGAAAAATACATGAAATATCTCTTCACATTGTCCGTCGAATGTAAGCTGTTCCTCGATAATGTGGGGGAACAGCCTACGTTTGATGGTCAGTGTGAGAATCGTGCCTACATTTTACGGTCAGTGTGAGCGAAGCAGCCTACATTTTACGGACGAAGTGGGGGAACAGTCTTCGTTTACGACGGATAATGAGAGGGAACAATTCTAAATTTTACGGATAATGTGGGGGAATAGCCTACGTTTGACGGACAATGGGGGGGAACAGCCTAAATTTTCCGGAAAGCGTGGGAAACAGCCTATGTTTGATGGTCAGTGTGAGAATCATGCCTACATGTTACGGTCACTGTGAGCGTAGCAGCCTACATTTTCCGGACGTGGTGGAACAGCCTACGTTTAACAGATGTGGAGGTACAGCCTGTTTAAGATTACAAGACTACAATTACATTTTTCAACTCAGCAAAATTATCGGAAAAGTTCTAAAAATTTTTTTAACATTTTTTTTTCATTTTCACAACTTTTCTATTATATTTGACAAAATGACTTTTTAAAAAGTCATAAAACGATCACTGAAGATTTCGTACTCTTTTCGATAAAATACAGAATTTCAATATATTATAAATACATATGAGCAAAGTTATGGTTGGGTAGGTTTGAAACTCGACAAATTTTTCAGCCACGTGAAATGATTCAACACTTTTTGTGTGTGAAGTCTATTACATATTTATATACGTATCATCTCATTGTAAATATAATTTAATGTAGAATATTTTACTACTTTATATTTCTGTAATTTATAGTGTTTAGAAATATTATACTATTATAATTTCAAACGTGACTAACAACCCATTTTTGTAATGTAATCAAGGCGATAATGGAGTAAAGTGAGTTTTATAATAAGTATGAAATAAGTAAATGTGGTTCAAAATATATCGTGTTTGATGTCATTTTAATCGGAAAAATCTCACCAATATGTTAAACAAATTTTCAGATAAAAAAAGGAAAATTAAAAAAGTTATGTTATTGTATTACGAACTGCCAAGCGTGAACTGTCGTCAAAAGAACCGCCGCCGCGCATCGCATTACACGAATCACACGCTTGACTGACTGTGCCATAGGCGTAGGAATAGCAATAGGGTCAGTGTGAGCGTAGTGCCAACTGGGTCAATGTGGGAGGATTCACTGTATACGCAAAATATTTCGTCGACTAACGCCACTTTCATGTTCAAGCTCTCTTGAACTCACATGTGGATGCAGTGCTACGACTGCCAAAATGTTTATCACGTTTCTTTTATTCGTAGCTTCTTTTAGATTCGCTGGCGTCTCTTCTGAACCAAGCTTCCGGTTTCTTTGAAAGTTTTTATTGTATTTGAAAACACAGATCTTAAGCGTTGGCACAATCGGGAAATTTGTTAGCGTACAAACGCACTGTTTCCCTTATCATTTCACGTCACTCATCATAAATAAAGATCATATCACATCTCCTCACGTTCGTGTGACGTATGTTGGAAATTCGTATATTACCATAAAGCCGCACTCTGATCAATAGCATCCCGTAAACTAGTTATAATACTGTGGCGGGTGCGTCGCGGAGGAAATTGAGAAACGTATAGAAGGAGGAAAGAGGAAAGAGCGTTCCGTACGGGACCTGCTAGTGGACTCGTCAGTAAGACTGCCTAGCAAACCCGTGCCGTAGACGCAGGATACTTGAAGGTTAGGTCGAATAATGTATATACAGGGTGTTTGATAACAGGTGTCAAATATTTTAGGGGGTGATTCTGCGCCAAAATAATTCGAAAATCAAGAATACCGAAATTGCGTTGGAGACTTCATTTTTTAATTATCGATGTTCAAAAATTGGACCAAAGACGCCTGTCACGCCGCAGCCCACCGTACACGTTCAGGGACTGTCATCGCATGACAAGTTCACCATGTAGAGCGCTTACTTACCGATGTAACAGGAACGATCGATCACCTACGATACGATGCGATGCGATAAGACACTACGTTATTGCTACAATTTATGAAAAAGCACAAACGTCACGTTGACGGCATTCAACCTGCCTATTCGAAAAATCCACAAGCGCATGTCAAAACTCGCCCCACGGGATTCTCAAGTGGAGAGTGTGAATGCAACTTCTAATATACGATTTTGTCCAAAAAAATCGTACACACGCGCTTACAAACGCACCGCGATTATCTTATTCGCAAGTGTCCATGTGTAAACGCACCACGAGTGTCCATTTAATCACACAGATACGCACTGCGATTACTGTGGGATCGGGACCTTCCAGACCTAACATAAGAGGAATCGTGGAAGTAAGGATGTCAGCGGACTGACAGTAGCGTAGTGGGTAAGGTGGATGGCTACCAACGCAGAGGAACTGGCTTCTCGAGTCCAGGTAACCCGCGGCACCTATTTTTCACAATTTCCTACATTACTTTACTCACGCACAAAAAAATACTAAAATGAAAAAAACGGATCTCAAAAAATATAAAACTAAGCCTAACACTAAAAGTAAAGCTACATTGAAAAAGACAGACTGCTTTCTACGCTAGAAATATTTCTCGCTGATTACAGCTGCTTTCTCGTTCGCAATAGCCACCAAACTGAGGAGACGTTGGACAAACTCCATTCGTAAGACTGTGTCGATGCTTTGTTACTAATCGGTATGTCCTTGTTAATCGCTTGAACGCGTATGTGCGGGTCGCTCGAGAGCCGGGCAGCGGTAACTCGATTCCGAGAGTCGAAACTGTTTATACTTTCTAGATACCACGACGAGTGTCGTTGAACTGATCGCTTTCATTTCTTTCCAACGACGCAGTATTCTTCCAAACTTCGAGGTAGAAAGAAGTGTTCGTGTCTGGTACTATGCCGTTTATTTGATAAAAAGTATAAAGTTAGAATGTCTGCAGAATTAAATAATTTTTAGCACTGATGCTGTGTAATGGACACTGGAACGAGGCGAACTACCATTTTAATAATATATATTTATTAAACTAAGATCTAGAGCACTATAACGTTACTGCTGTTACGGATCTGGACTCTGTGTCCGAGTCTGGTGGCTTTTTGAATTATAATGACACTATGGAGAAAATTCAGGAGGTTTTAAGGAGTTTCATAAGTAAGAGACGGGATGATAGGATAGGGTAAGATTTTGGTACTACGACACAGCAGTTAGGATGACGTAGTGTTTACGGCGGTCATGGGTGACGTAGCCGGTGCCGGACTTTGACTGTTTGGTATGATGCATATTTGTGTCTACGGAGAAAATAGAAACGGAACAATATTTGTGTATGCGCGGAGTTACGAATAGATAAGAGTAGGTACATTACAGCTGAAGTTTCTTCCGTCTTGGCGGTTCACCGTTGAACAGCGACAATGTATTGTGTGTGTGGTCAGTAATTTGAACTGATCGACATTTGTTTCGAGGAACTATTTTGGTCAAAAACGCAGAACCTGCAACTGATCTCGTGTCCTCGTTCGACGTCAACGGCATCAGATACGTAAATTTCATTTATCCGCAGACTCTGGTGCACACTTTTTAATTTACCTACAGTTGAAAATTGAATAACAGTGTCGTTTGTTCTTAACTCGCAGAATCTGGAATTTACACTCATGGATAGGACAATCATGGTGCGTGTAATTCATATGGACAGTTGCAAGTCAAATAATCGCGGTGTGTGTGTGTGTGTGTGTCAGTGCGCAGTTACACGCATCCGAAAGATCACTTTTTACACAGACGATGGAACGACGAGCACTCTATTGATAAATTTTCTTTACAGAGGAGACGTTGGTTAAATCTCACGGGAAAGACTGAAAAATGTTACACAAATATGTTAGTGTAGGCCACGTGTGCGTTTCTGCCGGCACATGCAAATATAGACGCTTCTTTGTTAATATGCCAATGCCTTTACATTGTCTCATTTCTGGATCGTTGACACTGGCCTCTCGAAAGCAGCTGTAATCGGCGGGAAATATTTCTAGCGTAGAAAGCAGTGTGCCTTTTTCAATTTAGTTTTACATTTAGTGTTAGGCTTAGTGTTTTTCTGTGCGTGAGTAAAGTAATCTCGCACTCATAGGTAAAGTAATCGCAGTGCGTATGTGTGTGATTAAGTGGGCGCTCTAGAACGGCATAATCGTTTTACGCATGTGTTTCCAGGTGCAGAATATTGTGCATGTCTTTGAACTGTTACGAGCCAGGGCCGTTAGCAACGCGAGAGGCCGGCGAGGTGTATTTTGCAAGGAATATGGTTTATCAGTTTGTTAGTGTGGTACGCAGACGAACCTGATGCGAAATCAGGGAGTCACTAGGATGATACGTGCAGACGAACCTGATGCGAAATCAGGGAGCTGCAAGAGGTTGGAGAAATTACAGACGAACCTGATGCGAAATCAGGGAGCCGCAGGATGGGTTAGATTTCGTGGACGAACCCAATGCGAAACTGGGGAGCCACTAGGTTAGAGAGAACTCTTTTGGATAAATGTGTTGTGCGAACGAACCTGATGCGAAATCAGGGAGTCGCAGGAAATGTTAGTTAAGCCTCGTAACTCTAAATTAAAAGTCGATATAACTCGAGCGGTAAAGTTATATCGTGTGGGAACGTTCAACTACTATTATAAGGATTGCTGGTATAATTGATGGGTTTTGAAAGAGATGTAATTTATAAATGAACACTAAATGTATATTCGAAAAGTCAGTCTTGTTACAAGTGTATGTGTGTATCGCGAATAGTTTAATGTTTCTGTTACCTATGCGATGGTTGCTCGGTGTTGACGCACTGGCAATGCGGGGACAGAAGAGCGGTTTAAGAAGAATGCCAAATAGATTTTCTACCGAACTCGCGGATTCTATAAGGTTAACCGTTGATTCGAAAGGGAACTTGAGCCCGATCTCACTCGATGCAACCAACTCTCTAACGAACGTAATGCGACGTGACGTTACGAACGACTTTTCAGTTCTGCCCGAGAGGGTTAAAATTTGAGGGTCTATATACACCGAAAAATGGGTGGGGATCCATTAAGATTTCCATATAAGGAGATCTTCGTGGATCCTAGATGAATCAGCTTTGGCTTCTGGTTGCTATCCGTGGGAATGCTGCTCATGCTCCCCTTCGTTACTCGCGAGATAAACATGAAGGGGTTTTAGGGCGTTTTCCTTCCTCGGGCGCGAGCTTGAAAAATTTAAGGAAAGCGAACGGAAAAAATATTCTTCACACGTAACGGAACATTTCTTTGTGGACACTCGTGGACGTCTCGTCCTAATCATAGTGCTTGATTTTTTTGGACAAAATCGTCTATTAAAAATTGCATTCACCCTCTCTACTTGAGAATCCCGTGAGACGGATTTTGGTATGCCCTTATGGATTTTTTCAAGCAGGCAGGTTTATTGCCGCCAACGAAATGTATGTGCTTCTTTATAAATTGTCGCAAGAACGTAGTGTTTAATCGCATCGTATCGTAACACCGTTTCAGGTACACCGGTATGTGAGACACAGTGAACTTGTGCGATGACAGCCACTGCGCGTGTACGGAATGCTGCCGCGGGACAGGCGTTTTTAGCCTCTTTTTTACGCATCGATAACTAAAATATGAAGCATCGAACGCGATTTTGTTATTCGTGTTTTTTGTCTTATTTTGGCTTATAGAATCACCCCCTTAAAATATTTGACAGGAGTGGTGAAACATCCTGTATGTATGTGGAGATATTAGCATGGCACATGTTACACACCAGAGTTTACATACATCATGATCTTGTAAAACTTGTATATTTTGTTTGTAGATACTGGTTGTTGACAGTACTTCGTGCTGGTGAAGCTGTTCCATCTGAAATTGAATTGCGATTAGCTCGATTATATCGAACTGCATTTTTAAGACAACAGCAACGACATCTTGGTCTTTTACAAACGAACTCCCGATCTCGAAGAATTGCTGAGAATCGAAAACATATCAAAATCAAGGTACAATTATTAAAAGAATTTACTATATTATCAGTCTAAATAAAATTTTCTGTTTAATTTACTACACAGTTACATATGCATGTTATACTATCTACAGGCATTGATAACATAATAATAAGTATTATAAAATACCAAGAACATACGTGATTTTAATTAAATAGACAGAAGCTATTTAATATCAAAGTTTGAAGGAGAATGAATTTGTATGAGCCTAAATAGGTTACTAATTAGAATTCTCTGCAGATGAGCGAAAGAAGCCGGGTTCCATTATGTAGTTTTATTTCACTGCTTTGTTTTCCTTATATAAATATCCACTTACTTAGAAACAAATATATTTACAGAAGTATAATACATTGTCCGTTACTCTCTAACAAGCACGGATGTGTTTATAAAAAATCGAACATATTTCTGAAATACAGTTAATATAACTGGAATTAATATATCATAATACAGTAAAGTCTTCATAAGCGCTCGAAAATTCCCTCTATAAGCGCTCGTGATTCATCCCCACTACGCTCTTTGTATTTTGCCGACAGCGACGAACGTAGAAAAGGACAGTGAGTGAAAAAGAAAGAGGGCCTGAAAGTCGAGGCAGGCGACAAGATTAAAGGCCTCTGTATTGGTGAGACAATACTAATGGAACGATAAAACTTTTTTATTTTCCGATATTTTGCTATGAAAATTTGTTTAACATATTGGTCACATTTTTCTGATTAAAGTGAGACCAAACACGATATAATTTTAGTCATATTTACTTATTTAATGTGTTGGCTCATTTCCTTTCATTATCGCTCCTTTCACTTCCGTTAATTTTCATTATCTAAGTGAAAATTAACTTCCGTTCATTTTCATTAATAAAGTGAATATGACCGAATTGTATCGTGTTTGGTCTCATTTTAATCAGAAAAATCTCACCAATATGTTGAAAAGATTTTCATAACAAAATAATTAAAAATGAAAAAATTTTGCCATTATATTAGTATTGTCTCGTCGATATGCAGGCCCTTGATCTTACCGGCTGCCTCGATGTTCAGGCCCTCTCTCTTTTTCAATCGCTGTCCTTTTCTACGTTCGTCGCTATCGGCAAAATATAAAGAGGTGCGAAAACGTTGTCCGTAATCGATAACTGTAATTAGCCGGTCCCGGCTAGCGAACACTAAACGAGACTTTAGTGCCGTCATGGCCATCCAGAGCGCAGCCCTACTCCGGCTTTCCCCCACTCTAGGTCCGTTTTCTTTGTTTCAGTTCCCTCCAATTCCCCCTCTGTCCATCGTCGTCACAGATCATAGCCTGTATGAGGAGAATGGACGCAGAGTGAGGGTAGGCCGGAGTGGGGGTAGGCCGGAGTGGAGCTGCGGTCCGGATGGCCATGACGGCTTTACTGTATTCGAATTGTAGTAGAATCTGTTTATAGTTTCGCTTAAACATCTCTATAGGATGAGTCTCGCAATTAACACAAGCTTCGGCTTTTGTTTCGTTGAAGATAGTCAAACAATAGTGGAAAGAAAAGTTAAATGCGAAACACATTTGTAATTTATCTTGAAATGTACTGCTGCTCCGCGGGTTATTATCGCACATATTCACACTAATAACTTTATTATGAGGATATAAACAACGATGTAGAGATTTCAAGGCAGAGTCTATGAGATCACGTCTTGTCCTTTTGACTGTTAATCGGACTCTGATTGATCAATATCCGCGATCGTTCCTTAACGACCGCCAGAGCGAACGCTCGCTTCAGTTCGATCTCGTCGAGACTTCACGGTGTTCGTAACAATACTAATTTTATAGTAAATTGTGTTGTATGAAACAAGTGGAAATAGGACGGCAGAACACATAATATTTGTTCAAAATTAATAGGATGATCAAGGTAAAAATGTGGGAACTAAGAGATGTAATAAAAGTTCGTGGTACTCCAATTTCTTCGACATCTTCTGAACAAGAACCAAAGATAAATGCAAGATGCTACATTTTTTCGAGGCAACTAGATAAAAAAACTAGAATGGTGTGTGAGAAATGCAATAAACATATATGACAGAGTCACCGAAACTCAGTTTGCCAAAATTGTTTGTAACCATGTTATTTATAATTCCTAGTATGTATAATGTTATATGTATACAGTCCTGTTAGTATAATCCAACATAAAAATTCTTTTCAAATTCAGTTATGATTTTTTTATTGGGGTACTTCAGGACCCCATTAGAGAATTAGCGTGTTTGCATTTCACCGTAGTAGTTAAGGATTAAAGGAGTTCAAAAGGTTGACGGGTTGGGTGAGAACACGATTCCTGGAGGCCTGATTCGCTTATCAAAAACTGATTGAATCAGTACAGAATTATTTATTGAGTGGTTCCGTCAATTTTTTATCAATATTCTATCAGCAAGACCAATTATTTTGTTAATGGACAATCATACTAGTCACTGAAGTCTAGAGGTTCTGAAGCTTGCAATGACCAATGACGTACGTATTGTGACATTTCCTTCTCACACAGTGCACATTGTCCAGCTTTTGGATGTTGAAGTATGCAAACCTCTAATGAGCCGCTGGTAGAAGTAACTGAGTGCATTTATGCATTCGCAATTTGGAGGGAAACATTAAATTTGATTTTAATAGTTTGCTTGGTCCCGGCTGACTACCTACTTTTATTTCGAACACAATAAGAAACAGTTTTCGGAAGACGAAAATGTTTTCAATTAATAGATCTGTCATCGCAGGTCAAGCTCTAGCACCATCCCTGGTTATCGAGCGACTAGAGGCACACCAAGAATCTACTGCTTGGAAAACACTCAATTCCTCCACGAGTGTTCTGAAATTTTCCCATTTAAGCAAAAACCGAGTTCCATCAACAAATAATCCTAGGCCAAAGGACATATCCTTCCCTTTAGTATCCTATTCTTCATTAACCCTCGCACATTGAATGCCGGGTTCTTTTGACCCGTCCCGTAGCTCGCCTGTTGCAACAGTCGACTGTCGCTTTATCGTTCTAACAGAAACAATGACGAATCGACACTGTTGCGGCGGATGGGAACTCAATGGATGTTACGTGTCAATATTCAGTATAGCAGCAAAGAAGAAGTATATCTAGCAAAGTTCTATCTAATAAAGCTCTAGCATATAACAAAATAATGCTAAAAAATAATGACAGCAAAATTTATTACAAAACCTTCCTTCAGAATGAACAAATATGTCTCAACTTTCACTATGGGCCAAAATGACCCGGCATTCGGATTTCGCGTCGTTGCTCGAGCATTCGGTGTCCCAGGGTTAACTTCTAGTGCCATAGGTGACGGCGGTGAAGCTCACAATCTATTGGCAGATGCATAATACTCGGTTCTTATGCGTAAACCCAATCAAATGAAATCTAAGGGAAAGAAAAGAAAAGTTTTTTGGATCTTGTAGAAAAAGCTACAATGAAGATATAGTGGAAAAAAATGGTGCAGAATGGGTTGAATGTAGTTTCTGTGGCGTTCGGTATCCTTGTTTGTGCCAGAATGTTAACAATGAAATTACTTTTATGTGGGATGGATGTGCAAGTGATTCTGACAGCGACTAAAATAATAAACTTTAAATAATCACTTAATCACAATACAAACATATATAATAATTTAATAACGATAATATAATATGATAACAATAATATCATCGTTATGACAACATATTATATGTAAATGGGTAACATACACACATGTATGTACAACCAATGCATTAGGTTTATTGGAAACGTTATATTGCAATCGTTTTTTCGTTTTTATACTTGTATGTTTAACCTCTTCAAGGATACTGACACGCATGTGTACGTTTAGTTTGTTTCTCTAATTCCATGGTTATAGACAAAAATGTGATATCAAACGGCCATGTGCATGTGTATATTATTTTTCTTACAGATCTTTAAATTTTGTTAATTCTTTATTCCTTATTTTGTAAATATAAATTTATATGAAGTAAATATTATTTTTCCTAGCTTCAACCGTCCCTGAAGGGGTTAAAACCGTTATCCTGCTGAAAGTAACAAATTAGTACTGTGCATTGCTGGAAAGATGCTGGCGGGGCGGCAGAGGGGCAGCAGGGGTACTCCGCGCGCTCCGCCTTTGAAACTTCCGAAACCTCCAGATTTAGTTTCTTGGCGGCACACGTTGACATAATAGTAGAATTCCCATATCTGCGGGGAATACGTTTCAAAGCCTACCGCAGATATACGAAATATTAATAGTTAACATTCTGAGATGCCTACGCTATTGCTTTAAAGTTCATCGGATTGCTCTATCCCGCTCGGTCTCGATGTGTCCCGTTCACTCTCTTTGTCACACGGCGCTATATAATCCGATTAGTAGATGTGACCGTCTCGGCCAATACAGAAAATGCGTGTGCTCTGTTTTTATGATTGTGTTCGACTAGGTGTGCCTATTATATTTCAACCAATCAGACCCGCATTCCTTCAGCTTGCCATCTTTCCAACAACACACAGTACATATCGGTATAAGTTTCAGCAACCTTCTTTCTACTTGTGGACTAAAGTTATGTGTTCGGTTATCTTCATACAAACAACTTTTCACTTGACCCAACTATACTAAATTAACTCTAATTCGAAAGTATACGTAACACTTCTTCAGAAATCTATTTGCTTCTTTGGATATAGTTTTTCTTTGTCTTTTGATAGTGGGAATTTGAGTATTAAAACGTTATTATGTTATCAATTTTAAGTAGCAATTTTCTAATTAATATTAACGAGAGCTTCATAATCTCAAACTATCAAGTTATTATTGCAACCTAAGAACTGATTCTGACTAATCTTAGATTTTGAAGACTTTTGGAAATCGTAAGAAAATACTATTCGTTAATCTCGGAACAACGGACAGTTCTTTTATAGATTTAAACAACCCAAAGTCCCTACACATTTAGAAACACGGCTGGATAAAACACAAATTGGGAAATATGTTTTTGACTACTAACTTAGGAAACTTTCCAATTTATGAAAATCCAGTTGAGCAGATACCCTATGCTCTACTATATCTTTCTGTGCTAACATGAGAACATACTGAAACTTCTATCATCATTATGTCAGAAATAAAGAGAATCCATAATGGTTTGGATTTACCTTCTATATTCGAAGCATAGGATATTTGTATGATACTATTCTATTACAGTGATAAATATCAATATGATTGTGTTACTTAAAAACTAACATACCTTGGACACGGCTTCGCCCGCAACTTTGTAGCCGAGCGAATTCTCTTTCGAGCGCGTGGGCGCCGAGGTTTGCCACCTAGCGACTGTGCGTGAACTATGCTCCCGTGGACGGCTCGCCAGCACGTCGACAAAAAATAGTCCCACGTTTTTTTATCTTGATATATTACTTATTTCCTGATAAAGTATAGCTTACGACACTCCGGAGAATGCAAAGATGCTACTGTGAAAATTTCATAACAATTGGTTTAGTAATTTTCGAGATTTTTACCAATATTTGAGTTTTTAACAATATGAGAAATGTTTAAAGCACAATTTGACCTGCTTCGAAGAAGGAATACCGTGACAGTACAATAATTCTTTGCGGTCATTTTTTCGGATTTTTTTAATGTCACCCATATTATGTTGTATAAAAGCATATACATACATATTTTTTTCTATTGCATCTTATAGCGGATGCTAAAATACACGGAAGCATGTCTGAGTTATGACCTTAAGATGACTGAACATAAAAAAAGTGATCAAATTCCAAGACAGTGTTGGGATGGTATTTTGAATTTGGTCACTTTTTTATGTTCAACGTCATCTGAAGCCCATACCTGAGGCATGCTCGAATGCATTTTTTCATTCGCTACAACATGCAATAGAAAAAAATATGTGGTTTCCTGCAAAAAGTATCGGTGCCCTCGAGAAAACATTCACGATATTTCTGCTTCGAAACCACTCAAATTGTGCTTTAAACATTTCTAGCGCGATTAAAGACGAAGGAGATATTTCGGTGTTCTTCTTATGCTGGGACACCATGTATATAAATATATAATTGTGTATATGACATATCATGTATATATATAATATATAAGAATGTGTATATACATTTTTTCAGCCAGACATTTCTGCTGCTAAAGAAAGAATGCCTGAAAATTTGTCAATCCGATCATTGGTTGAATTACCTGCTCAATTGAATTCAAGACCTCAAATGTCTCCTTTAAGAAAGTCTGACAAAATGAGTGAAATATCTCAACTTAAAAATGTTGATAACTTTGAGAACTACAATGAATCTATTCAAATGGATGGATCTTTTCCTGTAAGAACTTCAAATGTTGTTAAAAAAGATACGTTATTGCATATGAAAAGTGCTATGCCTGCGATGCAATTAACAGACATCAACGAAAATGAAACAGGCCATTGGAATGGACAATATTTTCAACATGCAGAGTCTTATAATTCATCATCTAGTACGCATAATTTTCAGAGTTCTTCAGACAGATATCCAAGTGCAAAAAAACAAATTCTAGATGAAATTGACATTGGAAGTCCAAGAGCAGGCAAACAAACAGGACTACGTTTATTAGATTATTCTTTAGAGGAAAAAGTTTTCGTAAGAATGCAAAATACAAGTGTGATCGAAGGTGGTGCTACGCGGTTGATTTACTCGGTTCACCTTGGTGGAAAACCTGTACCTGCTGAAACAGCAGCTGGGGATATGGCTCTTTTATCGCCGCAAGAAGTTGCATTGGAACTTGGCACGCCAGTCATTATTCAAAGTAAACGTAAGTTTTTAGAATTATTACAGTATGTACCGTGTGCCTGTATATTATGCCACTTATAGTAAACTCAATGCAAGAAATACCTATACTGAATTCTTGTACAATACAATTTCCGGTATTTTAAGAGAGGGACAACCACAAGTGCACATACGAGGTGCGACCCAAAAAAACGAGACCGATCTTATAGTGTGGGAACTATGAGTGGGAGGGAAGAGATAAACAAACGACTATAGAAGATGTTCTATCTAGCGACAATGTTCTAAAACTCAGCTCGATCGCTCCACTCAGTACAAGTGGACACATTTTCAAATACAGACATGTTCTTACGCTCGGTCGGAAAATGTCGGACTACAAAAGTGACCAACGAGGTAACATCAAGTTTCTTGTTAAACTAAAGAAATTCGCGACGGAAACTTTTCAATTATTGGCTGAGGCTTACGATGAAGATTGCATGTCTCGACTTCTATCTCTTCTCAAAGATCAAGTCAGTGCTCAAAGGAACCCATTTTTTTGACGGTAGAAAGTGTGAAACCAAAACCGACGGTGAGTCTCAACAGCCTTATAGAACATGACCTGCGGAATTGTTTTGAACGATGGCAGCATCGTATGCGGCTGTACATCAACTCAGAAGGGAACTACTTTGAAGGCGATCGTAGTTGATTTTCTGAATTTGTTTAACAGAAAGAGTTACAGACACAGTATCGTTTTTTTGTGTCGCACCTCGTATAGTAACTGACTTCAGGGTCTCGTGCAATAAAATAAATTCCAGTATGACGGCCGAAAAATTGAGCATTTTTCAATGATTTTTTTTATCCGCCAATACATGATACAGTGTGTCCGCGCCAAAGTGATACAGGCCCGTAATTTCTCAAATATTAAAGGTACAAGAAAATTGTTTATATGAAAATTGCATGGTACAAGGGGGCACACTTTTTAACGAAGACGAACTCTTTTTTACATTATTAGTTTTAGAGATATGATGGTCAAGTTCGTTTTTTTAAATGGAACTATGTACTTTTGTTCAGATCATTCGATAGTGCTTTTCAAGACGAATTCACTGACCTTTAATGTATACACCCGATTATTAGTGATTTTCGAGATATTGCGCCTATAAATTCACCGATTTTCAACGGAAGAAAGCCGGCCGAATAGGAAATACCAGTAGTGGTCTTGTTCGCGCTTTAAGTTCCACGTGTTAGACATTGCCTCTTGAAACACATACGAGGGGTCTGCACCAGGAACGGCAGACCCAAACTCTGGATAATAGTTTTCCATTGTAAAGTATCAATGATACCTTTCTCGACACTGTAAATACTACATCTGTGGCCGGAAAACAATTGTGCAGATTTGGGCTTGCCGTTCCTGATGCAGACCCTTCGTATCTGTTTCGAGAGGCAATGTTTAACATGTGGCACTTCAAGCGCGGACAGAATTACCACCGGTATTTCCTATTCGGCCGGGTTTCTTCCGTTGAAAATCGGTAAATTTGTAGGCGCAATATCTCGAAAATCACTAAAAATCGGGTGTATACATTAAAGATCAGTGAATTCGTCTTGAAAAGCACTATCGAATGATCTGAACAAAAGTACATAGTTCCATTTAAAAAAACGAACTTGACCATCATATCTCTTAAACTAATAATGAAAAAAAGAGTTCGTCTTCGTTAAAAAATTTGCCCCCTTGTACCATGCAATTTTCATATAAACAATTTTTTTGTATCTTTAATGCTTGAGAAGTTACGATCCTGTATCACTTTGGCGCGGACACCCTGTATAATGGTGTAAATCATTTTCTAATTTATAGTAGTAGTATTTATTAAACCAACCTTGCTTTTCCGGGCTTAAGATTACAATAACTTTCTTAACCTAACTTTGGAACCTCGCTTAGGTTGTCGGTGTTACAGATTTTGGTGTATTTCTAGTCATTCTCTCTCCTGTTGCATTCCCCTTTCGCATCTTATTACTCTTTCCTCGCGCATGCGTGCTCTCGTGTGACTCACTCTCTCACATTTATATCCGTCTCTTCGTACTTCTTCCTCCCTCCTCTCTTCCACTATCCTTGTCGCTCTTTCAAATTCTCTGCTATACTCACATAGATCCGTTCTCGCCGGCCCTTTCATTACCTCTTTCCACTGGCCACCCCCACTCTCATTCCTTATTTTTAATGTTTCGTCCACATTATCCCTCAACTCTTTTTTCACCATTCTCCTAAATTCTCTGCATGTCCAAACATGCCCCAGCACCTCTTCATCCATTCTGCATATCCTACATATCTTATCCTTGTACCCCTTGTTCCCTCCCTTCCCCACATTCCGTCATCACATTCTCGCCCACTGTTCTTTGTCCCTTCCTGATATGTTCCTCTCGTTCCAGTAACTTTCTTGTCCGAATGTTGTTTTCTGCTCCTTGTATTCCGGGTAGTAATTAGATTTGTCAATTCTGCTCCAATCCATTTGGGTCGTCTGGTCGCTCGTTATTCTCTAGTCTTCTTCTAATCTTTTTCTCAACAGCTCTAAATCCCCTCCTTCTCTCATGATCTTCATCGTTCTTCCGTCGCCCACTTCCGTAAATGCTGCTTCCATTTCTTTTCCTCATCTCGATGCTTTCCCATTTCCCCAGTTCCTAAACTCCTCTCTAAGGCATATCTTTGGCCATCTTTGGCCATCTTTACTCTTTCATATTCAGGATTTCTAAAACACATTTTTCTGCTCTGCTTCTGGTTTCTTCACCGATTCTCGTTCTTCCCGCTTCCATGCGCCATATATAGCCCGGTGTACTTCTGCTCAATCTTAACGCCATTTTCATGTATCTTCCCACCATGTTCTTAATCTCATGCCTTTTTTCCAGCCCCATACTTCCGCTCCGTATGTTAGAACCGACTTCACCAATGTATCCATCAGGTACTTTCTTCTTTGCATCCCTCCTATTCTTGCTGTCATCAACACTCCCCACGCTGCGTTAGCCGCTACCTAGGGCCTTTCCTGACACACTTCTCAGGTGCTTGGAATAAGCGTTCTTCGTCTTGAACCAATACCCCAGATACTTATATGCGTTCATCATCTCAACTTCACTCCCTTTATACCACCCTTTTTGTCGCTTCTTCCTTCTTCCTCCCTTTCTGCAGATCATCGCGTTTGTTTTTTCCGTGTTTACCTGCATTCTGTTTCTTTCCACATATCTTCCTAGTGTTCTTAGCATCCCGTTCATTTCACTCACGTCATCAGCCACCAATGCTACATCATCTGCGAACATAAGTACATATATCTTCGTTCCTCCTATCACTACCCCTCCCTCCTTCCTTCTCTCTAGTTCCTCCTTCAGGTGGTTCAGGAATATGTTAAACAACGTTGGACTAAGAGGACATCCCTGCCGCACTCCCCTTTTCGTCTCGAATTTCCTTGTACATTCATTCGGTGTGATGATTTCGTTCGTCGTTCTGCGGTACATCCTTCTGATCATTCTTTCCATTCTCCCTTGCACTCCTAACTTCTTCAGTTTCTCTGACATCATTCGTCTATCTACCATGTCGAATGCTGCTTTAAAGTCAACAGACACGACACAATTTCCCTCTGTCCCTCCTGAGGCTGTTTCCTATTAGAGAGTTCAGCACGAATACGTGGTCTTTCGTCGACCTTCCCTTCCTGAATCAATTTTGTCCTTCGTTCAATTTCTGTTCTCTTCTAACCATTTCCTCAGTCTCTCCGCCATTATGTTTGTCAGAATCTTGTATCCAACATCCAGTAGGGCAATTCCTATGTAGTTTGCCGCATCCGACGGTTCTCCGGCCTTGAAGGTTGGGAATATCCTGGCTAGTTCTCAGTTCCTTCCGAGGCTGCCTTGCTTCCAGAAATCAATTAGGATCCAGTGTAAACATTTTCCCAGTTCCTCCGCTGGTCCGGTCAGGAACTCCAGTCTTAGGCCGTCTTCCCCTAGTGCTTTTCTTTTCTTCATCTTCGTTACCGTCCTTACCAGTTCCTTGAAACTAATGTCCCTGTTCAACTCCATCAATCCCTGCTCCTCTTCGGCCTCCTCTCCCATCTCCTCTCCTTCTTCCACCTAAACCTCTGTTCTTCGTACCATTTCTGTCCCCCTAAGCAGTTTCGGAAAGTGTGCCTCCCACCTTTCCTTCCTCATGTTTGTACCCATCACTCTCCTCGTCTTCCTGAAGGCACTGAGCGCCCTCCAGAAATCCCCAATATCTTTGCTATTCTCTACATTCTTCTACTTCTCTTTATGACACTGTTTTTTCATCCTCTCGTATACTTTTTTTGAGTTCCTTTTTCCTTCTGGCGAGATCTATCCTATCCTTATCTTCGTTCGTTTTCAAGAATTTTGTTAGCCCCCTCCACACCTCTTTCCCTTTCCTTTTGCATTCTTCGTCCATCCATTTACAGCCAACTCTTCCTTTCTTCGTTCCTACCATTCCCGCTTCCTTCGCCGCCTACTTAATGATCCCAATCATTTTCCCCATCCTGTTCTCCACCGTCTCCTCGTTCCAGTCCTCCTTCCAGAACGTTTTTGTCCGATCCCTGAAATACTCTGCTTTCTCTTCTTTCCAAATTAGGAGCTTCTCCTCCTTCCCTTTCTTCTGGACCTTTCCTTCGTTCTCGTTTTCTTCTTTCATGTTGAGTTTTACCGCTACCAGTAAATGGTCCGACTCTGGTCTTGTTTTCACTTCTACTTCTTTGATAATAGTCTCATCCTCGTCTTCCTTTACTATTATATAGTCCAGGACCGATCCTCCTCTGGGCCCAGCATATTTCAATTTCCCATCCTTTTCTCCTTCCGCCCGTCCATTGAGCACCGTTAGTCCATACTCTTCACACATCTCCAGCAAGCTCCTACCTTCCGTGTTCACTGTGCCGTCCTCCGACTGCCACACCCATTTGTCCTCATATGTCTTGTCCTCTTCCTTGTTCTCTACCTATCCTCATTGCTTCCTGCAGTATTGGATCCAGATCCTTTCGAACTGCTGCCACTCCCATATTGCTGTATACTGTTATGATTCCTGTCTGCTCGCTCCCTATCCTACCTTCCACTCTCAGGCCGTACTTCCATTCATTAATTTTCATGTTCCAATTTTTCCTTCTCTCGATCCCTACTAGCTGTCCCCCACTGGCTCTGTCCTTCCGTTTATCTCATGTTGCTGGTTTTGCTGTCATATAGCTCTCTGTTGCGTTCTCCTCAATCCAAGTTTCTTGCAGAATAATTAGGATGTGTTCTTCTAGAAAATTCATTGACTCCCTCGAACCTCCCATACCTGCAATATTCCAGACAACCATATTTACTGTCCGTGGTTCTCTTCTCCTTCTCTCAGAAAATTTGGAATTTCTAGCCTATTCCTCTGCTCGTTCCACTTACAGCACCTTCCGTCAACCAGCAGCTTCATGTATCCTCGCTGCACTCTTATCTCTTGTGCCTCTTTTCTTCTTGCCTGTCCCCAGATTGTCTTATGGATCACCACCCCTGTCAAAAATTTTAAGGGGTGATTCTACAAGCCAAAATAAGACGAAAATCAAGAATAAAAAAATCGGGTCCGAGGCTTCATTTTTGAGTTATCGATGTGTGAAAAACGGGCTAAAAATGCCTGTCCAGCGACAGCACTTCATACACGCGCAGCGTCTGCGATCGCGCGCCAAGTTCTCCGTACAGAGTGCTCGCATACCGATGTAACAGAGACTATGACATACCATGCGATGCGATGAGACACTACATTCTTGCGACAATTTATGAAGAAGCACACACTTTTCGTTGACGGCATTGAACCTGCCTACTTGAAAAAATCCACAAGGGCACATCAAAACCCGCCTCACGGGATTCTCAAGCAGAGAGGGTGAATGCAATGTCTAATTGACGATTTTATCCAAAAAAATCACCCACGCGCGCTTACACACGCACCGCGATTATTGTATTCGCAAGTGTTACATGTGTACACGCACCACGATCGTCCATTTCATCACACACACGCATCGCGATTATTTCATTCGCAAGTGTCCGTGAGAATTACACGCACTATGATTGTCCCCTCCGCGAATGTCCACAAAAAATGTTCATAGCATGCACAAAATTTTCCACCTGAAAACACACGCCAGACGATTGTCCTGTTCGCGAGTGTCCACTTAATCACACACATACGCACTGCGATTACTTTACCCACGAATGCGAGATTACTTTACTCACGCACAGAAAAATACTACAAACGAAAAAAATCTAAAAAGCTAAAACTAATCCTTACACTGAAAGTAAAATTAAATTGAAAAAGAGATTGCTTTCTACGCGAGAAATATTTCCTGCCTGTATTCATGAAAATACCAGGGAGCGAAGAAAATTCTCGTCTCGCACGCTTTGCGCTTCCCACTAGAAGCAGCTGTAGAAGCCAAAATACTTGGAATTTCTTTACCAAAATTTAATAATACATTCTTGAATACATAAACTTTCGAAAACAAAAAAAAAATTTGTTTAAAATGTCACACTGGAAAGACCCTCCTAAATTGACAATAAGAAGCAGATTCGTCGATTAGAAAGTTCACATTAAGTCATAAATTATATAGGTACATTCAACATTATTTTCCTAAGTTTTATGCACAGTCGGACGTAATTTATTATACAGGATGTTTCACTACAGGTGGAAAATATTGTAAGGGATGATTCTACAAGCCAAAATAAGTCGAAAATAAAAAATGACAAAATTGCGGCGGATGCTTCACTTTTTAGTTATCGATGTTTAAAAATTGGGCTCTGGGACACCTATCGCACGGCAACTTGACCTACATATTGCATGTAGAAAGTATACTTACCGATACAACAGAAACGATGACCCACGATACCATGTGATACGACACTACGTTTTTACGACAATTTATGAAAAAGCGAACACGTCACGTTGTACGACATTAACCTTGCCTACTTGTAAAAATCCACAAGGGCATATCAAATCCTGCCCGACGGGATTCCCGAGTAGAGAGGGCGAATGCTGCTTCCAGTACACGATTTTTTCTTCAAAAGTCAACCATACGGACGCACACACACGCACGGCGACTATTTCAATCGCAAGTGTTCATGTGAATTACACGCATCACGATGGTCTCATCCGCGAGTGTCCACTTAATCACACACAGATGCACTGCGATTACTTTACCGACTGCGTGATTGTTTTACCCACACACTACACACTACACACAGAAGAATACTAAAAAGATGAAAGAAAACAAATCTGGAAAATTAAAAGGAAAACAGAAACTAAAACTACAAGTAAATTGAAGAACACAAACAGCTTTCTACGCTAGAACTATTCCCGCCGATTACAGTCTGCGTTCCCGTTGGCGACAGCCATCAAACTGAGAAAACGTTGAACAAAAAATTCCACACAAACATATGAGAGTAATAAATTCTTTACTACCTACGTCTTCGGCATTTCCTTTTAGCTGTTTACATTAGCGAACACATGTTTCAAAGATACTTGAAGGCAGATAGCCCGACAAAATTTTACTTTCGAAGGGTTTATGGCTGCGTCAGGACCAGGAAAGGGCCTTGACGTAAGTCATACACCGCTGCGAGTGGGCATCGGACAATGGTTAGTAATTTGAACTGGTCGCCATTAGTTTTGCGAAACGACTTCGGTCGAAAACACAGAATCTGCATTTAGTCTCGTTACATCGTTCGACGTTAACGGTCCCAAATGTATAAATTTCATTTGTTTGCAGACTCTAGTTTACAATTTTTAATTTAGGTATAATTGAAAATTTAATAACAGTTCCGATTGTACTTAACTAACTGAATGTGGAATTACCACTCGCGGACAGGACAGTCATGGTACGTGTAATTCATGGCGACCCTTGCAAATAAAATAATTTCGGTGCGTGTGAGATCGCATGTGGGTGATTTTTGAATACTACATCGTGTACTGGAAGTAGCATTCACCCTTTCTACTTGAGAATCCCATCGGGCGAGTTTTGATATGGCCTTGTGAATTTTTACGATTAGGCAGGGGTTAATGCCGTATAACGTGACGTGTATGTTTTTCATAAATTATCGCAAGAACGTAGCGTCCTACCGCATCGTATCATAGGCCATCGCTTACTGTTACGTCGGTAAGTATGCATTCTACATGGTGAATCTGTCGTGCATTGACCTTCACTGAACGTACCCTGCCTGACCTGCAATATGTAGGTCAAGTTGCTGCGCAACAGGCGCTACAGTGCCCAATTTTTAAACATTTGAGGTGAATGGGTGCGTAATGGTCAACTCCGATTTTGCGTTACACGCTCAATTTATTTATAATTAATATAACAAAATAAGAAACAAGTAATTGTCAATGTCGCACGGTCGTATACGTGGTGTGTCGCAAGAGGTTCTGCCAGAGGTTCTGCCAGAGGTTTTGCCCGTGCCGAAAAGTTGCTAGTCTTTTTATGGTGTTCGAGAGAAAGAAGATAGAAAAGGAAAAATGGAAAAAAAGAGAGATAGAAAATGGAAAGAAAATGGAAAAGTTCGCGCGCGGGTCCGGCCGGGTCTGGTCGCCAAATGTGCAATGTTGACGCTGACCAGGCGCGAGCGGGCCTTGAGAAAAAAGTTGAAGAAAGGATAGGCCGGAAGCATTTAGAGAAGAGAAAGTTAGAGAGGGTAATATTTCGATCTTTCACGGCAGGGATGTGGTAGCAGTGCCGTAACTGCTACGTCACCCCCCTGCCAGTGATTTACCTAATCACGAAAATCCAGCTTGAAACCTATCGAGAAATCGTACTCGCCTACCTGCGCGGGTGGTAAATTGTGGTGTTACAATATCGTGAGATACATTTGGTTCTGTGTCGGAATTATTACAATTTTCATGTGTTAAATGATCACTTACAATATACGCGGGTTTTAACCTATCGATTGAAATTGTGACATGTTTTCCTTGACGGTCTATTAGAAAAGTTTTATGTCCGCGGCTAATGACACGATATGGTCCATCATAAGGCTGTTGTAGAATGCCTGTCGATGCGTCGTGTCGTACGAAAACATGCTCGGAACTGGCAAGGTCTTTGTACACGAAGGTCCGCCGTGACCCATGGTGAGAACCTGCGACTGGGCTCAGATCTTGGAAATGTTGTCGCAGTTCCTTTACAAATGAAGTTGCGTCAGTGTCAGCTTCACCTGGACGCGGAGACAGGAATTCTCCAGGAAGTCGCAATGGTTCGCCGTACACCAACTCTGCTGTCGTTGCTTTTAAATCTTCCCTCCAGGCTGAACGAATACCCAGCACCGTGGTGGGAAGAATCTCTGTCCAACGTTGATTTTCATGGCAACATATGGCTGCCTTTAACTGACGGTGGAACCTTTCCACCATCCCATTAGCCGCCGGGTGATATGCCGTAGTTCTTAAATGTCTGCTACCTGTTAACAAGCTTAATTGTTTAAAAAGATTGGACTCGAATTGTCTACCCTGGTCCGTGGTGATCCTTAGTGGCGTTCCAAACCGAACAATCCACCCCTCATAAAAGGCTCGAGCTACTGTGGCTGCTTCCTGGTCGCGGAGAGGTATTGCTTCAGGCCAGCGCGTAAAGCGATCCACGCAGGTAAGGCAATATCTGTATCCTTTGGAGACAGGTAGGATGACAATGTCCAAATGAACATGTTCGAACCTCGCCGATGGTCGCGAAAAAAAACCGAGGGGTGCTGATACGTGCCTGGAGATCTTGGAGCGTTAACATTGGAGACAATTCCGGGCCCATCTTCTGCAGTCTGTTTTGATTGATGGCCAAACGTACCTTTGCGTGATCAGTTTGACAGTGGCGTTGATTCCTGGATGCGATATTTTGTGTAGTGCGTTGAATGCAGTTTGACGAAACGATTTTGTGAGGAAAGGGCGAACGGTGTCTGTAGATATATCGCAGTAAATTTGTTGTGTACTTCCAGGAATGGATATGTGTTTTAAATTCAATCCGGTGTTGCCTTGTAAGTACGTCAGTAATTCCTCATCTTCTTCTTGCGATTTGGCCAGCATTTCAAAATCAAAAGTCTCTTCAATTTCGTCCACTCTTGACAACGCATCGGCGACAACGTTATCTCGACCTGCTACGTGGCGGATGTCCGTTGAGAATTCACTAATGAAACTGAGATATCGAAATTGTCTTGGGGTGAATTTTTCTGGTTTCTGTTGGAAAGCGTAAATGATTGGTTTGTGGTCTGTGAAAATAGTGAAAGTTCTTCCCTCGATCATATGACGGAAATATTTGACTGCGAGGTAGATAGCGAGTAATTCTCTGTCGTACGTAGCGTATTTCTGTTCCGTTGAGCTGAGTTTTTTTGAAAAGAATCCCAGTGATTCCCAATTATCACCGATGCGTTGTTGAAGCGCGGCGCCAACAGCAGAATCCGAGGCGTCGCATATGCTGGCCAATGGTGCGTCGATTTCAGGGTGTGTTAGTAGAGTAGCCTCTACTAACGCCTTTTTAGAGTCTTCAAATGCTGCGGTGGCGTCTGGTGTCCAATTTACAGGTGCGCTGCCTTTTATATTGTCCGCCAGCATGTCGTTCAGAGGTGCATGTACCTGTGCGGCTTTAGGTATGAAACGTCTATAAAAATTTACCATACCTAAAAACTGCCGTAATTGTTTCGCTGTGGTCGGCCGTGGATACTTTAAAATGGCCTCAACCTTTTCGGTGGATGGTCGGGTGCCTGATTCCGATAGCAGGTAGCCTAAAAATTTTAACTCCGTCCTTCCGAAGATACATTTTGAAGTATTTATTACTACACCGTATTGTTTTAGCCGTTCAAAAACAATCTTGAGGTGTTGAAGGTGTTCCTCTTCGGATGTTGAAGCCACAAGTATGTCGTCAATGTATGCAAAACAAAAGTTCAAACCTCGCAACACTTCATCGATAAAGCGTTGAAAGGTTTGAGCCGCGTTGCGTAAACCAAACGACATGAACGGAAATTCAAATAATCCGAAAGGAGTGGTAATGGCTGTCTTCGGAATATCTTCTGGTGCGACGGGGATTTGGTTGTAAGCTCGAACGAGATCAATGGTCGAAAAAATTTTCTTACCCCACAAAGTTTGTGCAAAATCTTCAATATGCCTGACGGGATATGGGTCCGGCAAGGTCCTGGCGTTGAGAGCACGATAATCGCCACATGGTCTCCATTCGTCACTTCCTTTTTTGGGTACCATGTGCAAAGGTGACGACCAGCTACTCTCCGACGGTCGTGTTGTTCCTAATCGCGACATAGTTTCAAATTCCTTTTTGGCTGCCTGTAGCCTACCTGGCGCAAGATGCCGTGGTTTGCAGGTAACAGGTGGACCTGGTGCAGTACGAACGTGGTGCATCCTGCTGTGTTTTGGCTCGGAAGGTGTTCCTTCCGGTTTGGTAATTTCGGGAAATCGCTGGAGTAGAAAATGATAAGCGGATTCCCCGAAGACTGTGTTGATGCTCGGGACGGCACCGCGGGCAGGCATTCCTCGTGTCGACAGAGACGTCACTTGATCTAAGAGACGGCGATTGCGAACGTCTACCAGTAGTCCAAAGTGAGCGAGGAAATCGACCCCGATTATGGGCCTGGAGACGTCGGCGATTACGAATCTCCATGTGAAAACCCGACGTAACCCTAAATTGAGAGTTAAAGTCGTAGTCCCGTACGTTGCGATGGTGGTGCCATTTGCTGCGGAAAGCTCGTAGGATGATTTTTCGCGCCGTCCTCGGATCATTGCTCGTGGAAAGACACAGAGGTCGGCGCCTGTGTCGACCAAAAATTGCGTCTTCGTGTCGTAATCGATGACGAAGAGACGGCGTGAAGTCGGGCTGGGGTCGCTAGCCGTCGTTAACGACTGCCCGGAATGTTTCCCGCCTGGAAGGTGCACGGCGTAACACAGTCCCTTGCGTCTGTACCGAAACTCCAGTGGTACCAGCAAATTCCATCCTTGCCATGTGTGCGCTTCCTTGATCGAGATCCGGAACGGCTCCGAGAACGTGAACGGGATCGAGGCTCCATATCTCTCCGCGAGGTACGATTACTCGTCATTTCTTGTCGAAACGCCGCTATTTCTTCCCGTAGCGACAGAGCGAGCTGAGACATTTTTAATTGTAATAAGGCCTCGAGGGACCTTCCTGCGTCGGCTACCTGCGGCGCCGGGGGTGACGCTTCGGCAATTTGATGGCGATGAGGCATGGTATCGGCGATAGCGTCCGCTAGCTCGGCCACTTTGTCCAGCTCCGTGTCCTTCTGCGTGGCTAAAATTACCTGCGTGCTTGTCGGTAACCTACCTAACCAAAGGGTTCGCAATAAGGCGTCTGATACTTGCGTCCCGGCTAGGCTGCGCAGATGCCTCATAAATTGCGAAGGTTTTCGATCGCCGATTTCCTCATGCTCCAAGAGGCGTCGCGTCTTCTGCTCTTGAGACACGCTCAAATGTCGGATTAGCTCGGTTTTTAATTTCTCATACTGACCGGTCGCTGGCGGGTTCATTATTATGTCTCGGACCTCTGCGGCGTAGCGTGGATTCAGGGCACTCAGGATATACCCGAACCTGGTGCTGTCGGTGGTCACTCCGGATACCTCGAAACTCCTTTCCACCATGCTGAACCACATTTCCGGATCGCTAGGACAAAAGTCCGGTATACGAACGACGACTCTTTCTATGGACGCTCCGCTCGTGGAGGCGTTGGCAGGGATATCCACGTTCATGGCTGTATTGCTGCTTCAGCGAAGAGATCACTTACACTTTTAACAGTTCTGTACGAATTACACTGTTGTATAAAAAGTTCACGGAAGTCTTTAAAGAAATACAGTCGATGGAGAAAGAAAAAAAAAAATTGTCTATTCACGATCACGATCACGATCACGTCGGGGTCACCAAAAATTGAGGTGAATGGGTGCGTAATGGTCAACTCCGATTTTGCGTTACACGCTCAATTTATTTATAATTAATATAACAAAATAAGAAACAAGTAATTGTCAATGTCGCACGGTCGTATACGTGGTGTGTCGCAAGAGGTTCTGCCAGAGGTTCTGCCCGTGCCGAAAAGTTGCTTGTCTTTTTATGGTGTTCGAGAGAAAGAAGATAGAAAAGGAAAAACGGAAAAAAAGAGAGATAGAAAATGGAAAGAAAATGGGAAAGTTCGCGCGCGGGTCCGGCCGGGTCTGGTCGCCAAATGTGCAACGTTGACGCTGACCAGGCGCGAGCGGGCCTTGAGAAAAAAGTTGAAGAAAGGATAGGCCGGAAGCATTTAGAGAAGAGAAAGTTAGAGAGGGTAATATTTCGATCTTTCACGGCAGGGATGTGGTAGCAGTGCCGTAACTGCTACACATTAATATCTAAAAAATGAAGCCTTATTCTTGATTTTCGTTTTATTTTGGCTTGTAGAATTACCCCTTACAATATTTGACAGGGGTGGTGAAACACCCTATATATACGCCCATAGTAGCGAAAGAGTTAATCTACCTTGTCTGATAGACCATTTTCTTGGTCGCTTGGACTTAGATACATTTTCTAACTCTCCCTGTTGTTGAAATCGTTTTTTAATCGAATATACAGTTTGTTTTGGGATGTTAAATCGTCGAGACAGTGTTTCCTTTCATACATCTTGGTATGTTTTGACCTCGCACCATTCTATATAAAGTAAAATGAAATAAGAGACTGAAAATCTTTACGAATATTCGGTATTTGGATAAAAGTTGACACTTATAAATAAAAGGTTCTAATACTTCCCATACAATATGAATAAAAGTTACTTTATGTGTGAAATCATATGAATTTCTCAAAGTGAGTATTACAGTGCTTATTATTAAATTGAAAATAAACTTCATAGTGAACGTGACTATCGTCATAGTAACAGTAATGAAACTACATCAAGGAAACAGTTTGCTCGAGTTCCCTTTTTTCGGTACTGTAGCTCTTACTTCATGCAATGTAAGAAATAGAGATAAACACAAATTAAATTAATCGCAATGATGCACAGGAGAACTACATTTGCATTTTTTAAAGATGATCATATATTATTATATTTTAACATAAATCGATTATGTACAACCATACCTTGTATTCCGCTTAGATATGAGCCGAGAATCACTGTATTTTTATTTGTAAACAGTTTTGTCGCTATTCCGTAACATCTTGTGCGCTATTCAAAAACAGTTAGACTTTGTTATTAAATAGTTTCGTGTAAGACAAGCGCAAAATAGAAAAGGCGAATTTTGAATATACACGGTGTTTCGTCACACCTATCAAATATTTTAAGGGGTGATTCTACAAGCCAAAATAAGACGAAAATCAAGAACAACAAAATCGCGTTCGAGGCTTCATTTTTAAGTTATCGATGTTTAAAACATAGAGTAAAAACGCCTGTTACGATATGGCCATGTGGATTTCTTCAAGTAGCCAGATTTAATGTCGTCAATGAAAGATGCGTGTTTCTTCATAAATTGTCACACAGTGAGCTTGGCGTGCGATGACAGCCACTGCGCGTGTACGGAGGGCTGCCGCGTGACAGGCGTTTTTAGCCCATTTTTTAAACATCGATAACTCAAAAATAAAGCCTCGAACGCGATTTTGTTGTTCTTGATTTTCGTCTTATTTTGGTTTGTAGAATCACCCCTTAAAATATTTGACAGGGGTGAAGAAACATCCTGTATATGTATAAGAATATATTTTTGTCGATACGCTCGATACAACAACCGGGGTTCCAATAATGATCTTGCCAACGACCTTTTGTTAAACATTCTTCTCCGCCCGCTTAGAGCAGTCCCGTGGCCCGGAGACTGCTTATAAGGAGACCCGGGAGGTGTGCTGTTAAAGCAAAGTCTAGATGTCATCTAAAGTGTGACTGCGTGGCGTTTTACACGCCGCTTTCCTACTATGATGCCCGCTCTTGAGTATGCTTATTACGTTGATTTCTACAACAAAAAGATACACATTTATAAATACACGAATCAGTTCATCTGTGATAAACCCAGGTTCAAGATAATATTATAATTAATGTTGGTTTTTAACGGACTTTTTATTAAAATGAAAAAGAATACAGTAGGATCACCGCGTGTTTCTCCCATTAAACTACATAGAATAGCTGGAATGCGAACAGAATACGTAAAACTTGCGACGAGTCGGGCCGAGAGAGATAGTTGTCCCCGGGATCGACCGAATAGGAAGTACCGATGGTATTCCTGTTCGTGCCTTAAGTTCCACGTGTTATACGTTGCCTCTTGAAACAGATACGAAGGGTCTGATTGAGAAACGGCAGACCTAAACTTTGGACAATATTTTTCCGTTTTAAAATATTGGGAGATCGGGACCTCCAGACCCAATATTAAGAGGAATAGTGGAAATAGGGATGTTAGCGGACTGACGATGGCATAGTAGGTAAGGTGGCCAGCTACCAACGCAGAGACCCGGGTTCGAGTCCCGGTGCCGCAGTCCCTATTTTGCACGATTTCCTACAATATTAACACTTTGCGGTCCGCTGACGGCGTGATGCCGTCGCGCTTATTTCGACGTTCCGATCCATCGACGGCATGGTGCCGTTGCGTTTATTTCGACTTTGCGGTCCGCCGATGAAACTGTGCCATCGCGGTTTAGTAACATTGGCTTTATAGATAAATGAATGTATATTTGACTGTATTTTACTTTTTTTATTTTTTTCTTCAAGAAGATGCGAAGTTTATTCGGATAAAGGGAAGGCACAAACTGGAGACGGATTCCGAAGGGAAACTTGTTATTATTCTCCTCAGTGTAATGTAGGATTATTCTTAGAGTATTGCTTTGAAGTGTACCACACAAAAGAAATATGTATTTAAATAATATTAAAAATGTCTTCTACAATCTGATTTATTATATTGATACCATGAAATCTATCTCATTCAAAAGTTAAAACTTGCGATGTTTACTAATAGAGGAAATCATAAACTTTAGGCAAAAAATGTTCGAGTGCTTTAGCTTGAGCAGTTTGTTAGATATCAGCATTTATATGTATAATCAGAAAAAACAGCGAAATATGCATGGCTAAGTACGAATTGTGCTATGCATTTACCGCGAACTGCAAAGTGTTAACAATACCTTTCTCGATTCTTCAAATGCAGCATCTGTGGCGCAAAATAATTGTTCATAGTCTGAATCTGCCGTTTCTGGCACAGACCCTTCGTACCTGTTTCAAGAGGCAATGTCTAACAGGTGAAACTTAAAGCGCGAACAAGTCCGCTACTGGTATTTCCTATTCGGCCGGATTTCTTTCGTTGAAAATCAATAAATTTGTAAACACAATATCTCGAAAACCAATTAAAATCGGGTATGTACATTAAAGGCCATACATAATTTTGTAACAAAACATTTATGGACTTTGTGGATGGCGATATATGTATAGTTTAATTTAATAATAAAAAAAAGAACAAACAATGGATACAAAATGAGCAATTTTGAGACTACCTCCTCTGAATATTCTAATTCAAAACTGTTCCTCGAGCTCTGCGACGGTTTTTTGCTGAACGCATGACGTCAAAAAACAAAAGACTCGCAGGAGATCGAGAGCCGTCGACCTCTTCGACGAACAGCTTCAACGGTTGATTTCTTTTCCGTTCAAATACGTTATATCTTATACAATGTAACGCTCGATCTCGTCGCGCAATCGGCAACCGCTGGTTGTCGCCGACTTATGACGCACCTGTGTCCGTAGAAAATGCCTACAACTTTTTGTTACATGACACTGTAGTCTTATTTTTACCTATAGAACACACTGGCGAAGTTTGTACGGAAAAACCTAGAACACTCTGCATAGTTCAATGGTTTCTACATACTATAAGCAGCTATGTCCGGTAGGAAGCGTGATCGTATCGACCTTCCGTTCGAACTAGAACGGAAAGCCGATCAGCGTGTCACCAGATCTTAAATCCTACAGTGCCATCCGGCAAGTGATTACCAATATATTACATTAATGATACTAAAATAGTTGAAACTTACTGAAAAAGAACACGTTGGTGCAAATTAGTATCTGTAAGAATCTTCGACTTACGCTTTGTGAACAAAACTTGATTCTAAACTTTCAGCATACATAAGTCCAAAAGTTACAATGCAATTACCATTATGTCGTGAATATGAAATCTATAATAACTTTAAAGAATACTCGAATAATTACGCGAATAAGTTGTTGAAATGGAACCTACCAAAGCGTATAGAAGATAATAATTTATGTATACAACTAAAATAAATGAAATATCATTCATGGAATTCTCTTTGTAATTATGTTTTAGAAGCGTCTAAGGGTTGACTTGAAATATTCGTGTTGTCATGTATGTATGTATCTTTGCATATTTAGCTTACTTGAAAGAAACTCCACCATTGGCTCTTTCAAGGAAAAGAGATGCGTGGCTTCTAATTGGTGCAGCAAGCGCCGGCTTCGTTCTGTTAGCTTTAGTCCTTGCGGGTTTAATTGTTGCAACAAAAAGGAAAAGAACACACAGTGCAGTAGCAGTACCATCAGTGCACGGTGCTTTAAGGAAAGAAGAAGATTACATACCAGCATCAATTAATCTTGATAACGCCACCATGTTGGCATCAGAAATGGAAGTTAAGGTACGTACATTTAATTATTTAATTGAGATACATGATTTTATGTTTAAAATGTACAACTAGATACAGAATTATTAGCTCGTTTAAAATAGTTTACAAAATTTACTGTATATTTGCGAAATATAAGTCAAAAGCCAGAACTTATTTATTGATCTATTTCGATTACATCGGGAGAACAATGATATTTATTATTTGACGTGCTTTAAAGTGAAGTTAATTTTTCTGTGTTTATTAGTTTTTATTTAACACCACAGTGCGGCTACATGTATATACAGGGTGTTTCACCACCCCTGTCAAAAATTTTAAGGGGTGATTCTACAAGCTAAAATAAGACGAAAATCAAGAATAAAAAAATCGCGTCCGAGGCTTCATTTTTGAGTTATCGATGAGTAAAAAACGGGCTAAAAACGCCTGTCCAGCGGCAGCACTCCATACACGCGCAGTGTCTGGCATCGCGCGCCAAGTTCTCCGTACAGAGTGCTCGCTCACCGATGTAACAGAAACTATGACATACCATACGATGCGATAAGACACTACAATCTTGCGACAATTTATGAAGAAACACACACCTTTCGTTGGCGGCATTAAACCTGCCTACTTGAAAAAATCCACAAGGGCATATCAAAACCCGCCTCACGGGATTCTCAAGCAGAGAGGGTGAATGCAATTTCTAATTGACGATTTTGTCCAAAGAAATCACCCACACGCACGTACACACGCACCGCGATTATTGTATTCGCAAGTGTCATATGTACACGCACCACGATTGTCCATTTCATCACACACACGCATCGCGATTATTTCATTCGCAAGTGTCCATGAGAATTACACGCACTATGATTGTCCCGTCCGCGAATGTCCACAAAAAGATGTTCAAAGCATGCACAAAATTTTGCACCTGAAAACACAGACGCCAGGCGATTGTCCCGTTCGCGAGTGTCCACTTAATCACACACGTACGCACTACGATTACTTTACCTACGAATGCGTGATTACTTTACTCACGCACAGAAAAGTTCTAGAAATAAAAAAATCTAAAAAGCTAAGACTAAGCCTAACACTGAATGGAAAATTAAATTGAAAAAGAGACTGCTTTCTACGCGAGAAATATTTCCTGCCGATTACAGCTGTTTTCTCATTCGCAACAGCCACCAAACTGAGGAGACCTTGGACAAATTCCATTCGAGAGACTAAAAACTGTGTCGATGCTTTGTTATTAATCGGTGTGTCCTTATTTATCCCTTGCACGCTCGAGATCCAGGCAGCGGTAACTCGATTCCGAGAGTCGAAACTGTTTATACTTTGTAGTACCGCGACGAGTGTCGTTGAACCGATCGCTTTCATTTCTTTCCAACGATGCAGTATTCTTCCAAACTTCGAGGTAGAAAGAAGTGTTCGTGTCTGATACTGTGCCGTTTATTTGATAAAAAGTATAAAAATAGAATGTCTGAAGAATTAGAATTCTTAGCACCGATGCTGAAGTTTCTTCCGTCGTGACGGTTCACCGTTGAACAGCGACAATGTGTTGTGCGTGTGATCAGTAATTTGAACGCAGAACCTGCAGCTGATCTCGTGTCATCGTTCGACGACAACGGCCTCAGATGCGTAAATTTCATTTATCCGCAGACTCTAGTGTGTGTAATTCATATGGACAGTTGCAAGTCAAATAATCGCGGTGTGTGTGTATCAGTGAAGTGCGCAGTTGCACGCGTCGGAAAGATCACTTTTTACAGAGATGATAGAACGATGAGCACGCTATTGACAAATTTTCCTTACAGAGGAGACGTTGGTTAAATTTCACGCGAGACTGAAAAATGTTACGCAAATGTGTTAGTGTAGAACATGTGTGCCTTCCTGCAGAGTTGGGCATTATTCGAATTATTTCGAATAAATGTTTATCGCAGTAATTTATTCGAATACCGAGTGCAAATGTATTCGAATAATCTATTCGTCTAATGACTGATAAATTATTCGAACAATAATACGAATATTTGTTGATTGTTTTAAATCAAAAGAAAAAATCAATCAATTTTTATCCGAATAAATTCTACCACAAATAAGTTCCTATTCGAATAAATTCTTCTACGAATAAATTCTTATTTGAATAAATTCTAATTCGTTAGTGACGAATAAAATTTTATTTGTTACTCTTATTCATTATCTGTTATCTGAATAAAATTTTGCCCAACACTGCATTCATGTCGGCAAATATCGACGCTTTTCTGTTTACATGCCTTTACATTGTCTCATCTCTCGGTCGTTGACCTCGGCCTCTCGAACAGCTGTAATCGGCAGGAAATATTTCTCGCGTAGAAAGCAGTCTCTTTTTCAATTTAATTTTCCTTTCAGTGTTAGGCTTAGTCTTAGCTTTTTAGATTTTTTTATTTCTAGAATTTTTCTGTGCGCGAGTAAAGTAATCTCGCATTCATAGGTAAAGTAATCGTAGTGCGTACGTGTGTGATTAAGTAGACACTCGCGAACGGGACAATCGCCTGGCGTCTGTGTTTTCAGGTGCAAAATTTTGTGCATGCTTTGAACATCTTTTTGTGGACATTCGCGGACGGGACAATCATAGTGCGTGTAATTCTCATGGACACTTGCGAATGAAATAATCGCGATGCGTGTGTGTGATGATATGGACGATCGTTGTGCGTGTACACATGAATACTTGCGAATACAATAATCGCGGTGCGTGTGTACGTGCGTGTGGGTGATTTTTTTGGACAAAATCGTCAATTAGAAATTGCATTCACCCTCTCTGCTTGAGAATCCCGTGGGCGGGTTTTGATATGCCCTTGTGGATTTTTTCAAGTAGGCAGGTTTAATGCCGCCAACGAAAGGTGTGTGTTTCTTCATAAATTGTCGCAAGAATGTAATGACTTGTCGCATCATATGGTATGTCATAGTTTCTGTTACACCGGTAAGCGAACACTCTGTACGAGGAACTTGGCGCGCGATGCCAGACACTGCGCGTGTATGGAGTGCTGCCGCTGGACAGGCGTTTTTAGCCCGTTTTTTACTCATCGATAACTCAAAAATGAAGCCTCGGACGCAATTTTTTTATTCTTGATTTTCGTCTTATTTTGGCTTGTAGAATCACCCCTTAAAATTTTTGACAGGGGTGGTGAAACACCCTGTATATGTATAAAATATAGGCAGTGTCTCATAATATATGGAAATAATTTGACGGCAGAATTTCATACATAGAAATAATGATGATATCGTCTATGGTTGATCGAAGATCGTTTAGACCAGTGATGCGCATATCGCAGCCCGCCAATTATTTGCTTGTGGTCTGCGGATGTTATTTTTGCGATCCACTTTAATCAGCTGAAGTTAACAATCGTCAGAATTTTTCAGCTGTATGTTAATTTATTTTATTTAAATACATATATCTATCTATAGGGGGTGTCCGAGTTTAATGTATAAATGCGAATTACTGGTAAACTACCTGTTATATGTATAAAAAATGGTACAGATAGAAAGTGAATGGTTTCGAGGGAGCATAATCTGGTGTAATTAGTTTTTCTATAGATGGACGCGTAGAGGTCATATGAAGATGACATACGTTTTCTTAAATGGAATCATATAATTTTTAATTCATTAATCGGTGCAGCTCATTATGTCCTACAAAATTGTATTAAGCTATTTATGTTATATTTTTTATCAAAATATTGCAAAGTGGTTCTATTACACCTACCTGCACCTACATTTTCTGAATTGACAGTGGGTAGGTGCGGGTATGCCAATACCACTTTGCAATACTGACACTAAAATATCTCCTAATCTAATGGTTTTTCGACATAAATAACTTAATACTTTTTCATAGAAAATAAACAGCTGCATCGACTAATGCAATTAAAAATAATATGCTTCCATTTAAGGAAACGTATGTCACCTCCATATGACTTTTACGCGTCCATCTACAGAAAAACTAATTATACCAGATTCACTTCCGATCTGAACCATTTTTTATATAACGGGTAGTTTACCAGTAATTCTCATTTATAGATTAAAATCGAACACCCTGTACATATGTTATGTATTTATATTTTTATTATCTTATCTATTCGCTCTATAGATTAACAATTTTTAAAATAATAAATTAGCTTTTTTGTGTTGCGGCTCGTACGGATTATTGGGTTTTCAATTTTGGCCCGCTACAAAAAAAGATTGCTCATCCCTAGATAGTTGAGACTGTTCAGCCTTTTGCATATGACATGCTGATTAAAAAAGAGACTATGAAGGATGAACCTCTTGTAGGGGAAGGACACTACTTTGTGTTACATAGTTTTTAATTACAATAAAACAAGATCTTACAAAACACTGTCTGCCGAACTGATTACACTCACAGTTATTACTGGTTGAGACTTCCGGGTGTAGACCATGACCAGTAGGATGTGCATCCCAACATTTCGCCTTCATTGCAGCTGACTTCATCAGGGATTGAAAACGCAAATGTTGCGTACTATGTGTTAACATCATGTCTATGATTGTGCTCTCTTATTTGTATACGTCATCCTTCTTAAATATAAGATGGTTTTAAGTAAGAGTGACAATATAGGCACATCTGTGAGGGAAAATTGTGGAAGATCAACAAAGATTGTTAATTTGGCAAAGGCCTTTGCAAATTGCCATGTTTCCCATTTAGTCTCCAGAAACATAGAGAAACATGTAACAATAGTTCCACCCCTAGACCTGAACTCTTCACATGTACCAAATTCTAAATACATTGCTTTTAATGGTCCATTAATAAGCTCTTCACAAAAGTCGAAACATCATGACGAGCAGGTCATACACCTAGGCCTCTAATCTCCTTAACAAACTAAAAGAGTTTGTATGAACATGTCCCACATTTGACCTCGTACGCGTATTGCAGGTCGTTTTGTAAACACCTACATAAAATATGATAACGTAGCAGTTTTACCAAAATCCGATCTGCAACAGTTGTAAACGACCAGCTTGATTTATAGAATATCATAAAAGAGCGACAAACCGTCAAGAAGGTCATCTTATGACCTATGAATCAGCTACATAAGATCAATTTTACATTGTTTCGAGGGGGACATAATCTGATCTTAATAGTTTTTTGTAGGTGGCGGCGCAGAGGAGGTATAAAGATCAACTTTTTTTTTTAATGGAATGATGTTTTTTTTCTTATCTTTTAATCGAAAGGGATTATTTGATTCTAAAAGATATTTCGATTTTCGTAGAGCTAAAATCGACGACGCTTCAGACCAAAATACTTAAAACCGATCGTTGGTTGTTGCAACCTATGGTTGTTGTTGCGACTGATACGCTACTCTATACGACTGGTACGATTGCTACGACTCAAGCGACTGGCGACCTCGCTGCGAGAAACGAAAGGCGGCACAAAACACGAAAGAAAAGAATAGAGCGTCGCACGCTCCTCATGACAATACACGACAATGACCATGCGGTATCTAGATAGCCTGAACAGTTGTTAATTAATACTTTTGGAAGTTTTTTTACGTGAAATATAAACATGTACTTTTATCTAGAAAGTAGCGTTGTAATTGTTGCATTTTATGCATTCATTTCGAAGTTATTATCATTTGAAATCACCGATATCCAATTTTTTGCTCTATGTATGTACCTTCTTCTTCAACTGCATTTCTTATAACTTTCCCATCATGTTTCCGGTAAATAATTGTACCATTACAGTTCCTGAGGACTATAGATTGATGCCTTGTCAATATTTTAGGTGCTGGAGCTATCCAGATTTTGACGATTTTCTACCATCCTCCTTTGTAAGCGGAACATCTCGAGAACCAGTTGAAATCAGCTGTATATAGGATGTTTCATTACAGATGGTAAATATTTCAGAGATGATTCTACAAACCAAAATAAGCCAAAAACCAAGAATGGTGAAATTGCGATCGAGTCCTCATTTTTTAGATATCCATGTTTAAAAAGTCGATTGCGGAGCACCTGCTGCACGACAAATTATCGTGCATGGGCCAGGCCAGCCATGTCATGCTCGGTAGTGATCAACGCCCGACAGATTTACCATGTAGAACGTATACTTACTGATGCAGCAGAAGGTATGACCTACGATGCCATGCGATACGACAGTACGTTGTTGCGACAATTTTTGAAGAACCACACACGCACGTTGTACGACATTAAACCAGCCTCCTCGTAAAAATCCACAAAGACATATTAAAACCCACCCGACGTCTGAAGTAGTGAGAGTGAATGCTACTTCCAATATAGGATTTTATCTTTAAAAATCGCTCACACGCACACACACACGCTCTGCGGTTACTTTACCGAGTGCGTGATTATTTTACACTCATGCGCACCACAAACATAAAAATACTAAAAAGAAGAAAAAGAACAAAACTAAACTACAACTAAATTGAGCAAAACAAACTGCTTTCTATGCTATAAATACTTTTTGCCGATTATAGTCTGTGTTCCCGTTGACGACAACCACCAAACTGAGGAAATGCTGGTAAAAAAATCCCATACAAAAAATTCCGACAGTAATACATTCTTTACTACTTACGTCTTATTCATCTCCCTTTAACCCCTTACGTTTGCGAACACATGTTTCAAAGATACTCGAAGGCAGGTAGCCCCACACAATTTCAGTTTCGGACGGTTTATAGCTGGGTCAGGACAAGGAAAGGGCCTTGACGTAAGCCATGCATCCTTGCGGGTGGGCATCGGACAATGCTTAGTGGTTTGAACTGATCGACATTTGTTCTGCGGAACTATTTCGGTCAAGAACGCAGAGTCTGCAGCTAGTCTCGTGACATCGTTCGATGTTAACGGCCCCACCTGCGTAAACTTCATTTGTCTGCAGACTATAGTTTACAGTTTTTAATTTGAATACAATTGAAAATTTAATAATAGTTCCGTTTGTACTTTTTTTTTATGTATCTGCTATATTCTTCGCAATTTGTCAGTAGACATTAGGCAAATTGTTGTAAGCGTAGAAAGTAGCACAAGGACGATGTCACCATTGTGACAGCGTCTTGTTGAGAAGATCTATCGATCTCAGTGATTTCACTTGTTTCTTTTTTTATTTACTTATTGAGTAGGTTTCCAGGATGAGTTCTTTTCAGCCTTCGCCTGGTGTGTTCATTGTATATGTATGTTCTTGGCTAGCGGATTACTGTGTGTTTCCATCCTTCTTTTGTAATTCCTAGTTGTTTTACTTATTCCGTCTTGCACTGCAAGGACGTTTAAGTCCTTCCTTATGCCTTCGTTACGGACGTACCACGGAGCGTTAACGATTGAACGTAGAATCATTGACTGTTGGGCCTCGAGTTTGACTATATGGCTTTTCGCAGCTATACCCCATAGCGGTATTCCGTATATCCAGATGGGCTTTATTGTTGTTTTATAAATTTGTAGTTTGTTTTCTGTACTTAGTTTGGATTTTTTGCTGGTTATCCATGACATTTGTTTATTTTTTATTCGAATTTGTTCAATTTTTGCAGTAATATGTCTTTTCCATGTTAGTTTAGAGTCCAGATGTAGTCCTAGATATCTAACTGTCTTCGTTTGTGGAACTTCAGTATTGTTTAATGTTACTTTTGGCATTTCATTTTTCCTTAAAGTGAACGTAGTGTGTTTGCACTTGGTGGAGTTAACTTGTATTTTCTTTTTGTGTAGCCATTCTTCAAAAGCGTTGATTTGCTCTTGTAGTATGTTAATTGCTTGTTGCGATTCTTTGTGAGTGGTAAACATTACTATATCATCTGCAAATGTTAAGATTACGCTATTATCCTGTATTGGTATATCTGCCGTGTAGGGGGTGTATAGAATTGTTCCGAGAACGCTTCCCTGTGGTACTCCAGCTCTGATCTGTCTAATGTCTGAGTGAGTATCTTTGATTTTTACGTAGAATGTTCAATTACTAAGGTAGGATTTTAGGAGTTTGTAATATGAACGTCGGAAGTATGTTTTGAGTGTTCGCAGTAATCCTTGGTGCCAGACTTTATCGAATGCTTTTTTTATGTCTATGAAGACGGCTGTACAGTACTCTTTGTTTTCTACTGCTGAAATTATTGTGTTGCTTAATCTATGGACTTGTTCTATGGTGGCGTGCTTGTTTCGAAATCCAAATTAATGGTCAGAAATCAGTTTATTATCGCATATGATTTGTTTCATTCTATTGTATATTATTTTCTCGAATAATTTAGATAGTAGTTGTAAGAGCGATATCGCTCTGTAAGAGTTTGTGTCATGCGGATCTTTGTTTGGTTTACGAAGCACTATAATTTCTGCGAGTTTCCAAGTGCTTGGGAAATATTGAATGCGTAAAATTGAATTAAATATAATTGTAATCAGTCTGATCGCTTTAGGTGGCAATTCTTTTAATATTTTACCATTTATCAGATCATATCCTGGTGATTTTCTTATTTTTATTTGCGATATTAGTTTTCTCACTTCATTTGCTGTTGTGCTTTTAATATTTACATGTGGTTGCGTTGTACTTTCGGTATCATCTTCGTTAATGTTTATGTTTGTTGGAGTTCCAAGGTTATTTGTTGTGAAAATATTTTCTAAGTGATCTGCGAAGGTTTCTACTTGTTCTTCTGTGCTTTTTGCCCATGAGCTGTCGGGTTTTCGTATAGCAGGCACTGGTATTACTGGCCTTTTGAATCTTTTGGTTGTTTTCCATAGAGAGTATTTTGTATCTTCATGCGGTGAAAGTGACTCTAGATATCTTCTAAATTCTGCGTTATTATGATCTTGTATGCTTTGTTTTACTTCTTTAGTTAATCGACTTAATTCCCTTTTATTACTTCTTGTTTTGTTCTTTTGCCACCTAGCCTTGGCTTGCCTTTTTTGTTTTATCTTCTGCAGGATATTATTTGGATATTTCAGGGTCTTTCTGGATAGATAATTTTGTGTGGTTGATGCCCAAGCGGCTTCTTGTATAGTATCAGTTATGTTATTAACTGCTTCTTCGATTTGAAGTGGAGTCTTTAACGGTATGTTGCAGTTTAGTTTGTGTTCGATGATTTCTTTGAATAGTGTCCAGTTTGTTTTCATTACACAGAGTTGGTGAATTTTTATTCAGAATTGATTTGTTCTGGTACGTGATTATTATAGGTGAATGATCTGAACTGTGTTCTAGGCATGATTCGATTTTAAAATGTGATAAGTTTAAGCCCTTTAAGATGCCAAAATCCAACACGTCGGGAGTTTTGCTATAAGCTGAGGGCCAGTAAGTTGGTTCTCCTGTCATGAGGATGTTTAAATTTGTGTTGTATAAATGTGGGTTAAGTATTTTACCTCGTGGTGATGTTGTTTTTGGTCCCCAGTTTGGATGTTTTGCGTTATTATTACATTTAATGCGAATTTATTACCTAGTGACCGAAAGAAGTCTCTCCACTGATTTATTGTAATTTCGAATCTTGACGGAGCATAAATTGCTGAGATTTGAAGTGAGTTATTTTGAGTTTTTACAGCAATGTGGTAGCTTGAAAGTAATCGTGGCATGTATTGCTGTGCACATAATGTTTTATTTCGTTCTTGATGATTATGGCGGTTCCACCTTGTGCTTTTCCGGACGGGTGTTTTGTGTTGTGGATAGTGTAGTATGGAACATATAGAATGTGTTTCGGAGATTAACAGAATATCTATATCATGTGTGTATATGAATACTTTGGTTTCTTGAATCCTCTGTTGTAGCCCGTTACTGTTCCAAACTGCAATTTTAAGTTGTGTATCCATAACTTATTTTTAATTAGCGTATTTGTTAACAGTTGTAACATTGTGGTTATTTGTTGCGTTTGTTGCTTGAGAATGGAGTTTTGCTCCATAATCATTTTAGTTATGATTTCTGTGTTTTCGATTGTTTGTTTTAATAATTCTTTGATGTCTGATGCCTCTTCTGTTGTATGGTTTTCCGGACTTGTATACACTCGTTTATTTGCTTCAGCATAACTTCTTCTTGTTGCAATGTGATCAGTTATTGGTACGTTGTTTGTATTGGTATTTACGTTTGGCATAGGGTTTGTGTTGTAATGGTTTGTCTGGTTAGTTCCATCGAAAGTAATACTTTCTGTTGCTTTTTTCCTCAGAGCTGGATACATTTTTTGTTGTAGTAGTTTTCTTGTCTGGCATCCTTTGTAGTTAGCCGGGTGGTTACCATTGCAATTTATGCATTTAAGATTATCTGTTCTACCTAGTAGATGACAGAGTGTCGTTAAATGTCTTTGTGCACATTTGACACAAGCTGGATTGCGATTACAGTAATTTTTAGTGTGTCCGTGGGTTTGGCACCGCGTGCATTGAGGTATTTCTCTTTTAGGTCTGGTTGGTTTAACTTTAATTAATATATTTAATAGTGTTTTCATTTGATATGTATCCTTGTTGTTTTCCTGTGGTGCCAATTCAATAAAAAATACTGGTAAAGGTTGTTTGGTATCGTATTTTGTTATATTATTTACTGATCTTACCTTATGGCTAAGTTTACCTAATTCCTCGATTATCTTGACTGTATTTGTTTTAGGATGCAGTCCTTGAATTACTACTTTGTAGCTCTTCTCGTTTTTTTTGTTGATACGTATGGTATCCCGCGTTTTTAGTTTTAAGTGCATTGATTACCTTTCTGAACGTTTCTGGAGTGGTAGTCTGCACTTTGACTTGGTTATCCTTAAGTTGTTTTATTGTATAGTTATTGTGTCCAGCTGCTTCGTCTAATGACTCGAGCAGGGGATCGATGATTTGTGCATCAACATATATTGGTGGCGGTTTGGCTATTTTTCTGGGCTGTTTTTAATGGTTTCCGTTTCTATTGTTTCATTGAGTGAATCGTAAATGTTAATTAGAATGGGTCTGATTACTTTCTTTTGTGTACATTCGACGTTAGAGTTTCGATGTGGTTTCAGTGTCGGTTGGTTTGTGTCGGTGTTTACCATAGTTCGAATGATGTAACTGTCGCCGGTATTAGCGATTTTAAGAGGTGGAATATTGTTAGATGTCATAGTCAGTTTATTGTGCAATTGACTTGCACATGCGGTTTCCCGCGAAGATGTGTTGTGATTTCCTGCCAAGACGCTGGTCACTAATCACTGGCGTGCGAGGGGGAAACTATTGATACACTACTACACTGACAGGAGCAAGATATAAACACGTCCGTACTAATCAGTAGTTCGATAGTAGACTGTTTGTATTTAACGTGCAGAATGTGGAATTGACAGTTGCGGAAGGGACAATCACAGTGCGTGTGTGTTTTCAGGTGAAAAATATTTTGTATATCTGTGAGCATTTCTTTGTAAACACTCGCAGACGTGCCAATCGTGGTGTGTGTAATTCACGTGGACACTTGCGAATGAAATAATCGCCGTGTGTGCTTGTTCGTGCGTTTGTGTGATTTCTGAGGACAAAATTGTGTATTGGAAGTAGCATACACCCTCCGTATTTGAGAATCCCGTCGGGCGCATTTTGACATGCCCTTGTGGATTTTCGCAAGTAGGCAGGTTTAATGGCGTACAACGTGACGTGTGTGCCTTTTCACAAATTATCGAAACAACGTAGTGTCGTATCGCATGGTATCGTGGGTCATCGTTTCTGTTACATCGGTAAGTGTGTGTTTTACGGGGTGAATTTGTCATACGTTGACCTCCACTAGACGGACCCTGCCTTGGCATATAAGTTACCGGGCGACAGGCATTTAGATCCCATTTTTGAACGTCGATAACTAAAAAATGAAGCCGCTACCGCAATTTTGTCATTCATGATTTTCGACTTATTTTAGCTTGTAGAATCACCCTTTAAACTATTTACCAGCAGTAGTGAAACACCCTGTATACCTCTAGATATTCAAACGTTGCTCCGTCAAAAGAACATCTTTTTTATTCCGTTTTGAGAATCGCACGAACCAACAGGCATTTGAGAATGAAAAGCGGCACAAGTGACGATACAAGTTGCATCGCGATTCTAATTCACAATCAGCTCTTGTGCTTTTTCTCGCCAATATTACGACGCAACCACGACTTTCTATTTATTTATAGGATCCCTTATTGTAGTTCTCATAAAAGGTGTAGCTCCTCTTATTGATGGTGAAACAATTTATCAACATTTCATGAAATCATCCATTTCTCAATCGCGACTTAGGCTCACTTTTATACTTTATTTCTTGCATTCCTATTCGTCCACACCATTCACCTGCCTGCATCCTACCAATAAGCCCTACAGTCTCACTTCCACTTGCTCATATCATGTTTTCGATTGTAGAGACGCCTTCACTGACAAGGGGAGGACCCCAACTCTACCACTTCGATTTTAACGATCTTTTGTAGGATGATAGAATACATATTTCTAATGATATGTGCGAAATATTAGCCGCAGTTACTTGACAGTTTTAAAGATATAATTAATTAAAGTTACATACCTGCTTATGTTCTATGAATATAAACATACGGTTGTCAAAGACGCCACGGCGAAGTGGCACGTAGCGTGACTTGTAAGTCAGAGGTTCAGCGATCAAATCCGGTTGGAGTAAAGTTTTTATTTATTTTTTTGTTTTCTTTTTTCTTCTCTTCTTCTGTAATTTTATGGTATTGACATTGTACACAAACAACTAACCGACCGCGATATCACAAAAGGATCTGATGGCATAAAACTGCACGCATTAATTCATCAACAATTGCAAGCACCAATATACTCCAACATGATAAAATATGCATGGTTTGCTTCTAAACTAATTCCGACAAGAGAAGTATTTCTTAATGTAAATCAAGTTGCCTTTCCGGACGACGTAAAAACTAAAAAATGTCTATGTAACGAACAAGCCTTTGTTATGTGTTCCTGGAGTCGAATATGTTAGTGTCAGCCGAATTTTAAGAAGGGTCGAAGGTAGTTAGCCCGACGCTATTCTGCCTTTGCCTTATTTATGACTGGCTTGAGGACTGCTTGTGTCCGTATGTTAAGAGTATGGCTTGATGGGTGGGCACCAGACGTTAGCCATTGACTCGAAGTCGTATGGCTATCGGGTGGCATAGACTGTTTGTTTGAAAGAGGCATGAGAGAGAGTTTTAAGGGTGGCAGGCGACCCGACATCGTACTGTTGATTTCCCAAGAAAAGAGACATTGTTCCTAAAGGATCTGGCCACGGAGTAGGGAAGGCGAGTATGCCTACTGGTAAGAGGACTGTTTTGGACCACTCAGCACTTACCCCAGAACCGTCAAGGAATGAGTTTCTTAATTTTATCTTGACACCCTGGACCGATTTCTAACAAATATTTTTGTGCTTTTCCTACATGTACGATAACTACCACCCTGAATCATCTACAACGTCAATACAATAAAATTACAGAAGAAGAAAAGAAAAAATAAAACAAAAAATAATAAATAAAAACTTTTACTTCAACCGGATTCGATCGTTGAACCTCCGATTTACAAGCCACGCAACGTGCCACTTCGCCGTGGCGTCTTTGACAACTGTGTGTCTATGTATATTCATAGTACATAAGTAGGTATGGAACTTTAATTAATTATATCTTTAAAACTATCAAGTAACTACGGCTAATATTTCGCACATATCATTAGAAATATGTATTCTATCATCCTACAAAAGATCGTTAAAATCGAAGTGGTTCAGTTGGGGTCCTCCCCTTGTGAGTCGATCAAGAACAGAATTTCCGCAGCGTCATACACTAATTTTAAGATGTGACACATTGGAAACTCCTAATCTGATTTTTTGTCGGTCCTCCTCTCCTTGTTAAGCGATACCCCGCAACACCCAACTCGTAAAAAGTATGAAAAGAAGAGATACGAAAGAGATAACCGAACGGACTCAAATCAGCGAAAAAGAGAGGACAATGGACATGCTAAAGAGAAAAGTCAGAGACAAGAGCTGGATTGAGATTTCTCCGTATGACATGTCTTAGAATATGTAGTTGGAGAATCTATGTCCTTGACTGATCAAGTAAAGGTGTTTCTTCAATAATTTCGTGTACACTATATTGGTAACGTTTCGATACGTTCAACAATACTTTGTATCGAATACATCAAATAAATTTTGTGCTAAGACGAAGATTCTTTCCTTGTTCGTCGTCAACAAAACTCAACGATACCATTGAAATAAGAAGAAGAGCAAAAAATACAGTAACACATAAATTATGTTTGGATGATGGTATTAATAAAATTTTAGTGGAGCATTCTGCAAATATTCTATGAATATGATATACTGATTCGTTACGAACGATTTTGATTAATTTCTCGTATCTTCCATTTTTATTTGCAGACTGGCAGTACTATACAAGGACAAACGTCTGGAAGTTTACCAAGAACGCCGGATACTCCTGAAAGTTCTGGCAGTCCCATTGTTAAAATTCATGATATTTCCAAGAAAAATAATGAAGAATATACACGAAAGGCGCGAGAATCGAGTCCGTGGGAACATTCGACGAATATGACAAAGTACAACAAAAATATTAAAATAAAACAGTCAATTTGTTGTTTCATAACATTATGTTTCCTTTTTATAGTAACTGGTAGTTTATATATTTTATTATATGCAGGGTGTCCCATTTTATATTTCCATGCAATTATCTTCAAGTTTTGTTTGTGCACCTGATAGCATTATCGCCGGAGATGGTGGGTGGATTGAATTGGACAGCAGGTTGTATTTGGTCCGCTTTATTTGAGTCCGTCAAGTAGTTGAAATTTACAAAGGAGTACCTTAGTCCGTCGTCGAGTCACGCTGGATATCAGCGAAGGTCAGCCTTCTTCTCCTGCGCAAGGGCGCTTACAATTTTCATTAAGATTCTGGAGATTAGAAAACGGCGCAGGGCACTTAAATGAACTTTCTCTCGACTTGTTCACTCGTAGTTCGTAACACAAACGACGCCACGCAGTGCAGAGACACTTCAGAATTTTTGGATGAAATTTATTCTATTCAGAGGGGGACATCTTATATTCAACAGCTTTTTATTCCAGGCGAACTTGCCACCTTAATTTTTTTATACAGAACCATGTGCGTTTCTTACCTAGACTTATAATGTATGAAGAGTTAAATTCAGTGAACCACGACATCGAGATCATTCATGATCATGCAAAGTCAAATTTCGTTAAATGATTACAACACTTTCTTTCATTTAAGAAAATGAAGGTGATCTTCAAGTCACGGAGATGATTCCATTTGCAGTAAAGAACTAACGACTGTAAGGTGTCTGTCTCTGAACAGAGAAAGTTTAATCTGAAACATTCTTTGATACAACCACTGAAGTCGAAGACCATCACGTGAAAATATTAAAATAGAACACCCTACACATTTTATTGCCATCTTACTTGTAACTACAATTGCCTGCTGCAAATTGAACGTTATGACACTAGTATACCATTTCTTAGGTGATGGTAAAATGCTGCTCTTTGTGTGTAGATTAGAACGTGACAGAAGCTTACGGACAGACGTCATTGATACGTTTAGAACTCTGAGTTCAGCAGATGAAGTCGTTGACCGTTTAGAAATTTTTGAAACTCTGAAAGACAAGTACACAAAACAAACAGAAGAAGAAGATGGTGGAGGGGAAGTTGAGGAAGAAGAAGCTACCACGTCACCGTATTCTTACCTTTCCATGGCATCTTGTAAACAATTCCCTAGCATGAAAAGCGTAGAGCCACTTTCAAGAATTCTGGAGCCAGTCATGGTATGTGACATTTTTTTGTTTCTATGTACTGTTTTCAACACCAGCGATAACGTTATTAAACAATGTTGCAGTAAATACAAAGTGTTTCACAACAGATTTTACATATTTTAGGGGGTGATTATACAAGCCAAAATAAGTCGAAAATCAAGAATGGCGAAATTACGGTGAAGGCTTCATTTTTTAATTATCGATGTTTAAAAACTGGGTACTGGAACGCCTGTAGTACAGCAATCCGCCGTGCATGTGGCAGGCCACTCACGGTACATTCAGTGGTGGTCAACACACGAGTGATTTACTATTGTAGAACGCATAACAGAAAGTATGACTTAGGATACCTGTTAGGATACTACATTCTCGCGATAAGTTATGAAAAAGCACACACGTCACGTTGTACGATATTAAACCTGCTTATCCATAAAAATGCTACTTCCATTACACAATTTTTACCACCCTCCCTACTTGAGAATCCCATTGGACGGGTTTTGACATGCCCTTGTGGATGTTTACGAGTACGCAGGTTTAATGTCGTACAACGTGACGTGGGTGCTTTTTCATATATTGTCGCTAGAACGTAGTATCCTATCGCGTCGTATTGTGGATCGTTGTTTCTGTTGCGTCGCTAAGTACGAGTTCTACATGGTAACTTTGTTGTGTGTTAACCTCCTCTGAACGTACTGTGCATTGCTGGAAAGATATCAGGCGGGACGGCAGAGGGGCAAGAGGTGTACTCCGCTCGCTCCGCCTTTGATGCTTCCGAAACCCCCCATTTAGGTTCTTGACGATACACGTCGAAATTGTAGTAAAATTCGGCTGATTTGTTTTAAAGACTACCGCGGACACACGAAACATTAATGGTTAACATTCTGAGATACCTACGCTGTTGCTTTAAAGTTCGACGGATCGCCGTTCCACTCGGTCTCGATGTGTCCCGCCCGCTGTCCTTATCGCACGGTGCTTATGATCCGATTAGTAGATGTGACCGTTTCGGCTGATACAGAAAATGGGTGTGCTCTGTTTTTATGATTGTGTTCGACTAGGTAGGCCTATTATCTACAACCAATCAGCCCCGCATTCCTTTCGCTTGCCATCTTTCCAGCCGCACAGTACTGTGACTAATATATCCAATTCATGGCGGACAGCCGCACGGTGGAACGAATGGCATATTTAGCTGGACAAAATTAATTTCTCTAAAACTATTATAGGTAAAGACAAAATTCTTTCTGCGCACTTTATGATTCGATGATACCTTCTTTATAGCACATTGTGCACTCTTTCAGGCACTCGGGGGTGGCAGGGGGTGCGCACCCCCTATTTTTTTTACGAAATACTATAGATATTTTGGTGATATTGGACAGCTTTAATATGTCACGTCCAGATGTAAAATTGATGTACCTAACACCATCTTTCTTACGTTCGAATCTAATTGTGCAAATCACCCTGAGCGGTTAGAGCGATTCGTCGGGTTCTTGCTCTTTTAAAGTGCAAGAGCACACCTCTACTATACTTACGTAGCGATAGGAAAGGGGGAAGTGGAAATGATTTAAAAGGGTAAATACCGAAACAATGATATGGTTAACAATGCTCAGTTACATATATTCAGTAATAAGAAAAGGAAAAAGAAAATAAGAATTAGAGTAGTGGTCCGAAAACAGTGCGAATGCACTTCCGGCGCGTTACCATTTCTGAACGACTAAATCCATGCCGTTCGGAGATACACTTCGCGATCCCTGTTAGGCCAAGCTCGTAGCCGTAAGGGATGAGTCTATCCGCGGGGCGCGAGAGAGGTCTCGCGGACGTGTGTTTAAGGAAACTGCCCGAAAGAACAGGCGGCGCGTGGCTCTTGTCCACGAGTTTTATTAAAGTCTGGGCACTCGCAATTCGGTCCGTCAGTCAATGACCAGGGATTGCCGAATCCGCTGAATCGCAGGCGTAGCGCATGTAGCAAGTATCGCGTGAGGTGAGAGCAATGGCTTTTGAGCCGCGAGGGCGATGACCTTTGAAAAACGCTACTTCGCGGTATGTGTGATTCAGCTGACTCTTCTCCGTGACGGGGCAAGCGAGCAAAGAATGTATGGCAAATCAAAGGCGTACGTAACAAATAAAAAAGAATAAACGCTGTCCGAAACATTTTTTCATATTTGGCATAATTAAAAAAGTATTTAAGACTGACGTTGCATGGATCGAATGAGTTCTGTTAGGTGGACACAAATCACTTTCAAAATTGTAACGAATAACAAACGAACATCGATCACAGACACTTTTACGACAATATTTTCAGCCTTATATTGTTACATTGCATCATACGTTTAAGTTCCAACACCAAATATATCTAAATACAAGTGAACGCGCTATAACATTGTTAGTTATAAAGACAGCGACGCAGATCATCTCGGTTCAGCATACTCCACAGTTTTATGTGCCATCTGTTCTGCACCCGAACAGTATTCAGAAATTACTTGACGACTTGGGTGTATGACACATTATTCTTATTCACCAAATTGGCACCATCAACCGTTTACCATCATGTCAGTCATTAATCTGATTCAATATTTTTATAATATTTTTTTAATAATGCAACACATGAAAAAACCTTTCAGACAATGTTTATTTCTTTTTATTAAAGCTATCCAATGTCACAAAAACTACTATATTATTTCAATAAAAGAATAGGTGGTGCGCACCCCTTGCAACCCCCGAGTGTTTGAGGGGATGCACAATGTATCATAAAGAAGGTAACATCGAATCATAAAGTGCGTAAGAAGAATTTTGTCTGTATCTACAATAGTTTTTGAGAAATTAATTTTGCCCTGCTAACTATGGCATTCGTTCCACTGTGGGGCGGGTGAACGCGCAAAAGATCGATATCAATCGGTCTTTATGATCAGGCGTTCAAAATCCACGGGGTCACGACCCCGGCCAACGGTTGATGCTCGTTTCATGCCGCTTTGCTTGCGGTGGAACAGAGGACCTCCCCACCACCGCAGTACGCGAGTATCGCAAAATACATGTTTACGGAATTTGTTATTCCAAAAAGTGGAGGTACTGATGGAAAAAGCTGCTTTTAGCTGAAAGTTGATTCTTTATAAGATTTCTGCCACAATTTCGACCGATTGCTGTGACGGTCTGATTTGATATCTGGAAAACCTGTGGAGGAATGTGACTAGTTTGCTTTTTATATGTTGAAATCTCACTATCTCATTGTTTTGATACAATTTAAGTATCGTTACAGTCATACTGTGTAGAATGTCCGATTCGAGTTTGTGTATGTGGGCATCTATGCTTTCGTTAAACAGAGTTTGTGTCGATGGCGGTGTGTCTATGTGAATTTGTATAGAATAGAATGGAAAAACATTGCATTCGAAATTCCTGCCAAAGACAAAATCTAAATGGAAAGCCTGATGGTCACTATGAAACGGTAGTACATTAATTAAAGAAGAGTTCGGGTTAAGCACGTTGATCAATCTGTTATCAACCAATGCCACATCAAGAACACAACCTCCCCTGCCATACAGGGTGTTTCACCACCCCTGTCAAATATTTTAAGGGGCGATTCTACAAAACAAAATAAAACGAAAATCAAGAATAAAAAAATCGCGTCCGAGGCTCCATTTTTTAGTTATCGACGTGTAAAAAACGGGCTAAAAATGCCTGTCCGGCGGCAGCACTCAATACTTGCACAGTGTTTGTCACTGCGCGCCAAGTTCCTCGTACAGAGTGTTCGCTTACCGACGTAACAGAAACTATGACGTACCATAGGATGCGATAAGACACTATATCATCGACAAACTACAGAATAGACCTATCATCTTATGGGACTTCGTGTCACATGTTCTGAAATACCGACTTCTCGAGAAACCACAGGTTTTCTTGCGCCCTCTGCGTCTAGGGGTGGTGATTTTGGGAATCAAATACATTCCAACCACCAAAGACGGTAACGTCACTAAATTCGTAGTCAGTCCCTGAACAAGAAAGAGGATTTAACCGTACATTATAATAAAATATATTCTAAATACTGGAATACTTTAATGAAGATGAAGGAGTTGGAGAACTCTTTGACATTCATTGATCCAATAATTTTTCTTTTAAGAATTACTGAACTTGTAATGAGTTAGTTTACATTGTTTTTCCTTTTTCTACCTTATGCACGTATAGTGTAAGAAAAGTTATAACGAAAGATGTTAAAAGTCAAATACATATGTAATTATTTCTTGAATGCATAATGTTAGGGTTTGGTCGAGCCCTGTTTATTGCACTGCGTGCCGTCTAATTTCTGCGATGAAGGATCACCCAAGTTGAACGGCTTGGGACCGTATATTGAAGTGACACGTTTGCGTTTGAATCTGTTTAATCTATTTTTTGTGTGAGTGTGTGAGATGAGTTGTTGGTGGAATAATGTGTGGATGGCGATATATATAGTTTAAATCAAATTATCAAAGAATAGTGCACATAACAAAACAACACGGAATGGCTTTGAGTCAACCTCTCAAGATCCTTGCTCGAGCTCGACTGCCGCCAAAGCTGTTCCTCGAGCCCTGCGACGGTTTTTCGATGAACGCGTGATGTCAGATCAAAAGACTCGCAGGGGATCGAGAGTCGTCGACCTCTTCGACGAACAGCTTCAACGGCTACATACATTGTTGTCTCTCGTCGCGCAATCGGCAACCGTTGGCTGTTGCCGGCCTACGACGCACCTGCGTCCGTACAAATGCCTACAAATGATTGACTCTCTAACACATAAATAGTAAGGTCAAAGCGATAGAGACACGATGGTACTGTTTTCATTATTCCAAGATATAAGAAATCAATTACTTTAATTTTTAAAGCACGAGTGAAAAAATGTTTTTGCCGTACGTAAGTCGTGAGTTTGATCAAATTAGGGAAGTGAGAAAGAAGGAGAGCATATGTAAGATAAACGTGAAATACAAAATGTATATTCACGCCAAATTTAAATACGAGAAATCGGTATTTATTCTCTCGCAACGTTGGCTACATTTCGGAGGCTTTTCCTCGTGAAAAATTCTCTTGCTGAGGAGTCCTGGGACATGCATGCTTGGCCCCTTCCTAATTTATGGCAGGGTCTCCGTTAAGTGGCACGCGACACCAGGCAGGCCCTGCATCTCGTGCATCCCGATTCTCGACTTTTCTGACACAGCGAGAAACGGCACGAGATCCTTCACGCGAAAATCATTCTGACAGAGACAAGAAAGTATGATACTTTGTCTGACTTTGTTCTTTGTGCGCCCGACTTTCACATGTTTGGCCCGCGTACGAGCTATGCTCAAATGTCTGCATTGTAGCCAAATTCGCTTCTTTGCTACAGATTTTCCAAAACCAGTGCAGAGTTCCATACTTGTCTGAAAGAGCATTCAGGACCGAAAATTTGTTGTCAACCGTGCTAGAGCAAGTTGTCATCCCTCTCTGCGAGGGAGAAAGATGGAGCACCGACGAGGTTTCAATCGGCCGTCGCCAAACGGCTTTTCGTTGACGCAAATGAGTCATCGTATAACGAAAAATAAAGTTTTTTTATTTTTTATAATACATTGATGAAAATAATACCAATGAATAGGTGAGGTTTTTTCAATGAAAATGAGTCCAAACACAATACCGTTCGGTTCATTTGTTATTAAAATTTTGCATAAGACAAGATTCGATAGTCGGAATGTCTCTGATAACAAACAGTCCGAATGATATCGTGTTTGGACTCATTTTAATTCGGGAAACTTCATCTATCTATCAATAATATTCTCACGATTGTATAATGAAAAACAAACAAATTTTTATTTCCGTTGAAGAATGGCTCACTCTTCCAAAAATGTATCATGTTTCTCAAACACCGCCGCCAGTCGCACGACTTTTCGGCCCGACTCCAGAGGAGCAAGGGGGGATATCTGGTAGGGATGCGGCCTAGCAGTCTACTGTGCAGAAAAGCTTAGCAGCCTGCTGGGCTACACTTTAAAGTTTAAGCCATTTGTTTACGATGTACAGCACATTCATCTTGAGTAGACCATTTTGGATTTTTTCCTCAACAACACGGGAAATAATCGAAAATACTTCGTCCAATATGAATGTTAAAAGGAAAAACCTTTTCTCGAAAAGCGAATATTATGCAGACTAGCAAGTATCCTAGGCGACCCTTTGCTCACGGGCGGTACAGGAGAAGGAGCCTCCCACCACTCATCTAATTCACTCTCGTTTCCTGTTTTCGCACGCAAGGAACAAGAGCGAGTTAAGCGAGTGGTGGGAGGCTCTTTCTCCTGTACCGCTTCTGAGCAGAGGGACGCCAAGTGTGCTCGCCAATGTACGCAACAGCGCAACTGGACAGGACCCTCGTGGGCCTGCGATGCAGATGTTGCATTCCTTTTGTCTAAGGACTCTGCTGTTCGGGCCTGAAATCTTCGGAAGAGGAAAGTTTTTCTCGAAAGAAGAAAAAAATTTCTACTCTCGGTTCTGTCCGCTACACACTCCTTACCTTTCAGATGCAAATCGTTTTGATGCAGCACTTCAGCGCTGAACTGCGAAATTCTAGCTACGCGTTTTTTAGGGCGACCAAGTCTCTAATGAACGTTTAATTTTTTTCATTGGTTTTTCTCCTTAAGCTAACTTTTTTTATGTTTTAATTATTTTTTCAACGTATGTCAACAAAAAACATTCATATATTTTTTAATGCCATTCGTACGGGACACAAAATGACTAGTGTCCAAATATACGTCAATATTCTCATATAAATTCAAAAATGAATTATGTACGTATTTAAGAATGTTAAGCGTTCATTTTAATTGTTAATTGTTAAATGTGAATAGTGATACCTGAGTTTCCATATTTAGAAAAGAGATAGGAATCGAGGAAATACTATATTGCAGTTTATTTAAAAACAGGCCCAAAGTTCTATGAGCAAATATTGTAGAACGTTTATAAGACTGTCTTGAGAAATCCGATCTTACCATATTTTATGAAAGAATGAAAATCAGAAAGCATATTTTGACGATTAATACATAATTTTTAATAGTTAACGTTTTAAAAAATATGGGTACTTCAATTATGTTTATATAATATTTATGGAAATAAGTACAAATTGTTTTTCTACGGAAATGTATTAGTAAACGGAATTATGCAACATATTTTTGGAGGTTAGTCGTAATATTCAGATCGTTTCAGATTTTAAATGTTCCCCGTGATATTTAATTTTAATTCCTACCAGTCGTAGCGTTGTAATCTTATTTTGGACTGAATCGGTAACGTTGGGTGTGACACGAAAATAGTAAGAGGGCTCTAGAGCCCTAAATCCGTGTGACACAAAAATACATTGGATGATAGGTCTATTCTGTAGTTTGTCGATGCACTATATTCTCGCGACAATTTATGAAGAAGCACACACCTTTCGTTGCCGGGATTGAACCTGCCTACTTGAAAAAATCCACAAGGGCATATCAAAATCCGCCTCACGGGATTCTCAAGCAGAGAGGGTGAATGCAATTTCTAATTGACGATTTTGTCCTAAAAAATCACCCACACGCGCTTACACACGCACCGCGATTATTGTATTCGCAAGTGTTCATGTGTACACGCACCACGATTGTCCGTTTCATCACACACACGCATCGCGATTATTTGATTCGCAAGTGTCCATGAGAATTACACGTACTATGATGGTCCCGTCCGCGAATGTCCACAAAAAAATGTTCAAAGCATGCACAAAATTTTGCACCTGCAAACACACACGCCAGGCGATTGTCCCGTTCGCCAGTGTCCACTTCATCACACACATACGCACTGCGATTACTTTACCCACGAATGCGAGATTACTTTAATCACGCACACGAAAATACTACAAACGAAAAAAATCTAAAAAACTAAAACTAAGCCTAACACTGGAAGTAAAATTAAATTGAAAAAAAGACTGCTTTCTATGCGAGGAATATTTCCTGCCAATTGCAGCTGTTTTCTCGTTCGCAATAGTCATCAAACTGAAGAGACCTTGGACAAATTCCATTCGAGAGATTAAAAACTGTGTCGATGCTTTGTTATTAATCGGCGTGTCCTTGTTTAGCCCTTGCACGCTCGAGATCCGGGCAGCGGTAACTCGATCCCGAGAGTCGAAACTGTTTGTACTTTGTAGATACCGCGACGAGTGTTGTTGACGTGATCGCTTTCATTTCTTTCCAACGATGCAGTATTCTTCCAAACTTCGAGGTAGAAAGGAGTGTTCGTGTCTGATATTCTACGGTTTATTTTATAAGAAGTATAGAATTAGAATGTCTTGTAAGATTAAATTTACAAAATAAAGGAATGGATGTGTTTCACAAATATAATAATCTGAATGCTACAGAATTTGGATGGCGCACTGAAGAGCGTTCCGTCTCTGCACAAGGGTAGTCCAAGACTGCCTCTCCTCGTTAGAGGAAACGTTTTCTAACCGTTACATGCAGCAAAGCTACATGAGAGTCTTTCAATTTATGGCGGGTACGACGCCAGAGTCTTCGAGTCCGTCGCTGCCGAAAACCCTTGACGTTCGACGTATCTGTCGAGGGCCCACGCACGGCACCCCCAATGGCGATGACAGGCAACGTTTCCCAGATGACCTGGACGTTGCATTTTCTTACAGTCTGGAGAATTAAAGAATTCTTAGTACCGATGCTGAAGTTTCTTCCGTCGTGACGGTTCACCGTTGAATAGCGACAATGTGTCGTGCGTATGATCAGTAATTTGAACGCAGAACCTGCTGCTGATCTCGTATCATCGTTTGACGTGAACGGTCTCAGATGCGTAAATTTTATTTATCCGCAGACTCTAGTGTGTGTAATTCATATGGACAGTTGCAAGTCAAATAATCGCGGTGTGTGTGTGAGTGAAGTGCGCAGTTGCACGCGTCGGAAAGATCACTTTTTACAGAGATGATAGAACAATGTGCACGCTATTAACAAATTTTCCTTACAGAGGAGACGTTGGTTAAACTTCACGCGAGACTGAAAAATGTTACGCAAATGCGTTAGTGTTGAACATGTCTGCATCCCTGTAGAGCTGGGCATTATTCGAATTATTTCGAATAAATGTTTATCACAAATAATTATCTCAATAATCTATTCGAATAACGATTGATAAATTATTCGAATAATAATACGAATAATTGTTGATTGTTTTAAAACAAAAGAAAAAGTAAATCAATTTTTACTCGAATAAATTCTTCTACAAATAAGTTCCTATTCGAATAAATTCTTCTACAAATAAATTCTTATTCGGATAAATTCTTATTCGAATAAATTCTAATTCGTTAGTGACGAATAAAATTTTATTTGTTACTCTTATTCATTATCTGTTATCCGAATAAAATTTGGCCCAACACTGCATTCATGCCGGCGCATGCAAATATTGACGCTTTTCTGTTTACATGACGATGCCTTTACATTCTCTCATCTCTCGGTCGTTGACCTCGGCCTCTCGAACAGCTGTAATCGGCAGGAAATATTTCTCGCGTAGAAAGCAGTGTCTTTTTCATTTGAATTTTACTTTCAGTGTCAGGCTTAGTTTTAGCTTTTTAGATTTTTTTCGTTTGTAGTATTTTTCTGTGCGTGAGTAAAGCAATCTCGTATTCGTGGGTAAAGTAATCGCAATGCGTATGTGTGTGATGAAGTGGACATTTGTAAACAAGACAATCGCCTGGCGTGTGTGTCTTCAGCTCCAAAATTTTGTGCATGCTTTGAACATTTTTTTGTGGAGATTCGCGGACGGGACAATCATAGTACGTGTAATTCTCATGGACACTTGCGAATGAAACAATCGCGATGCGTGTGTGTGATGAAATGGACAATCGTGGTGCGTGTACACATGAATACTTGCGAATACAATAATCGCGGTGCGTGAGTAAGCGCGTGTGGGTGATTTTTTTGGACAAAATCGTCAATTAGAAATTGCATTCACCCTCTCTGCTTGAGAATCCCGTGAGGCGGATTTTGATATGCCCTTGTGGATTTTTTCAAGTAGGCAGGTTTAATGCCGTCAACGAAAGGTGTGTGCTTCTTCATAAATTGTGGCGAGAATGTAGTGTCTTATCGCATCGTATGGTACGTCATAGTTTCTATTACGTCGGTAAGCGAACACTCTGTATGGGGAACTTGGCGTGCGATGACAGACACTGTGCGTGTATGGAGTGCTGCCGCTGGACAGGCGTTCTTAGCCCGTTTTTTACACGTCAATAACTCAAAAATGAAGCCTCGGACGCGATTTTTTTATTCTTGATTTTCGTCTTATTCTATCTTGTAGAATCGCCCCTTAACATATTTGACAGGGGTGGTGAAACCCCCTGTATACATATATATTATGAACTATGAAGGAAAGTTGAGCAGAAAAGAAGGGAGCGAAATTGTCAGGCTGCGCTGGGAGGAGATAAAGGATAGGGAGAGGAAAGGAGAGGAAGAATTATTGGCATGGGAAAAGGTGAAGAAAGAGTTTAGGAAAGGGGGCGCACAGAGAGCGAGAAAGGGAGATGGGAGAGCGGGAAGACCAAGGATATGAAAGGAGGGAGAAAGAGGATATTAGAAGCCAGGAGGAGGAAAGAAAGCATAAAATAGTACAATCAACGTACGATAGAGGGAGTAGAGATGCAGAAGAATAGCCAGGTTCAGGTTAGGAAATGAAATGGACGGAGGAAGATACTGAGAATCGGAGGAGAACAGAAAGTGTAGGACAAGCATTGGAATTAACTGCTCGCTTCGGCCGATTTTTAGAAGCAACGCCCTCTTTCTCCCGCCGCGCGTCTTGGCCCCCGCGACGGCTATAGTGCTCGACACGTCTCAGGCGCGTACAATATGAACCGCGCATGGCGCATTAGTGCGACACTCGTATCCTATCGTCTAAATAGGTTTACATATATGTTATTGTACTGCAATAATTCCATTCTGCGAAATAGGTCTACAAGGGATATCACTGGTAGAAAAAAACCGTATTGATAATAGTACTTCATGGATGACGGGAAAATTTATTTTACACGATAGGATACGAGTGTCGCCCTAATGCACCACGCGCAGTTCATGTGGTACGCGCCTGAGATGTGTCGAGCACGGTGGTCGTCGCGGGGACCAAGACGCGCGGCGGGAGAAAGAGGGCGTTGCTTCCGAAAATCGGCCGAAGCGAGCAGTTAATTCCAATGTCTGGTGTAGGATATGCAGAGGAGAAATAGAGTCGTGGGAGCACGTACTAGATAGGTGTACAGGGAAAGAGGAAGAGAGGAAGGGGATAGGGGAATGGATAAAAGAGATACTAGATGAAGGAGGAGGAGGAGAGGAGTGGATGAAGAAATTAGAAAGACAAAGAAAGGAGGGAGCGGAAGGACAAGTAAGGTAGGGATGAGGGAAGGAGGACGGAGGGTAAAGGAATGTGAGAAGGAATGGATTAAAAAAGTTGAAAATAGAAGTCGAAGACAACTAGAAATAAGTCTAGACGTAAGAGTAGAAATAAGCTTAGAATCTGGAAAAGGACGAATAAAGAAACGGCGATCGAGAGAGTGGCGAGTAGAGTTGTTTTAAGACTAAGGCGGAAGAGTTAATGAGATAAGAGGCGAGAGCGAAGGCGATGGCGGTAAAAAGAGAAAGAGAGAGAGTAACAGCGGCGTAAAGATGTAAGATAGGGAATGCGCAGAAAAGTAGACTAAAGTTGAACTAGGTTAAGTTCAGTTGTAATATAATGTAAGATAAGGAGGTGAAAGTCTTGTCACGCTTCGGGGAGACAATAAAGGTTTACATACAGTGAGTTGCTGGAAAGACGACGAGCGGAAGGAATGCGAGTCTGATTGGTTGCAGCAGGCCTAGTCGAACACAATCATGAAAACAAAACACACGCATTTTCTTTATTGACTGAATGCACGATCACATCCACTAATCGGATCATATAGCACCGTGTGACAAAGGCGGAGCGTGCGGAGTACCCCTCTTGTTTGGGTACAATTTGATATTGTCTGTCATCAGGACAGCAGAACCCCTAGATTGAATGAAGTTATCCCTGTCGTTTTATATTATTGTATATTTTTTTAATTCAACTCGGTGTTTCTGATTTAATTTAGTTTCATTGAGGCACATTATGTCGGGTGAATGTGAGTTAAGAAAGTTGAGCAAATTTGAGCACCAGTAAATTCTTACTATGGAATTGACATTTAATGAGATTATTCACAGTTTGTACAATTTGACTGCGTATCTTTAGCTGCTGTCCCAATCAAAGATTTCATTTCTGTAATTATCAAATGTGACTGTAAGAATTTTGTATGAACGAGCTATATACATCTAGTGAAGGCGCTTGTAGAACGTTGAGTATTGGTGGAATCATCGATTTTACTTCGTTTAATGTAACATTTTTTAAGTTACTTAACATATCTTCTAACTTTTGATTGTGGGTCACGTTGTTGCTGTCGTTGTTAATCCATTGCAAGTTGTTATCACTTTCTGAGCCATTGATTACGGATCCCTGCCGATTTTTCTTCCTGTAACTCGCAACACTCAATTGCTTCTCTTTTCTGATCCTACAGTAATGTAATAATAATTCACATCATTTTATTCCGGAGAGTCCATAGAATTATGTCGCGTAAACAATAATTGAATTACTATGTATTAGTATTAAAGCGCAAAACATTTTTTAAGTTGAAAATTTGAATTTTTTGTAAACTGATTTCTTCACAAACTGAGGATGAGGGGAACAAACGGTTTACAGATTCGTATTTAGCGCACAGAAATCTACATATAAGAAACGCTTATTGAATGTCACAAAACAAAATATATGTTAAACAGTGTACTTAGAGCTAATACAAACATGAACAGAAATAATAGTTCATACCAAGATTCATGATGTTGAGACATATGTTAGAGAAGTACGTAAGTACTTGACGCATTTTTCAACTCAACTTTCTAAAAAACAAAGTCTCAAACAGAAGACATTATTGTGTATTTTCAGCTTATTTTGCCTTTAAAATCTCCCTCTACCAAGTTGTACTATCCTTCCCGACACACGCTGTATATTTATGTATATATCATTTACTGTAATTAACGTTTTCAAACAATCATTTTTTTATAGGTCAAACATTTGGACATAGATTCTCCAGAAATGATACGACGAGATAATGGTCATACAAATACCTATACAAGCAATGAAGTTAACGATAAATTTCTTTCTCGGACTTCCAGTGTTATCGAGGATCCTGGTGTCGTTGGTCCTATAGTTTGGAATCTTCGGAAGCAGACATTATCTTCAGAAGGTACTTTAAAGAATGATTTTAGAGAAAACCGTCTTTTATACGGGGTGTCCCAGTTTGTTCCGGCCAAACTTTATCAGTATACTCTATGGGTACAAATAAGAAAAAAATACTATGTAAAGACATATCGTTTGAAGCTTTAGTAGAAACATGTAACAAAAATATGAAAAACGACGGGAACAGGAAAGGGCTTGCGGTTACTATAATACAAAGTGGGAATAGATCAACGATATTTATATCTAATCTGTTTATGTGAACAATGTTTACTATCTGAGATCGTTGAAAGTATCAAGATACCCCTAACTCTCCTAGAAGCAACTAATACTCTACTTCGTATAATAATAACCGCACATTTATATACTTTTTTATAACATTGTAATCAAGTTATTTTTGTTATAATTTCTTAACAAAGCATCAAATGACCTATTTTTAGACAATGTTTGTCTCTTATTTATATCCACAGAATATACTGACACAGTTTGATCGGAAAGAACTGGGACAGTCTGTATAATATTTCCCCGCTATATTGTAGTTGGTAATGGACAAATGTACCGATACGTAACATGTTAACCTTCAATTAATCTGGGAATAGTTATCTTTAACGACAAAAACATATCATGAACGTAGTAATTCTCCTTTAATGTTGCACGAAACAAGGAACAATCATATTCATAATATGAATGTTTTCTATTTTATGAACAGTATAGCTAAGCGCTATACGTGACACTATACAGGATGTTTCACAACAGGTGTCAAATATTATAAGGGGTGATTCTATAAGCCACAGTAACTCGAAAATCAAGAATAACGAAATTGCGTTGGACACTCCATTTTTTAATTATCAATATCTAAAGATTGGGCTAAAAACGCCTGTACGCGGCAGCCCTCCATACACGCGCAGTGGCTGTCATCGCACGACAAATTCACCATATAGAACGCATAATTACGGACGTATCAGCAATCATGACCTACGCGATACGATGCGATAGGACACTACGTTCTTGCGACAATTTATGAAAAAGCACACTCATCAAGTTGTACGGCATTAAACCTGCCTACTCGTAAAAATTCGCAAGGGCATATCAAAACCCGACCGACGGGATTCGCAAGTAGAGAAAGTAAATCAACTTCTAATACACGATGTTGTCCCAAAAAATAACCTACACGCGCTTACATACGCACAGCGATTATTTACTCGCAAGTGTCCATATGTAAACGCACTGCCAGTGTGCATTTAATCACAGACACACGCACCACAATTATTTCATCCGCAAGTGTTCATATGAATTATACGCACCATGATAGTCCTATCCGCAAGTATTAATTCCTCACTCTGCGAATCACGTACGAACGGAACTGTTATTAAATTTTTAAGTATATCTAAATTAAAAAGTGTAAACTAGAGTCTGTAGACAAACCAAATTTACGCATCTGAGGCCGCTGGCGACGAGCGATGACACGAGACCAGATGCTGAACTCTGCGTTCTCGACCAAAATAGTTGCGCAAAACAAATGTCGGTCGCTTCATACTACTGCCCATGCACACAATAAATTATTGGTGCTCAGAGGCAAACAGTCACGACAAAGGAAACCGCCGTCGGTTTCAGCATCACTGATAATAATTCTTTTCGCTATTAATTCTTTAATTGTCCAAAAATTCTGATTTTATACTTGCTACAAAATACAACGTACAATATCGTACACGAACACATCTTTCTATCTCAAAGTTTGAAAGGATACTGCTTCGTTGGAAACAAATGAAAGTGACCACTTCAACGATACTCGTCGCGTTATCTACAAAGTGTAAGCAGTTTTGACTCACGGCATCGAGTTATCGCTGCTCGGCTCTCGTGGAATCTAGCCATAAGGCGTACGAAGGTTAAAAAAGGACACACCATCTAAGGCACCGATACACGCACGTACCAGCAGGACATGCGTATACACGTACTCTAGACTAACATATTCGTCGAAAACTTTTCAGTCTCGCATGGAATTTGTCCAACGTCTCCCCTATTTGCAGGTCGTTGTGAATGGGGAAACAGGCTGTTATCGACAGGAAATATTTCTAGCATAGAAAACAGGCTATCTTTTTCAATTTTGTTGTAATTTTAGTATATGGCTTAGTGTTAGTTTTGTAGATTTATTGTTTTCTTCCTTTTAGTATTCTTCTGTGCGTACGTAAAGTAATATCTCACTCCCGGATGAAATAATCCCAATGCGTGTGTGTGTAATTAAGTGAACACTCGCGGACGGGAGAACCTTGGTAAATGTGTGTTTTCGGGTGGAGAATATTGTGCAACATTTCTGTGTGACACTCGCGGACGGGACAATCATGGTGCGTGTTATTGACATGGACTCGAATGAAATAACCGTGATGCAAGTGTAAACGCGCGTGGGTGATTTTTAAGACAAAATCGTGTATTAGAAGCTGCATTCACCATTTCTACATAACAATCCCGTGAGGCGGGTTTTGATACGCCCTTGTGGATTTTTTCAAGAAGGCAGGTTTAATACCGTTTAACGCGACGTGTGTGCTTTTTCTTGAATTGTCGCAAGAACATAGTGTCTAATCGCATCGTGTCGTAGGTCATTATTTCTGTTACATATGTTACATGGTAAATCTGTTGTGCGTTGACTACCACTGAACGACTACCACTGACATGTCTCATGTACACTGTCGAACATCCTAGGCGACCATTTAGGCCTCCCACTACTCGTCTTTCGACCACTCGCCTTCGGTCTTGAGAACTCAGCGCGCGGCAGCAATCAAGTGATTGATTCCTTCGCCTATACCCCTTCTAAGCAGAGAGTCGCCTAGGATGCTTGACAGTATACGGCGAATCGCCATGCTGCAAGCGCCGCACAGTTTAATTTTTAAACATTGGTAACTAGAAAATGAAGCATACACCGCAATTTCGTCATCCTTGATTTTCAACTTATTTTGGCTTGTAGAATCACCCGTTAAAATATTTACCACCTGTTGTGAAACATCCTGTATATAAAAGAACACATTATCAACATTAATCTGTTCACACGTTCTGCGCCCGCACGGCCGGCAACGTTTGGAATGTTAACACTATACCGCCATGCGGCACACCCAACCACACCGCAACGAATAGTTGCCCTGTTTCATACCTACTTACCCACTGACAATCGCTGCAAGCACCTTATTCTTGGGTAGGTTTTATCTTATAAGTTCAGAACCGTTTGAGTTATCGAGATGAAACAAAAAGCAGATTGTGACCGGGAATGTCTTCTATGAACTGTTCAAGTGTCATTAAAAATGGTTCAGTTGATTTTGACTTAATCCCGGGTAAAAAAGCAGACAGACAAAAGTTTTAAGAACTGTTTTTATGATGAGGTATCGTGTACATAATCCAAAACACTGACTATGACAAAAAACTTGTCATATCGCTTGACCAACCCACAGTCTGTTCCTTCTCCGCTCCTCCTGCTCTTGCCGGCGTAGAATGCACTTGGCATACTCGCCGCATTTCAGAATAGCTGTTTCAACATCGTAGAACGATTCTCTGCAGTTCTCCACGAATATACTCACACCCAATTCCTCGGCTAGTTCTTTCATGCGGCCTTCCCTCCCCATACACTCAAAAAATGTGTGCCGCACGTCGTCCAGTTCATGGTCACAATACCAGCAGGCGGCTGGAAATGCTTTCCCAATACGATTACGGTATTGGTTAAAACAGCCGTGTCCGATAAAAAGCTGGGTGTGGTGATAATCCATCACCCTAGCCTCAGCCGCCTTCCACCTTCGTACATTCGACCGGAATCAATAAATCCGTCCATCTGCCGTTTTCGCATGAATCCCATTCTCTTTGCCATGCACTCAACGTCTTTTCCTCCTCCTTCTGACTCTTAATGGTCTCCGTGTCTCCGCCCTGTAGCGCTCCACTTTTCGTGTCCCTATATGTTCTGACTTTTGAGCGTCATCAGTGTGGTCGCTGCCAGCACACACAGGGCATCGGTCGAAACCGTACGGTATGTCCTACAAACTGTAACTAACGCAGGCTTTTGTACGGCTTTCGGTTCTCTAACGTTCATACCGAATTCCACCATGTCCGCCCATATAAGGGCATCGTACAATAGTATGGACTTCACTACTTTGCAATATAATGTTCTGGCTTTGAAGCCACTTCCCCCCAGGTTGGCCATTATCCTCGCCAGTATCTCCAACACCCTCATGGTCTTTTGCGCCGCCAGTGTAATATGGGATCTGAATACTCTGTTATCCTCCATGAGTACCCTCAGGTTTTTCAGGCTTTTCCTACTACTCATGATAGAATGACCGGTACTCATGGAGAACCTATCCTTAATCATCCTCTCTGTGAGGAGCGTTACCTCTGTTTTATGATGGGCTAACAGTAGCTCCTTACCATCATACGGGGCAGACATGGTGCTCATTATGTCCTCCGCCATCATCCTGACCACGTCCAGACTCTTGAAGGTAACCACAATCGCCACGTCGTCGGTATATGCGAAGGACTTGCAGCACGCAGGCGTGGGTATGCGTAGTAACTCATCATACATGATGCACCACAGCAGCGGTTCGATGACCGAGCTCTGGGGAATACCGGCGAAGACCTGGGCACACTGCCAACCCTGTGCAACCCTGTGCATCTGTAATGCAACCCTCCTATCGGTTTTTTTTTACCGAGGAAGGGAAATGCATACGCACACCGGGCTAATGTCGTTGCCTGGTAGTGTAGACATGCACCCACTAAAACCTTCTCTTCCAATACTTCAGGAACTGAAGCTTTGATATCTTTACTCATCCCTGCTGGGCAATAAACTTCAGATCGCGTCCTCTCTTTTGGGAGCCCCCCCCCCCCCCCCCCCCCCCCCCCCGGTGAGGGAGATCTCAAATCAGTGCACCCTTAAATACTCGTTCACTAAAGAAATCCCCTCTTTGGGCCGTCATCTTTTATATGTGTATGATATATCATCCTATTCCCACTTTTTCGCGACTTCTTTCGTCCTCTTCTTTTACTAGTAAGGCATCTCTTGCTCGTCTAGTCTATGTCTTCAGATTGGTACCATTGCCATCTATCGTTGCCTTTTTTCCTGACCGAAACTACTGCCGAATTGGAGTTCCTCAGCTCATGTGCATGGAATTTACCTTGCAGCAGCACCTCAAGCACCTGCCATCGGGTAGTCGGTGGGAAACAGGCTGGGTTTGACTGGGCCCTTCTACTTTTTTGAACCGGGCTCGGGACTAGCTATGGCAGTAGCCTTGAAGTTGGTACGAATTTTCCGTGGGACTCGGATTGACCGCTTTTCTCAAAGTGTTGGGTCCGGAAATTTTGCCCGTCGCACCTCCGATCCTTAAATAACTCGTCCCCCGACTAATCCCTCCCTTCTAATACCTTCTCTACTATATATTCCCACCCTTATTGCAAAACAATCGGCCTTAAGTCGCCTCCCCTTATTCTTTCGCGTCCCTCCCTCAACGTTTCCCCGGGGAAGGGTTTTAATAAATTGCACACTTAGTCAAGATAAAAACAACAACAATATTTTTAGAAGTGTAAATATAGGTTTCTATATAAAATACGTATAACTATAGTAAATATAATAAATAAATAAGAAATACCCTCGTAAAAACAGGATTATAAAAATTAGTTTATTTTTAACATACAGGGTGTTTCACCACCCCTGTCAAATATTGTAAGAGGTAATTCTACAAGCGAAAATAAGACGAAATTCAAGAATAAAAAGTTCGCGTTCAAGGCTTCATTTTTTAGTTATCGATGTGTAAAAAACGGGCCAAAAACGCCTGTCCAGTGGCAGCACTCCATATACGTGCAATGTCTGTCATCGCGTGCCAAGTTCCCTGTACAGAGTGCTCGCTTACCGATGTAACAGAAACTATGACATACCATACGATGCGATAAGACACTACATTCTTGCGACAATTTATGAAGAAGCACACACTTTTCGTTGACGGCATTGAACCTGCCTACTTGAAAAAATCCACAAGGGCACATCAAAACCCGCCTCACGCGATTCTCAAGCAGAGAGGGTGAATGCAATGTCTAATTGACGATTTTGTCCAAAAAAATCACCCACGCGCACTTACACACGCACCGCGATTATTGTATTCGCAAGTGTTACATGTGTACACGCACCACGATCGTCCATTTCATCACACACACGCATCGCGATTATTTCATTCGCAAGTGTCCATGAGAATTACACGCACTATGATTGTCCATTCACGAATGTCCACGAAGAAATGTTCAAAGCATCCATAATATTTTGCACCTGAAAACACACACGCAAGACGATTGTCCCATTCGCGAGTGTACACATATACACGATTACTTTATCCACGAATACGAGACTACTTTACTCACGTACAGAAAAATACTACAAACAAAAAAAATCTAAAAAGCTAAAACTAAGCCTAATACTGAAAGTAAAATTAAATTGAAAAAGAGACTGCTTCCTACGCGAGAAATATTTCCTGCCGATTACAGCTGTTCGAGAGGCCGAGGTCAACGAGCGCAAGCTGGGACAATGTAAAGGCATTGGCATGTAAACAGAAAAGCGTCGATATTTGCACGTGCTGGCAGGAATGCAGTATTGGGCAAAATTTTATTCAGATAAATGATAATGAATAAGGGTAACATATATATGTACTTAGCTGGTGCATTCTTTCATAAGCCACAGGTACTCACCGTCCTCTTCAGAAGCCGGCTCTTCTGTCGTCCTCTTCCTTTATTTGAAGTACCATCCTTACTGCCTCCTCTATTTCCTTTCACCTGTCGCTGTTGGCCAACATCTCAAGCACGATATTCTACTTGTTTAGGGTCCCTCTGGCCGATGTTCGCCAAGTTCGCTTCTCCTCCAGGACCTGGTTCCACCAAACGCACCTGAAAAAGGTGTGCTCCGCACTGTCTTCGCCATCTCCGCAGTACCTGCATATGCTGTGGGTTCGCTTACCGAACTTGTGCAGGTACGCATTGAAGGAGCTGTGCCCACTAAGAGCCTGCGACAGGTGGAAGCTCAGGACGTACCCATGCGACCTCTTCCTCCATGCCTTGATGTCCGGGATCAGTGTCTTTGTCCACTGTCCCTTCTCGGCATTCTGATTCCATCGTTGTTGCCACACTTCTTCAGCCCTCTACCCATATTCTGTTCTGATTTTCTTTTTATACACAGCTCTCACGTGCATTCCTAGGGCGCAAATACTTTTGTGCTCCATTTCCCTCCTCATCGCTGTTATATCCATGGGGAGCGTCCCTGCTATATCGCCTGCCGCTAACGCGGAGACTGTCCGGTAGACGAAGGCCAGCATCAGTGAGCACGCCCGGTACACTTTACTCACCGTGTCCGCGTGCCTTTTCTTCGTCATCCTGTCGGCTCAGATCGGGGCTGCATACATGACCACCGACTGGTCGACAAAGGCGAGCAGCTTCCTCCTGGGCTCCTTTGGTCCACCCATGTTCGGCATCAGTCGGCTCAATTTAGCCATTGTGACGACTGCTTTCTCCGCCGCCTTTTTCAGGTGAGCGTCGAGAGCCATCATCCTGTCCAGCAGCACTCCCAGTTACTTCATAGTCTCGCTGTCCTCAGCAGCGTAGCCCTTCACCATACTCCGAGGTTCGTTCTCTCGATCTCTTCTCTTCCTCGTGAAGATGACGGCTTCCGTCTTCTCTTCTGAGATGGTGAGTCCCAGTCTCTCGAATTTCTGGGTGATCCCAGCCGCCGCCCTGGTTGCCCTCGGGATTCTCGTCTTGATGGACTTTCCAGCTGTCAGCATAAGGGTGTCGTCCGCATAGCCGACCACCCTCGTCCATGCTTTGTCTGTATCTTCCAAGACGCGGTTGTATATCAAATACAAGAACCCCTCTGGTTATCGCGACGTGCAACCTCTGGCCATCTGCCCCGGTGTACCCGCCTCTGTCAATCAGGTAGCTCCTGAATAGGGTTACCAGATATTCCAGCAGACCCAGCTTGCTTGCTTCCTCGAAGATATTCGTCCAGCGTAGGTTGTTGAAGGCGTTCCGTATATCCAACGAAACGCCCACTGCGCATCCACCTTTCTTCATTCGTTCCTGTATAAACCCCGTCACGTCCTCGAGGGCGTCCACCGTCGAGCGGTTCCTCCTGAAGCCGTTTTGTCTGCCGGATAGCTTCTGCTGTTCCTCCAGGGAAGAATCCATCCGGTTTACAAGGATTGTGTTAAATACCTTGCCGGTGGACTTCAATAAGTAAATAGACCTAAACTTCCGTGGCTCTCCCGCAGCAGTCGTTGTTCCCTTAGGAGTTAAAACGAACTTCGCTTCTTTCCAGATTTTCTGGAAGGTTTGCTTCTTCTAGGCATCTGCTACAGAGTTTCACCAGTGGGGTTATATTGTTTCACCCCAAGTGCTTTAAAACCTCGTTCGAGATCCCGTCCGGGCCCGGCGCCTTGTTCCATTTAGCCGTTTTCAATGCCTTCCACACCTCGGGCTCTTTGATTCCGGCGTCCTCTTAGGTGGGTGCTGCTTTAACTCTTTCTCTTTCCTCGTCCGTTACCCTGTCGGGGAGTGGTCCGCTAGGGAAGAGATTCTTCAAGGCCTGCTCGCATTCTGCGGTGCCGCTCACATTGCCCATCACGATTTTATATGGTCTGCACCACACGTCCGTGTCCATCTGACCCAGGAGTTCCTTCCAGGCTTCTTCCTCTGGCTATACTTAGCGCTTTCCTGGCCCGCTAGTATTCTTCCTGGCAATACTCCTCTTTATTTCGTTCCCTCGGTGCCCTCCTCCTAGCCCTCTGGGTCTTCTGACGTGTCTTATTGCAGGTTTTCCACATACTGGCGAGCTCTTCGTTCCACAAGTGTGCCTGCCTTTTCGTACGTTCCCATGCTTTCTTGGGCATCGACCTATCGCAGATGGGCTGCAACTCTTTCGTCAGGCCTTCTGCTAACTCATCCACGTTTCTTATTTCCGGGATAGGTCCAGCTATGGCCTTCAACCCCTCTATCAGGTCTTCCAGATCCGCCTTCTTGAGGTTCCACCTGGGCTCCTTTGTGGATTTCTTTTCCTTCTGGATGACTCTTTCAACTTGGTACTCTAGGTACAGTCGCGGCCATGATATTCTGAGGTCATGAAATTAGTCAGTCGTCAAAGTACATGAAATCCGATCGCCGAAACAACAGTTTCGGTGATAAATGGGAGGATAAAGACCTGAAACTCCGGCCAGGGCCGTACAAAGAAATGTTAGTAGGGTGCCAATGTACTTTAGCTTTGCAGTTAAAATGAATTTTGTGGAATATCAATGGTTATTTGCAAAAATAGGAAAAAATTCTAAATAATCCAAATAATAATTAAGATTTGTTGATTTACGAATACCATTGATCCTAAGGTATCACTCTTTTATTGTACAGTGCCCGAAAACAGAACGCGGTACACAGCCCTGAGTGCCGCGACATCAATCGGCACCGCTTCTTGACGCTTTAATTTACCACCTCAGAATATCGTGGCCGTTACTATACCTGTGGTCGCTAAGCGTTTCGGTGCATAAGTCTTTCCATCCGCTCACCTTGCAGCCAAGGGCTTGCGTTCCGAGCGTAACATCAATATTAGAGCAGCCGCTGCCTTTTTCAAACATCGGCAGTTCTCCGGTGTTAAAGCATATGAGGTCGGCTGTAGTCACCGTGTGTTCTATGCATTTGCCGCGTGCGTCTTCCCATCCGCTTTGCCAGGTATGCGAGTGGGCATTGAAGTCCCCTGCTATGAGGACCTCAATTTGGCCATCTTCGCGTAACTGCTCCAACCACATGGTGACGATCTCCCGGTACTCTTGGAAGTCCTCGAACCTTCTGTTCAGGAAGACGTAGACACTCATGATGATTCGGTCATCCACCTTAGCGATCAACAGTCCCTCCTCTTCTTCTAACATCGACACTCTAGCCTTCTTATCAAGGATTAGGATGGCTGCTTTCCCATCGTTACTCTGCAGCCATCTCCCATTGCCAGTGCATTTGCCAGACTCGCTTAGGATCGCTACCTCGGCACCTCGGGCTAACATGTTGTGTCTTAGGAGGTCTTCGGCCGCCCTAGAAGTATATAGGTTGACCTGCAAGAACCTCGTGCTCTTTTCTCCCTTTCCTCTATTTCCTCTGTTCTGGCTGCTCGCTATTAGAAGTGGGTGAGCTATTGCTTCGGTCCGCAGTTCCTACTCCTCCCGCGTCCGTCGCTTCCTCCTCCCTGGAAGCATTTTCTGTCGCATTTCCCTCGGCGCTCCTAGTCTCCACTTTCCTCTTCTTCCTTGCCCCGTCCCGTTGTCCCTTCCGACTTTTCCTTTGACTTTTCCCCATCTTTCCTGGGCTTCATTTGGCACTTTTTCGTTTAGTGCCCATGTCTACCGCACCTCCAACACCTGGCCATTAGGATCGCCATCTTCTTCACCCTGGTCTTTGGCTACTCCACCTGCAGAGAGCCTACTTCGCATATCTTCCTCGCGGCTTCCAGTGGCAGCTTGACCATCGCCACCTATTCTTGCCACAGTTCTTTAATTATTCTGATCACCTCCACGTGGTCAGTTTCCGTGACCGCGATGCCAGCCTGCTCGACTACTGCGGTCCGCACGTCCTCTTTTGTCACCGTCAGGTCCAGGGCCCTGATCTTTATGCCTTCTCGGCTCACGAGCTTCCTTATGCTCGCCTCCTTACCCATCTGCTCCTTCAGCTGGGATGCCCATTCCTCCCAGCGGCCCCGTCCGCCAGCTCGAAAAGAATGTCCCCAGCCCTGGTCTGCCTGACCCTTTTCAGCTGGGCTTTCTTCGGAGGCCCGACCTTACTTTTGATATCACCCAGAACCTTGGCATAATTCCACTCTGGGTGTCTCACCAAGATCGCTGTTTTTCTTGGTGGCCTGTCGGTTTTTCTGGCCCCCTGCTCGTTGTTTTTCCTTGGGTCTGTATTAGGGTCTTATCGTCGGCACTGCTGCTGGCACCTTCCTTCACTACTTGACTCCATGATTTACCCTCCTTCCTGGAAATCATGAAGACCTCCACCTGTGTGTCTATTGATTTATATCCGGGCTTCCTGAAGGTCTTCTTCTCTGTCACCCTCTGCGTGCTCTCCTCTTCACTGCTGCTGCTGCTGCAGGCAGCACTTTCTGGCACGAGTATTCGTGCCCATTTCTCACCCCTTTTACCCTCGGTCTTTGCTAGCGCGGCGCTTCCTCTTTTCTCCCTGACCGGTTTTACCATTTTCCCGCTTCTTCTCGCTGCCTTCTGCTCCTCCGCCGGCTTATTCTGAATGCTCTTCTCCTTCTTGCACTCCTTGGGAACGTGGCCGTGCTCACCGCACCCACAGCACACGTCCTCCTTCTTCTGGCACTCCCGTCAGAAGTGTCCAGGCTTTCCGCACCTGAAGCACGAGCTCTGCGGGAGCTCGTACTCCCGCACTTTGCGTACCGTCTATCCAATTTTAAGTTTACCGGCTGACAAGCACTTCCTTAGGCCTGTCTCGCCTAGTTCCACGCAGACAGTCTGCGTCCTGCCGTGGCCCTCCCGGATGTACACCAACTTGCAATCCTTTTCCCCGGTGATATTCATTACCGAGGGGATTACTTTCTCCACCTTGGTCGTCCAAGTTCTGGTTGTGCAGTCGCTTTCTTCTGCCATCCAGCCTGGCCACCTCCATGCCAGCCAGCTTGATCCTGCTGACCAGCCTTTCTGCTCCATCCTTCCCTTTCACTAGGATGAGCACATCCTCTCCGAAGCGGGTCTTCCTCATGCTGCGGATCTGTATATCGTCCACCTGGACTTTCCTCTTCAGCTCTTTAAGGGTGGTTTGAAACTCTACTCCCTTTTCTGCATCCTGGCCTTCAGTTTTAATGTTTAGAGCATATGTTTTTCTGACCCCGAGGCTTCCTCCGGAGCTCGTGCTCACATCCGAGTCCTCCGCGACCTCGTCCTCATTCCTCTACTTTGTCGACTTCACCTCCGTCACCCGCTTCTCCGCGTCTCTTCCCGACACCCTCTTCCTCTTTTTTGTAGTAGAGGCTCAGGGTCCTTCTGCTTCTCAGCCCTATCCGCTCTCCGCAGTCTGTCGACCAGCTCAACCCCCTCCTTTTCGAGAACCCTTATATCGCTGACGATCTGCCGGTTGAAGCGCCTTTCGTTCGTCACCAACCGGACAACTGCTCCCATCTTTGCAGGTCACTCCTTGACCCCGGCTTCTACTTCTTCTGCACTGTCTTTTCTCGAGGCTTCTACCATCGCCCGGACTATTTCGGTTCGTCTTACGTCGGCCTACAGCCTTACCTTCCTTCTGAGGTTTCCGCTGGCCGCGTATTTTTCCCTTATTCTCTTAGTGATTTTTAGGAGCCTTCCATCAGTCTCCTTGATGGTCCCTTTCCTCTGGGCTTACACCTTCTTCCATTCCTCTCCTCCCGGGGTCTCTTCCGATTCGTTTCTCACCACCTCTCTTACAGCCCCCCCCCCCCCCCCCCCCCCCCATACTCGCTACTCCCCTCGCTCTCAATTCTCCTCCTGTTAATTGGTCGTGCCCCCCCTTCACCTACTTGAAAGCTCACCTCCACCACGCTTTTACTATCACTGTTACTCCCGCAATAGACCCCACTTCACTCACCACCACTTCACTCACCTTCTCATCTTCATCTCCTTTGTTTTGTTTTTATTGTTTAATAAACTCCATAGCATTGCCACGAGTCCGTCGGAAATATTCGTGTACCCGGGCAGAGCCGCGTTACCCATGTAAGGCGTACGATACAACGAGGATTCGCCATTTGCCCCGAGGGGACCGTTCACGACCGCAACCAGCTTTACGTCGCAGCGGCCAGGCTCCTTCGGCACGGTGCCTCACACCTTTGATTACGACGTTTTGCCAGTCCCTCTTTCACACTCTGAAACCCTTTGGAGTGATATCGCCTACCAGTTGTTCAGCTGCTATGGCCCTCTCTTCCGCTCATTTTCTATACTCGAAGAAGGTATGCTGGGCATTATCATTCTCTTTACAATACCAACAGTTGCTGGACACAGTTCTACCCATACGCCTCAGGTAACTATTAAAGCAGCCATGTCCGGATAATAGCTGCGAAAGATGGTAGTCGCAGTTTCTTTCTTCAACAGCCACCCATTTCTTTACATCTAGTATTAAGACGTGGCTCCATCTTCCGTTGATGGGTGTATCCCAATTTTCTTGCCAGGTTTTCATTTTCTGCTCCTTTTCCCTTTCTGCACACTCCGCGAGGTGGAGCGTTGCGTTTCGACCACGCCTTGTGTTTCTACTACTTTACACGATTTCAGCTGCGTGTATCAACCTTTCGAAGGCCTTAAATAGGTTCCCTCTTTCGCTAATTTTAATAATTATCCGCGTTACTCCTGTGATGAGACATAAAGCATCCACAGACACTGTGCGGTAGGCCCTGGTCATTCTAGTCAAAGCTGTTTTCTGGTCTGCTATGAGCCTAGAGGCCGTGTGTCGAAATTCTATGGCTTCTTCCCACGCTGGGGAGGCGTATAGAATCACGGACTCAATTACCCTATAATAAGGTGTCCTACTTCTTGTTCCGGTGCCACCAATATTTAGCAAGATCTTAGCCTGGGCCCCTGAAACCCTAAGCGCTCTCCGGCGTATGCTTCCAATCCGCTTCTTGATTTTTTCCCTGTTAAGAGGAGCAACTCGCTCTTGTTTTCGGCGATGCTGAGGCGCTTGTCATTATATCACTTCGCTATCCTATGTAGCGTGGTTTCAGCCAGCTTTCTTCGTTCTTCTATTTTCCTGCGCGTTATCAGGATGCTATCGTCCGCGTAACCTATTTTGTGGCATCCTTTCGGCAAATCGAATCCCAACAAATCATGATAAACGATGTTCCATAGGAAGGGTCCGATCGCAGACCCTTGGGGCACTCTAGCATGTTATATTACAGCCTTTTCCTTCCTTTCAACAGGTATTTAATCCACTTAGCTAGTGTGGGAAGAATACACAGAAGTCTATAATCTACCTCACTCGTTGCTTGGTCCCGCTTCTTAGGTATCAGTACCAACCTCGCCCTTTTCCATGTCACAGGAAAACATCCCCACCTGAGGCGGGAGGTAATGAAGGCCTGCATCATATGTGGCCAGTTTACAGCCAGGTATCTTGCTCTTTCCCCTGGAATGCCATCTATGCCGGCCGCCTGTTTGATCTTAACTTTTTTGCGGCAGCTACGAGTTCCGGGATGTCGATTATAGCGGCATCATTAATCTCGCCGTCTTCCTCGCTACTGGTACTCTCATGTGTGGTTACATATTCGCTATTAGAAGTGACATAAAGTCTATCAACAATGGTTCCAGCATCCATGTCTCCAAGGTTTGTATTGTTTTGCTGGCCTTTAAGGTGTCCGTTCCCTTTGCTTTTCTTGGAGCTTCCTTATAGCTCATATATCAAAACGATCGTGTTATATGTGCGGTCTGTTTCTCTGCAAATCCTCTTTGTTGACAGAGCCTGCATTTCGGGTCCCCTTCACAATCCTTTATCTTGTGGCCCTCCTTGCCACACCTTCTACATGTTTCTATCAGCTCCTTGGCCCTGTCACACTGTCTCGCCAGATGCCCAAAATCAGGGCATCGGAAGCATGTGGTGAGATTTGGGGCAGCACGAACCCTACGATAGCCAAAGCACACTTTCAGTCTGCCTATGTTGACCATAGTATTAGCCCAGTTAAGTAGTAGAAGGGCCACCCCTATTTCGGTGCCACGAAAGCCTCTTCTCATGGTTTTAATTATCACCTCGCCCATTTGTATCTCGGAATATTCGCCAGTTATTCTACCAATTATTTCATCCACGTCGGTGACAGCATCCAAATCTAAAAATTCCATCTCCAGCCTTGGCTAGAGCCAAGGACTTTGGACTAAAGACTTTATATTGTCCAGTTTTCTATTCTTGCCCAGTTCGATAAGATCTCGCGCCCTTGTTTTTCTTAGTGTTTTGCTGCCTTTGATATTTCGCAGGCATCTTGTCCTTAAGGGTTCTCACTGTTTTCAGGAAGTTCTTCTTCCCTTTAGGTCTGACCTGTATCGCGTCGATTCTGGGTCTCTTCATTATTGCTTTTTCTATATACTGCCTTTCTCCTCTAACCGTTTTATTGGGGTAAAATATTTTCCCACGTAGAGCAGGGGCCTGCGTGGCAGTATTTACTTTCCTCCTAGTGACCTCCGAGCAGGTATCTTTATTTGTATACAGCTGTCAGATACAGTTTAAGCTGTCGACGGGCTACTATTTCCCGGAAAGATATTTCTGTTTCCGTCTACGTCAATAATGACTTTTATGGGCAAAATATTCGCTTGCTTAGGTGTACACCGTGCTCCATTTTGGCCTCTACGCCTCTTGTTACCCACCTTAGCAAGAGGGCTAATGTCTTTTCTTTTAGCGGCGTTACATTCCGTAAAATTAGCTGTACTATTCCCCATTTGTCTGTTTCACAAACAAGCGCAGTTATGCGATTTTTATTAGTTTTTTTTTTATTCTGGTGCTGAAGTTTCGTACGAACAGACTAATGCTTTTTTTTTTGGTACTGTTTTCCATAGTACACCAGTCTCATCTGCATTATATACATTGTCAAGGAGATAATTTTCGTTTGTCAATAATTTGACAAATTTTTCTTTGAACGCATCAGCAGCAGATTGATCCGCTGAAAGTTTCGCGCCTGACATGTTGATTCCACGAATACCATATGGTAATGAAAACTTTGAAAGCCAAGCCTAACTGGCTTTGAAACTTGGATTTCCTTCTAACTTTTGGTTGAATTACAAAGCTTTCTTGCAAATAATGGGCCCAGATAGAGGCTCCCCATTTAGTCTTTATAGACAAAATCACTTAAACATTGCCATTTCTATACGTACATTTTCAGCAAACTACATACTCTTTTGTATCTTTTTGCTTGATGAAGTTTCCACACAGTCTCTAATTACACGTTTTTTATTTCTCATACCACAGATAGTTGACTAACCAATTCCATACTCATCAGCTAATTTAGTTATAGTTTCACCGTGTTCTAATGTATTTATTATATCATTTTTTGTTTATAGTAATAAGACAACACGATTTCGTTTCACTAACATTTCGATATAAGCAGTGCGAACATCACTAATAGAATAACCCGAAGACAACGTACAGACGAAGAATGAGAGACAGAGACAGAGACAGAGACCCAGTCACCAATCTGGACGTGTAATTTGATGCAAATAAAATAATTTTCCACGATGACGTCTCCCTTGATTGACCCCGCATTTCTAACTTCAAGGTCATGTGAAGGTCAAAGTATAGTAGGTCGTTGAACTCGTCTTGACATCAGCTACAATACTATGAAGTCAAAAATACATAGTGCCATTTAAAAAAGTCAAAGGGATCTTATCAACAAAAAAATGATTTGGAAATTTTTTATCTTGCAATTTGTAGCCGACTGAGAACTGATTAACTTTTGTTCGAAACATTTTTTTGTCAGATTATCGGAAGTACTTGAAAAATCATGGCGACAGGTACGTGCCAAACCCTGTATAGAAAAGACGTCGGGATCGAGCGCTTGCGAGAAGAATAAATTGAAAGTTGAGACGATGGGACTTCTGGTGACCCTAAGCCCGAACCAGATAGTGTAGGTGGCGCTTGTCCCGGACCCAAGACGCTAGGGGACGTTACAGTACCAGTCTGCGATGGGTGATAACTTCGAACAACGTGCTTGCATCAGATTTTGTGTGAACCTTGGAAAATCGGCTACTGAGACTTACGAAATGTTTGGCGAGGCTTTTAAAGACTATTTTTTAAGTCGAACACAGGTTTTTGAATGGCATGCACATTTCAAGGCCGGTAGAGTGTCACTTGAAAACGATGATCGTTCGGGGCGACCAACCACCAGTAGAATGACAGGAAATGTGGATAAAATTCGGGAACTCATCCATGAGAACCGTCGCCGAACAATCCATGAATTGTGTGACATAGCTGGAATCAGTTACGGATCCTGCCAAGGAATTTTAACAGAAAATTTAAACATGCGACGTGTTGCTGCGAAGTTTGTCCTTCCGCTCTTGTCACTCGATCAAAAGCAGCGACGCAGTTTTTGACGGAAAAGAAGATGGTAGTCATCCCACACGCTTCGTACTCTCCCTGCTTAGCCCCCTATGACTTTGCGTTGTTTCCAAAAATGAAATTGAAGCTGAAAGGCCGCCGCTTTGACACCGTAGAGGACATCCAAACAGAATCGCAGGTAGTACTAGACGGACTTCAGGAAAGAGACTTTGCCGGTGCTTTTGAGGCGTGGAAGAGGCGTTGGGATCGCTGTATACATTCCCAAGAAGACTATTTCAAAGGGGATGGAGGCCCTTTTTTAATAAATGAAGCTAATATATTTTTGTAGACATAGTCCGGGAACTTTCTGATACCACCACGTATACAATCAGGAGCAAAATTGAAGCAACGCAAGTGTTTTTTACAGAAAATGATAATTTACTAATATATCGCGCTAGGGAATGAAAGAAACTTGTCACACATATTAATTTACACTTATTTTACTGTAATAAATGTGTAACAACTTTGTTGTATTCTATTTCGTTTGCTAGTTATATAGTTATGTTTCTGACTCAATTTTGCACCGCATTTTAGTGTGTACATATTTGTTACATTCGGGTCTGCTTCAAGGCGAAACTTGTTTTACCAACAGTTTTGAGTAAATCGTTGGAGACAACGCATCAAAACCGAAAGTATTGTCGTTGCGAAATCTATCACGAAGAGCGTTCTAGGTGTGATAATTTCCTTGTTGAAGAAAGGAATTTCGACTCGCAAAGTGTGGAAAAAGTATGCAGTGTCCCAATCAAGTGTGCAACGGATAAGGAAACAATATTGTGTCGATATTCTTGGGCCTTCTGCACGACGACCGAAAATACTACCAGCACAAGATAAGAAGATTCTCGTACGTTTCATCTGTTCAGCAGTAGCAAAGTCAGCAGTAATGGCAGGAAAATTATTAGAAAACGTAGAAGTATGTTGCAGCCGTTAGACTGTACGACCAGTTCCCAGAGAACTGAATTTTAAGACGATCGAAAAGAAGGAAAAACCGATGCAAACTAAAAAAAAATATTAAAGCCCGTTTGGCTTTCTCCAAAAAGTATATGCATTGAACAGTAGATGATTGGAAACGTGTTATATGGTCAGACAAATCTAAAATTAATAGAATTTTGTCTGATGGACGTCAGTGGTCCTCGATCCGCAAAGGTGAATCTTTACAGAAGCGACATATGTATAAAAGAAACTGTAAAATTTGGTGGTGGATCCGTTATGCTGTGGAGTTGTTTTCAGTGTATGGCGTAGGATCATTGAGCCGTATTATTGGCAGAATGAACCAGTATATGTACCAACAAATTTTAAATGTAAAATTACAAAAAACTGTAGGGAATATGCTAATTGACAAAAGGAATATCGTTTTCCAACACGACAGAGATCCTAAGCACATTGCGAAAAGTGTGCAATTGCAACCATTTCAAGTTTTAACTGGCTAGTCCAAAGCACAGACTTGACCCCAACTGAAAATCTGTGGGCAATACTAAAAAAACAATTGCAAGATGAATATGATTCCCCACCACGTAATCTCGATGAATTATAGGAAAGAGTTGAAGAACAGTGGTATGCAATCCCTCAAGAATTATGCACAATTTGGTCGAAAGTATGTCAAGAGGAATTACAGCAATTTTAGGATAAGTGTAAATTAATGTATGTGACAGGTTTCTTTCATTCCCTAACGCGATATATAAATAAATTATCATTTTCTACAAAAAGCACCTTCATTGGTTCAATTTTGCTCCTCCCTGTGTGTAAGAATGTTATAGCATATAAAGCGAATTTAAAACGCAACTCGAATTTATCAATAACAACTTAGGAACAACACGTTTACCCGGAATGAAGTTATGTCACTGGAAATACTACAAAACAAAACGTAAATACACATTTTTTCAATCCACACATATTATTTTCGGTTTTGGTAATAGTTGTTCACCTTTTAGAATTTGAAAGAAAACAGATAAAGCAGGTCTGTGCACAATATACGGCAACAACAAAGTAAATAGAGAGCATATTACCCGAACGCTCTATTTCTTTTATTTTTGAAGAAAATATCGACAGAAACATGTGTTCATAAACAGACTTCTTAAGTACTTTGAACTTTCTTCGGTCGTTAGACTACAGGAAAGTTCATGCTACAAAACGATGCTAAACATAAAAATCGACAAGTGTGAAAAATTTTAAAAAAGTCAGTTTTGAATAATTGTATATGTAAACTGAATCATATGCTTTGCACAGTTGTACAATTCAACGAAAAATTTGCGTTGTTCCTAGGTAATGATACATCAGAAACCGATGCTGATCTAATCTACAACATACCTGTTGGTCCTGTAGGCCGAGCAAGAAGAAGACTCCATGATCTCCTTGAAGATTCGTTCAGTCTTTTCGGAAGTAGAAATCCAAAATCCGAGTGTAAGGCACGAATGGCTCCAGCAGTACGTGATCCGGATGTTCTCATAATTTGTTCCGAAACCAAAGGATCTACTCATGTTAGGTATGCATTACCTTAATGCTTTCGATAACTCTCAAATGGAACTCATTATTATAAGTTACCTAATATTACTAATTTTTAACTGCAGTATAGCGTAATTTTGGTTTTTACTCATTGTCAGTGCTTACGACTAGTATAATCTTTGTTTCCGTATACTTGTATTTTCTGTCTGTGAAGTCTGTAGTCACCTTAAGTACGAAAACTGTTTAAAGAATCATGTAGTTATTTCCCAGCCAGCGAAAAAAGGGACTTGAAAAGCTCCTAGACACTTACAATCACTATGATTTTATCAATATGAATACTTGCACTAGTCTGCTACACCACTCCCAAGATGTCGCACCGAGCCTTGTAATCTCTTCTTATCTCCATCCTTTAAGATTATGCTCTTCTCTTCCTCATTTCCTACATACGACATTCTATTCCCTACTACTTCTTTCTGACGTATTGGTTCTCAAACACGCCGCGAGATGGCGGCCGATGCGATGCCACTGTAGCAGTAGTCCCGGTTTAAATCTCGTTAAACAGATAAGTGTACGGTTTGCAATTTAAACAGCACGCCCTGGGAGAGCTTCGTGAAATTAACAGCTCATGGTTTGACATTACATCACTTTTTATTTTATTTTCTCGCATTACTCTATATCCCAGGTGACTGCTAAAATAAAAAAAAGAACAACGTCGGTTTCTTTTTAGTTTTATATCTTTTTGTATTTAAACTATATCTAGACTAGAGTGTAAACTATGTTTCGAATATAGCTAGGGTTTAAACTAACAAGTGTAACTTGTAAGACTAGACGAGGACAGGATTTTAAATACAAGGAACAGAATTCTTCAGACGAAGGACAGAATACCAGATATACAACAACGAAATTTATATTATTAAGAAAATATGTACAGCAGAAACTCGAACTGAATAAAATAAATATAAATCAAAGTACGAAGTATGTGAATAGAATAACACAAAGATAGCCTAATACTAGACATTAAAGAAAATCTTACCACTAGACAAATGAATCAAAAGAAAGGAAGGAAGAAACGGAAAGTCTGATTTGCGAAGGTCACTAGATATATTCGGCTGTATTCTGCGAAGCGTGCAGGTTGATCAAGCGATCCAAACAGCGCGCAGCCGTTGCGTCGCGCGTATATACAGGGTGTTTAACCACTTCTGTCAAATATCTTAACGGGTGATTCTACAAGTCAAAATAAGACGAAAATCAAGAATATCAAAATCGCGTCCAAGGCTCCATTTTTTAGTTATCGACGTGTAAAAAACAGGCTCAAAACGCCAGTCCAGCGGCAGCACTCCATACACGCGCAGTGTCTGTCATCGCGCGCCAAGTTCCCCATACAGAGTGCTCACTTACCGACGTAACAGAAATTATGACCTACCATACGATGCGATAAGACACTACATTCTCGCGACAATTTATGAAGAAGCACACACCTTTCGTTGACGGCATTAAACCTGCCTACTTGAAAAAATCATAAACAAACAAGGGCATATCAAAACCCGCCTCACGGAATTCTCAAGTAGAGAGGATGAATGCAATTTCTAATTGACGTTTTCGTCCAAAAAAATCACCCACACGCGCTTATACACGCACTGCGAGTATCCATTTAATCGCAGACACACGCACCGCGATTATTTCATTCGCAAGTGTCCATGTGACTTACACGGACTATGATTGTTCCGTTCACGAGTGTCCACAAAAAAAATATTAAAAGCATGCACAATATTTTGCACCTGAAAATACACATGCCAAGCGATTGTCCCCTTCGCGAGTGTCCGCTTAATCACACACATACGCATTGCGATTACTTTAGCCACGAATGCGAGATTACTTACGCACAAAAAAATACTACAAACAAAAAAAATCTAAAAAGCTAAAACTGGGCAAATAAAACCAAGAGTAAAATTAAGCTGAACAAGAGACTGCTTTCTACACTAGAAACATTTTCCGCCGATTACAGCTGTTCGAGAGGCCGGGGTCAACGACCGAGAGATGAGACAATGTAAAGGTATTGGCATGTAAACAAAAAAGCATCGATATTTTATTCAGATAACAGATAATGAATAAGAACAAATAAAATTTTATTCGTCACTAACGAATTAGAATTTATTCGAATAGGAACTTATTTGCAGAAGAATTTATTCGGAGAAAAATTGATTTATTTTTTCTATTGTTTTAAACCAATCAGCAATTATTCGTATTATTATTCGAATAATTTATCAATCGTTATTCGAATAGATTATGGGAATACATTTGCAATCGGTATTCAAATAAATTATTCAGATAATAATTTGAGATAAATATTTATTCGAAATAATTCGAATAATGCCCAATTCTGCAGGAATAGAAATTTCCGACGCGTGCAACTGCGCACTTCACTCACACACACACCGCGATTATTTGACTTGCAACTGTCCATATAAATTACACACACTAGAGTCTGCGGATAAATAAAATTTACGCATCTGAGGCCGTTGACGTCGAACGATGACACGAGATCAGCTGCAGATTCTGCGTTCTGGAGCGAAATTGTTCCGCGAAACAAATGTCGACGAGTTCAAATTACTGACCACACGCACAATACATTGTCGCTGTTCAACGGTGAACCATCACGACGGAAGAAACTTCAGCATCGTTGCTAAGAATTCTTTAATTCTCCAGACATTCTAATTCTATACTTTTTATAAAATAAACCACAGAATATCAGACACGAACACTTTCTTCTACCTCGAAGTTTGGAAGAATACTGCATCGTTGGAAAGAAATGAAAGCGATCACGTCAACAACACTCGTCGCGGTATCTACAAAGTACAAACAGTTTCGACTCTCGGGATCGAGTTACCGCTGCCCGGATCTCGAGCGTGCAAGGGATAAATAAGGTCACACCGATTAATAACAAAGCATCGATACACTTTTTAGTCTTTCGAATGGAATTTGTCCAACGTCTTCTCAGTTTGATGGCTATTGCGAACGAGAAACAGTTGTAATCGGCGGGAAATATTTCTAGCGTAGAAAGCAGTCTCTTTTTCAATTTAATTTTACTTTTAGTGTTAGGCTTAGTTTCAGCTTTTTAGATCTGTAAGATTAAATTTACAAAATAAAGGAATAGATGTGTTTCACAAATATAATAATCTGAATGCTACAGGATTTGGATGGCGCACTGAAGAGCGTTCCGTCTCTGCACAAGGGTAGTCCAAGACTGACTCTCTTCGTTAGAGGAAACGTTTTCTAACCGTAACTTGCAGCAAAGCTACATGAGAGTCTATTAACTTATGGCGGGTACGACACCTGAGTCTTCGGGTCCGTCGCTGCCCAAAACCCTTGACCTGCGACGTATCTATCGAGGGCCTACGCACGGCACCCCCAGTGGCGATGACAGGCAACGTTTCCCAGATGACCTGGACGTTGCATTTTCTTACAGATTTTTTTCGTTTGTAGTATTTTTCTGTATGCGAGTAAAGTAATCTCGCATTCGTGGGTAAAGTAATCGCAGTGCGTATGTGTGTGATTAAGTGGACCCTCGCGAATGGGACAATCGCTTGGTGTGTTTGTTTTCAGGTGCAAAATATTGTGCATGCTTTGAACATTTTTTTTGTGGACACTCGGGAAACGGAACAAACGTAGTGCGTGTAAGTCACATGGATACTTGCGAATGAAGTAATCGCGGTGAGTGTGTGCGCAATTAAATGGACACTCGCGATGCGTGTGTAAGCGCGTGTGGGTGATTTTTTTGGACAAAAACGTCAATTAGAAATTGCATTTACCCTCTCTGCTTGAGAATCCCGTGAGGCGGGTTTTGACATTCCCTTGTGAATTTTTTCAAGTAGGCAGGTTTAATGCCGTCAACGAAAGGTGTGTGTTTCTTCATAAATTGTCGCAAGAATGTAGTGTCTTATCGCATCGTATGGTATGTCATAGTTTCTGTTACATCGGTAAGCGAGCACTCTGTACGAGGAAGTTGGCGCGCGATGCCAGACACTGCGCGTGTATGGAGTGCTGCCGCTGGACAGGCGTTTTTAGCCCGTTTTTTACACATCGATAACTCAAAAATGAAGCCTCGGACGCGATTTTTTTATTCTTGATTTTCGTCTTATTTGGCTTGCAGAATCACCCTTTAAAATATTTTACAGGGTTGGTGAGACATCCTGTATAAGCTCCTACGACCTGACCCTCACTATCCCGCGTCTAAGGCACGGGCCTGCTAGGTAGCCTTACTGACGAGTCCACTATCAGGCCCAGGACGAAACGCTCTACTCTCTTTCCTCCTTCCTTTCTTTTCATAATTTCCTGCCCAGCACTCCGCCCACATAATTATAATTTAAATTACAATAAGTTACGAGTATTTTCTCAAGATTATCGAGCGTTAATTGAGACGATTATCGTTTAACACGTTCAACCCGGCGCGTTTTTTTATACCCCACATGATGAGTCGGCGTGTAATTATATGTGGGTTATTCTTCTGGCGGCACTTGTTTGCTTCACTGCTTGTTTTCATTATCAGTGATTTGTTGTTAGTTTAGCTTATTATAAACAGTGAATGTAAATTAGGTGTGACCCACTAGTGGGTCGCATCGCCAGATAGAAGCGCAGATTGTGACCCATTGGTACATCACGCCGGGTTGAACGTGTTAAGGTCAACTTATAAGCTGAGAACGAGCGTTCAACATCACAAGATGTAATCGCGGCATATTCAAATTTGCTTCAGCGGCATGCTTTAGGGGGACTAGGCAGTCAGATTTGGTCAAAATGTAACTTCTTTTGAGAATTACTTACAGGTAAATGAATACATATTGTGACTAGTACTTTTAGGTAATGTTTATTAATACTATAAACTGTAACAACATTTTTTTTGGATAACATACAGGGTGTCGGCCGTAAACGGGGACAGTCCATTACTTCTTAACGTACTGGAGATGCAAAAAAATTCTTTATATGAAAATTGCATGGTACAGGGGGGCACATTTTTGAACGAAGACGAACTGTTTTTATATTATTATTTTCCGATATATGATGGTCAAGTTCGATTTTTTAAACGGAACTATGTATTTTTGTTCAGATCACTTGATAGTGCTTTTCAAAGTGAGTTCACTAACCCTTAATGTATACACCCGATTTTTACTGGTTTTCGAGATATAAAGCTTACAAATTTACTGATTTTTGTAGAAGAAACTCTGGCCGAGCAGGAAATACCAGGAGTGGTCTTGTTCGCGCTTTAAGTTCCACGTGTTAGACATTGCCTCTTGAAAGAGATACGAAGGGTTTGTACCAAGAACGGCAGACCCAAACTCTGGACAATAGTTTTCCATTGTAAAGTATCAACGATACCTTTCTCAATACTGCAAATGCTACATCTGTGGCGGGAAAGAATTGTCCAGATTTGAGCCTACCATTAATGGTGCACACCCTTCGTATCTGTTTCAAGTGGCAATGTCTAACGTGTGGCACTTCAGACACAAACAGGACCACCATCGGTGCTTCCTATTCGGCCAGAGTTTCTTCCGCAAAAATCAGTAAATTTATAAGCTTTATATCTCAAAAACCAGTAAAAATCGGGTGTATACATTAAGGGTCAGTGAACTCGCCTTGAAAAGCACTATCGAATGATCTGAACAAAAATACATAGTTCCATTTAAAAGACCGAACTTGACTAACATATCTCGGAAAATAATAATGTAAAAAACAATTCGTCTTCGTTAAAAGTGTGCCCCCTTGTACCATGCAATTTTCATATAAACAATTTTTTTGTATCTGCAATACATTAGGAAATAATGGACTGTCCCCGTTTACGGCGAACGCTCTGTATATGATGGTGTTACAGTCCACTGATGTGTAGACGCTTTTTCTGGAGTCGTGTGGTTTTGTAGTGATCCTGGCCATAAAGGATTTAATTATGAAGTATCCTGGAAAATTTGGCATTCTATAGGCCCCCAATCTGCACTGAATCTATTGAAAAGAAAAAAAAATCAAAATTATAAAGATGGCGGCAGTAAAGTTAAAAAAACAGGATTTTTCATTAAAACTGAAGCTATTTTATTTTTTTTTAAAAACAGGAGTTTTTGCAGACATGCGTAGGTTCAGACCTTAACCAGACATGTTTTACATTTGCTTTATTTTTTCCAAATCAATTTGAACCTCCGTTTTTCCGCAATCACTGCAAAACGAAAAGAAAATATGATTTCGACAAAAACGCGTTTAAAGTTTTGGAAGACGATAACTACTACATACCTCGCGATCGAACTTGTCGGCTGTCAAATCCATAATTTTGCATATTTTAACATGATTCAAACGGCATTTTACTCGGGAAGAATAGTACTTTCAAAAGATACAATAAAAAAAAATGCATTTTTTCACTGCCTAATCCCCTTAACATCATTCGATTCTTCAACTATCTGACCTCGCAAAATTTTACTAATATTTACAATTCTTTGGCAACCGGGATTTCTTACTAAAACTGCATTCGATTTTGATACAATTTTGACTCCGCAAGTTCTACGAATGCTCCTAACATTTTTTTCCAGTTAAAGGCATTCCAACTGTTTCTAGTTCTTTTATATTGTCCGGCAAAGTTTAAAAATGGATTTTGATAAACATTAAATTTTGAATTAGCAATTCATTTTGAAGAACATCCCGTGCTGTTTTAATTGCTAATGCATTATTCGCATCGAAAGATTCAACTACATTTTTTATATCTTCCGAATGCACGACATAAAATATTACTGCCCCGAGCCATGTTCCCCACCTCGTTAAGATTGGCTCAGGTGGTAATGGAATGTTTCGTAACATTCGCCGATACCAGTCGATACGAAGCGGTGCTTTTACAAATACTTTTTTAATAGAAGATATTAAATTATTTATTAGTGGAAAATGTGGACGTACTTCTTCTGTAACTCTATGTAATCAATGAATTACACATGACGCATCATGTTTGAATAAAACACTTTCAAATGTTTTCCAGATTTTATCATATATGCAGTTGCATCTAACAACAGCAGCAGTCTTTCTTCGTTGCCGTCTGACCACACTATCCGTATTGCCGAATTTACAAATCGAGCAACAGTTGCATAATTTGTTTGTTTTAATTCCTTAGAGGAAAGTAAATGAGACGTTGACATTTGATTCTCAGACATTTTTCCAGTATTTGAATTGGCTATGTTTCGTCCATAGAAATCCACACATTGTTTTCAGCAATATCTTCTTTAATACTGTGGTTTGCGAAATTATAGCAATCATCAAGATAATTTTTACGTAATGTCGATTCATCAGGAATAGTCTGATTCATATACTCCGTCAAAAAACTTCGCCAAATCTCGTTATCAAGGCTTCGCCAAGGCATGTTAATACCCACCATTGCTTCACACATATCCATACAAAAGTCGTTTTTTCTACCATTAGTACCTTCTAATTGTGAAGATTCGCCCATATTGTTTTGTTCTTGAACGTTACTTCTGTGCCCACGAGTATTTAAGTACTGCATCAACTGCGATTTCTTATCACAACGAATTTCTTTGTCACATGTTGACATTGGACAATTTCTCCATCACTCACTGTTACGAAATGGGCCGTAACGATTCGAGATTGTCAAAGTCTCGGGTTTCAAAATGAATATTTAAGAGTGTTTGCTGTTGCTTTTTATTTCTAGGCGGTTTAGTTGCTCGAGTAGAAGTGTTGATTTTTCGGGAAGCATTAATTATGAAAGCTCGGAGTGGAAGGGTGGGGTAGCTATGGTCGCATGGTGGGAGAAAAGGGTCTTAGGACTGACCTGGGTCCTTCTGACGCGCGTAATGCCAACGGTGATGATGATGTGCGTAATTACAATAATATCCATGATAACAATTCTTATGGTGATAACAATAACGGTTGGAATAATGATAATAATATTGAGTATGATAATACTAATAATAATAATGGGTATGATAATAATAATAATAATAATAATGAGTGTGATAATAACAATAACAATTATAATGGTAATGGTAGTTATCAGAACGGAAATGTTGGTAATAGTAGCATAGGTGGTAATTGTAGTAGTAATGGTGATAATCTTATACAACAATACTATCGTATTATAATTACTGTACAGATTCATCTGCGTGGAAAGTGGCAGTGAGTTCGTAACACGCCCCCCCTTGGCTAGAAATGTGTACAGCCTTTGTGGTTGTACACTTTTCTGTTCGGTATTTTGCGTGTGTGTATGTATATCTGTATATGAATATTTATATTAACATATTTCGTTATACTAACATAATGATTTTGACGACAGGTGTACTTAAGTCTATTCTTATGTTCTACTTACAACTATCTTATGATCTAGAGCGTTATGTTACAATAAAGTCAGCAGTGTATACAACAACATATGTTTGGTTACATCTTTGAGTGAATATAGTTGTTCCATCACTTCTTAACTGTAGTAGTTCGCTACTTATTTTCTATTTCGAACTGATCCGATTCTACAACGTACGCGTGTTTTAGTTTATTACAATGAACTGTCTTTGTTTTTGTGGAAGTCAGATATATTATTACGTTTGTGTTACTGATTATTTCTTTAACGATATACGGGCCAGAATACTGATCACCTAATTTCGTGGTTTTCTCGTTCAATAAGTACACTGTTTGTCCTGGTAGGAATGTTTGTGTGTTTAGGTGACGATCATGGTGTTGTTTGGATTTTTGTTTCGCTATATTAAGATTTTCAACCGCTTTTTCCCGTGATTCTGTTAATCGTGAGGTAAGAGTTACAAGGAATTCTTCGTATGTTAATTCTGTATTATCAGTACATTCGAATGAGGACGGAAGGCGAGCTTTTGTACCGAAAATCAATTCGTGCGGTGTAAATTTCGTGCTTTCGTGATACGATGTGTTATACGAGAAAATAGCAAACCTAATCCACTCGTCCCAATCCTTCTTTGGTGTTACAAAATGCTTTAGGTATTCTATTAATGTCGAATGACTCCTTTCAAGTGATCCGTTTGATTGTGGTCTGAACGGGGTGGTCTTTATTTGTTTAATTTTAAACAGCTTTGCTAATTGTTTCATCGTAGAACTAACAAAATTTGTACCCTGATCTGTGAGTATTGATTTGGGTGCGCCGTATCTGCAAATAAATTCTTTCGCTAAGATTGTTGCTACTGTTTGTGCTGTCATGTTAGCTAGTGGGTATGCATCGCAGAACTTTGTTAGATTGCACTGTAACGTCAATATATATTTGTTTCCGGATCTGGTTAATGGTAACGGTCCTACTATGTCTATTGCAACTTTTTCGAAAGCGTCGGTTGGTGTGTCCGTCATAGTCATCGGTTGTCTTGTTTTTATTCGTACTAATTTCTTTCGTTGACAGCTGTCGCATGTTTTAATAAATTGTTCGATGTCCCGTTTCATATTGCACCAGAAATATTTTTCGCGAATTCTAGCATATGTTTTCGTTGTACCTTTGTGTCCCCCCATAAGAGACTCATGATTCTCTTTAATAATATCTATTCTGTCTTCTCTATTAGGTATTATTATTTCATTATAGCAAATGTTTACTGAGATATCCGAATGTACAAATATATACCTAACCATCGTTGGTACATAATTGCACTGTGTTCTATTAAGTTTTAAGTCTAGTATGGGAATAGCTATGGACTTTGTCTTATGTTTCCTGCAAATTGCTTTTAAGTTGTTAAAAATATTGAAGAGCGTTTCCATTGTCAATTTGTCATGTGAACACTGCTTCACTACTAAACTAAAAATACGTTTGTTCCTTGAATATGTCGTTACAATTTCCCCCATGTTAACGTTTTGATCGTGTAAAACTTTTTCGTTTATTAGTTTCTTTTCGACTAGTGTTTTAAATGTACTGTCTAAATTGCTTAAGTCGGCTGAGATGAAATGCATATAAGTGCTATTGGTCATGAAAAGTTTATCTTTTGTATCTACGACATTAGGTGCCACGATTACTGTGTTCCTATTATGCAAAAATGTTTGGTATGCGTTTACTTCTCCTGAGCTATCTACAATGTTTTGTACTTCCAAATTTTCCTTGCTTAATTGATTCGGTGTAGTTTGTGTATTTATGTGTTCATCGACATCTATTAACTCATTCGTACAATCGTTATTAGTTTGATCAGAAATATTCGTTTCTTGGTCCCTATCCTGATTATAATTCTCTGTTACTAATTTGTTTGCGGTACTATCTGATATATGGCTGTGTACGTCTACTCTTGTTTCCTTTATGTTATAAGTGAACGAATCGTCACTAACAACGTTATCGCTAGTAATATGGTTGTGACTCTGAATGTTGTGTTGTAAAATGTCTGGTGTCGGAGAAGTACATTTTTCGAATATTTCCGACGTAGTAGAATCGTCCGTGTCGCTGCTGAGTTGTTCATTATAACTTATTGTCTTACGCTTCCTGAGAATTCTATTAGGATTTGCATCCGACACTATGGGTGATTGTGGTAAAAGTAACTTTTGAGCTGTGTCGACGTCTAATTTTAGTGGTCGCGGAGAGAGATTATCGGGATGTGGTGTCTTTGGTTTTTTAAATATGTTATTATCTGCCGGAGTGAGATTTGAATTGATATTTGTTTCCAATTCTGTCTCTGTTTCACTATCCGTAATCGGTAATACATTTATGTCGGGAGTTTTAATACTAGTATACGACTCAGTCTCTGTCTTCCCTTGTCCGTACGTCCGTCTAAGTCTTTTTCGTAAATTGTACCTGGTCGTGCTTGTTGTATCTGAAAGTATATGTCTCGGTCTCTTTATAAATATAGACCGTGCCACGTTTACGGAAGGTGTATGTGATATTTTTGGTCTCTTTTTTATAGTTGGGGGTATTCTTCGCGGCGTCTTTCTTAGATTATAACCATGTTTGAGGTCGGAATTCGTGTCGCTTGTAGTCTGTCTATGTCGTTTTAAATTAATAGGAAAAATTTGGTTAGTAGGAGTTGGAAGTCGGGAGAGTGCGTCTGCGTTTGAATTTAACTTACCCGGCTTGTACACTATATTATAAGAGTACTCTTCCAATTTGAACCTCCATCTTAACAATCGCGACGTCGGATCACTTACGCTATTGAGCCATATTAGTGGCCGATGATCCGTCACTAGAGTAAATGTATTACCATATAAATACGGCCTAAAATGCTGTACGGCGAATACGATTCCTAATAGCTCTTTTTCCGTAACTGAGTAATTTAGTTCCGCTTTATTTAGCGCCCTAGATGTATAAGCGATAGGTAGATCTTTACCTATCTCTCCCTGGCTAAGAACGGCACCTAATGCAAATCTTGATGCATCGGTCGTCAGTATAAATGGTTTATGGAAGTTCGGATACTGCAATAAAGGTTCTGTGCATAATATGTCACGTATATTCTCGAAAGCTAATTGATGTTCCGGGCTCCAACAAATTTAATATCTTTTTTTAACAGATTGTTTAAAGGTCGTGTTATTTTAGAAAAGCCTTGAACAAACCTCCTGTAGTAGCCTACGAGTCCTAAGAATTGTTTAACTTCTTTTGCGTTTCGCGGAACTGGGTAGTTTTTTACCACGGCGACTTTCTCGGGGTTGGGTTTAACTCCAGCTTCAGAAATAATATGGCCTAAATATATAACTTCGCGCCTTAAAAAATTGCATTTATCCGGTTGTAATTTTAGTCCAGCTTGATTTAATCGTTGCATTAATTTTTCAAATTTTATTTTATGTTCGTCGAGACTTCGTGCATAGATCACGATGTCGTCTAAATAAACAAATAATTCTGTGCCTTGTAATCCCGACAGTACCTGGTCCATGAGCCTTTGGAAAGTTGCGGGCGCATTTTTTAATCCAAAAGGCATTCTGGTAAATTCGTAATGACCATTTCCTGTAGAGAAAGCTGTTTTGTGTGCATGATCTGAGTTCATAGAAATTTGGTGAAAACCAGACGCTAAATCAAATGTGGAAAAATATTTTGCGTTGCCTAACTGATCCAGTATATCGACAATATTGGGTAACGGATATGCGTCACTTATAGTTTTTTCGTTTAACTTTCTGAAATCGACGACCATTCTCCATTTCTTATTTCCTTCCGAATCAGGTTTTTTGGGTACTACCCAAACCGGAGAGTTATACGGTGAAGTAGATGATTTTATTATGTTTTCATGCAATAATTTCTTAACCTGGTTTTGAATTTCGTTTTTGAGGATTTGAGGATGTCTGTATTGTTTAACGTTTATTGCTCCGTCATCAGTCGTTGGTATAGTGTGGGTCACGAGGATAGTCGCGCTAAGTGAGTCACCCGGTAAATAGAATAGATGATTGTATGTTTTTGTTAGTTCTAGAATTTGTTCCCTTTCTTCCGTGTTTAAATGCTGTAGCCTAAGTATTGAACGTAGGTGAGTCGTTCGTTCGACCTGAGACAATGCGGGAATTTGCGAAGGGTCGCGGTTTATGTCTTTATGACAGGGACCTTGAAAACTTGATTTTTGCTGAGGCTTTCTTTCAAACTCCGTCCTATCGTTAAGGTGAAAGTTTTTTACAACGTCCGTTCCTTTCGTGTTATTTTGTGAGTTTACAGTATTATCCGAATGCAAATTATATTGTCTCAGCTTTGGAAATACATCTACCTCTTCTATTTCCGCCGTCGGGATCGGGAACGATACGTCCGTTTCATTAGAATTTACTGCATGAATGTACGCGATTCCCTTAGTATTTTTTACTAACGCTTGACCAGCATATATATTTTTCCCTAAGTAAAGTTTATTTAAGACACCGTGTTCGACTGCGTTAGGATTACTTATATTTACTGGAATGACTTTAACGGTTCTTGCAGGTATCGTTACTTTGCAGTTTTCGAAAGGGATTGTTATTTTACCGTTAGCGAGTATTAATGCGTTGTTCAAAAAGGATATTTCCGCGCGTTCCTTCTTTAGAAATGACGTACCTAGTGTTCCTTGTTGTTCTATAGGGAAATGGTTCGGCACAACGTGAAAGACATGTGAGTTACCGTTAATTGTTATGAGGGTTTCTCCTAAGGTTTTTATTATTTCTTTTGTTATGCCCTTTAGTTGTATGATGTTTGACGACTTATATTCTATATTAAGAGGCATCGCGTTTGGTTTAATCAAATTTACTTTTGCACCAGAGTCGACTAGAAATTCCGTTTGTGTTTGTTTAAGCTGCTCTGACCGTATTAGGACTGTTGGTATAACATTGTCCTCTACATTTATGGTAAAAACTACAGTTTCATGCGGTATATTTGGCGTTTTTTGTGTAAAGGATTTTACATTTTGGAATTGTAAGGTAACGTTATCTCTAATCGTTAATGAGTTCGAAAGAAATGATAATATTGCGTGTTCCCGCTTCAAGAATTCTGCTCCTAATATTCCACATTGTTTTATAGGAAATTTACTCGGAACGATATGGAATGTGTGTTCGTTATTATTAATTATTATTTTAGTTTCGGCTAATGATTTTATTACGTTTGATGCAAAATTCGGTATTTCTATTATTTTCGATGAGTTAACTTCCACGGTATCTAATACTGCATTATATTTGATAATATTAAATTTCGCTGTCGGATCCACCAGAAAGTCCAAATTTCCAGATGTAAATTGCTGTGACGATATTAATACTGCCGGTAAATTTTTTGAATTATTGGGATTAGGTTGCCTACTACTCTGAACGCTTTTTAATTCATTTCGTCTTTCAACGCGCTCCTTTGAAAGACAGTGTTGTAGTTTAAATGTTGCGAATCATTTTCAAGGTGAATTGTGTTGACTTGTGTGGTTTGCGCGGTACGACATTCAGCTAGCGTATGTCCCGGGATTTTACATTTCTCACAAAATTTCCTATTACGAGCTAACATTCTGCAATCTTCTACTACATGACCCAAACGGTTGCAATACGTACAATGTGGTTGATTCGTGTACTTATTTTGTCTACTGTGAGGTACGTATGCATGGATTTGTGTGTTTTGTGCATGACGACATTCCGTTAACGTATGGCCCCGAATTTTACGCAGTCCCCCGAAAAGCTCGCAGAATTTTTGATTCCGCCTTAGCGTCCTGCATTCCTCAATTACATGACCCGGACGATTACAGTAACCACAATTTGTTTGAGGTTGTCGCGTATTATCGTATCGATCGTATTGAGGCTTCATACGACGACTGTCCGAATTAATTTGTTGTGAACATTGATAACTATTGGTAAGTGAGTTCTGCTGTAGGTAATGTCTGTTTGCGTGATGTGTGTCGTGTTGCGAATGTTGAATGTCGTTAGATACATTCCCGTAGAAAGGTTCCGGAATTGGAAATTGTGGATGCAACGCGTGGGTAATCTGGCGTAAAGGTGCATCTATTCCCGAAATCGTTTTGTACGGGCAATCGTAATAAAAGTGACCTGGCCTTCCACAGCGTTTACATTCGTTATTATAATCTAGGTGTACGCCGCCTGACAATCTCATATGTCTATTTTTAATATGTTCCCAAGCTGTAACGGCATTATCTATTGCTTCCCGCAAAGATGACGGGTTCGTATAACCGACCTTATTTTCTAGTTCTGTATTATTTAAACCTGCAATATAACTATTCAACGCTATCTGCTCTAAACCCTTGATCATCCCTGTAGCAATCTGTAATGAATTGTTTTCCCTTATTACGTCTTTTCCGCGATTCTGTATTCCCTCAATACGACGTCCAAATTCTAGAGGCGTTTCCCATGCTTCTTGCTTCACGAAAGCTAATTCAGTCTGCCATTTATATTGACTTTGCTTTGGTGTGTAGGTTCTTTTAATTTCATACATTATGTTGTCGAAATCGGTTGAATCTATATAACCCAAGTTAATATCGGCGTCGCCACGTATTTTTGACCGTATTACTCGTGTTAAGAATGGTATTTCGAGAGGGTTAATTAAATCGCGAGCATATTGACACGCCCGAATGAAAGAGCTAGCTGGTATGTTAAAACCATCGAATACAGGAATGCATTCCGCGGCTTCTTTCACTGAATAAAAATGTGACGCTTGATCTACATCCGCAACATTTTGCGTTGTCCTACTCGATATCGACAAACCACTAGCAAGTTGTTTAGCTAAAGCATCTGGCGTCGACATTCTGGATTTTGGCTCGATACGTTGCCTTAATAAATTGAATGCGCAAATTCTGTTGGTATTATGCTGTAAATATCGAGACTTACAATATGATGACCTGTTTACGTAAGTTGAACAATGACGATCGTAGATCCTCGCTCGGCTACTGGGTGGCTAGCTTACAGTCCGACCTCCAGGCGGCGATGTCCACGTACACGATGCTTCTTGTAGGCTTCCCGGGTGAATCAGCTGCGGTTCTCTCGCTGAAGTTCGGCTGCTGGGTGGCTGGTTTATTCAGTCCGACGTCCAGGTGACTCAGCGATGAGATACTCGGTGTTCACGGGACCCTTGAGTGCCCTCTTCTTTACGTAGCGTTATTTGGATGAATGGTGTTCGATTTTTAAAACTTCGGAGTACCGCTGCCACCAATTTATGTTACGGAATGGGCCGTAACGATTCGAGATTGTCAAAGTCTCGGGTTTCAAAATGAATATTTAAGAGTGTTTGCTGTTGCTTTTTATTTCTAGGCGGTTTAGTTGCTCGAGTAGAAGTGTTGATTTTTCGGGAAGCATTAATTATGAAAGGTCGGAGTGGAAGGGTGGGGTAGCTATCGTCGCATGGTGGGAGAAAAGGGTCTTACGACTGACCTGGGTCCTTCTGACGCGCGTAATGCCAACGGTGATGATGATGTGCGTAATTACAATAATATCCATGATAACAATTCTTATGGTGATAACAATAACGGTTGGAATAATGATAATAATATTGAGTATGATAATACTAATAATAATAATGGGTATGATAATAATAATAATAATAATAATGAGTGTGATAATAACAATAACAATTATAATGGTAATGGTAGTTATCAGAACGGAAATGTTGGTAATAGTAGCATAGGTGGTAATTGTAGTAGTAATGGTGATAATCTTATACAACAATACTATCGTATTATAATTACTGTACAGATTCATCTGCGTGGAAAGTGGCAGTGAGTTCGTAACACTCACAAAACTTTTTTCTGATATTGAATCCATCCAATTTTGCATTGTTATACGTCTACTGTTCTTTGCCTTAGGCACCTAGTATATTTTGGTTCAGTAGTATCTTTACTGCCGATAACAATTCGCGACATCTGATTGAATCTATACTTAGCATCTATCAATTGATTACCGAACTATTATGGATAAACACGAGATGTACATGGTGTTCGCGTTATTATTGTCCCGCGTTTTTCTCTGAAATGGTAAACATAAGAAAGATGTCATAAAGGAAAAAGTTCTACAGTAATGTCTCGCCTAGTGTCCCAACTGGTTGTTCCCTCTTACTGTCCTATGTGTTGTTCCTACGCCTATGCCGGAATCAGTCAAGCGTGTGATGTTTGTAACACGATACTCGGCGGCGGTTCTTTTGACGAGAGTCCACGGCTTCACAGTTCATAATATAATAACGTAACTTTTTTAATGTTACTTTTTTTTATCTGAAAATGTTCTTAACACTTTATCTACTGCTCATGATTAAAGTTGCCACTCACTAACGACCGACTCAGTTGAGCGCGGATTCGTCGCCCGACGAATTAAAAATTAAACAAAAGAAAAACGACAAACCGACCAATAGTTCCTTCTGATCGATAAACTTCGACAGTCAAAAGGTGGTTAATAGGCTACCGGTCGATAAGCATTGACAACCGAAAAGCCGATTAATAGACTATCGGTCGAATAAGCGTTGACAACTGAAAAGCCGATTAATAGGCTTCCGGTAGATAAAGTGTTAACATATTCGTGAGACTTTTCCGATTAAAATGACATCAAACATAATATAATTTGGACCACATTTACTTATTTCATACTTATTGTATAACGCATTTTACTCTATCTGGCTCCATTGTTGCAGTCATTTTGCTAAAAAATAATAGAAAAGTTATGAAAAACGAAAAAAAACTGAAACATTTTTTTTAATTTTTCCGAAAATTTTGCTGAGCTGAAACATGTAATTAATATTCGACATATATGTAATCTTCGCTACAAGCGTCTGATAAATTACAAAAAACGTGATACCGGATAAGTACATAAAACAGACTCCTTGCAGGAGTAACAGGCTGTTATCGAGCATCTCCCGTAAAACGTAGGCTGTTCCCTCGTACTGTCCGATAAATGTAGGCTGTTATCCAGCATCTCCCGTAAAACGTAGGCTGCTCCCTCACGTCATACGTAAAATACAAGCTGCTTCCTCAGAATGTACGTAAAATGTAGGTTGCTATTCACTCATATTCTTCGTGAAACGTAGGCTGTTCCCTCGTACTGTCCGAAAAACGTAGGCTGTTCCCTCGTACTGTCCGACAAACGTAGGCTGTTACACACTGTCACAGGCAAGCTTATGTATTCGACGGACAATGTGTAGAGATATTTCATGTATTTTGCTAGCAATCCGTTTTTGTAATTCATTCGAAGCGATAATGAAATGAGTTACTCGATAAGTATTAATAAGTAAATGTGATCCAAATTATATCATGTTTGGTCTCATTTTCATCAGAACAATCTCATCAATATGTTATAAATTTGTTCATACAGAAAAAGTTAAAACTAAAAAAGTTTAAGTGTCGTCTTTATTTTAACATTTGGTACGCGGGTTTTTAAATCTCTCGATTGCCTCGACTCTCATTCCATCCTTCTCTTTTATTCGCTGTCCTTTTCTGTGTTCGGCGAACTTCAAAGGCGAGCTGCGCAGCTGAAAATGTAGTCTCGGTGTTCTCCTACTGTCCCAATTCGATTCCGAGCTGAGGGACAGTAGGGGAGACATTACTGTACTGTTTTTTGTAGGCAACATAATGGTGTATGTAGATTTTTTCAGTTTGCATTGGTTTTGGAGAAACCAAGGTGACCTTCAATTTTTTAAATGGAATGCTATAAATTTGTTTTTATCATATGAAAGCGTGCATCAAGGCAAATTCAAACATGTATCATACAATGGCCTTCAAGGTCATACAGGGTCAGGAATGAGAGAAATAGTAAACATTTCGTAATACTGTATTTATTTGCGCACCTTATTAAATAAAACTACATAACGTGTTGAATGTGACTGTTATTGCGCTGCTACTGTCTATCGAAATGTTTATTTGCGTCCGGCCTTCTACAGATCCATTCAGTGTCCTTAGACGAAACAAGAAGAAACATCTCGTGTGCAATTTCTTAAAGTGTTCTATTCTAAATCATAAAGCATTTAATACTTAATAGTGATGCCTTGTTACTCAATTGAAGAAAAAGTAAATATGATACGTATTTATGTCGAATGTAATAAGAATAAGAGGCAAAGTAAATTGATGTACCGTGAAATGTATCCGGAAAGAGTACAACCGAGTGAAAGTCCATTTGTTAGTGTTTACAAACGTTTCAGTGAAACAGGATCGTTAGAAAGAAAACGTCACAATTGAATGACATTGCCAGAAAGTAAACAATTAGAAGTGCTTTTGCACGTTGAAGAACGACCATCTACTTTAACAAGAAAAGTGGCTAGAATATGCGATATTTCATCTACATCGGTTCACAAAATCTTAAAAACATTTAGTTACAAGCCTTTTAAATATCGAACAGTACAAGAACTACAACAAACTGATTTATTACGACGAATTGAATATTGCAATTGGCTACAAATAATATGAATGACTACAGCTTCTACAGAAAAATTCTTCGAACTAACAATAATGTGATGCCTAATTTGCATAATCTTCACGCAAAGAATACTGAAAATCCAAAGCTAAAACGGCAGGCATATTTTCAAACACAATTTCGTATAAATGTTTGGTGTAGCATTACTGACGACGTACTATTAGGACCTTACTTTTATAGCGGAACGTTAAATGGAAATAAATGTTTTAAATTCCTAAATCATGAGTTCACACATTATTGGGAATCATTGCCGTTGTCTGTTGTACAAGATATGCTTTTCCAACAAGATGGAGCACCACCACATAATTGCAGAGTAGTGAAAAATTTCTTAGACAACAAGTTTAATAATAAATGGATAGGTACACACGGATCCGTGAAGTGGCCATCAAGGTCGCCAGATCTGACACCTATGGACTTCTTTTTGTGGGGTCATATTAAAAATATCGTTTATAGCAGGCTTTGGAATTAACTGCTCACGACGGCCGATTTTCGGAAGCAACGCCCACTTTTTCCCGCCGCGCGTCTTGACCCCGCGACGGCAGTAGTGCTCGACACGGCTCAGGCCCGTACCATATGAACCGCACATGGCGCATTAGGGCGACACTCGTATCCTATCGTGTAAATAGGTTTCCACATCACCCATGGGGTATAATGTTTCTGGTACCCCTCCTGAGACGTGTCGAGCACTATGGCCGTCGCGGGGGCCAAGACGCGCGGCGGGAAAAAGTGGGCGTTGCTTCCGAAAATCGGCCGTCGTGAGCAGTTAATTCCAAAGCCTGGTTTATAGTATGCCTCCGAGAGATGTACACGATTTAAGAACTAAAATAAAGGAAGCATGTGCATTAATACCTCAAACAATGTTAGCAGAGGCGACCAAATGTGTTATTAAGACAACTCAAACATGCATACTTACTAATGGTAGTCATATTGAACACGTTATGTAGTCTTATTTAATAAGGCATACAGATAAATACACTATTACGAAATGTTTACTATTTCTCTCATTCCTGACCCTGTATGACCTTGAAGGCCATTGTATGGTACATGTTTGAATTTGTCTTGGTGCACGCTTTCATATGATATAAACAAATTTATAGCATTCCATTTAAAAAATTGACGGTCACCTTGGTTTCTCCAAAACCAATGAAAACTGACAAAACCTACATACACCATTATGTTGCCTACAAAAAACAGTACAACTTTTTCCTTTATGACTTCTTCCTTATGTTTACCATTTCCGAGAAAAACGCGGGACAATAATAACGCGAACACCCTTTATATGTGTATATGTTGTCACCTTTCTAATGACAAGTAAATTTGAATCGTAGTTATACATGATCACTTAATCAGCAAATTTAAATAGATAATTAGAGTGCGGATTTCTATGCAATTTAACATATTCAAATATCTGAAAACAGCACTAAAACTATAAAAAAGTAAAAAGTTCATTTTTAAAACATTTATCGAACAAAATCCAGTTTTATCAATGTTTCGTTTCTGTAACAGCAATGATATAAAAACGAACGAACTTTAAAAATGTATATTTGCATAAAAATCCGCAGTTTATAGTTAATACTTGAAAGTCTGGAAGCACCAATTTCACGAAAAGAAATTGCCATAAATGTATATAACATATGCAATATGTTTCTACATATGCTTTTATAAAAAAATATGCTAAACGTATAAATATGCAAAATAAAAAATACACTTTTGAAGTCCCTTAGTGACGCGACAAATTTCTGTCCAGGTTTCACTTTTTTATCTATTTCCTATAAAAATATGCATTTGTACAAACATCCGCAGTCTACTAATCACAGTTTGATTTGATTATTTACCTGTCGACACAACTGGCTACTGTCATTACGTGGTAAGACCCGTTACGCACTGTCGACCAGTCGCCGGCGACTTGGTCGTCGGGAGACCAAAACCTTAACGCTGGTTGCTGCGACCACGTGCGTACGAGCTCATATATTGCCATAAACCCAGTGGTCGCCTGCGACTGGTCGACAGTGCGTAAAAGGCTTAAACGACCATATAGGCCTAAACACGAGCGCTGAACGCGAAGTATGAGTATTATTTACATGTAATAATATCTCTTGCAAGAGTGAAATTGAAAAGTTTGATTCGCCCGTATTCTTGGCCAAGATCCACAGTTAAAGTATACAAAAGGTCATTAAAATGGATTAACATTTTACCAGAAAAATTTGAAAAAACATGTTAATTTTTAATATATTTTTTAAACACTACTTTTTCGGAAAACTGTTTACACTAAAGAAGTGTTAGTACTGGTTACTATAAATAACCACACAGAGTTCAGCACTAAGGATCGTTTATTAATGAGTGTACGAGACGTAAGATCTACTTCATACAAAGTGTCGCTGGAAACTGATAGTTGAGGAGCTTTTCAAAGTTAGTCAAAAGCTGCGCAAGAAACGCTTTTCTCTAATTGGCTTACCCAGCGCGTTGGTGTAGCCAGTCAGGTATTTTTAATTAGACAAATCGCGCCATCTACAGTAAATCCTCCCACATTGACCCTCAGCTCGGAATCGAGAAGGGTCAGTTTGGGCATACCGAGACTACATTTCCAGCCTGGCAGCGCGCCTTTGAAGTTCGCCGAACAAAGAAAAGGACAGCGAATAAAAGAGAAGGATGTAATGAGAGTCGAGGCAACCGAGAGATTTAAATACCCACGTACCAAATGTTATAATAAAGACGACACTTAAACTTTTTTATTTTTAACTTGTTATGTATGACAAAGTTTATAACATATTGATGAGATTGTTCTGATCAAAATGAGACCAAACAGGATATAATTTGGATCACATTTACTTATTAATCTTATCGAGTAACTCATTTCATTATCGCTTCGAATGTATTACAAAAACGGATTCCTAGCAAAATACATGAAATATCTCTACACATTGTCCGTCGAATGTAAGCTGTGCCTGGATAATGTAGGGGAACAGCCTACGTTTGATGGCCAGTGTGAGAATCATGCCTACATTTGACGGATGTGGAGGTACAGCCTGTTTAAGACTACAAGACTACAATTGTATTTTTCAACTCAGCAAAATTTTCGGAAAAGCTTTAAAAATTTTTTCAACTTTTTTTTTCATTTTTCACAACTTTTCTATTATTTTTGACAAAATGACTTTCTAAAAAGTCATAAAACGATCACTGAAGATTACGTAATCTTTTCGATAAAATACAGAATTTCAATATATTATAAATACATATGAACAAAGTTATGGTTGGGTAGGTTTGAAACTCGACAAATGTTTCAGCCACGTTAAATGATTCAAAACTTTTTGTGTGTGAAGTCTATTACATATTTATATACGTATCATCTCATTGTAAATATAAATTAATGTAGAATATTTTACTACTTTATATATCTGTAATTTATAGTGTTTAGAAATATTATACTATTATAATTTCAAACGTGACTAACAACCCATTTTTGTAATGTAATCAAGGCGATAATGGAGTAAAATGAGTTTTACATAAGTATGAAATAAGTAAATGTGGTCCAAAATATATCGTGTTTGATGTCATGTTAATCGGAAAAATCTCACCAATACGTTAAACAAATTTTCAGATAAAAAAAAGTAAAATTAAAAAAGTTATGTTATTGTATTATGAACTGCCAAGCGTGAACTGTCGTCAAAATAACGGCCGCCGCGCATCGCATTATACGAATCACACGCTTGACTGACTGTGCCATAGGCGTAGGAATAGCAATAGGGTTAGTGTGAGCGTAGTGCCAACTGGGTCAATGTGGGAGGATTCACTGTATTCCTTGCGCCCTTGGCGCGCCTTTTTGGAAGACGGCTGCGACTTGGTGGAGGAAGACATCTTGGCAGAAATTTAGCAACGCAGCGAAATTTCCTTCAGGCCCGAAACTCGTGACGCGATCGGTTGCAAGGCCGCCAGGCCTCGCGTCGTGGGCCCTTCGGAAACGGCGGTTTTATGACACCCACATATGCGATTGAGGCCGTCTGCTAAAGTTCGAACGAGAACGGTATTGTTACCGTCCTAAGTAGTAAACATACGGAAAAACTGTTTTCTCAAAAGTAGTTTCACCGGCGCGCGTGTCATAAAACGTTTCAACCTTCTGCACGCCAAATGTTTTAATTTGTACGCATAGCAGGCCGATACAATACAGCCAAATTCGGCACAAAAATATAGGCAAATCGTACATTTACATTTTTTTTCCTAGGAAATTTGAGATATGCCGTCAAATAGGTTCTGTGACCCCAACTTTAAGGGCTGTGACACCCCTTCAATGTGGACGGTTGCCGACAAAAAAAATGTGTGTCGAATATTTTTCGAGTTCTATAACATATCAAAACTGCATAAAAATCGGCGTGTGTCACTTGGGTAATGTCCCTTGTGGGTTAAAAAAATATCTACAACACAAAAAGAAATGATTTGGTAACATCGAACAAATTTTTAATAATATATTTGAGCCGAGAACCGTTCGGAAAGTCCTTATTGTTACTGTTACGTATGGAGAATATTTTTCCGTTTGCTTTCCTAAAATCTCTCAAGCTCGCGCCTGAGGAAGGAAAACGCCCTGAAACCCCTTCATCTTATCTCGTGAGTAACGAAGGGGAGCATGAGCCCGTTCCCACGGATAGCAACCAGAAGCCAAAGCCTGATTCATCTAGGACAGGCATTGGAATTAACTGCTCGCTATGGCCAATTTTCGGAAGCAACGCCCACTGTTTCCCGCCGCGTGTCTTGGTCCCCGCGACGGCCGTAGTGCTCGACAAGTCTCAGGCGCGTACCAGAAGCATTATATCCCATGGGTGACGTGGAAACCTATTTACACGATAGGATACGAGTGTCGCCCTAATGCGCCACGTGCGGTTCATATGGTACGGGCCTGAGACGTATCGAGCACTACTGCCGTCGCGGGGACCAAGAAGCGCGGCGGGAAAAAGTGGGCGTTGCTTCCGAAAATCGGCCGTAGGGAGCAGTTAATTCCAATGCCTGATTTAGGACCATGAAAAATCTCATTATATGGAAATCTTAGAGGATCCCCACCCATTTTTCGGGGTATATAAACCCTCAAATTTTAACCATCTCGGGCAGAACTGAAAAGTCGTTCGTAACGTCACGTCGCATTACGTTCGTCAAAGAGTTGGTTGCATCTAGTGAGATCGGGCTCAAGTTCCCTTTCGAATCAACAGTTAACCTTATACAGGGTGTCTGCGCCAAAGTGATACAGGCCCGTAATTTCTCAAGTATTCAAGATACAAAAAAATTGTTTATATGAAAATTGCATGGTACAAGGGTGCAAATGTTTTAACGAAGACGAACTCTTTTTTACATTATTAGTTTAAGAGATATGATGGTCAAGTTCGTTTTTCTAAATGGAACTATGTACTTTTGTTCAGATCATTCGATAGTGCTTTTCAAGACGAATTCACTGACCTTTGATGTATACTCCCGATTTTTAGTGATTTTCGAGATATTGCGCCTACAAATTTACTGATTTTCAACGGAAGAAACCCGACCAAATAGGAAATACCGGTGGTAGTTCTGTCCGCGCCTGAAGTGCCACGTGTTAAACATTGCCTCGTGAAACAGATACGAAGGGTCTGCACCAGGAACGGCAGGCCCAAATCTGGACAATTGTTTTCCGGCCACAGATGTAGCATTTACAGTATCGAGAAAAGTATCGTTGATACTTTACAATTGAAAACAATTGTCCAAATTTGGGCCTACCGTTCCTGGTGCAGACCCTTCGTATCTGTTTCAAGAGGCAATGTCTAACACGTGGTACTTCAGGCGCGGACAAAACTACCACCGGTATTTCCTGTTCGGCCGGGATTCTTCCGATGAAAATCGGTAAATTTGTAAGCGCAATATCTTGGAAACCACTAAAAATCGGGTGTATACATTAAAAGTCAGTGAATTCGTCTTGAAAAGCGCTATCGAATGATCTGAACAAAAATACACAGTACAATTTAAAAAAACGAACTTGTCCATCATATCTCTTAAACTCATAATGTAAAAAAAGTTCGTCTTCGTTAATAAATTTGCCCCCTTGTACCATGCAATTTTCATATAAACAATTTTTTTGTATCTTTAATACTTGGGAAATTACGGGCCTGTATCACTTTGGCGCGGACACCCTGTAGAATCCGCGAGTTCGGTAGAAAATCTACTTGGCAATTTTCTTAAACCACTCTTTGTCCCCGCATTGCCAGTGCGTCAACATCGAGCGTCTATCATTCGCGATATACACACACATACACTTGTAATCAAAACTGACTGTTAACGCCCGTGGGTGATTGAAAATCGTTTGGGCCTTGTTGGCGTTTGCACGTGGTGTGCCGACTAATTAACTAATTCCAAAACTAGCTCGAAGGACCATCTTCCTTGTAGCGGAAGGACAAAATGCAAAGGTTCACACTAATAATCGTATATTCTTTGATACAAATTGCGAGCAGTCTGTTCGGCTAAACTATGCTCTACTAACTGTGTGTGGAAGCCACGGTTCTACAAAATGTAATGTGTTGCTCAGAGCGCTCTATGTGCTGCTGACAAGGGGAAGGCACAGGTCCTGCTCTCGCTTTTGGAACGACAGTATGTGGAGGTCGTAGTACCCGTGTTGTATAACAAAACCCTTAAGGGTTTCGTTAGAATGGGCCTTCGTTTTTGAGATTTTACAAAAGCCAACGATGAAGGTTCCTCCCTCCCTTCCAATTACATTTTCGTGGAGTGGAGGGGACCGTAGAGCGAGGGAGGGGTTGTTGTCGGTGGACGGAAGTTTGGCAACAGCGTAGATTTTCTTCTGTGAGCGGATCCGCTCGCGAGTTCCGTTGAATCGTCCCGAGCGGATCTACCGTTACCCTTCGGGTAGTTGCGTTTATGACACGGCACTTCGGTAATCAAATGCATCGAAAATTAGACTATTCTGGCCGCCCGACAAATTAGTTTTACCTAGCGTTTGGCGACCAGATGTGGACTTCACCGATGTCCTGAAGCACATAAAAAGATTTGGCCGTGCCATAAACCGAGGCCGCCGCTGGAGTTAACGCTCACTTTTTGAATATACATGTCAGAATCACGCTATAAGACGTGAGGATAGAATTAAAAGACACGTTCCTGGACGGTTCTGGGTTAAGTGCCGAGTTGTTCAAAACAGGCCTCTTACCAGAAGGCATCCTCGCCTTCCCCACCCCGTGGCCAGATCCTTTAGGACCAATGTCTCATTTCTGGGGACATCAGCAGTGCGACGTCGGGTCGCCTGCTACCCTTAAAACAATCTCATACCTCTTTCAAAGAAACAAACCATGACACCCGGTAGTCGTACGACTTCAAGTCAATGGCTAACGTCTGGTGCCCACCCATCAAGCCATACTCTCAACATACGGACACAGACAATCAATGCAGTCATAAATAAGGCTAAAGGGAAATAGCGTCGAGCTATCTGCTTTCGATCCCTCTTAAAATTTGGGTAACGCTAACATACATTTAGTGTTCATTTATAAATTATATAATTTCTTTCAAAACACATCATTCATACCAGTAATCCTTATAATAGTAGTTGAACGTTCCCACATGATATAACTTTACCCCTCGAGTTATATCGACTTTTAATTTAGAGTTACGAACCTTAATTAACATTTCCTGCGACACCCTGATTTCGCATCAGGTTCGTCCGCACGTGTCTCCATCTTAGAGGCTCCCTGATTTCGCATCAGGTTCGTCCCGACAGGGGTGGTGAAACATCCTGTATACATATATACATGTGTCAATTTTAACCTTTTTAAAGTTTAGTAGGTACGTCTGACGATGAGATTCAACTATTATGATCTACAGTCGGGTACAAAAATAAGTGGTCAGGTAGGGGAAATAGGTATCAATGAAGTTTAATGGAAATAGTACTAGTGTTATATACTTAAGTTTTATTTATTATATATCCTTGTCGTACATAGATGATTTAGTAAACAATTGAAATTAATATTTACATTTTTGTATAAACAAGCCATATTTAACGAAATAGTAAGCTATTTGTCGAGAGACAAAAATAAGTGGACATATAATAAAAGACGTAATAAATAAAATACATAATAACATTAATACTTGGTATTGCCGCCTTTTGCTTGAATTACTGCTTTCAAACGTCATGGAATATTGTTTACTAGATTTTCAATATAATCTTTACTAATATTTTCGAATGCTGACTGTACACTTTTGAAACAATCGATCTTCTTATTTCGCTTATCCAATGCAACTTTTGCGTCCAATAAACTCCATAAGTTCTCTATAGGATTCAAGTCAGTGTGTTTAGGGTCATTGTCCTGTTGGAAGATAAATCCTTCACCGAGACCCATTTTTAATACTGCCTCTTCTAAATGTTCATTTAGTATATCAATATACTTATCTGCATTCATGATTCCGTCAATTTGAACTAAAGTACCAATTCCATTCCATGAAAAGCATCCCCACACCATCAATGATGCGCCGCCAAATTTAACCGTTGACGTAATAAACGCTTTCTTATATGTTTCATTGGTGTTTCTCTAGACCTGGTGCTTCTTTTTTAATTGCCGCAACACAAACTTGCTTTCATCACTCCATATTATATTTTTCCAGAATGATAGTGGCATATTCAAATATTTTTTAGCAAAAGCTAAACGTTTTTTCATATTTGTTTCATTAATATGTGGCTTACGTCTTGCCTTGCAACATTTTAATCCAGCTTCGTACAATCTTCGTTTTATTGTTTTTGTTGAAATGTTTAATTCTAAAGTTTTTGCAATATTTCTCGATGCGATCGTTGGATCCTGTCGATATTTGCGAACAATTCGACGCTCTTCTTGTACGGTGGTACAACGTTTGCGTCCACGACCTCTTAAATTTTCCACAGTATTATGTAGTAGATATTTTTTATGAATTTTTTCTACCGCACTTTTAGATATATTGTACTTCCGAGCTATCACACGGTAACTTAATTTATTACGATAATCCGAAACAATTAAACGGCGAATTTGATATGAAATTTCCTCTATTTTTGGCATTCTGCAATTATTTCACAAACGATCTTACTTTTACGAAGTTTGAATCGGTACTAAAAACTTTATTTGGGACTATTGCGTGTAAGCGTGACCTATGCCTGATGTTTGTATACATTTCTTGCCTCACAGTAACATTGTAACCAAGTGTCCACTTATTTTTGTCCCTCGACAAATGGCTTACTATTTCGTTAAATATGACTTGTTTATACAAAAATGTAAACATTAATTTCAATTCTTTACTAAATAATCTATGTATGACAAGGATATATAATAAATAACACTTAAGTATATAACACTAGTACTAGTTCCATTCAACTTCATTGATACCTATTTCCACTACCTGTCCACTTAGTTTTGTCCCCGACTGTATGTAAGAAAATATAAAAGGTGACACTTAAGTAAAGAATAAAAGAAAAAAAAAGTAAAATGAAAGTCAATTTAGTAAACCCTGAAAAGGTTAAAATTTAAAAGAAACACAAGTACTTACAGGTGTATTACAAATATAGCCTAGCACACACCCAGAAACATTTTCTTAGAAATTGTTTATGCATTTATGATAAATACAAATATACAAAAACGTGCAAAGTATGTTAAGTATTAAAAAATGTACGAAATGTAAAAACGAAGAATTTTATAAAAATATGATTTGGCATACATATCAGCAGTATAAAACTCTTCATCGCTTGCCCGCTCGACTACCGATACTGAGCAGGGTCAACGACACCGTACGACCGATGTGCGAGCAGTTTCGGGAGTCGGTCCACACATTTTCTACAAAAATTCGAAAAAGTCTAGCGGTGGGGTTGTCTCCCTCCCTTTGCTTGGGCATAGTATAAAGGGTGTTTCACTTGTGCTGATAAATATTTTAAGGGGTGATTCTAGAAGCCAAAATAAGTCGGAAATCAAGAGTGACGAAACTGCGGTGGAGGCTTCATTTGTTAGTTATGGATGTTTAAAAATTAGGGTCTAAACGCCTGTCGCCCGGCAAATTGACCTACATATTGCAGACCAGGCAGGGTCTGTTCAGTGGAGGTCAACGCCCGATAAATTCACCCTGTAGAACGCTGACGTACTGACGTAACAGAAACGATGACCCACGATACCATGCGATACGACACTACGTTTTTGCGACAATTTATGAAAAAGCACACACGTCAGGCTGTACTACATTAAACCCGCCGCCTTGCAAAAATCCACAAGGACATATAAAGATCCGCTCGATGGGATTCTCAAGTAGAGAAGCTGAATTTGTCTTAAACAATCACTCACCCGTGCGCACACGCAAACCCCGTGATTATTTAATTCGCAAGTGTCCATGTGAATTAAACGCATCGCGATTGTCTTTTCCGCAAGTGTTCACAAGGAAATGTTCACAGACATGCACAATATTTTCCATCCGAAAACATATACGCACCGCGATTGTCCCATCCGCGACCCGGCAGGGTATGGTAGGTGCTGGGCCGCCATTGGGTGAGTAACGACACCCCCGAACCCGAGTTATATCCCATGCCTATGACGACCCATACCATTTAGAAGGTCGGGTGCTCCTTCATGGGTAGCGGACAAATGTCCTCGAAAGTGTGACCAGTGTGGCTTAAACTGGAACCTTCGGGGGCTTCGGCTGCGCGAAAGCAGCGCTGGTGTTCGGTTTTGAAGGAGTGCCATAGCGTATCTCCCGTCCGATCGCAACCTGTGAACATCCAAAGAGCCTCAAGGCTCTGAGGATTCGAAATGAATCTCCGATCAATTGAATGGGGCTGAAGAGTCGAACAGGGACCGGTTCGAACAGAGGCAGCTTACACCTGCCTACCGGTCATCTCTTCAGTTTTGGTCGGGGGCAGAGTGAGCGTACAGGCGTGTACGCAGTGAGATCGCCGCCCCGTGGTTCCCCGTGGATACGGCGCTGACCATTGGAGGAGCTACCCTCCCTTGGCCACGACGTAGCTAAGGGACTCATCTGCAGAAAACGCTCTGCGGCACTTCTGGATTTTTCCGCGCTCGTCCCGAGGCGGTTTCGCCGGTGGTAAACCAACCGATGCCGATATAGGGGAAAACCCTCTGGAGCGGCTAGTCGTTCGTGACCGGTTACACTAAATGTCCCATCCGCGACTGTTAATTCTGTGAGTGAAATACAGATGGAACTGTTATTAAATTTCCAATTATACCTAAATTAAAAACTATAAACTATAGTCAGCAGACAAATGAAATTTACGCATCTGGGGCCGTTAATGTCGAACGATTTCACGAGACTAGTTGCAGACTCCGCGTTCTCGATCGAAGTCGTTCCGCAAAGCAAATGTCGACCAGTTCAAATCACTAACCATTGTCGAATGCCCACCATGCAAGGGTACATGGCTTATGTCAAGGCCCTTACCTGGTCCTGACCCAGCTATAAACCGTTCGAAAGCGAAATTGTGTCGGGCTACCTGCCTTCGAGTATCTTTGAAACATGAGTTCCCAAATGTAAGGGGCTAAAGGGAGATGACGGAGACGTATGTAGTGAAGAATGTATTACTATCGGCATTTTTGTGGATGAGATTTTTTGACCAACGTTTCGTCAGTTTGGTGGCTGTCGTGAACGGGAACACAGACTGTAATCGGCAAAAAGTATTTTTAGCATAGAAACCAGTTTGTCTTTCACAATTTGGTTGTAATTTAGTTTTGTTCTTTTTCTTCTTTTTAGTATTTTTATGTTTGTGGTGCGCATGAGTGTAAAATAATCACGCACTCGGTAAAGTAATCGCAGTGCGTGTGTGTTTTCGGGTGGAGAATATTATGCATGTCTGTGAACATTTCTTTGTGAACACTCGCAGCCGGGACAATCACGGTGCGTGTAACTCACATGGACATTTGCGAATTCAATAATCACGGTATGTGTTGTATGCGCGTGTGAGTGATTTTATAAGATAAAATCGTGTATCGGAAGTAGCATTCACCGTCTCTAGTTGAGCATCCCGTCGGGTGGGTTTTGATATACCCTTGTGAACTTTTACGAGAAAGCAGGTTTAATCTCGTACAAGGTGCGTGTGTGCTTTTTCAAAAATTGTCGCAAGAACATAATGTCGTATCGCATGCTATCGTAGGTCAACGTTTCTGTTACGTTGGCAAGTGTGCATTCTAACGGTGAATTTGTCTGGCGTTGACTTCCACTGAATGGACCCTGCATGACCTGCAACATGTAGTTCAAGTTGCCGGGCGACAGGCGCTTACAGCCTAATTTTTAAAAATTGATAACTCACAAACGAAGCCTCCACCGCAATTCCGTCATTCTTGATTTTCGACTTGTTTTTGTTTGCAGAATCACCCCTTAAAATATTTACAACGTGTAGAGAAATACTCTGTATATGTATATACAGGGTATTCCGTAACATGTGGGAATCACATTAAGGATGGCTTCAGCACATCAGAACATTAAAAAGAGTTCATATAAACAAATGTCCTATTTGACTTTGTTTTAGAGTTATAGCGGGTATTGTATCGCAATAATTCTTTCGACAGACGGAGGTAGTTGAACTAAAAAAAAAATCCCGATGTATTATTCCATATGGTCAATATAGCAGGCCAGAGCGTGTGCAAAGCCCCGCAAATATTTGGAGTTCTTGGAGTTGCTAAATGTCCTACTTATTGTTATAAATTGCTAGTTTCTTGATTTATTACATTTTTATAAATATTTGTTAAAAAGTTTAACTCTTAAACAAAGTCAAATAGGACATTTGTTTATATGAACTCTTTTTAATCTTCTGATGAGCTGAAGCCATCCCTAAAGTGATTCCCACACGTTACGAGACACCATGTATATATTTTTCAAGCTTTCTGTAGTTATTCCGTGTCTTCCCACACAGTCCGTCTCGGTGCGTCCTCTGTCGGCTCCACCAAAATCCGTCTTGTCCGCTTCAACTGCTCCATAATTCGGGGTCCCAACGATTCCCACGCGCTGCCTTTCGTTACGAGTCCGTTTACGTCCGCGCCCCATCCACTTTTTTGGACACTTCCTATCCGCTACTCGTCTTCGCGGAATTTCGCCAGGTCGACCTTATAATTCTAGAAATTAAATCCTTGACCTAAACATTTTGATAACCAAAATTTTTTCACTTTGAAACTGTACAATTTCATTCTGAAACAATTTCCTGCGTCATTGAAAACAACATACAGTAACCGAAAAAAGTATTCATACACCGTAACATATTCGGCTTTAACCCGAAATTATTTTATAATGGCAAAACTAAATCAGGAGTTTTAATGTCAAAATGTAAAGAATGACCACAGCTTTCAAATGATATATACTTTATTAAGTAATAAAGAAGTATTTACAAAGTAACAAGTCAAGTTTGCAAATGTTACAACAAATAGTGAGGAAAGAAGTGTTCATACACTAGGGAAACTTCTTGTGAAAACAAGAAAAGATCTATGGGATGCTCCAAACTTTTGGTGGACGATGTTTCGTGCACTCATTTGTTTATATCCAATGTGTTATAAAGTATTCTCCAAGCAATATTTTATTCTGCGCAAAATGAGTATGAAGTCCAGAGAAACAAAATTAAAAAAGAGAAAAATTATGTTTAAGTAGAACGAAGAAGGGGAATCCCATTGGGAAATAGGCAATATTATCGGGAAAAGCCATGCCACTATGCAGTATACCGTTAAAAAGTATAAAACCTCGCAGACAATGGAATATAAGCATCGTTCTGGAAGACCGTCGAAACTTGACGAAGGGGATGAACGATTTATTTTAGTAAAAATAAAACTTAATCCCTTCGAGTAGGGATGGAATCAAGTTCAATATGTACTTACGAATCTGAGTTAATTTCAATATCCAAGTTTCTTTTCACAGGTTTCGAATACTACTCATTGCCAGAAGCAGTGGTATTTCAATTATTATACTTGCAATGTATACAATCTATACAAGCTGGTTTCAAACCCTAGAATGAGTACCTGCAGGTTTCGCAAACTTACTTATAAGTATAGGTAACGCTCGTATAACGCGGATGTTTCATAGAAATGCCGCGTTATATAAATCGCGTTATGCGAGACTCAGGTCACATAGAAAATGTAGGATTATGTTCCAAAATTGCTATTTTTTTTAAATTGTATAAATATTGACATGTCCAACAAAAATATATTTTTATTTAATTCAGGTAATTCATGTAAGTTAAGAAAGCATATAAACCGCACGTGGCGCATTAGGGCGACACAGGATACGAGTGTCGCCCTAATGCGCCACATGCGGTTCATATGGTACGGGCCTGAGACGAGTCGAGCACTAGGGCCGTCGCGGGGGTTAAGACGCGCGGCGGGAAAAAGTGGGCGTTGCTTCCGAAAATCGGCCGTCGTGTGCAGTTAATTCCAAAGCCTGCCGTAAGCTATTCGCAATCATGTTACTTGTATGGCTTCCGACAATTTTTTCTGTTTGTAACGTATATGTTTTTAATTTGAAGTGATCATTGATAAAATGGCACGTGACTGTTAAGAAGTTATCCGTATTTACATACACTGCCGCTCAAAAGTATGTGGACACTTGTCATTTTTAATGATCCTATGTTATCCAATATAAATTATTATTGTTAAACGATGTTTATTGTCAAATTCTATTACGAATACTTAATGTACTCTAGTGTTATTATATTGAATAATTTAATTATTTAAATACTCTAAATCGTTTAAATAATTAAATGTTCATGAGGTGTCTACGCTACATTATATTCTGTTGCATGCGGACGGTTTCTAAGGATTTCTTCTTTCATTTCACGATGACTGAATTGCTTTAGAGTGATTCTCTGTCTTCTTTAGGCTAATATAAATATTTAAAATCATGATTCAATGCGAGAGAACTTCAGGTAAGAGCATAAGACTGTTCTGTCGTTCTGTCGAACTCATTTTTGTTTGAACACTTGCGAGAGCACGATGGGTACAAGAAGAACAGGGTTAAGTATTCAAATGTGTTTTCAAATACTTATGCTATCAAACGACGGATATTTTGTGAGGGAAATTGCAAGAAAAGTGAGAATTTCAAACTTTAGTGATTAACGATTTCATAACTCCTTTTAGGTAGTTATTACAGTTAAGAAAGTGTTCACGTACTTTTGAGCGATAGTATATTTTCGTCCACAGATCTGTCGTAAAGCATATTTTCGGCACACTAGTTAATTCATGTTGCACATTTTTCTTGACATCCTTATATCTATTACTTAATCATTCTTTCAATAATTTCCAACTTGACAGATAGTATTTCGGATCAAAAAAGTTGTCCACTATTGATAGTGGTTGGAGATCAACAGTAATTAAATCGATTATCAAGGAATCGATTTTCTTTTTTCTCGCATTATTCTCTGAAAGAGGTACAATTAACAGAACGGATTAAGAAACTTTTTTATAGATAATTCAATCGTGTAGGGGAAAAAGGGGTAATGGCGGTCACTTAAGCTATAATTGTAATAAAACCAGAATATGGGGTGAAATATTTATTGAAAATTACTATTTACAAACTTAGAGTATCAAACTATAAACTAATAGCGTTCATGCTGTGGGCAATCGCGATCTAGAGGCTGCTACAATTTTTACATGTGTAACCGTCGGGTGAGTCCCATCTCCAACATTCTGAATGGGCCCAAAAGCCACAAGAGGTATATCGAAACTACATTTCATTGTCATGGCCAAATTGATAACAAGTGATACACTGGTTTCCCGCTTCGCCTATATCATCATTTTCGTCGTTATTATACAGATCAGATCTCTTGGTTTTTCCTTTATTTCTGATGCTACCTTTTTCTTTTCTTTTCTTATTAAATTCTCTCTGTTAGACAATGAAGTTAAAATTGCAACATGCTAAGACCATATAGCGACCATTATTGCCCACATCTACGTTACTTGATAAAATTGAATATTAAATATTTAAATTAAATATATTTATATTAAATTTGAATCTAATCCTTTGTCTTTATAGTATATCTGTATTTAAGTAAAGTTAAACTATAGAAAAAGCTTCAAAATTAGTACTCACCTCTTACGTTGTGCACACAAAATATAACATCAACGAGGATGAAAAACAGAAGGGGCTTGTTTTTCTTACAAGGGATGATTCCCAACCGTCACACGCCGATTTTTATGAAATTTTAGTATGATATAGAGCTCGAAAAAATGTTCGACAAATACTTTTTATATCGGCAACCATCCATGTTGAAGGGGTGAAAACAGTATATTAATAATTGAAATTATAGAAAGTTAAAATACCATCATAAGGGTACGAGTTTTCTGCAGGAGTACTGCAATCTTCACCATCTTTTTAAATGTTATGCACTTTCATATGTTTGAGATGTTTCAGATGTTCTGACACGTTTTGCACGTCACATAAGAATTGTCTGGCTTAGAATAATATTGCCAAACCGAAGACCGCTTAGGCATATTTGCTATAGCTAATGTATCACTGACACGTTAGAAGACTGGGATAATAACTGGCAGACTGTTCTCTCTAATAGTACGACGAGTAGATTACTAACACGACCTCTAATACAAAGCGTACAATAGATTCAGTATTTATTTGATTTGAAATATTTGTAAGTATATTTCGTAGCGTATCGTATTGATAGCGACAGTAAATACAGTAGAGGCTCCCGTAAATACATTGCGAATCTCGTTAGTCATGTGAAAATGCGTAATCTTTTTAAGAAAACCAAAAATTGTTACTATTTTACAAGAAATGTACCCAAATGAAAATCATGTATATTCTTATAATTTCAGTTATTGTTTTATAACTGAATCATGTATAAAGAGGACCATAATTGATTGTAAAGATAGCAAAGGAACAACGATTTAGAAGAACATAAAGTTCTGGTAAGGTACTCATAAAAGTTTCGAACATATTCGATCAGTGTTCGAGTCTATTTGGAATTATTGCTTTCGTTTCCCGAAGTACTCATGACAGGTTCGAATCTAACTCGTTTAGGTTCGAGTGTACTTGGAAGTACTGTTTTTATTTTCCGAAATACTTATAGAGGGTTCGAATGCAATCAGTCAAAGTTCGAACCTACTTGGGAGGTATAGTAGGTGGAAGAGATATAGCGCGCTCGTAAAATCGTTAGCCCTTAAGTTTTTACATGTTTCGGGCGTCGGAACAAGCGAATTAACACAAGCATCGGTAGTTACGGGGTATTCGCTTCATTGGGGACCAAAAAATCGATTTTTTTTTCACGTATTAATTTTCTACGATTCCTCTTGAAAAAGTCTATGGAAGAATTTTTTAGAAATCTTCGAAAGTACTGGAGTTACAAAAATTTAAATTCGAGCGTGCGCGTCTACCAAAGGGTCTGGCAAAAACTTTAAACGCGTTTTTCTCGAAACTACATTTTGCCAAACGGTGCGCATGGTATCTAATATAATAATTTTGCATGGCAAAATTTTGTGCATGCTTTGAACATCTTTTTGTGGACATTCGCGAACGGGACAATCATAGTGCGTGTAAGTCTCATGGACACTTGCGAATGAAATAATCGCGATGCGTGTGTGTGATGAAATGGACAATCGTGGTGCGTGTACACATGACACTTGCGAATACAATAATCGCGGTGCGTGTGTACGTGCGTGTGGGTGATTTTTTTGGACAAAATCGTCAATTAGAAATTGCATTCACCCTCTCTGCTTGAGAATCCCGTGGCGGGTTTTGATATGCCCTTGTGGATTTTTTCAAGTAGGCAGGTTTAATGCCGCCAACGAAAGGTATGTGTTTCTTCATAAATTGTCGCAAGAATGTAATGACTTGTCGCATCATATGGTATGTCATAGTTTCTGTTACATCGGTAAGCGAGCACTCTGTACGAGGAACTTGGCGCGTGATGCCAGACACTGCGCGTGTATGGAGTGCTGCCGCTGGACAGGCGTTTTTAGCCCGTTTTTTACTCATCGATAACTCAAAAATGAAGCCTCGGGCGCAATTTTTTTATTCTTGATTTTCGTCTTATTTTGACTTGTAGAATCACCCCTTAAAATTTTTGACAGGGGTGGTGAAACGTCCTGTATATACAGAGCGCAGGATGGTCGTGGACTTGCGGGAAAGTCTGTGCGCTGCTGATCCCTCTGCTGGCGAGGTCGGGAAGTGCCGCTACAAATCTATTAACATTTTCCAAATTTTTTGTCAAAGTGAAGCTTAAAAAATTCGTACAAAAGTGAACTTTTTCGTTTATCGTGTTGTCATATTTTTGTACGTTATCAGATATAAATGATTCTAGTAGGAACGATAACGGAAACCTTCTTGAACATAAAAATAACTTTGTTTTCCATTTCGAATTGACACGAAAGACGCAATCGTGCGTACCGTCACTGAACGTCCGTTCCACCGGACCAAGGTCAAACCACTGTTACGTCAAAAGTATTGATTTTTTTAAGCCAAATTCTTTATACATCATATTTAAAAGCTAATAAAAACACTGTAAAAAGATTGAAGTTATACAATGTTTTTTTCGATTAACAAAATAATCACGAAAATTACCTATTTTTGGCGCCCTGAAAAGCGAATACCCCATTAACCCATTTTTGCCCAAGAAACTGGCCCTGTTGCTTTAGAAGCATTTATTATTGAAACGCTGTACATGTAAAATAAAGTACTACTATAATACCAATGTAGATTCTGATGTCATCTCTCGTGGGAACATTCAATAAGCATTCAACGTAATGACTACACTGAAGAAAATTTTCTACCGACCAAAAGATAAAGCTAGCAGGCGAAAATGTGGGTGTACTCAACTGAGTACAATGGACAAAAATGGGTTAAGGGACTCAGGCTTCGCACAGGGCCGCTCATCTAGAAATGTGACCTAAGTATTCACTATTGTAAGTAGTCATATTTTTTTTGCGATGACCCTACAATAGCATGCTGCATGCGGCCCTGAGTGTCACGGCGTCGAAGACCGCCGTCGGTTGAGTGCTTAATTTACAGGCGTACTATATCTCTTCCACCTACTATACTCTATCCCATCGCTGCCACCGAGAGCTTTGTTAAAATTGCATCGGAGTTAGAAATGACTACAGGAAACAGTATTCATAAAAAAACAAATCAGTGGCAGGCTCAAGAAAGCTGGGTTTCATGCACGTGTTGTGAGAAGGAAACCGTATGTTAGTAAGACGAATAGAGAAAAACGAATAAATTTTGGAAAGGAGTATACAAATAACCCGTTAGAATTTTGACTAAATTGACATTTACGGATGAAAGCAAGTTTAATATTTGGGGGTCAGATGTCCGTAAATTAGTTTGGAGGAAAAAAGCAGAAGCCCTAAACAAAAACATTAGATCAATAATGAGACAGGGCGACGGCAATGTCATGGTGTGGGGACGCATGGCTACAAGTGGTGTATGCAATTTGCAAATTATAAACTCTATAATGGACAAGCATGTCTATTTGAATATTTTAAAAAGCAATTTAAAAGAAAGTGCCGAAAGAATAGATCTTTCAATGGAACACTTACGGTAAGAAGTTGATCTGTTGGAGGTCCCAATACATCTGGAAAGCTTCGCGGTGACATGCAGCACTCGGAGACTTTATACCGTACCATAGAGCGTCTTAAGGGGACCCTTCGGTTAAAACGCACAAAAAATATATGATCTTTATGAATATTTTAAAAGCAGAGATTACAACATATCGAGAAAAATCCTGTTGGCTTCTATTAATATACTTATTAAGATAAGAAAAAAAAAAAATTTTTTTTTTTTTCAATTTTTCGGTTCTGTGCATTTTCTAGGTGGCGCTTAGTGCAGCGCTGCCAAAAAAGGTTGCGTGCACGGTAGCCATAAAATCTAGCCACAGGATCGTCTGAATTCAAAAATCGAAATAGTTTCTTAAAATTTATGTCAGTGGCTATCGCCTTACCTAGAATCGGCGCAGAAATACAAAACTACAATCATTGGTGCAAAAAAAATTTACGTACAAGTGTGCAGATAAAAAAAGAACACGTGTTTCAAAAGTTATGTTTGTAGATGACGCGACAGCGATTCTAATTACAAATCGAATGCTGCAAGGTTTTTTTGAATCGGCTCACTAGATCTGAAATCGTGGCCACCGTTTTAAGAAATCGTGTTCTAAGAAAAACACTTTGAACGTTGCTTGCACCACAATGCTCATGTTACGGCTTGGCGTCCATCGATATTTTATGGAAAAACGTTGCATTTTCTGAATTTGAGTTAAATTTTTTTTTAGTCTTTCAGTTGTTTGTACATTCGTTTTCCAACGTGTAAAACGCACTCCAATTTGTGGATCACGAAACTATCATACGGCACGCTTGCCACTTACCTATCGGAGCATGGATCGGTCATGTGACTGCAGTACCTATACCGTTCCGAATTTCGATTGGAAACTTTCACAGAGTATTTCCGGGATGTTATACTACGAAAATATGCAAGAAAAAAAAATCCATTTTTTGAAAAATTATGACTGGAGGGTCCCCTTAAGGACCTTGCCCATCATAAATTATTGCCAGGGCCTTACTCTGCAACACAGAACTTACAAATGCATCTCTTCCATTTCCTAAAAAAAGGGATCTCCTCCTCCTTCGAACAAACCAATAGTAAAATTGTTAAAACACGAACGAGGAAACGTTTTCCTTCGCCGAAGCCAGAATTCATTTGGACTCAACCGAGTTTGCATCTTGTCTTTTGATATTTCCGTTCAGTCTAGACGCGTAATACCAATTCTGTATAATTGTTAATTAAATAGATTATATTTTATTAACCTGGGATTGGGGCCAAATCTGGATCATAACAGATCGAAAAATACAAAAACACCATGTAACAAATAAAAACGAATTAGATACATTTTAGAGTAAGAATGGGGAATAATAGATGATATATTAACAAATAATTTAATTAATTCTGCACCCAAACGTTTACAAGCAATTATAGAATCAAAAGGATACCCAACCAAATATTAATTCTTAATTTATTTCATTTTTTAGAATAAAATAACAAAGGTATGAATACTTCTTTTCCCACTATTTTTTGTAACATCTGCAAACTTTACTTGTTACTTTGTAAATAGTTCTTTATTACTTAATAAAATATATGTTATTCGAATGCTGTAATTCTTTAAATTTTGACGTAAAAAAAATCCTGATTTAGTTTTGTCATTATAAAATAATTACAGATTAAAGTCGAATATGTTATGGTGTATGAATACTTTTTTCGGTTACTGTAGATATTCTGGCTGGTTATATTAAATCGAGCACATTGCACAATTTTGTACTGCCTTATTAATACTACAAAATCTTATCTGTGTTTACTTTCTCAGTTCCGTGTTATCACCGACAACGGAAGTAAAATCACGACCAAGTACATCATTACCACGAAAAAATTTCGAGGAAAATAACAAGAATGAACATTCTGTACAAGCCCAACCTCGTGCTGGTTGGACTTCCAGACCGTTAAGTGCTGGTCCGTTCCACAGGCCTAATCTACCGGAAATAGATACGGAGCGCATACTATCAGATTATCAACTCTCCCCGGAAGATTCTGCAGTTCCATTAATTACTTCAATTAAGAAAGAACTTGAGAAATTTTCTTCGCAATGAGCGGTGATAAGGAACATAGTAGAAAACAAATAATTTGTATATATTTTTTAAATTTTTATACGTACACTTTAAATCAGTATTTTTTATATTTAACATGAACTATTTAACATAGTGAGCATGAAAATTGAGCTGTAAATTTATCAAATATAATATACATATAATATTTCCATATTTGTGTCATTGTAATTAATTCCTTCATTGTTTTTTGTATGAAACATGGTTACATAAACATATTTAAACGTATTATGTAGAAAAATTACTGCAAACGATATAAGTGTGTTACAAGTATCGCAACATACAATATCTTTGTAATTTTTGATAAGAGAAAAATTATATGGAAATTGATTTGCTAAAAGGATATTTTTTGACGAACATTTTTGTAACAAAATGAAGTCAGACCAAATCGGAAGAGACTTGTTTCTCCCCGTTTAATTTAAGCTACATGTAAACCTTATCATGTACTTTTGTTATAATCTTGCATTCAATATGTTTGTTGTATTCTTAATCGTGTACATCATAGTTTAATACAAATTAATAATTAAATGTACAATAAATACATGTAATTTGTTATACATTAATCATTTGTCTTATTTTTGTTTTCTAATACATATTTTTATATGGAAAAGTTTTAAGATATTTTTAATATTTCAACAAATCGATTCATATTAGAAAAATCTTTATGTGTATGTTCATATTGAAGTTTGAGATCAGAATACTTTTTTGTGAAAAAAATAATATATTCAGGATGAGTTGAGTCAACTTCTAAAAACAAACGCCCTCCAGGTTTTAAAGCTGCAGCAGCGTATTTCAATAAAGGTTTAATAATTTTTAAACCATCTTCACCTCCATCAAGTGCTGTTATATCTTCATATCTAAAAATTAAGAAAGATATGAACTGAAACAATAAAAACATATTCATACTGTTAGTTTGGTGCATATGAAATGCAGTATTTTTTTTAAATTTAAATTCTGTAATAGAGTAATGTAAGCTAAATAATACTTCATCGTCAATTGTCATACATTATCTTAAAAAGAAGGAAACTTTTCTGTACTACTTTTAGAAAATCTTGTATTAATTTACACAAAAATTTCTCTGAAAGTATGTGAAAGAATAAACTCGGTATAGGAACAAAAGTTATATGTATTTATGTGAGAAGTCTTCAATACTATCTAGTTTCTAAGATTTTGAGCTGCGTATATAGTTTTGAAAATAAAACAAAAGGAAAAGCATATAAAGCTAAACAGTAGAACATTTAGAAACTGTAAAAAATAATTAATGTAATATTGTATGAGGGACAATCTTGGAAATGAGTGTTACTCATTCTACTACCGCTTATGAACACATTAACTGCCATGAGGGACACCAGTGAGTGGTACCTGAAATTTAATTGAATCAAATAATTACTTATTATTATACATTAATATATATTACTATACATTATGTACTGAAAATAAATTTAGAAATTTCATGTAAAAGAGTATTACTAAATATAACTATTATATTATTATTATATTTATTACATCGTTACATGAAAAATTAGAATACCCCCACTCAAAGTTATAATAAAAGAATTTAGTAGTGTTGCGGCATATGAAATTTTTCTGTACTTATATTCCTATACTCTCCTATTTACAGATATTCATAACAAAATATAAAATTTATAAAAGAAATTTTTAACCTCTACAACCCCTAATGTTCATGAAATTGGAGTTGGATTCAGTAATATATTAAGTATAAAAGTTACATAGAAATTATTTCAATTAGATATATTCAATTTTTTAGAATGTTAGAGAATATATAACATGTTAAACGCTATACCGGCCCCTGAGGGTCAACACTAAACTTTCCATACAGGTGGCGGCGGTCCCTGAGGGTCGACACTAAACTTTCCATATAGGCAGCGGTTGTCCCTGGGGACTGACAGTATCAAATTTGAAAAATAATGCTTTACAATTCATATAATATTAAAAAATACGTTTCCACTTTTTCCATGGATTTTATTGAAACAGTTTAGACAGCAATGGCGTTTTCATTTACAAGTATTACAAAAAGTTACGACTTTCTTGGTATAATTTCTAGCTATTTTCCTTCCAAATTTTTTTGATTTAATTTTACAGACACATTTCATGTATTTACACACCGTCTAAATGGAAAGTAAAACAAAATTAGCTCCATGTTTAACGTGGTAAAGTTTAACTAAAAAAACATTTCATGTACACCAACCTAGTATAACTACTCCACATAATACAAAATATTTGTATGCATATAATATTTCATATTATACAGAATATGTATAATTATATATAAATTACATTACATTTTAATTTCAGGAGTCAATGTAAATATTTGCTTGGTCGATATATAAGGAGGATTACTAACTATAAAATCAAAAGATCTTGAATTTAAATCAAAAGTTTCAACTCCATTTAACATGTCTGAAGGTTCTATTCTTCCATTGTCTTTAAGAGTTGCATGTATAACTGTAACCTGATCTCCTAAACCTAATCTATCTCGATTTTGTTCAGTTAATTCACATGCCTGTTGATTTGTGTCGATTGCTATACATTTTACCTAAAAAAATGTTATTATTTTGTATATCTATAATTCTTATCATGTGTACAATTTCAGTAAGAATAATCAAATATATATACATACATATATAAATATATAAACATATAAATATTTAATTATAGATATATATATATATATATAAGATCAAAATGTAATAAAATATGATACTAATCACAGTTTTGTTAGTATGAGCAGTTGCAAGAGATATTGCCCCTGAACCACATCCAACTTCTATAATCTTATGTTCCTTCCCTTTTGAAGAATCGAGTCTCTTTAAAACAAAATCAACTAATAATTCAGTTTCCGGGCGTGGGATGAATATTGGAGGAGTTAATTTTAAATTAATATTTCGAAAGTCCCATTCACCTATTATATATTGAACTGGCATCCTGTAAATTTTTAATGTTTACAAACAAACAATTAATATATAAGGAATGTAATTATTCAAAGAATGGATATTTATGAAAGTATATACCTAGATAGACGACATTCACACAACAATTCTAATTTAGAGCACTGATTTGATGTAAGTTGTTGATCGTATACATTTAAAAGGTCTATTATCTAAAATGAAATTTTTTATGAACATCTGAAAAGTATTATTGTCAAATATTGTGTGACAACTCAAACTTTGGTCCAGAAGTTGTTGTGTACAAAGATTTTATTCCAGTGACAAAGAATTACTAATACATTCTTAATAATATTACCTGTACTAAAAATGTTATCGCTTAATATTGCAGTCAAATCTGAAGCTTGAATTGTCAAACAATATACTTCTTCTGTACAAATAAATTAATAAAAAACATGGGAATGAAAAAGAAGATATAATAAAACAATTTGTTATCACATGTTATTATAACGCAAAGTAAAGGATTTTATACTACATTTTGACTGATCAGGAAGTAAAATAATTTTGATTGAAAATGTTAAGTGAAATATGAAAAATTATAGTTTAATTTTGTATTAATTTACACAAAATAATATGAGAACTTATAAATGTCAAAGAACAAACATTATTAAATAATGTTCAAACGGTACTATGATCTGAAATGTAGTAGTAAGAGTGAAAAATTAAGATTGAATGTTCAGTTAATTTTTATTAATTACTGGTTGTTCCAAGTGCAGTCCGTACATAATAGGAATAATACCTTTTTAGTACCTATAACGTGTGCTATAATATGTTCGATTGATTCTACGGGTTCTGGAATGCTTTGCTCCTTAAATCGACGAGCCCATTGTTTGATACTTTCACCGACGGTAAGACACTGCGTGTTTAATGTAAACGTACATCGCATTGGTCGACACATCGTGTTAATTTTAATTTTACGCCACTGTAAGTGTGTTTTAATATTTCTGTTGCCGAGAAAACTACGAGCACTTACAAGACTTCGAAATAACATCATATTTTATTAAAAATTACTCGTTAATATTAAATTCATAATAAAACACTATTTCATGTGACGACAAGATCGAGATATTTTGTACAAAAGTCCTATGCTTTCACTCTATGGACATAGGAATGCAGGAACGGGAATATGCCAGGGAGCGTTTTGGCGTGACGAAACAGAGGTAATATGTGCCTAGTTTTCACTGGCTGGCAGTGGTACTCAACGCCGGTGGTGGCCTCCACTGTCGCTTATTGTCAGCATAATAGAACCGCTAGACGCGCACGACTATGGGACGGTGAATAGCAGGGGAGGCGACCACCAACGTTGAGTATCACTGTCTGCGCCGCATGTTTTGCCAAACTATTTCGTTCTGTATTGAAAGCAAAATAGGACTTGTATATACCTTTTCTTGATACTTCTCATAGGAAACGGCTCTATCGGGTGGTGTAGTTAGATTTCTTCTGAAATCCCTAGTTTTTAAAATAAATTGAAAAATATGCACAGAAATTGCTGCGTTTTGAGTGTCTCTTTTACTTTGATCATTGTTTAAACTTGTTTAAGTCTTTATAATGTTATAGTAATTACTATCATTTTATTAGAGAGAGTCCGTAGAATTCGCGTAAGAATCAACTGAATAACTATTACTGTTAAAGCATAAAGCATTTTTGAAGTTGAAAATTTGTATTTTTTTCCGAAATTATTTTTTTAAAAACTGAGGCTTATAGAAACAAACGGTTTGCAGATTCGTATTCAGTGCCTACAAATCTATAAGGAACGTCTATTGAATATTCCAAGTATGGGTTGAACAACGTTATTGTAGATATTATTGTTTGTATTGTATTATTGAAATAACGTTTTTATTCATATTATTGTTTATAATTATTAATAAGAATAATAATTATCAATTTTATAATTGCTTATTTTATTGATGTTATTTATAATATTAATTTAAGAATTTAAGTTGACATCTCTTCCTTAATGTATCTTATATATTTTAATAACGGAACATGTATATTTTTTGTAAATGTTCATTTTATTTAAAATTTAAATTAATAAATATAATTTGTGGTTAAAAGTTTTTCATAATTAGCGGTACAAAGCATGCGTGGAAATGCAACCACTCAAATTTAGGCTCATATGAGACAGTGCCCCCTCACCCGCATTTAGGCTTCACACCGCTCGTCAATATATGAAACTTATGGTTCGTCCCTATAATACTATGTCCACGTTTCTCTTGCAATAAATTTTGTTATGTGCTGCCAGCTATTAGAAGGTACGCTTAATTCTAGCCATTATGGTATCGACTGAGCTAAGTTACATTAACATAGGTAAGATGTCTGGATATTTTTAGCTAGAATAGGTAATAATACGCCAAAATATATTCTAAACAAATATAACAGTATTCATTTGATGTAATTAATGAAATAATAAAATATTGAACTGAGAGAACAGTTTTTTGAACACATGAAATATAGCTAAAAGCATACATATCATTAACATTACTTAGAAACTATACATTAGAATTTCAATACTTATTATTAATGTATTGTTTTCTATTGTTATACATTTGATAGCATTAAATATTCTGCTTTTATAAAATTGAACAAATTTCGGTCGTATTATGTTCCGCCGATAACATGCCTGCGTTTAACTGCGCTTGCGCAAAACTGTGTAGTGTGAAGAAGGGTGCGGGTCTGCAGCCATGATTCGGTTTAGGGCGATAGTAGTCGTTACGAGACCTGCTCGTAACTTGGCTTGAGTTGCCATGATGGTCGTCGATATTAGACGAGCGTGTTGTTGAATTTTTATCCATTATTGACTGTGTTTTCCTAACGAGAGAAAGGATTCAATGAGTTTGACTGCTTTCAGCTTGAACGGATTTGTGTACGATCGTTTGGAAAATATGGCGTAGTTTTTCTAAATAGTCTAGTGTAATACAGAAACTACACAGGTTTTTAAGCACGCGTCTACGGTCTGATGAATGGCGGGTGGTATACTAGCGGTGTTGTGACGTGTGTTTTGAATCGCGGTGGCTGTCAAATTCGACACGTATCGGAAATCGCATTACGTGGTTACACGAAATTACTAATTGTTTTTATCATTTGTGTATTGTGACGCATACGACTCATTGCTGAGATTGTGTGCCATATATTTACATGCAGAAGAAACTTCTGGCTCTTTAAAAGTGCAATAGTAAGACATAGTGGAAAGTGACACGCAAATTTTATTGGTTGTCCGTTCGTTTCTTCCTCTTTTCCTATCCTTCATCGTGTTAGGCTCTCATATTCTGTTTTTCCATCTCCCCCTAAGAGCATACTGACGACTTGAAAGTCTTGGAAAAGCAACAATATTTTGTCAGATTTAATTGACTATTTTTATTGTCTTCGCATACAACATGTTCCGATAGAACAGCGTAAGAAAAATATCCACAAGTAATTCAGTCACAGATTATTAGAAGACGTATCTGCAATAAAATGTAATCTTGTTCGTGGAACAGTAACTCTGAGGCTATTTGTTACTCGTCGTTTTATTCATTACAAGCCTGATAACTTGTGTTGAAGGACAAAATAATTATACAAGAATTTTGTTTCTGTATAGTTCGTCGGTATCGAATGCCGGAAACGACCGGCCATGAAGAAATAGCCCGCTTCGGTAGGTTCACGCCCTTATACGTATCACGTCTTGTACTGTCAATCATTAGCTAAATATTTAACAATCTATTCCATGCTTTGTGTTTTCTATCGTATTAAAAAATAGCACGAAGTTTGAAAGTATCGTGCAGGCGGTGTTAATCTTGTTAGCTTTGGTTGAACAAAGGTATTGAAATGTGCTTGAGACAACTGCGTGCTTCGTATCGCTTTGAAAAATAACGGAACATCGGAGGTGATATATCGGTGTTTATATTTATTTGTAACGATAATTTCTTCTTATCGAATCGTAATTGCTTGGTACGTACGGAAGTTGTCTACAAATATTACAATTCTTTCCTTTACTACCCTTGTCAATGCAGCAGTATCCTAGAGGTGGTTTTATAGGTTGTCTAGTGTTGATACAAAACGTAGTGTTATTTATGTACAATCAGTTCAATGAACACTATCGCATTATGTGTTTGGGCACGACCAAGATACAAAACTGTGTATAAAAGTTTATGTTTGTGCAAGCATTCAAGAGAGGAGATAGCCTGTGTTATCTCTTCCTTAAATTCGATACAACATTATTCCTGTGAATGAGAAGATGTTTAACTTTATGAAGAAGGCCACGGAGAAAGACGACAAGGAGAAGCGGAAGCGCGAGAAGAAGGAACGGAAAGATGTCAAGAAACGTGACCGCAGTAGTATGTCCGCAGAGGAATTACTACGTTTAGATGAAGTACGTATTTTGTACGGTTTTCCTTTAACGTTAATCGACAAATGTACATTACATTCCTTCTATTTATCCTGTTTGCAATGGTCAACAAATTCTCATTGCATTCAATATTACACTGATAACGTTTTATTTGTATAAAATACGTGTCATGTGCATCTCCAAATATTGACGTTATATTCTTATCACATTAAGTACTCACACAGTTTTATACAGGGTGCAGCCGAAAGTTCTGTACAAGCAAATACTTGGTGATCCCTTATGAACAAACAAAAAATGTAGAATAACATTTTTTTTTCATCCAAAGCTTAGTTTTCGAGGAAATCGAGTTTGAAAACTCGCTGCGTACGAATGCAGTTTAAGCTAATTGTAAGGTACGGTAAAATACGGTTCGTCGTGCGACGTTTACCGCCTATCGTGTTCGTATACAGTCGACGTGCACATACAACAACGAGGGCACCAGTTTCAACAATTTTTCAATTTATATAATAAAATATTGTTGAAAAATTTCATCTTTGTGCTTTCTTCTTGAACCTAGTAACTCGTTAACGTTGCATGGACATTTGTATGCAAACGCGATAGGCGTTGTATGTCGCTTCACAAACCGGACTTTACCGTATCCTAGCTGCAATTGCATACGTAAGTACGCAGCGGATTTTCAAACTTGATTTTTTCGAAAACTAAGCTTCGGATGAAAAAATGTTATTCTACTTTTTTCTTTTATTTTTTCATAAGGAATTACCTCGTGTCCGCTTGTACATAACTTTCAGCCGCATCGTGTATAGTCCGTTTGTTCAAAATAACAAGAAGCCTTCGAATACTTTACGCATTCTGTTAATGAGATATCAACTTCTCAATCTGCTTACACTTTTTATCGTGCTTATTGACCATATGTAGTGTTGCTTCGGCAAAAACTCGCTGTTCGTAACCGGAACTCATCTAAAGGTAGGATTTCCTACCTGCGACGGGTCGCACACGTCAGACGCAAATGTCCGGTACAATGGAGAAGCATGATTCTGTTTTTCTATACGCGATTTTAAACTGTTGCGTCCGCGTCAGACGAGTGCGTATGCGATCGTCTGCTTCAACAGTAATCTGGATGCAACGCATTGCGATCCGTTTCGAAACCGCGTGAAGAAAGGAGGACGGAAAATGGATAGAAAATATCGCAAATTACGTTGCCCTTTATGATACTATTAAAAAAGATTACACAAATTATGTAGTTAAAGAAAATGTGTGAAGAAAAATTGAAATTAATTTAACCCTTTCTTTACGGGAGTCTTGCCCACGAATACGCTGGCACTGCACTGTACGGGGCAATCGCGACGCGAACGTACATTTCATCGCGGGGAGAGCGTAACATTTGATACTTTGTGACTGATTTTCATATCGTTAATCGCAAAGTTCTCGTGACATAAACCAAAATAGTTACGAAAATAAAGATAATCGGTAACCATGGAGATGACAAGTATGCCCTGCTCAACCAAAGTTGTGAATCATTGCGAAATTTTAACGGGTGACTAAAGTCACCGGTAGGATACAATGAGCGTTAAACGTTGGGTGACTATAGTCACCGGTTGTAACGAAAGGGTTCTTTACCTATATTTATGTGCGTAAATATAATACGAAAATGTACTAAATGAATGCGTCACACGCATACGTAGTGGAAATGACCTGTGTGCGGGCGCTGCTTCAAGCCGAAACATGCGTTCAAACGCATGTGTCTAACGTTTATAGGAAATCCCATCTTAACACTAGATCTACCAAAGATTAACGTGCACCTGTTCATCAAAGCGACCAAAATGACACCTTTTAGAAAAAAAACGTACTTCAACGAAACAATGTTTATTTTTATTTTTCTTTAGTTTTATTCAGCGTCAATTCAACGTAAACATAATAGTTGTCAAAAATAACTCGTACATAGTACAATTGCAAACCAGCCATTTTGACTGCCTTGGTAGTTCTAGTGTTAAGAAGGACGCTAATAAGGAAACGTACCCGTAGTGCCCGCCTCCGAGTCTGATGAAACTTCGTGGACTTATTAAGCAGGTGACAATAAGCAACGCGTACTTTTTTTATCGGCTGAGCTGTAACTTTAAGCGATTCAACCCCTTAAAGTTGCACCTGGAAAATGGTTTCTCATAAACTGTCATAGACACAAGAAAAGTTCTTAGGGAAAAGTTTCATGATGTTTTGCGTACAAACAGAAAATGCTCGCAAGTTTGGTAAAAAACAATTTGTTTGTAACAAAAAATTTATTGTAACATTATTTTAAAAGTTATCACAATTTACATACTGACTGAAAAAGCAGAATTTCTATTATGACATGCAGCAATTTAGGACCTGCAAATTAATATTCATAATTAGCAACATGACTTATATAACTTTATTCTGAATAAAAGTTGTACTTTTTAACTGTGAAATTTAAGGTTAATGTGATGATATGGTAGGAAGCATAATATTACTACTACGAATGGTATTCGAAGTTGGAACATAAGTTTCAGAAAAATGTTAAAGGCAAAGTGTTTCTTGCTCCACGCACAAAAAATGATGGCAATATTCCTACGAATGTTGCAAATTAGTGCCGAACTTGCACTGAAACAAAAGTCTACTGGATTATCAGAATAAGGAGACCTCTCTTCTACGTAGCCACTCTTAAACCACGCATATTTGAACAGATCTGTGAATCTTGGCGAAGAGAATTGCTTATGAGTCAGAGTTTGAGGCTAAATTTCGAAACGATTAGATTTATTTCACCCTTTTGCGCACAAATACTTCGTACGCTTACTTTTACATGTCGTATGTACTGGGTGTCAGAATTCACCGGCCAAACTTCATTAGTATGTTGTACGAGTAGAGAAAAGAAAGAAATGTTACATAAACATAAATCGTATCTGGCTCTGTTAAAAAGTTGTAACAAGAACATTGAAATACGAAAGAAATCATAATTTCACATAATTTTACATTTCAAAATCCTGTCTGATATGACACGACAGTCAAACTCCTGTTGGCAAAAGCGACTGACATTCTGAAATGCAAAAGTGGGTGAGATTATGGTTTCCTTCATGTTTCAAATTTTTTTTGTATAAGTTTCTACTATAGTTTCAAACGATCTGTTTATATAACATTTCTTTCTCTTCTCTACTCATAGAACATACTGATGAAGTTTGGCCAGAAAATCCTGGGACACCATGCATGTGGAAGAAGGTAATGTATTAACAGATGATAATTTATCGTGAAATGAGTAAAAGTTAATCGTTTAAGTGAGTAATAAAAACCTATCAGCTTTGTAAATACCTCTAATTGATCGCTGATATGCATGTTTATCGTTGCATCTCACAGTAGACATTAACCGTGGCGTCTATATCTCATAGGCCGCAGCCCGGCTGAACCGCGTGGTGTACGTATAATTAAAAATTCGCGGAACTGTAGGTTGCAAGTCTATTACACCGTACACCAATGGATTCGGCAAAAAATTCTGCTTTTTTTCGCGTCATTACGTAAATTCTGATAGCTTTTAAAATACTGTTACAATACACTTTTTTTTTTGTTACAAACAAATGGTTCTTTTTACAAAATTTGTAGGCATTTTCAGTTTGTATGCAAAAAATCATGAACTGAATTTGCCAAACTATTTCATTTCTATACTGAAAAGAAAGCAGGACGTGCACCTTTTCTTGATGCTTCCTGTAGGCAAAAGGTCTGCTCTATCGCGAGGTGTAGTTAGGTTTACTCCTAGACCCTTAGTTTTTAAAATAAATTGAAAAATATCCGCAAAAATTGGTGCATTGTCGGCATCCTTTTCACTTTGTTCATTTTTTAAACATGTTTATGTCTTTATAATGCTATAATAATTAATATCATTTTATTCGGCAGAGTCCAAAGAATCATTTCGCGCAAAGAGCAATTAAATAATCCACATTTTCGTACATATTGGGCTTACGAGCAAGAATACAAAAACATCATTCACATGAGCTGGAATGGTATAATAAACAATGAATTTTAAAAAAAAACTTCGTTGAAGTCCCATGTAAATTTAAAAAGATATAACAAGAAAAGTAATTTTTTATTGTTGCATAATTGTAGCACCCTAACAGCAGAAGTAAAATATAATAATAGTAATATAAATAAGATACAACAAAGAAATTTTAATAATCAGTAGGACCACCTTTCTTCGTTATAAGTTGAAAAAGACGATCCGATATACTATTAATGAGTTTCCGAAAAATTTCTTCGGAAGATTTCATTGCACGCATGCTTTTATTGCATTTTTTAATTTTGTAATGTTTAAAAACGCGATTTTCGGTATAAATGTGCTTAACAACAATAGCCCACATATTTTCCATGGGATTCTGATCAGGTGAACATGCTGGCCATTTCATAGGATTAATTTCATTTATTTGAAACTAAACTATGCCATCGTTCTTCGGCTGGTCTAGAACTTCCAATGTTAACTTGTAAAAAGATTTCAATGTGTAAAGTTAACATACGCTCTTCCAATCTTGATGCATGTTTGCACGCGCATACTCAATTCTAGCAACTTTATGTTGTGCTAGAAGTTTGGGTGCTGATACAAGCTTTTGCCTCACGATATTGAGACTATGTTTAAGGGGTTAGACTACTGTGACGGCCCGAAATAATAGGTGATCTTTCGTTGCAAATTATAAAAAAACGAAACATCCTATTAAGTTGCAGTTTGGCATTTCATTTTGGCATATTATGAAGTAATAAAAACAATTATGCAAGTTCAAAAAAGATATATATATATATAAGCCGTCATAAGACGGCTCCGAGATGAAGGTCCTTTTTTGCGGATGGTAAAACGGTGTACCTCCTAACTCAATTTTGAATTATTTGAAACAAAAAAACGAAATTTTTCCATTAATTATATTGTAATGCCTAAGCATTAATGGGCCATTTTTTAATTTTTTGAGAAACCACTGAATACCAGCGTATTGAAAGGAAAATGCCGATTTTCGCGAAAAATTTGTCACTTATTTGCTTATAAATTCCAGAAAAAATAAAATTTGCCAAAAACCGTCCGTTACTGCTCAAAGAATGTAATAACAAAGATATCTGCTAAATTTTGTCGTAATCGCATCAATACAGATTGAAAAATCGTGTACACCGTTTTGAAAAGTGTCGTTCTAAGAAAATCAGGTTCAAAGTTAAAAAAACGTATTATTTCTACAAAATACGAGTGTGCGTTCGGCTCTGTAGCTCCGAGACTAAGTTACATTTATATTTTAAACCTTATACAATTCATTCTAGAGATTTCAGACTATCATTCGAGCGAAAAAAAAATGTTTAGAAAATTGAAAAATTACAGCAATCTAACCCCTTAAGAAAACGATGCACAATCCAACGTGAGATATCAATATTGCACTCTTTTATAATGTGATTGCAGCTTTTTAGCATATTGCTATTTTTATAATTACCTGTTCGGTAGGCGGAATCAGTTTTTTCTTTGGCCCACCTTTCTTATTTTTGCCATAATTGGCTGGATTATTTAAGAATTTTAAAATAACTTTATGGGACCTTCCCAGTCTAGGAGCAATTTCTCGGATACCAACTTTTTACTTATTATAAGCTAAAATTGCACCCTTTTCTTCTCCGCTCAAGTATTTACCACGTGGCATTGTTTAATATAAAAATTTGATGTAAATTTTAATTTAATTTGATTTAAAGTATGTTCATTTAAATTATACGCACACGTTGCAAATCTAAATCTAATAAAACTCGCGTAATGGCGTTGGTGCTAGAGTTACGCAAGACTTGAACATCATTCTTTCGATTATATCGTATCGTACCTAGGAGCAACTTCAATGGGGCTTTTCTAAAATTCATTGTATTTGATGTTTTTGTATTCTTACTCAAGAATCCGAAACATTTGAAAAAGTGGGTGGTGCTGAAGTTATGCACCACACTAACGGTATAACCGTTAAAGCACAAAACATCTTTAAAGTTTAAAATTTGCATTTGTTGTTCAAAATTGACTTTTTCAAAAACTGGGGGCGACGGAAAGAAACGGTTTGCAAGGTCGTATTCAGCGCACAAAAGTCTAAAAATCACCTATTTAATGTTAAAAGTCCAAATATGTATTGAACAGTGTATTTATTTGCAGCTTCAATTGTGAAAATCATGTACAATGAGTCACAAAAGTATTCGTACCCCCCTCCCATTGTCGACTTTAAACGATTGATATTTTTTTTATCACAACTTTTAAAGTCTTTATTAATTGGAATGTATGGCGTATCAGCTTAGCTTTCGGTTGATATAATCTTTAATGCAAAATAACAATACAGTGTAACGAAAACGGGGATTTAAGTAAACTATGACAGAATTAACGCCACAGAAGTATTCGTACTTATAGAATTGATATTGAAAATGCAATTAACGTTTTGAGAACTAATATTTTGTTGGGCTGTGTTTACATTTAATGATATTTTTCAGACAATCTGGCATACTATAAACTAACTTTTTTGTATAGTTTTCTTCTACATTATATCAAATATCCATAAGTTTATCCTGTAACATTTCTTTATTTGTTATTTCATAGTTCCTTAATCTTTCTTCCATTTCTGCCTATAGGTGCTCGATGGGATTTATGTCTGGACTTTGTGGGGGTGTCACCAAGAAGCATGGTGTATTATATAGCACCCATTGCTTCACAATATGAGCTGTGTGCTTTGGATCATTGTGGCGTTGGAAATAATAGTTATTTTCCAATTGCAATTTAGATACACTCGATGACAAATGATCGTGTAAAATGTTTAAGTAGTGCGTTTTTTTTTGATAACTCCATCTATGAAAACTAAATCTCCAACGCCATAAACAGCCATTCAGCTCCATACCATAACGAAGGCACCTTCGTATTTTCCTGTTGCTTTTAAATTTTTCAAATCAAGCTTTGTACTTGGCTTTCTCCATAACATAGTGCGTCCATCTGAATTAAATAAATTATATTTGCTTTCATCTGATAATATTGCATGGTCCCAGAAGTTAGTGTCTTTGCTGACATATTTTTTAGCGTGGTACGATTCCTATTACTAACAAACGGTTTCTTCCGAACTACTCTACTAGTTCAAACCTTTTCTGGTAAAAATTCTTCAACAGGTTTATGGCACTCACTCCTACTGGAGCATTATGCAACAAATGCTGCCAACTTTGGACCACTTATTGTTGCATCCTTTTTTACTTCTTTAATAACTGCTCTTTCTTCCCGACCAGTTACCTTTCTCGAGGCTGCTCTGCGTTGTTTAATCATTACGAATCCATTCGATTTAATGTTTTTTGTTACATATTGTAAGGTCGATACGTCTGTACTTACTAAGTTCGCAATTTTTAAGTACGGCTTTCGTTCGATATGCCGTTTATAGATCAATTTTCTTTCAACTATGGAAACTTCACCAGCTTTATGGCTCATTCTCGACATTAACTGTTTTTGACAATGCGATTTCTAAGTACTAATGTAATGTGTACTACATCGAACAACATTTTTTTTTAGTGGGATCCATGACAGACTAGATTTGTAAATATTTTGATTTGACATGTATAAACTTTCTACGGTACAAATACTTCTGTGACGTTAATTCTGTGAGATTTACCTAAACTCCTGTTGTCGTTACACTGAATTGTTATTTTGCAATAAAGTTTATATCAATCGAAAGCTTAGTTAATACGACATACATTCCCATTACTAAGAATTTGAAAACCTGTTTTATAAAAAAATATCAATCTTTTGAAGTTGTCAATGGGGGGCGGGGGGATACAAATACTCCTGTGACTGACTGTGCATTTAACTGAAAGTTACTGAAATAGACCTTGCTTAGTGTTATTTTAAGTGGCACAATTTCACAATCCGTTACAATTCCAGTTGTGAAGCTAAAATGAAAACTAACAATTTAATTTGTTCTTATTGTATGATTTATTTTGTGGATTTTAAGTTCCGATAGATCAGGTTTCAATCGTTTTTGAGAAATGGTTGTAAGCAAATGCGATTTGTGCGGTAAGCATACAAAAAGGTAATATGCACCCTTTCTGTTCTTAGTAGTAGAAGTGACACTTGCTTTGTTTCACTTCGATAACTTCATACATTTCGATTTTAGTAAAAATTGGTTCAAGTGAATATTACACAGTTCAAAATGGACCATATAATTTACCATGTATGTACAGTGTGAGGCATTTAAAACAGGTCACCACCAAGCAGGTGTCCCAGTTGCTACCTTTGACAGTCGCAATCTTATCATGCGTTTTCTTCGTAACTGACATAAGCACATATATTACGTCGAATGACCTTATATCATAGATTGCTGTTAAGATTATCTATTGTAATATAGACAAAAAGATATACTATTCCGTTTAAAAAAGTGCTGATCACCCCCAAATTACCTTGACCTTCAGATATATGACGAAAACAATTACACTGCATAATGTTCTCTTCGAAATTAATTGTAAGAGACTTTCATCTAAAACATTTTTCTTATCGTAAAAATTAAAAAAACTTATTTGGGTGGCCCGTGTACGTACAAAGTATTCCAGGATAAGTGCCGTTGATAATGTCGATATACAGTGTGTCAAAAAAGTATTTGCACACTCAATTTTTTCGAGATATCTTTATGTAAAGAATTGGCACATTAATACAATTTACACTTTTTAGTACTTCTTTGATTCTGTATACAGTGAGTCGCTAAAATATTCGGACAGTAAGGTATGTTTGACTTTGACGCTGTATATCTTTGTTAATTATGGTGAGAATAAACTCGAAATTGCTTTTTTCAATAGGTTATTTATCATAGTTTACAAACATGCGTCTCTTATTTAACTAGCTTTATATAATTATATAATATCAATTAAATGAGATCATACCCAGTTATCACGTTACAAAAATATTCGGACACATACACTGTTTCTCAGTATATTTACAACTATTACATTCAGACTTCTTAAAAAGTCTTAACTCGAATCGTAGTGCATGTCTACAAACACATTACACCGAGTTTGGTTCTAAGCAGTCAATTAATTTTACCGTGTTATTCAATCATTATACCATCTTTTATGAAAATGTATCGCAAAAGAAAGAACGTTTCATTTAATGTACGCCAGCTTATGATTTTCCATCGTGCAAAAGGAAAATCGTTTTTTTTTTTAAATTATTCGTATACTTTATAATTTGTCCAACCGAACATTTGGTAAATTCTTTTAACTTTTTATTATTAACACGAGTATGACTATCCCCAATGGGATGCTATTTGACAATAATAGTTAATACGACATACATTCCCATTGCTAAGAATTTGAAAACCTGTGTTCTAAAAACATATCAATTCAAGTAATAATACGTAATTATGTTATTGCTTTGATGTTTTTTATATTGTTTGTTATCAGATGGTCACTGATTAGTTAGGTCAATGGGGAGTTTCCTTTTTAGTCTTCTTTTTGTGCTGGTTTCATATATTTCTGCTGCTAGTTGGTTAGGGTGTGTTGTAATTCTTTGTTGATGTTTTAGTGAGTATCTGCTTATTTCGTTAGAGAGTCCTTTTGCCCCTGTGCCGTCTCGCGGGACTTCTTGTGGGAAGTGAATAGTACTTGTTCTGTTTGCGGGACAACCATGCCGTTAAGTTTAATATTTAGCGATTTCTGTTTACAAAGTGTAAATGCAATGTGGTTGCATTTGTTGGGATTTGCGTTTAATCATCTATTTTTGAGCCATTCTTCTATTTTTATAACATGTTCTTGCAGTTTTTTAGTCGCTGTTGTTTGATCAGAATCTGTGGCTATTACAGCATTGTCGTCCGTGAACGTTAGGTCCTAGGACACTACTTACAAGGAGAGTGCACGACCTTCGTCTCACCGATTTAGTTGAGACTTCGCACACTCGTAAATTTCGTCGCCCTGTTTACGAAAATTCCCCATTATAGGGGCGGATACTCAATATTTTATGAGATATTCATGATTGAAGTTTTTATACAGTCTTGAAGCACATTTGAACTGCATAGTTGAAACAAAGAAGCAACTATGGTGTGGTGCTAAGGTAGCATGCCGAACTAGTACTTCGGAGGTCTAGGGTTCGATTCCCAGCAAATCTAATCTTTTTTTTTTTTTTTTTCAATTTTTTTCTGTTTTTTCGTTCTACTTGATTGTCTGTACATAATAGTTTCGCACGCAAAAACATATGGTACATGTTAAATAAATTTTATTATACATATATTTTCATGAAAATATTTTCATTTATTATTATGGTTTTAAATTTATTTACTGTATATACAAAGAAAAATAATATTTATCATTATGTAAAAGAATGCTACTTATTATAAGAACGGGGAAAGCATAATACAGATAAATATTTTTGTGTTTGTATATACAATAAATAAATTCGAAACCATAATAGTAAATGAAAAGATTTTCATGAAAATATATGTATAATAAAATTTATTTAACATGTACCATATGTTTTTGCGTGCGAAACTATTATGTACAGATAATCGAGTAGAACGAAAAACACGAAAAAAAATTGAAAAAAAAGATTGTATCTGCAGGGAATCGAACCCTAGACCTCCGAAGTACTAGTTCGGCACGCTACCTTCGCACTACACCACAGTTACTTGTTTGCTTCAACTATGCAGTTGAAGTGCGCTTCAAAACTGTATAAAAACTTTAATCATGAATATCTCAAAAAATATTGAGTATCTGCTCCTATAATGGGGTATTTTCGTAAACAGGGTGACGAAATCTACCAGTGTGCGAAGCCTCAACTAAATCGGTGAGACGAAGGTCGTGCACTCTCCTTGTTAGTGGTACTTCTGCGTCAATATCTTTGATCTCAGAGAATGTATCTTTAATATTTACTGTTAATGTTCTGTTGGTTATGTAGGATGCAAGGAGGTTGCATATTTGTTTCGAAAAATGTGTTGTAAGTGTATGTAAGAGTCCTTCGTGCCATACTTTATCAAATGCTTTTTCAATATCCATGAAGGGAGCAGTGCAGTACTGTTTGTTATCGAATGAATGTAATATTTCGTTTACAATCCAGGGTACTTGTTCTATGGTGTAATGCTTGTTCCTAAATCCAAACTGATGGTGAGGTATTAATTTCTCATTGGTTATTATAGGTTTTAAGCGATTGTATTAGGGAGACCGGAAAGTAATGTCGTTTCTGTGCATGTCAATGTTTGATTGTCATTTGTTAGCTCATTGTGTTCTTCAAAGTCGTGCCAAAGACATTTTAAGGTTATAATGATTCGTTTATTTGTAAACAATTAAACATTACTTTGTTTTTGCAATTTGGGGTGAAATGGCCAGCCAAATACCAAAAGAGGTACATATCCGGCATTGTATGCTTTTTGAGTTTCGGAAGAGCAGTAACGCAACAGTTGCTACCAAAAACATTTGCGATGTTTATCCAAGTGCATTAGACATTCGTAAATGCCAAAGATGGTTTTCTAAGTTCAGATCCGATAATTTTGATCTTTCCGATTCGTATCGATCAGGAAGACCAACAACATTAGACAGTGACATGTTAAGAGCGGAAGTGGAAGCAAATCCGTGTCAGACAATCGAGGAATTGTCAGCACTCTCAACCAACCTTGGTCGACCATCCAAGAACATTTACAGCAGATTGGTAAAGGAAGCAGAGCAGGTGTTTGGGTTCCGCATAATCTGCCGGAAGAAAACAAAGCTAACCGATCCACCACATGCAACTTATTGCTTCAACGGCATAATACAGAAGCGTTTTTCGATCGCTTGATCCTTGGAGATGAAAAATGGGTCTTCTATGATAATCCAAAACGCAAAAGGCAGTGGCTCTCTCCGAACGAAACGCCACGAAGTACTGATAAGCCAGGTTTACACCCCAAAAAGGCGCTTTTGTGTGTTTGGTGGAGTATACGCGGGGTCGTGCATTTCGAAGTGCTGAAACCTGGACAAACTGTAAATGCAGACCTTTACTGCGAACAATTGGATCGAGTAAATCAGTCTTTAATTGAAAAGTGTCCAGCGATTGTCAACAGAAAAGGCGTTATTCTCCAACACGATAATGCAAGACCGCACTGCGCAAGACGAACCCTGGAAAAAATTAATGAATTGGAGTGGGAGGTACTGCCTCACCCACCATACTCGCCCGACATCGCACCGTCGGATTTTCATTTATTCCGATCGCTACAACACTTTTTAAGTGGCAAAAAATTTGAAAATTTGGATGATATTCAAAATACCATCTCCAGATATTTTGTTCAAAAACCAATTGATTTTTATCGATCCGGCATTGAACATTTGCACACTAGATGGCAAACGGTTGTTGATAACGAGGGTGATTACATCATTGATGTGAAATAAAAACTTGTTAAGAATTTATCTGTTTGAATTTAATGTAAGAAAACGACATTACTTTCCGGTCCCCCTAATATAATATTTTCTCCAGAATTGTTGAGAATACTGGCACAAGAAATTGGTCTGAACGATGTTACTTGATGTGGGTCTTATCCTGGTTTGAGCAACATTATTATTTTTGCTAGTTTTGCTAGTGCAGGCAGGATTGAAGCACTTTCACAAAACGGTCGGCCAAGGATACTTAATGACAGAGCGAAGCGAAAATTTGTACGAAAAATCTGAAAAAAATTGAGGATAGTTATGATAAGATGTCCTCACCATAAAAATATAAATGTTGCGTCTTTAAAACTTCAGTAAGAAATCTGCATTTTTTTTACTTTTTGGACGTTTCTAATTTTTCACAAGTAGAATCTACAATGAAACAATCGTAAAAAATTTCCTAACATATGCCACCGTATACAGAATATGCTACATTTTTTTTTAGAATTTTCACATGCTATTAAATAGGGAAAATAGTGCAAAAACGGATAATCCTATCTTTTCCTGTTACTGTCCCATCGGCCGAGTCGGAAGATTGAAAATTGGTGTACACTAGTTCCTTTTGGTACGTTATTGAATGGTCCAGCGCAAGTGAAATTTGGTCTAAGTGCTCACTTGGTTCAGATGGACGAAGTATGGTGTGGCATAAGCCGAATTCTGAGATAAATGCAGAAATTTGCGAGTCACTTTTAAACACGGTGGAGGTAGTGTTATGCTCTGCGGCTGTGTATAAAACTGCCGGGTGGGGAAACTTATTTTCATTAATGGCATAGCGGACAAAAACAAGTATTTAATCATTTCAAAGGTAAATTTAATGCAAAGTGCAATTATGATGAGCATTCAAAGAAATTTTAAATTTTATCAGGATAATGATTCGAAACATAAAGCATGGATCGTACAGGAATATTTGCTTTATCATTGTCTAAAATTCTTACATCCTTCCCCTCAGTCCCCAGATCTAAACCCTATCAAGAATTTATGGCATAATTTGAATGGTAGAGTGAGGATAACACTGATTAATATGAAAGAAGAATTTAAAAAGTGATTAGAAAACGAATAGGAGCGAATAAGTCCAGAATATCTTAAAAAATTATTTTTAGTATGTTTAAACGATTGAAATATGTAATAAAACAGAAAGTTAATATTATTAAATATTAAAAGTATAAACATTTATTATAAATGACGTACAAAATGTAGATTTTTTATTGTGTCCGAATATTTTTGTAACGCGACAATTGGGTATGATTTCATTTAATTTTTAAAACTGCGTAATTATTTCAATTTCATTAAATTAGCATTGCATATTTGTAAACTACAATAAATAACCGATTGAAAGAAACAATTTCGAGTTCATTCCCTTTATAACTAACAGAAATATTCAGTATCGAAGTGAAACGTATCTTACTGTCCGAATATTTTTGTGACTCACTGTATACATATTATTATCGTTGACCTGAGTATACAGGTATTCTGTGTTTTGATTCGAAAAAGGAATCTTGGCTCGTAAAAGCAGTGAAATACCAGTACATGTTCGAGAAAGAATTATTTCTTTACGTAAAACCAACTATAGTTACAGAAAAATTGGTAAAACATTAAGATTGAACTTCTCAACAGTGCGATACGTAGTAAAAAATACCAAAAGACTGGTACTTTAGAAAATAAACCGCGATCTGGCTGTCCAAAGAAACTCACCATAAGACAGCAGCGACATGTTATAAAAAAAAGTAACCAAAAAACCGATTTGTAAGTGTTCTGACTTTATCAACTGATATTGTGTCATTATCTACAAAGAACGTTAGTGCTCAAACTACCAGGAATGTGTTACATTCTGCCGGCATATACATATGGTAGAACGACCAGAAAAACGCCATTCATTGATGCTAGGAGTACAGAGAAACGGATGGGATTTGCTAAAGTATATTTACAGAAATCACTAGATTTTTAGAAAAACACTTCATGAAAAGAATATTCAACCGGCCTTTAAACACGGTGTGGCAGCGTTATGGTTTGAGGATGCATGGCCTATAATGGTGTTGAAGAAGTAGCATTTATAGATGGCACAATGAATGTTGAAGGGTACATTGAATTGTTGCTGAGTAATTTAACTGAAAGTGCAGTAAAATTTGGCATTGGAGAAAGATATTATTTTCAGCAGAACAACGATCCCAAGCACACTGTTGAAACAACTAAAGAATGGTTATTATATAACGTACCTAAACAACTTATTATACCTCCTCAATCCCCGGATGGGAATCCCATAGAGAATTTATGGCACATCTAAGTGTAAGATTTAGAGATCAGGACAAGTAAATATCAAGTAAAAATTACTTAAAAATCTTTCTTTTTGAGGAATGATTAAAAATTTTATCCGATACTGTAAAAAAATGTATATAGTCCCAAGGAGGCTAAAAGCTATTATTTAGGCTAAGGAATGCATATGCAATATTGAACAAATATTTTATAATTATAATAGTAAGAAATATGAATTTATTACAAAAAGCGTAAGTGTGCAAATACTTTTTTGACTACGAGATTTTTTTTTAACATTACTTTTGAATGGTAAATTGCTGAATTTCTAAATATGCATTGTTTCTGTGTATAATAAAGCACTAAAAAGTGTACATTGTACTTATGTGCTACTTCTTTACATAAAGATATCTCGAAAGAACTGAGTGCAAATACTTCTTTGACCTGTCGACCTTCTTTGACCTGTAGCTGTCGATAAAGGCAGGGGATATGTTTCTTCTATTCTTGATATAGAATCGAATATTTTAAAAATTAAAAGCTATTAATGTTTTTTTTTAGGTTATTTCAAGTTTAACTTATATTTTTTATCACAATCACATATTTTTTGTTAATACCTTGTCAGATAAAAAAATTAATTTAAAGACCTAGATTATGTGACCTGGCGATAAGTGAAGATTAAATTATTCGATTTTGAAGTTTGCTCGCATATGAGTGATTGAATTGTTGAATCATAACATACCGCAAGACAACGCTATAGGAGATTGTTGAATTTGTCCTTTTTTATCTACGTTGATATTAACAAAAATATATAAGATCTTATAAAAAAATACTTTGACTTTGAAACAACCTTTTTAACTCTTTCGGCGGTATGGCCGTTCCTTTAACGGCTGGACTAGAATATATCAGACAGAGTAGGGTAGACCGGTGTCGAAAGTAACAATGTGACTTTGGAATACGATTTCGCAAGAACTATTATAGTTACACAACATTTTTTTTTATCCCAAGCTTATACAGGGTGTCCGATTTTAATCTATAAATGCGAATTACTGGTAAACTACCTGTTATATAAAAAATGGTTTAGACAAGAAGTAAATGGTTTCGAGGGGGATATAATCTGGTGTTATTAGTTTTTCTGTAGATGGATGCGTAGAGGTCATATGAAGGTGACATACGTTTTCTTAAATGGAATCACATAAGTTTTAATGCATTAGTCGGTGCAGCTCTTTATTTCCTGTAAAAAAAGTATTACGGTATTTATGTCGAAAAACTATTAGTTTAGGAGATATTTTAGGCTCAATATTGCAAAGTGATAGTAGGACACCTATCCGCACCTATCCACTGTAAAGTCAGAAAATGTAGGTGGAGATGAACTTCAGCTCATTGAGTCTGTAATCGTCATTCAGAGGAGAATCCTGAGGTGTAACATCATCTTCTGAATCCCGTGACTGTAGAACCACCATTGTAGCCCATATTTACACCATTTGTTTAGGGGCGCTTAGAACGGTGGCAGCAATTACCACGTGATGCTATTCGTTACATAAACTCTGCTGAACCAAGCTTTCAGTGTCAGTAATGTGATGCTTTTAGTAAATTAGCTCTTAGTTCAACAAACTATTATTAAAAAAATAAAACCAACATACTTGTTAAATCTTTTAAGATGGTGCAATAGGAACAATGACACGTTTTGCAATATAACAGCTGAATAGGACTGTAAACTACCAATTACTTCCCTCAACTTCTTTTGTTTCTGAGTCATAGTTTTACACTATTCCCGCTAAGCTGAAGTACCTAACATGACCCTTTTGATTAACCAGCCCCTACTTAGACCCTAGCCTTATGTTTGGATCACCTTCTCTATATCTTCAAGACGTTAAATCTTAAAATTTTTCCTGTTTATTTGTTTCGGAAAAGAAATGGCATTCAGTAGAAATACTTGTGAAATGTATCTGTATGAGTGTAGGAACAGTGAAAATAAACAGTCATGTCGCTCGCTTCTCATATTACCGGCAGAAATATCTAATTCGTTGAAGGTTTGTATGAAATATAGTTTTTTCCGTCAAAGAGCACGGTCAGTCTTCAAACAGTTCTAGAGACTAAGAGATCTGCTATTTCAAATTTGTTCCTTCGTTTGGAAGTGTAGTTGTACCGTGATAAAGTATGTTTCGTACAAAAAATGTAATAAAGAAGGGAATAAAATTGTTATCGGGTGTGAAGATGAAGATGAAATAGAAGAAGTACATGAATTAGTTCCTCTGATGAGACAAGCTCTAAGGAAGAAGATGAACCAGTACCGAGATTCATGTGCCCTGATTGTGAGTGCAAAGTTACATTGTGCTCCTACTCATGAAGAATACCACACAAGCAAATATTTCTAAACTTTGGATCATACTTGCAATTAATTTAAAGTAAATTTCCGTTTAACGTAACACTTTATATTTTACTCCGTTTATATCATTATTTTATCATTATTTTATCATTATTTTATCATTATTTTATCATTATTTTATCATTTTATCATTATTTTATCATTATTTTATCATTATTTTATCATTATTTTATCATTATTTTATCATTATTTTATCATGTAACAAAATATTTGCAGGTTCTGCTTTTGTCGATAAAGAAATAATTATTATATTATATAGAACAATTTACTGTTAATATGCAATATAAACCATCTAATCAAATTCTCATCTCACTAAACAAAGCGTATTTCTCAGTCGTGTACATTTTTAAAATTGCTTACCGCTGAAATGGTTAAAAATAATTTAAAGCAGTTAGTCGTTATACCATCCAATTCTATATTAAAAATATAAAAAACATGCCCTTTGTCGTTACTAGACAAAATCAGTAGTTTTAAATGGCGCTTATATATAATGGATGGTCAAAGAAGAGTTCCGAGCTTTAAAGGTAGATAGTACTCGCCAAATGGAGGAAAAAAGTCCTAATAAACATGGGTCGAAAAATTAATATTTTCAAAGTTATAAAGCATTTTTCGTTTCGGTTAAAGCGATTGGTTTGCTCGCTTCTGGTGATCTAGCACCGCAGGACAACAAGGAATTATCTGTCCTCTTCCCACTTTGTACACACGTGTCATAACACAGAATTATGTTTGAAAAACAGTGAACAGTTACACGGAGCTGATACAAAATTTTCAAAATACGGTAAAAATGATATCGTATTACTCGAATCTAGAAATGGCAGACACACATTTTATGCGTAGACGTGCACTATAGCAGCACAACAACTTTACGCGGAAAAATATCCGAATCGGAGGATACTGTAGTAAAAATAAAATATTAAAAGAGATTATATATTTAAAAACAGAAAACTATTAAATTAATTAAATAAGAACTACTAACAACTAACGCAACTCATACAACTCAGCTTAACACAACTTCAGTTGCAAACGTCCCTGTCTAAGGACGCTATTCTGTCACCACGCACGCTTTTCTTGTTCGCCCTTATGACCAAATATGATTATGCTCACACTTTCCCGTGCACGCTTTTTCCGCGCATCCCTAAGCGCGTCACGGGGCCCACCGACGCATTGGGTTTTCCTACCGGGCCTGACTTTCTCTTTATCCTCGCAAGACACCAGCGCTTCGAAACTTGCTACTTAAAACGAAACTACACTAAATTATCCCGACAGTACAGTGCTATCTTACACATTGTTTAACAAACTTCACCAACGCCTTTGTGAAATCGGTTCATATGAAACACGACATCGGGCTTCGGGAAGATATTTCGATTCATACTAAGGAGGTCCGCTTTTTAACCCCTTGCCTTATGATTTAATTCGCGTCAGCGCATGCCGTAGTCAAACCAGGGGTCTCTGGCGCGATGGGACAAAAACAAGTGGCCATATGCTCGACCTCCTTAGGGCGATCATGTAGAAGGCAACGATAGAATAATGAGAGACCTTTTTGCATTAATTCTTTTATAAAGCGTCAAATGTGATTATTGTTTTATGGATATATTGTATATATTTTTCATAAATTGCATGGTATAATAAAATATAATGTAATGAAACAAACAACAGTTTAACCCTTTAGCTACGGTGGGGCTGGTCGCGGAGCTGTACCCCTGTACGGAGAGCTCCTCCGCGGACTGTGCGTAAACGACGTATAAATGTCGTAATTAACAAGCAATGTAAATTGCATCGATAAAATTATTAAGTTCTTTATATGGCAAATAAATAGTGTACACGGCTTTCAAAAAACAAGTGAGCCTCTGTAGTGGCGTATCGTCCAAAAATATGACATAGACGGAAGCCACTATAGTGGCATACAGTAGCTATTAAAGGTTAATAAGAAAATACGATAAAAAGAATATAAAAATTAATAGTCTTCAACTGTATGGTATCTTTCGAAGCAATTTGGTAAATGTGAAGCGACTTTGCATGTCTTGCACTCCCATCTTGTTTCACTTCGTTTCTTATTCTTAGTGCAAACCTTACAAGTTCTTGTTGGTTTATTTTTTGATGCTGTTGGATCTATGTACTTCGGAAAATGAGCCAAATGCTGAAGTCATTTAAGGGATTTTTATAAATTAAGGGGGGAGCCCGGTTTACCAACTTTAAAAAATCGATTTTTTTTTTGCTTTAATCAATAGTAGTGCATGTAGAGATTATATTCCCAAAGTTACAGACCGAGATTCAAAGTAATTATGTAGGTAAAGCTCATGAAACAGCCGATTGCTGATGCAAGTGGCGCGTCGCTGAGGCCGCAGGAAAAACGAAAAATATTTGTCCATCCCCCTCCTCTTCACCCTGATGCCGGAAAACACTTAGTACATATTTATATACACTCATTTCTACGGATCATATTTTAACCAAAAAATTAATTTTAATTGTCCGAATATGAAACAAAATACCCTGAAGGTTTCAATAGTATGCGCTTAATACTTTCTTAGAAAAAAATCACCTCATTTTTAACGTCCTAAACGGGGCTCCCCCCTTAATATAAGAAATTTAAAAAAAAAAGGAACGTACGGAATCACGAGCAATGCCGTTCACAGGCTTGTCCGAACAAAGACTAAATAACGTTATAAAAATGAAACAAGTAAACCCGTAACAATTGAACCACGAGTCTGACTCGTGGTTCTTATCTTTGGACTGAAATCCAAACTACGAGTCTCACTCGATATTATAAGGCAAGGTGATAAGGGCAGTTGAAAAAAATCTAGGAGCAAGTAGTAGGAGAATTTCGGCATCAGTTGAAACCAGTCATACTCCCGTGTTGAGAATTCTTCAGAAACAGTTGCTGTATCCGTATCATATTCGACGAGTGCGGGTCCTCACTCCACTAGACTATCCAGCAAAAGCAGAGTATTCGCAGTGGGTTCTCGTAAAGTGTGCATCAAATCCACAGTTTGTTCCGCGTATTTTGTTTACTGACAAAACTGTTTTCACATGAGATGCCATTAAAAATTTTCCCAACAACCATCTATGGGCTAAAGAATATCCTCACGCAATCAGTGATGCAAATCGCCAACGTCGCACAGTGTAACGAGTATATGGGACTTTAGGACAAAAATCATAACTTCGTAACCGTTCAAGAATTTTCCTTCACTTTTTTTTACAAATTCGTGAAATAATACGTATTTTTCGAAATTTAGAAAAAATGAAAAAACTATAATGGGATCATTTCATACAAAATTGATCATTTCTTGATGTGGGTGTCAAGGATTTTGTTAAAAATGAAATATGATGTAGCGCATGTAAAATTGGGGGTAGGGGCAGGGAGGTTAAGTCATCGTTTTGCTGGTTTTAAATTTGTTTAAAAATACGGACCTTAGGATGTTGCACTATTCATCTCATTAACTATTTGTCAAATGGAGTTCATTTCTTTTTATTTTAATCTAGAAGGTTTGACCTATTATAACAACATTTTTCTTAATTGAAAAATTAATTTTGTGATTCTAAAAATTATAAACAAATTTTTATTTTGTAAATTTTTCCTTGAAGGTCCGGTACCTCTAAAATTTAAAAAATATGACAATGTTCCTTGAAATTTTATCTTCAAAATAAGCCCTCGGTCATGATGGAGTCTATAGAATTAACCACTTGCGCTATAAAGACGTGCCACGCACGTCGAGATGCTTTTGTTCCAAAGCCGCCAGCGACGTGTATACCACGTCGATAGGCATTTGTCGCAGAAACAAAAACGACGTGTTCGTCACGTCGGCTAACAGTTAGATCGTTCATTATTCGAGCTACAGTTCCAGAGTGCACGACATCACGTATCGCATGTTATATTGTAGAGCGCGGCACGGCAACCGAAAGTTAAATCGTAGCGCAAGTGGTTAACGTTGCAATGAAGTGTTAAACGACCGGTACGCCCCTGCGGCGCGCTAATAACTATTTTCGTTATTTTCTTCAATTTGTGGTGAGCTGTGATATCTCATTGAACTTTATTTTAAAGCCCAATGTGTCCTGAATAAACATAAAAAAGAATCACTAATGTACACCTTGATGTATTATTGATAAAAATTCCAAAAACTGTACTTTTAAGAGATGTCTCTTCGAATTACTTTGCAGGTTAATATCTTTTTTATAAAAGCGAAATTAAATATTCCACATTATCAATATTTTTGGACATGAACCATAGTTTGCGTAAACAAAGTTTCATGGATGTCGAACAACATTTTGCAAGAAAAAAGTGTAGAAATGTAATTTTTAACATATTGTTTAAACAAATTGAATTTGACAAAAACCGTTTGCATATCTGAATTTAAAATTTAAAAACACATCTTATCACTCCGCAGTTTTGTTCTACAATAAATAGTTTATGAGATATTTCGAAAATAGTTTGATAATAGAGCCCGCTAACAACTGTTTTCATTTTTCCTCTAGTTTATGGCGATATGTGGTTTTAAATTTAACGTGAATCTGAAGCTAATGTTTCCTGCTTAAATATAAAGAAAAATCACGGATGTACTTTGATGTACTTTTTTTAAAGTGTACCCAAAGTTGATAAACTTGCAAATTAACAATTAAGATTACTTGTTAATATGTTTAAACACATTTGTTCGCATATTTTAGAGATATTATAGTGTTTAATAGAACCTATAAAAATAAAATTAAATAGACAAATACTTTGCGAATGACAAGTGTTCAAAACAAATTTGCCGCAATTTACAATAAACTTCTGCTCTCAATTTTGACAAGGGATTGACATACTTATTAAAACTGAAGGTGATATTAAAAACTACGTTTCTTCCCGAACATTTTGACACATAGCATATCTTGGTTTGCACACTTCGGATTTTTTTATTTTTGTCCATTGTTCGTTACACTGCGTCGATTTTCCTTGAATGTGTGGATGGACATGATAGGCGATAAATTTTTACGACCTGTTATTTTATTAGACCGGTTACCAGAACATCTTACCATAATTTGTTGACAAATATGTTATCGCAATTTTCAGATGATATGTTATTAGTGAAAGACCAGAACTGTGGTGTATGCATGGTGAAGTCCCAGCTTATTTTGCATTCAACGTTCGACGATATTTACATAGAACTGTAGGAATAATTTTATTGAAATTCCACGTGTTGCCGGTAAAAATTAATCAACAGTTTATTAAAAAAAAAATTCAACTATAAAGACTCACAAAATAAAAAGAAACGCACAATGCTGGCTATACAAAACTCTCACAAGTACTGGACCCTTCGCATCCCAGAAACATTCGTTTTAACCTCTTATAGACCTTCACTGCGCCCCTCCTCACCCGAAGGGACGTATGCATTCTGAGAAATGCACTCACCATACTTGTTAAACTTCCATACATTCACCAGCCACACTTCAACAGTCATAAAAATCTGCACACTTATAAAAATCTTATAAAATAATCGCACAAACTTAGTTGCCCTGACAATGATATCTGGCCACAGATATCCCTACAATGTTTTTCGACTTCTTAAAATCCTTTTTTGTAGGGAAAACGGGCTCACATAATTTGACAATAAAGGATGGATCAGAGTTTCGTGTTTAATCGTTCTCGTATGTGAGAGTTCACCTCTGCTCGTTCGGACTGAGACAATCGTCTTGCACGCTGGTAAACGAGTTCATCATATTTTAAAATTATCGCATTCCCGCCACTGACCTGTCGGATCTTATTCCGTTTATATTTTTTAACATGGGATATCATGTTGCGACGAATTTTAACATCGTAAGTATGAGAAACGTCAATATTGTTTACTTCATTACAAGCTTTTACGCGGACTACGTGTGGAATGTCACGGCGCCGGTGGGTTTACTTCATCTAATTTCTTAATTTTTAGATTCCGTGCCTCATATTTAAAACAATTGAATTTAAGAAATCGGTGCCCAATAAAACCTTTTCTTATAGAAGGTCTAGAGGACCTTCATATCTCTTACAATAATAATGAAAAATAATTCGTCCTCGCCAACTTTGGCCTCTCGTATCATGCAACTTCCGTATAAAACATTTTTTATATCTTGAGTATGTCAGGAAATATCGGTTTGTAACAGATAAGCGCGGACATCCTGTATATTTGAGTTATTACACCGATTGCTTTCTTCGATAGTAAAGACGGACTTCTTGGCCAACGCGCAGCTTAACACCTAGGACGCCAAAAGCGGACTCAGGGTCCATTTGGACTCGAGCGAACCCTTATCTTTTCTTCATCGATATATTTAAATCTATAAAATGTACATTAATTTAATGAAATACATAAAATTGTTAAATAATTGAAATGTATTTTTTTTTTTTCAAAAATGATACTCGTACTAAACCTATAATAAGGGATGGGAATGAAATGTATAGATAAAGTAGATAATACTGATTCTTTCTCCGAACATTGGACTCATTGAATATTCGTCTTATTTGTCATTTGTACATTCTTTTTGACATCTGGTTTCGAAAGAAAACCGAATAAATTTTTCGATATAAAACAAAATAAACATTTAAATTTTATCTATGTATAACTTATATCTTTTTGTATGGCACATGTCAAAACAATAATGTAGGCACATACAGTCATTGAAAAAAGTATTCATACACCGTAACATATTCAACTTTAACCTGGAATTATTTTATAATGATAAAAGCAAATTGAGATTTTTTTACGTAAAAATGTAAAGAATGACGCAGCTTTCAAATGATGTATATTTTATTAAGTAATAAAAAAGTATTAACAAAATAACAAGAAAAGTATGCAGATATTACAAAAAACACTGGGGAAGAAAGTATTCATACACTACGGGGAATGCCTGTTAAAACGAAAAAAGATTTATGGAAAGTCCCGAACTTTTGATGAACAATGTTTTGTGCACTTATTTGTGTATATCCAATGTGTTGTAAAGTATTCTGCAAGCGATATTTTATTCTACGCAAAATGAATATACAGTTCAAAGAAATAACAATACAAGAGAGAAAAATTGTGATTATGCTGTACGAAGTAGGGAAATCCCATCGGTAAAGAGGCAAGATTATCAGGAAAAGCCATACCATTGTGCAATATGGTGTTAAAAAATGTAAAACCACGCAGAGAGTAAGAAATAAGCATCGTTCAGCAGATCGTCGAAACTTGACAAAGGCGACGACCGATTTATTTAAAAAAAAAATTAATCCCTTCGAGAGCATTGTTACAATTGCATCGTAGTTAGAAATGGCTACAAGAAAAAGTATTCATTCAAAAACAAACCAGCAGCAGGCTCAAGAAAGTTGGGTTTCATGCACGAGTTGCAAGAAGGAATCCATATATCTATTGGTAAAACCAATAGACAGAAACGAATAAATTTCGCAAAGGAGTATGTAAATCAGCCGTTACAATTTTGGCAACAAGTGATATGTACGAACGAAAGTAAGTTTATTGTTTGGAGATCAGATACCTGTAAATTAGTTTGGAGGGAAGAAGGAGAAGCTCTAAATAAAAACAACATCAAAGCAACGATGAAATAGGCCGACGGCAGTGTAATGGTGTGAGGGTGCATGACTGTAAGTGGTGTAGAAATTTTGCAAATTATGGATACTATAATGGATAAGCATATCTATTTGAATATTTTGAAACACAATTTGAAAGAAAATGTCAAAAAGCTTAGTCTGTGAAGTTATTATCATTTTCAGCAAGATAACGATCCCAAACATAAATCCCGATTAGTAACAGAATGTTTATTGTATAATGCTCCACATGTTCTGAAAACTCCCCTACAATCTCCAGATATGAACCCTATAGAACATTTATCTGAAGAACTTGGTCGAAAAATATGAAAGCACCGAATAATAAATAAGAACAAATAAAGACACATTGCAGTGCAAGAATGGGGAAGAATAGAAAATATGTTAACAAATAATTTAATTAATTCTATACGGAAACGTTTACAAGCAGTTATAGAATCAAAAGGGTACTCAACCAAATATTAATTCTTAATTTATTTCGTTTTTTAGAATAAAATAATAAATATATGAATACTTTCTTCCCCAGTATTTTTTGTAACATCTCTAAACTTTACTTGTTACTTTGTAAATACTTCTATATTGCTTAATAAAATATATATCATTTGAAAGCTGAGGTCGTTACATTTTTACGTAAAAAAATCATGATTTTTTCTATTATGAAATACTTCCAAGTTAACGTCGAATATGTTACGATGTATGAATACTCTTTTCGGTCACTGTACATTGCATTAAAAGGGACAGTAATAATTAGTTTGTTTTCGCCATTGTGTACGAGTTTCTACCTTTCCTTTGTCTGAACAAACTTTACACCTTCCAGATGAATGCTAATTTTTTTCAATGGCGGTTATTTTTTTAATAAAAGCTTTACGCTTAACACTTTACTACTGTCAACAGACAGCGTCACTGAACAACATTTTAGATATGTTTCCTCCGGTAGAAGTCATATGTAATCGAAAAAGTCATTACATACCGATAAATTTATAGTTGGCACACGGCGATAGCTCATTGTTAACGGTCGAGGCGAGACTTCGGGTACATGCTTCACGTGTTTGCGGCGTGCTGTTGTTACCACACGACGGGCAAAACATTTTAATACGGACTCTTTGGGCAGACCATGTATTTTGAGTGGACATTATCTCCGAGGAAAACACCAATTTTTTTTGGTGTACTTAAGTATTTACAGTTGCGTCAACTGCAATGGTTATTAGCGACTATGAACAGAACTTATATGAACTCTAATGAACTTGACCTTCATATTTCTTAAAATAATAATCTAGATGAAATTCGTCTTTGCCAATAAATTTTCCCCCTCGTACCATACAACTTTCATATTAGCAATTTTTTGTGTCTTCAATAAGTTACGAAATATCGGCTTGTAACAAATAAGCTGGGACATCCTGAATGTACGTAGGCGTGCTAACGTTTAAACATAGTGTTCATTTCAAGTACGAGAACTGACGATTAAGTTCGGTGAAAAAATTTATTACAATTACAGAATAGACTTATTCCTTATCCGATACACGGTCTCCTTCGAAATAGTTCCCTCCTAAAGCAATGCATTTGGTCCAACGTTTCATCCATTACAGGAAACAGTCTTGAAAGTCATTCTCTGTGAGGCTGTTGCGAGCACGCGTCGTAACCCGTTCCACCTCCGCTAGTGACCCGCAATGATGATCCTTCATGTCTTTCTTGCTCTTGGGAACAGAAAAAAGCCAGAGGGGCCAGATCGGGCGAATAGAGCAGGAGTTCCAACACGGCGATTCGATTTTTGGCGAAAAAATCTTCCACAACAATGACAGTGTCTGCTGGAGCAATGTCCTGATGCAAGATCTCGCTGTCGTTCGCAAACAATTCACGCCGGACACGCCTCACTTGCGCTCGTAATAGTTTCGTTATCTCCAGACAAAATGCTGCATTAACGATTCGTCCTTCAGGAACAAATTCTCGATATACAATTTCCCTCCCATTGAGAAAAACGATTAACACGCTCTTGATTGTGGATTTCGAGATGCCCGCTTTTTTTATTTTGGGCTCGTCTTTTTTCATCCACGCCATGCTAGTACGACAATTCACCGGATCGTGTTCGTAGAACCATGATTCATCACCTTTTATCACTTGAGACAACAACTTGTCTGTTTCGTCGGTCTGTAGTCAGTCTTCACACAGTCTAATGCGCGCCAATTTTTGATCAAGTGAGAGCACTTTGGGTACCACGCGTGCGCACAATTTACGCATCTTCAAATCCTCGTTCATTATCTTTCGTACAATTTTCTGTTGATTCCCATCTGTTCGGCTACGAATCTCGTCGAGACACGACGGTGTTTCGCCAGAAATTCGTCCACGCGTCTCACATTCTCTTTGCCACCTGTCGAAACGGGTCTTCCTTCTCTCGGATCGTCATTTACCGATTCTCTCCCCCTTCTTGAACCGCTTCGTCCTCTTGTAAACTGTAGCAGGTTTCATGACAGACTCATCTAATGGTTCATTCAATTGCTGTTCTCTGTTCTTTTATATCCATAATGATATTTTTCTAGCGTGTAGAAAAACTGTTTCGCAAATTCTGACGTTTAACTTCGCAAACTGACATCAGTCGTGCTGAAGCTTGCACTAACAATTTACCTGCAGTTTCTTTAATCTTTCTATCACCGTCCAACCCCATATTTTTGCTGCATAGAACATGAAACTCTTCGCTAAGCTCTGGTACATTATCATTCTTCTTTCAAAATGATTTTTTAATCTTCTTTGATCAATTACCCAGACCTGTTTCATTGCAATTATCGTTTTCTTAGGAACCTCTCTCATCTGCAACTCTGTTCCTTCGTTTCTCTGGAAATGGTAGCCTTAAATGGTATCCAACTGCCAAGTATGTAGTTGAAATCCTTTGAGGTGATTGTATGTAATTCAGTAACATCAGTGCTTGCATTGCGCGCTCAATTTATTCATATATAGCAAATAAATTAACCAAACTTAACAATAATCGAAATTGCGTTGTCGCACTGTCAGTTCGGTAACTCTCCCTTGTCGGAAACTTCGTGAGCCTTTATTTTCTTACAGGGTAGAAAGGTAGAGACGGAAAGACAGAGAAAGGATACAGACAGAAAATTAAGAGAAAATGGAAATCTTCGCGCACGGATTCGTTCGGATCTGGTCGCCAAATGTACAACGTCAATGCTGACCAGACGCGAACGAATCTTGAGAAAAAAGGTAAAGGTAGATAGGGTGGGGATCGAACCTGTGTCAAAAAAGTTTGTAGCGGTTTCACAGTCGGACACAATCGCGCTACACCAACGACGCTCTTGAAAGCGTGGTAAATTGTTTAGAATATAACGCACGCGGCACAGCTTCAATGGATCGAGTCACCTTTATTTCTTTAACAATAACTTGTATACTGCTTCTCTGAATGTAGCAATGTTTAATATCGCTTAATATACCCACTGAATAAAGAAAGTATCAAAATTCAGAGTAAAAGGTACTTTTTCGTGCGAAGCAGATGGAAAAAATCGGTTTTTAATTTTTTTAATTATGGCGCACCTTATCGAAAAATCTGAAGAAATTTTGCTTTTTTAGATAGTAAGATGTGCTTACCATAAAAGTATAAATGCGGTGTCTTTAAAACTTCAATAAGAAATCCGCATTTTTTGCATTTTTTTAATGTTTTTAATTTTTGACAACTAGAATCTGCAACGGAAAAATCGGAAAAAATTCCCTAATATATGCCACCATATCCAGGATGTGCTACATTTTTTTCAGAATTTTCGCATGCGACTAATTAGAGAAGATAGTGCAAAACCGGATAATTCGAATTTTCCCTGCCGCCCCACCCGCCAAGATAGACGGCTGAAAATTTGTGTAAAACGTTTTCTTTTGGTAAGCTATCGAATGGCCCATCTCAAGTAAAATTTTGTCTAAGGGCACATTTGACCCCCTTATCCGACTACACCTTTCGTAGCAGTTTTATGTTTTTTGTATACATTGAAAGCGTGTTTCTGTTCCTTTATAGCGTTTTCACATTCATCATTCCACCATGGAAGATTATTTTTCTCTAAATTGTTTGATGTTTTAGGTATACATTTTGTTGCAGCATGGATGATTAATTCATCGAATTCTTTCAGTATTTGGTTTATTTTCCTACAATTTGAGAACTTAGAGGTTTGTAATAATGACAGATTTTGAGTTATTTCTTGGCTGTATACTGATCAATCATCTTTTTTAAATTTCCGTCTGGGTACGGGTACAAAATCATTAGAATTTCTTTCTGTTATCTCCATAAATATGGGAAAGTGATCGCTGTTGTATAAATCAGTAGAAGTCGTATTTGCGATGATATTGAAAAGACTGGGGCTACAAAAAGCGAAATCTATTGAACTATAAGAGCCATTTGACATGTTGAAGTGGGTTCGGTGGTGTTCAGCAAGTTAACTTCTGATTTGAGTATTATCTTTACAATTACTTTTCCTCTGGCATCTGTGTTTGTGGATCCCCACATCGTATTGTGGCTGTTGAAATCTCCCACTAATCAGAAAGGTTTAGGGGGTTATAAAGTTGATTAGCTCAGCTTCTTGAAGTTGATAATTATTGGGGATCTATATCTATATGTCTATACATTGCAAATGCATATTTCTCGTTGATGCAAAATGACTAAAACAGCAACTGCTTCACTGTTGATTTTAAGCAGTATTTACTTACAATCAGAGCGTTCCTTCTATTTTTTTGAACTACATTGAAACTTTTAATGTCGTTAGATTCGTTTGCTTTAAAATTAGTTTTTTACAGACATAAGTTACATGGCCGGTGATCTTGGAGTAGTTTTAATAAGAATTCAAACCGTGCTTTAAGGCTATTTACGTTCCACTGTAAAATTTTGCTTAGCATTAAGGATTACTTATTGTTAGAATAGTACTGTATTTATACTTAAGTGGTACATTCGTCTTCGGAGTACTGGGGAGTATCAGAGCATTCCGCAGGAGCTGGGGAGCACGTTTGAAAATCAACCTTAGTGGATTTGACTAGTTTTTTAATAGTTCTCGTGAATCAATTTTTAATACAAGTATGCTAGAGATTCTACGTCTGCTGTATATTCTGTTGCAATCTCTTTAGTGTTGGAAGATCCAAGTGTTTTTTCAATAAAGCTTTAAATTGATAGAAGTTTAACATTTTGCCAGATTCTTTTAGTATGTGTTTAAATGGTTGTAGCATATCCTGTATGTTTTTTTTGCTGGTTGTTATGGTATTTACTTTTTTCTTTGGCTGTTTGACATCTTTGTTCTTTATTTAAGATTTGCTGACGATTGATTGGCTTTTCTGTAGTGTGGCTTGGGTAGATCCAATACGTAGTTTGGTCGTGTTCAATTTTTATGCTATCCCGAATTTTGTGCGTGTCGTCAGTGTGAACGTATAATTGGCGACAGAAGATGAGCATGTGTGTGAAGCCTTAATCTGCCATAGCCGCTCTTAAAAACGAAACAGCTGATTCTCTTTTAACTCCTATTTTGTCGAAAATTTCTTCGATTATTGAGTGCGGAATCGTTGGGTAAACATTTGACAGTATTATACGCTGCGCTTTGCTAATGAGCGGTCTCAAGGATAAGTCAGTATCGTTAACTCTGATATGTTTATGTTTGTCAGTGAGGCTATCTGTGATTTCCTTGCTCGCTAGGAAAACACATATTCTGCCATTAGATACTCGTGATATAAATCTAATATTAGCTGGGTTAATGATTCTGCCTAATGCATGGACATAATCTTTTAATTGAATCCCGTCTTTAGCTACAATTATTATTGCCTGATTCTTTTGGGGGAAGCAGTTGCTTTGTACTACCTTGATGTAACTTCGTCGTTGGTGTGTGTTTGGGTCATTTCTATCAGTTTGGGGTACAAGGTTTCTTTAATCAGAGGCCATTTCGGTGAATAGATTGTACCGAAGTAGGCGTAAATTTAGATTGAAATGTTTTGGTTTGCTGTAGTTTCCTAATATTCACTGTATATTCACTTAGGTTTCACAATTACACCGACTCTCATAAATATCATGAATTTGATTAACCACGGTGTACGGTACTCGCGTTCGCAGCACGCACGTTGTTGATAAACACGTCCGCTCACTACCACGTCTCGACTACTTTGTCGATACCCAGGTGGTCCAACTCATCCTGACAAGTTCTGATAACGTTACTCTCCATTGATGGTGGTACATAAAATAAAAACTTTCCGTCGTTGAATTTTTTATATTTTAACCCCTTAACGTAGTTTTTTTGAAAAAAACCGGCCAAAAAAATCAATTTTTTTTTATGTAAAAAACAATTTAGAACATTGTCTTGGCAAAAAATTAAAAAAATACAAAAATAATCAAAATGATTATTCAACTTTTCTTTTGGTGGAGAATTTTGATATACTGCGCTTTTGTTCCATGGAAAAAGGCTATATTTTATTCTTGAATAAATAAGTGTTATAGCTTACAATCCCATGTAAATGATAAATATCAATAAAACGATTTTTTTTCTTTGCTTTCACATTGTTATTTTCAATTCTCGATTATATTCGAGTGTGAAAAATTATAGCAGCATAAACTACAACGCCGCTCGAATTATCTCGAGTGTGCACAGTTTGGCCTGTTTAGCGCGCTCGAATTAACTCGAGCGTACAACTTAAGGGGTTAAGCCGTCGCGCAATTCATAATACTTTTGTTCGCATTTCTCCAAATGCTCTGTGATTTTCCCAATTTTTTCATCTTGTGTTTGTTTCAGTGATAAAACGTGTTCGAATGTATTCGGTCCCAAAATGAGTATATTGCTACAATGACTTAATGCGTTGACATGCGACATCGTCGTCTCGGCTCGGTGTTCTATTTCATAATCATAATTTTGCAGGAATATTGCCTAACACGCAATACGCAGGTTTACTCATTGTTTAGCTAAAGTGAGTCGAAAACTGTCACAATCCGTAACGATCTTAAAGTAAATTCATAAAGATAAATGTGAAACCGTTTGATAGCGTGAATCACGGCTAGGCATTCCAATTCGAAGCTCGAGTACTTTGATTCTGCGACGGTAGTTCGCTCACTGAAATAAAACACTGGTCGGAAAAACCCATTTGATTGTTTCTGAACTAAAACTACACCAAAGCCGCTTGTGCTAGTGTCGCAATGTAACTCGCTTTTCAAATCAGGCGAATAAATAGATAATACCGGCTCGCTCGCAAGTTTGTCTTTCAATTCAGTAAAAGCGTCACTTTCTTCGGGGCCAAAACGGAAGGACGCATCTTTCCTTAATAAATCATACAGGGGTTTTACCAAAAGGGAAAAGGGAAGAATCAAAACAGATTCAACACCTTCACGACTGGGACGAATACCAAATTATCGATTAAATAGCCAAAATATGTAACCTCTGGATACAAACGTGAACATTTATCCAAGCGAAATTCTAAATCTTGTTGTCTAGCTAAAGAAAAAGCTTCTTGCAAAATCGAAATATGTTCATCGACGGTCTCTGTGGCTACTAAAATGTTGTCTAAGTATAACAAAATTTTCTTTTCTTCGATGAACTCAGAAAATATTCAATTAATGTATCTTCGGAAAACGCGAGGGGCATTCGTAAGCCCAAAAGGCACTCGAAGGTATTCATACTGTCCCAACGGGGTGACTGAAGATGTAAATTTAATTGACGATTCGGAGACCTTGACGTGGTGGAAGCCATTTCTTAGATCAAGTTCTGAAAAATATTTTTTCCTTTGTAACTGATCCAAGCAATCGTCGATGTGGGGCGCCGGAAAGTTATCTCTGACAGTAATTTTGTTGAGTTCCCTGTAGTCGACACAAAGGCGTATTTCGCCGTTCTTTTTCCGAACCAGCACAATAGAGCTCGCATACGGCGAATTGCTCGGCTGAATTATTTTATTCTCGTATAAATTACTCAAAATTTCGCGCAGCCGCTCTTTTTCGGCAAAAGCTAAACGACGCGGGCGAAAACATACCGATTGATCTGACTTAAGCGCGATTACCAACTCAATATCGATAGGCGAGAGATCGGAATTATGTGGCGCGCACATCTCGTCGTGAAAAATTTTCTTAACCATCAATAAGGTTTCGAAATCTATTCCAGAATCAGTATTTAAATGTTGAGTCGTGCTGTCAGGGTTTTCAATATATCTCATCTGCATAATTTGACCGATAAAACTATCCGTTTCACTCTCGACAAAACTCGAATCAACTCCCTCGATCTTGAATTCATGGCTCAAAGTAATTTTGATCAAATGCGAAAGTATGTAATTTCGACCAAGAATAACGGCGTAAGGCATTGTGTCGTTCGAGACTACAAAAAATTCAATATTCATCGGAACGTCATTAATAGTAACGACCTTTTCGAAAATATCCAAAATTTTCAAAGGAGAATGATTTAAACCCTGCAAAGAACGTTGTTCTGACAAACTAGCAGTATAGGAGCCAGCAAGCAACAAATTAGATTTGATAAAATTTACAGGAGGTTCTGAATCAATCATTGCGCTAAGAACAAAATTCGTAGTTATGCCATTACTATCCGAGACTGTGAACGAGATTGGTACTACAAACGGAATTTCAGGGGAAGTTGGTTGAATAAGATGCGTCGAAGTTTCTGTCGTTTTTTATGTCCCCGGCCTCTGTGCTCTTTCCGTCGAAGTACTCTGCGTACAATTCTTTGCGCAGTGTTCCAAACTGCCGCAACGAAAACAAGAACCCCATATTCGCTGTGGTCTCGTACAATTCTTTTTGGTGTGGCTCAATTCGTTGCAGTTATAGCAATGAGCTTCGCTCGTGCGCAGAGGCGCTTCCTCCCTGTGCGAAATCCTCGGGGTCCATACCCGTTTAACATTTTTGCGGTCTCGATCGCTCTTGAATTGTTCGGGAAATGAAATATTTCTATAAGCGTCCAGCAAGTCTTCAGCTCTTCTAACACGGTGCGACCTCGCCTGATCCCTCAAGCGGATGTCTTGAATTCCATCAATTATAAAGTCGATAAGTTTCTCCGAATCGATGATTACCTTGTTGGCTAATCTCACCTCATCGAAATAATACTCGCAAAAGGATTCGCCTCTGTTCCAAGAGCGTTTCTCAAATTCCTTTCGTAAGACCATCTTGTTAGGCCGATTATCAAATATGTGATGTATTTCTTTGAGAACTTCTGTGACATTCATCCGCAAATAGTCTGGCTTCGAATGAAACCATTTCGCCTCTTTCTCACGCAAACGTAGACCTATCAAAATTCGGACACTGCTGTCACCCAGGTGATGCATGTCTCGTAAAAATTCTAACTGTTGTCTCCAGTTGTGGAAGTCGTCATCGGGTCCACCAAAAAAGCCGGCTAATAAATCAGCTATCGTTTCAATTCCGATCGTTGAGTGCATCGAAAATGCGCTGCTTGCATTATCAGAAAGTGGCGTAAACTGTATCTCTCGAACTCGTCGTCACTCTCGCTCGCGTTGCATCTCGTTTTCACGATGCGCATGGTCCGTATTTCAACACGCAAACATGTCTCTCATTCGTTGTAAAATTTCGTTTTGATCATCTACATCTCCTCCCAAATGTTCGGCCAATGAACTCTTAGAAGGTGACGGATCATCAGCTATTCTCACGCCAGATACGAAAGAATTTGCAAATTCGGGATCGGTTTGCATCAATCTGGCAACAAGTTTGGCTTTATTGCCAGTCACTGGAAGATCACGAACACTCAACAGTTTTTTCAGTTCCGTAATCGTAAAATCATGTAAACTTTTCTTTTATCCGCCCAGCATCTTAGTAACGAAGAAACACTTAATTCCACAAAATTAAATTTATAACAAAACCAGGCTTGTGCCACAATATTTGTAAAATAAACAAGTCGCGAAGTTCACTGTCTAAATCTTGCAGACACACACACGTACAGAGAATCACTAAATGTCACAAAATTCTCTCAAGTTAACACATTGTCGGCCGCTGTCACGTATGCGTGATTTCGTTAGGCAGCGGTTATCGGCCGGCGTCACGAAAATGTGACTTTGCACCGCTATTTTCATAAGACGTACAAAAATGATTTCAGGCCGCGAATTCGATGTTCGTATTCTACTAATACAGTAGACTCCCGTATAACGCGGTTAATACGTTACGCGTTGTATGAAATCGCGTTATAGGAAATCGCCATGTAACCGTGGAGATAACAAACTATGCTATGTTCGACTAAAGTAAACGGGGAATTCCTGCATTTTATTGTATAGCGCGTTGTACGAGAATCGCGTTATATGAAAAAAGTTGTCGCAATATCTTTAGCGCGTTGTAGGGATTCGTGTTGTAGGAACTCGCGTTATACGGGAGTTTACTGTATGTACTGACTGCTATTCAAAACAGTTGCGTCCACTGCTCACGTGTTTCAATTGTATAAAAAGTTTGAAAGTAAAATAAATATACTGTAATTACTTACTATGCTAGCAATAACTTCGTAAATGTCGCCGGCGGCAACCTAAAAGCGATGCGAATAATGTGTGGCCGTCAAAGTGTTAAAATCCTCAGGATGTGGCAGTCGAAGACACGCAAACTGGCAATCACGACCCAAAACGTAACGACGCGCACGGCACATAAATATTCGATTATCCCGCTTCTGAGAATTTTGTGGTGAACTGAATAAAAACGCACCAAAGGCTAATGGGTAATGTATGTATATGTATTTTAAAAAGTCTGCTCTCGTGCATCTGTTCGATACAAAATCTCGTCAGCGACTGACTCTTCAAAAGAAAGAATAACAAATCTGTATCCCAAAACTACGCACACGAAAACGTGGCGGAGACCGTTGCGCGTTACGGGTTTCAGCGACAAGCTGGCGCACGAGTGTCGGCAACCAACAAAGTAACTTAACACATTGTATGCGGGCTATCTTGTGTGCTTCGATGTACGTGTGCGGGCTATTTTTGACGATTTGACTGCATCGGAAAAGGATTTTAAAAAGTTACACTAATTACTAATAGACTGTGAATTTTCATTTGATCTTTTTTAGTTCCTATAAGACTATATAAAATAATGACACAAGGCGAGTTTTAACTAGATATGTATTCGAGGTATAGGTCCGTTCAATCCAGAGGTTCGGAATAGAATGTCTCTTAACGCTTCTTAAACCGCTTCCCTCGACTTTGCTCGCATGATCCTTAGGCCCGGGATTGAGTTTTTGAAGGGCCCGGGGGGTGGTGGTGGCGGTGGTGTCAAGAGACAAACTCCAGATGCCTTCGCCTGGAACATGCCTTGTCTCTGACCTTGGTCACGTTGATTAGGTTACGTTAGGTGCAGCATTTGACGTTTTACATTCCTCACCATGAACCGTTTCCTCGATGATATCTTACCTTCAAATAACATTATTTTATAAAATACTACTTTATGCAGGTTAAAATAAAAAGTAGTAAATACTACATTATTAGCGACTTAAAGGACAGCGATTTTATACAAAACAATATATTTAAAACTCTAATAATATTTCATACTGTGATACCACACAAAACATTTTTCTGCATGAAGTGGTATACAACAAAACTCGCAAATGTAGCAGGTTTCTTTTTTTGTTCCCCGTTGTTACAATTTTTTCTAATTTATGCTTCTTCACATCCATGGATGTACTTTTCACTTTGAAACGTTTAGTTCGCTGGCAAATACAGATACGCGTCCGCATTTCAACCGACGATATGTTAAAAACGTGTTAGTACGTATCCCGCAGACTACCGCCAATATATGAAAAACGTACGAGTACGTCTCCCACATACAATGTGTTAAGATTCCAAAGAATTACTGCGCGTCACCTACAACAGTGATGTCCACCGTAGGGGCCCCTCACGCGCCTGCTTCCCCTTCCAACCGTTCTAGACGAATAGAAGAGTTCATTGCTTTTACGGGAAGCGAGCGTATTGGTTACCGTTTCAGCCGCGTCCCCGTACCATGTAACGGCAAACGGTGGTGGGGACGACATTTGTCTCCCGGAAGACAACTTTGGACATCACTGGCCTACAGTAACAAAGTATATAATCAGTACATTGACATGAACAATTATGTGACTATAGTTATTTATTAACCGTTTGAGTGCCACGGGCCTTTGCAAAAGGTCTCTGGGTTAATATTTAGATTATTAAAAGCTCTTAATGTTTCTTGAATTTGCATGGCATATTCGGCTTCTCCGGATCGAATACTTCTTATAATTTTTCGTTTTGTCTTTTCTGCTACTTTATCTTTTGATCCTGGACGGGTTCTCGGAACATTTAAGGCACACATTCTTTTTATTTTTGCAATTAGTCCGATTGAAGAACATTTTACAGATATTTGTCGAAATGTTAACCCTTCTTTGAGAGACTGTATAATTTCTTTCTTCAAATCTTCCGAAACTGTCTTGATCTCTATATTTTATGACGTAAATAATAAAGTGTATCGATTCTGTTGAAGATTCAAAGTCGACCAACATTGAAAAATAATATTAGCTCACCTAATAGATAAGATTAGTAATTATAACAAGTTTAAGGAACTTCTAAAATATTGTTTTCTTAATTTTAATAATGTCACGTCGCACTCAAAAATTGTTCACGTGGCGTACTCAAAGATTTGATCACAACTGAGAGAAAAGACTGCGAAATACGTGCAATGAGAGTATTGAATGTCACAAGAAAATGTAAACAAACACGCTGCAGAGTGTTTTTATACATCAAGTTCTATGGAACAGAAACTAATACGAGAATTCTTAGAATTTAGAACTACGTGAACAAATATGTGAGTCACTGTATCTACTTGACTTACAATAAAAGTATCTTTATTGTACTCCTGATTATTGTCACTAATCATAGTAGTATTGCTAATACTCTCACTATCATTCTCACTCTTACTGTCGATTACTATATTTTCAATATCACTGCAATTACTGTTACTGTCTATTGTTCTATAAAACTTATACATAACGTTACATGTCAAAATAAAAATGTGAAATACAGTTAAACTTCGGCAATTCGAATCTCAAGGGAATAGCTAAAATCTTCGTGTTGTGGAGGTTTGGTCTTATTGAAGTTTTCGAGTAAGAGCTTTAACGATCGAAAATTCGACTTGCAGAGGCTTTGTACAAGAGATAATGTGTTTCACATTGTAGAAGCCGAAAGAAAGATAGATTCAACTTCCAACTTTTAGATTTCCCATCCAAGGTTCTGAAGGACCGTTTTTGTCGAACTTGCGGCATGAGGTCTGGCGTTATCATGCTGCAGCAGGGTCTGTCGCCGATTCGAGTGTTTATGACCGATCTCTGTATCCAGCCGTCGAAGTTGTTCAGTGTACAACTGGGCAGTTACCGTTTGATTTCTTTGGAAGAGCTTGTAATGAATAATTCCCTCCATAACCCACCAGATACACAATATTGCTTTCCGAGGATGGAATTCGGGTTTCGCACGTGGTGTTGCCAGTTCGTTCTTGTTTACCCATTCTTTCTTCTGCTTTACGTTGATATAAAGACACCATTTCTCTTCACTTGTAATAATCAAACTCAGAAATGGGCGATGTTGTTCATGTGCAACACGAAGTCTAGCCAGCAAGGAGGCACAGTGTTCGCTGGCTTAACAATAACTAGGGAATGTTAAATTTGACGACTTCCAAACATTAGTGTCAACATATATACCTATTACTTTGAATTCGAGTTACAGCGGGAAATTAACACACCTAAACATGTGGCAAATAATTCATGTGGAGGTAAAGTAAGGTTATATTTCGATTTGCAGAGGTTTTCACAGCGACGCGGAGGGCATTGAATAAAATAATTATTATAGTCTTATAGTGGTTCCAATTACCGAGGTTCGACTGTATTTATCATAATTCTTGAAATAAAGTATTCTATCACGTTTGTATGCTTACTGTATCGTTTTCCTTCAAATTCTTTAACTCCTTCTGTACTTACCTAAGCTACTGGTTTCGAACATCTCGAGTACAGTACACTGTCACTGTTTCATGAACTTTTGTTTTTGTAACAAGATATAAAGCGAGAAAGTTTCGAGAGTTTTAAGAGTTTAATTTATCTGCATACGTAACTGTTCAATCTAGTATTTTTTTTTTAATAATGCCTTTATTAAACTAACCCCGATTCTTCAGTAGCAGTCTTGAAGGCACAAGCGATAATAAATAATTTTCTGAAAATTGTTCAGATGAGAGAAGTAACATATTTTCTATATATAGAGAGGGTTAGAGAGGAAGATGGCTGTGGGAAGGCGCGGCGGAGTATAAGGTGTGGTACGGTGAGAGGGACCGACGCAACACGGTATGATTTGCTATTGTGGGTAAACCTGCGAATGCCGATTTGATCGTGGAACGAAAGGGAGATACACTTGGATTTTTATAATGTAGGAAATAGGAAAAATCAGATCGGAGAATCAGGAATCGAACCCGGGACCTGTCCGCTTGCAAGCGTGCGCACTACCACTGACAATTCCTCCCGACTTTTCCTCTCTTAATGCGCGACACTCAGTCGCTTCTTTTTACCGATCCTACAATAATAAAACACTTTTTACATCAAAAGTAAAATTTCAAAGGTATGTTTTCCTTGCTTACCGGAGATTTGCAAATAAAGTTTCTCAAAATTTCTTCCTGTGGCTACTGTTTGTACGAGTATTTCGTAATATTCTGAACAGTCGAAGTAGCTTAATGCTTTCATTTGCATCACACAATGTAGGAAACGATTTAAACGCTTGGTTCTATAGTATTTTAGATTCTAATTTAATGGTCGGAACATCGTAATAATTATAATACAAATCTTTCAATGCAAATTACAATCAATTTTGGTAGCGTTTGAGTACTTAGAGTAGTTATACAGGGTTCGATTATTTTTTCGCAAAGAGCACTAACACTCGACTTACTTTGAAATCGATCGGAGATCGAGTTGACTAAAGATTGGGTTTAAGATCGAATTAAGACTCCTGCAGTAGACTGAAAATTACGAATTGAGAACTGTCTATCGTGTACTGCGAATTGTGAACTCAGCTGATTATCTGACTGTCTGTTGGTTATTTCGCTGCCGAGTTTTGACGGTCAAAAATGGTGCACGTGTTAGTAATGCCGGTACTTTGTCCAATCCTGAATTCGAACGCGTAGCTGAGTTCTGATTCTCATTATCGACCTAACGGTACTAGAGTTTTGTCTGAATGGCTCCGGATGTCCATGTGTGGCTGAGTGTGAATTCTGATTCTCGATCCGAAGGTAAATCTGTAGAATCATCTGATTCTACGTTATCTATTTAGTATCGATTCCAGGTAATCCTTCATCATCGATCGTAAATTTTGAATGAGGCATGTTTGGGTTCGGATATCATGGAAACATGGTATAAGGTACATATGGGTTCAGATATCACGAAATTTTGCATAGTCGACTGAAAGACGTAAGTACAATTTGCGACATTGTTGGGTCATCATCTACTCTTCCACTGCTTATGTTTACTGGACCCTTTTAGGTGTACTGGTACATGTAGAAATGTTAGTTATTGTGTTTTGTGAGTATATTAGTTTGAGGATTGTCAATATTATCACGGAGAGTCATAGGAACATATACAAAAAGAGGTGAAATAAAATCTTTTTGATAGTTAATATATGTATGTACGTTCGAAAGTAGTTCATAAAGTTCGAGTGTTAGCAGCATAGAAGGAAATAGTAATAGAATAGAGTCCTTACATACTACTGTAACTCGTTACGGAACGTAATAGCGTCTGCCCATACTTTGACTCTGTGTTGTCGCTCAGACTTTCATATGGAATACATCTATTGCGAAGACGAATTGAACTGACACTGCATGGCAGTGCAACGGTAGAGTTTAAAGGTAGAACAGGAATGCATTCCTACTTTGTTCACTCTTGTCCTGTGTCAATTGCGAACATTAGCTTTCTCTTCTTTATCTGCGTTCTCTTCTTTATCTTTCCAAATAATATCCGACCCAAGACCGAGGAAAAAAGTAGCTTTCCATATGTGTTCCAACTCTAATCTCCTTTGAACTAGGCCCCTTCTGATTCCACACACTTAGCCAGGATAAGACCTCAGATTGTAGGAATTCGTGAATAATAGTGACTGCCGACACCAGGAATTGACCCCCAGTCCTCCTGCATTTGTACCCGGTTATCTGGTCCACTACGCCAGTGATGTCCTAAGTTGTCTCCCGGGAGACAAACGCCGTCTCCACCACCGTTCGCTGTTACATGGTACAAGGACCCGGTTGAAACGATAACCAATACGCTCGCTTCTCGCGAAAGCAATGATATTGTCTATTCGTGTGGAACCGTTAGAAGGGGAAGCTGGCGCGTGAGGGGCCCCTACGCTGGCCATCACTGCACTACGCCACTGTCAGTCCGCTGACGTCTCTACTTCCACGGTTCCCCTTATAGCCGGGTCTGAAGGACCTGATCCTATGTTACTGAAATATTTCTGGATGTCCTGTTTTGGTATGGCTTCCAGCTGTGCTGGCATTTTCTTATAATGTATTCTCAGCTCTTAAATTGGAACGACGAACAACCAGAATTCACAAGAAGGTCGGTGAACGAAGTAAGGAACTTGACGAACCTGGGAAATTCTGTATTTGACCAGAAATCCTGGATCAGGCGCCTCTCTCTTCCCTCCCTGTTTCTCTTCTCCTCTCATATCTTGTGTTTGCCAGTCATAATAGCTTCCAACTTACACATGCTTTAGCACGCTCTCTGAATCTGCTCTTTTCAGATTCATACACGTTCACATACTCAACGGTCTTATATATTACCACAGTGCGGTAATTCTTGCGCTCTCATCGCTTTCGACGACGCAACTCTCATTCACAAAAATTATTTTTTTTTTAGAAGCAAATCGTTTATATCTACCATCTCCACATTACTCACTCTCTCGTTTACAACGCTACTAGGTCTACAGGTTGAGCAAAAAAAGGGCCGAAGATTTTAAATTGAAATATCTGTTTTTAGCGTCGTCCAAGAAATACGGCTTATGCAACTCATGAAAGAGTTTTAACACGTTCGCGGACGGTCTGAGTTGGCGTAGGGTGTTGGTATGAGCACTCCCAATAAAATTCATTTCAGTGTTTGATATATGAAATCGGACCAGAGCCTTTTGATACAATATTAACAATAGAAAGACGTGAGTTGGATTCTTGTATGTATGATGAATGCAGCTTAGACCATTAATATTACTCATAAGTTTTTCCATCGGTTTGATTATGAAAATGAAAGAAAAAACTTGTACTGCATATGCAGTGGGCTCTCACCAGACAATAGCGACAGTTCTGCATATGCAGTAGCCGTCCGCGAACGTGTTAATAAAATCATGGTGCCAAACCAACCAAAGTGTGATTGAAACTTTTAAGAGATGGCCTCCCACTCACAAAAATCGATTTAAATTATAAGTTGACAGTTATTGATTTGGTAAAAAAATGTGAAAATACTTATACGATAAAAAAAATTTTTTTGTACAAAAATCGTGCGTCAAAGGGCGATGAGTAAAAAGATGCATTTTTTAACGCGTTTCAAACGATTACATTGTCCAGAGTTATCGAAAAATTCGAGCTGCGTTTACATGTCATAGCCAGGGAAGGAAATCATTTTGATAATTGGATAAATTACTTTCCTTTTAATAGTTAAACACAATTACGTTTATACTTTTTTCGTATGCAAAGTAAAAAAAAAGTTATTTGATTTTAGAGTATTCGGACCATTTCTGTCTACCCTGTATTACGCGTACGGACAGAATTTCTTTCCTTCTTCCTGTTTTAATAATCGTCTGCACTTGAAACGTATCGCAACCAATCCGCAGCTATTATTCCGCGAGACTCTCGCTGCCTTTGCTTTTCATCTTCTATAGGGTGATAAGAAAAGAGCGCAGAAGGTTAAAAGTAGATAGTAATCGCCAAATGGAGAAAAAAAGTCCTAATAAACATAGGTCGAAAAATTAATATTTTCGCAGATATAAACAATTTTTCGTTTCGGTTCAAGCGAGTGACTTGCTTGCTTTTGGTGCTCTAGCACGGCAGGACAACTATCCTCTTCCCACTTTATACACACGTATCATAAATCATAACACAGAATTATCTTATCGTTAGGCTTCACCAGATAAATGTTAGTTACTCACTCTCACAATCAGTAATCAGTTACAGAGAGCTAATACAACATTTTCAGAATGCGGTAAGAATGACATCGTATTACAGGAATCACGAAATGGCAGAAATGCATTTCACGTATGGACGTGCCATTGGAGCATTGTAGCAGCACAAAAACTTAACGCAGAAAACTATCCGAATCGGAAGATACCGTCTCACATATTTTTTAACAAATTTTACTAAAGAAACTTTAATTTATTTTAACGATTTACACTACAGCACTTTTTTTGTAAATTATTGCCTGCAAGTAGTTGCGAGAGAAATCTCATTTCAGTTTTGCGGATAATGCGTCAGATGTGTCTACACTGCAGTGTTCTAAAAGTTGGCATTAAAACAGACGTAAAGCATCTAATACGAAAATGTGGGCACAACAAACAAGACGAGAAAACAGAATAGAAAACTATGTAAAAAAGTGTAATAAGTCGCAAGTGCACAATAATTATGACGTTTACAGTAATTCTAAGCAATTTCGATCCATTTTTTTAAAGGGCGCAAAAGTAGGCTCCGTTCTAGGGAGACCTTCTAAATTAAAAAATTCACCCACCCTCCAAGTGGTGTGAACGAAATTAAGAAAAGTGTTAAGATCTTCCCCAAAACACATAATGTGACCACTTGTACAATTATGCGATGATGTAGTTTTACGACACGTCAAATGCTATTCAGGTGTTATGTACGTGTTAGGCCCGTCCTTATAGAACCCAGGTTCTGCGGGACCACAACGTGTACATACCACACAATAATAATAAAAAGGGATTTAGATAACTACGTACCTTTCCCGGGATCGCTCTTCGTATAGGCCTAGGAGCCTCGGTGTCGTGTTCAGTAGTCAATCGAGTCAGATAAAAAGATTCGTAATTCTTTTTTGAGAATTACGGAAAAGAAATGAGAGAAAGACTAAGTTGATACAAATAGTCGGTTTATTCAAGAGGATTAAGTGCGAGGATTACGGGTATAAAATAATAAAGTTTAACAATACAAAAATAAAAGAAATATAAAATATACCTTATCGATTCTGATGGTATAAAAACGTCGGGTCGGGACAACGTCTTACAATCGGGCGTACGGGCTTCCGAAATCCGAGACCGCTCAACGAGCCGTCTACACTGTTCAGAGGTCGAAGACTAAAAGGCGAGCAGTTATTGTCGCGAGAGACCACGAAGAACAATTCTTTCTGATTTTTGTATAAGGGAGGTGGTAGGAATAATACCAAGAACTCTGCCGCGTGACAGCCGACTCTGCATTTTTGAAGAATGCAGCTGCGAAGAACACGGCTGTTTCACGAGGTGTCTGCGTGTAATCCAATACGGAGAATTTTGAATTTACCAGTTGAATTACAATGCTAATCAGTGTAGGCGTCGCATCGAATGATCCCTAAACAATTGCAAACGAGGCATTATCGGTTCTACCCTCCTTGCTCCGGCTCGATCGGAATCTTAAATTCATATTGCAATGGATAATATAAATGAAATAGATTAATACTGATAAATGATTACTAACTTCGACCGATCAGCACCGTCAATACCATTTGATCAGCATCAGCAGAACTGATCATGAAATTCGTGCGGCGCGGAATTTGCAGTCGCGAGAGACCTTGATACTTCCGCCGCTCGCACGCGCGCGGTAGGCACCCGCTGCTGACGCGATGTCATCGGATTATGTTTCATCTGGAGATAGACGTTGTAGACTACAATATGTTCCGTACATAACACAGGTATGAAGAACGATCTTTCAGCCGGGACACACGATCTTAACGACTTGATGCACTGGGACCTTTCAAGCATCTGGCCAATATCCTAACCGTTTAAAAAGGCACAAACTCTCAAAACCTATAAAAAATAGCCATTCAGCGGTCGCATCGTTCTTTTGAATCCTAACATTTGATATACACTGATTGACTTCTACTCTCGCAATAAATTTCCAGTACGTTTGGAAATAAAGCCAAACTTTCGAAGAGAGGATTGCTAGATGCGGTTCATTTGAAACACGACATCGGAATTCGGGAAGACCTAAGTCTGTTTCGATTCGCGATTCTGTCCTACGAAGCTGTGAAGCTTGTGTGGAAACGGGAGGAAGACACGTAAAAAACCTTCTGTAATCATGAAAAGAAGAAATGGTAAGATAATCCATTGTTTTTATGCAGTACAATAGCTTCCGAAGCAAACGAACCACTCGCTTTAATCGAAACGAAAAATGGTTTATGACTTTGAAAATATTAATTTTTTGACCCATAGCTATTAGGACTTTTTTCATCCATTTGACGAATACTATCTATTCTTAAAAATATGAACCCTTTTTTTTTTAGTACCATGTGTATCTTGTACAACATACCGATCGTTCTCTAATTCGTTAACGACTATATACGGACCTCGACATTGCGTTGTCAATTTCCGGGTCTCTCCGGCCGCAGCGGATTCTCCTCTTACAATAACTAAATCACATATTCTATATTGTCTAACGCTAAGGCTAAGGTTATACTGGTTGCGACTAGCTCATCATACGTACACGTCCGAATTGGTTGTCCGAAGGAGGGTGGTTACACTGGCAAAGGAGAATGGAGAACACCATACTTTCTTTCTAGATCTGTTGAAACAACCGAATAATAGAGTAAACTAAACTATATAAACTATTAAACTATTTCATTTTCATTAAGTTTATCTTTTAATTCGTTGTTATTTACAAATGTTACAACTATTTCGGGACTAATTTTATACCCTAAATACAACAACTAATTTGGGACGGAGGTAGTATTATTTATCACAAAGGTGAACTATAATCGCCCGCCACGAAATGGCATTCATGTACGACGGGCGAGTATAGTCGCCCTCCGTGAAATGACTTATAGATGCTACAATCGCTCAAAGAAAGAAAATTTCAATCAAAACCATGATCACCTGATATATTTCCAATTGTCATGGATTTTTAAATAAAATTTTGCAGTTAATTTCACTTTGTTCTTTGTACTGGAAAAATATATGACTCGTGCGACCGTACCGTATTGTCGGTTTTCGGCCGGCCTCTGCCGTAGCGAAAATTAACGTAAACTAATGTCATTTGGTGACATAAAAATTAACGGGCGTTTGATTCGGTCGTACGTATACGGATGTATACGTACGACGGGCTAGTCGCATCCAGTATAACCTTAGTCTAACTCGATTTTTATTGACTTGCTTTTTAAAAGTCTGTTTGCATGTACCTAATAACGTTGCAACGTGTGTGTCTGTTTTCTGCGCGTCTAAATATTCATTAAATTCGTGAATTTCATGAGTAAGCAGATTATCAACTAAAAGTACGACCTTATGATTAAAAACAATAATATACGGAGCCTACCTCGTCACCTTGGGCTGACTGCGATTAATTGGCCATTGTACCTCATGGAGTTCCTCGTGCCAGTCTTCAACCGTAATTGAGCCGTTGCCAGATAATTTAAAATCACTCTTTAACGTGCTTAATATTGCCATTCGCTAATGGCGTACCTGTTACCACTTTAACCCTTTGAACTCCTTTGTCGAGTGTGACTCAACATCGATTTTATTCAAGGGACTTACTATGTTGAGTCACACTCGACATTTTTAAATTGCCAATTCAAATATGTGTAGGAAATTAAATAGGATAAATCAGACCGGAGGGATCGGAAATCGAACCCGGGACCTCTCCGCTTGCAAGCGTGCGCTCTAACCACTGAGCCACCGGTCAATTGCCAATTCCAGCCGATTTTTCCTCTCTTACTGCGACACTCACAATCAGTCGCTTCCTTTTGCCGAACCTACGTATGTATTATATTTCGCACTATTTTTTTTACCTAGATAAGCAATATTACATATATATGACCCCTTTTTGTAACAGAAAAGAGTCCTTGAAATGTTTAGGTACATGATTGTTTGTACGTAATTAGTTCCTATCAACCAACTGTCTTTTGAAGTACATTTCAAATAAAACACTTTAGGGAAACTACTAATAGGGAGTTATTGAAAAAAATTAAAAGAATTAGAAGTTCAAAGGGTTAATGTATTGAATCTCAGTATCATTACAAAATTTTTCAAAAATATACACGATGATCGCGGTTCTTTCGTCGGTAATAATGCGAACAGACTTACCGTAATTGCGATATAAATTCGCGTCCGTACTAAAGGTTGATTCCACTCTTACGTCAACTACAGCTTTTAAACCCACGTACATACAGTACTGGAATATTGTTCTGTCGCGAATGAATTCATTCCGATGCCAACCCACCCTTCAACACACACACACACACACATACGGTACTGGACAGGAGTATTAGCACACTACGCGATTTCACTTAAAAACATTTATAAGTATTGAATAAATTGCTTGTATCATTTTTTTGGCATGGATTTTTATTCATAATATCTTACTGGTCTATGTACAAAATCAAAACTATAAGTAAGGAACAAATAACTAATAAAAATGTGTTTTACCATCATCTTATACCTGGACAAAAGTATTGACGCACACTTGAAAACCTATATTTTCATTGTACATTTATGAAAATATTATTAATAGATAGATGAAGTTTTCCCAATTAAAATGAGTCCGAACACGATCTCACTCGGACTACTTATTATCAAAGACATTCCAACTATCGAATCTTACAATATGCGGAAGTTTAATAACAAATAATTCGAATGAGACTGTGTTTGGACTCATTTCCATTGGAAAAAGCTCACCTATTCGTTTTTAATATTTTCATCAATGTACAGTAGAGCGTCAATTATTCGAACCAATTGGGACCGAGGTGGTTCGGAAAATCGAATTGTTCGGATAATGAAACATGCATGTACTTACCCAGTTTATAACTGTAGGAATTAAACCTAAAATTATTTATTAAATACAAGAGTACCACTGCTGTAATTTGAAATGTAGTGTATATTACGCAAAATATTAATTCATTTTTAAAGAAATGCTTTGAAGTAACAATATACGTTTATTACATACATATGTAGATATATCCTTTCACATGAATAAAAAAAAACAAATATGTGTGTACAAACATAGTAATTACATACGGTTAATGTTAAGAAAGTTTTTTTTTTAAAGTAATCTTATTTATTTTTAATTATTTATTTTTTGAACCATCGAAGACTGCTTTTTCTTCTAACTGGTGGGGATAGTGACGATGCAACACTGGTTCGGATAATTGACGCTCTACTGTATTTTAAAAAAAATAGAAAAAATTTTTTTTTTGTTATACAATGGCTCATATGAATCGACAAAAAAACTGCTCGCCGTAGGCTGTTTAAAACCTCGTCGATGCTCTATCTCTCTACCTCCCAGAGTATCGCTTCTCAAGCTACACCTGTAAATATTCTGTTCGAAAAGGCGATGACAACTTGCCCTACCTCGGTTGACTGGTGGAATATTTATCACAATTGTGACTATTTTTAAATAATTTGACTTACATTTATTTTTTCACTTATAAACAAATATTTTACTTTTCTTTCTTTTATTATAATTTAGTTGGATAAATATTTTGATTTTTTTAAATTGAAATTGTTTTATTATTGACCCTATGCAGTGTTACAACCGATCCGGGGTAGGAGTAGGTTGTATCATTTTCTTTCGTTTCCACTTTTGATTGATAATTTTGATATTATGTATCACAAAGCTATACTGTTATGACTTAATAATGTCAGATAGATATATAAGCTTGGAGTAAAAAAGTTTTTACGTAACTGTAATAGTTCTTGCGAAATCGTATTCCGAAGTCAAATTGTTCCTTTTGGCCCCGGTCTATCCTGCTACGAAAACAAGTAAATACGTAAATGTCTTCATTATGGGGTTACGAAGAGATATTTTCGTAATTGTAAAGTCGCAAAGACCAGATACATTGGAATCTGCTATCCAGGTCGCCTTAACGGAAGAACTAGAACAAACACCGCAAATAGAAATTGCAAGGTTTCAGGGACTGAGCTTGACAGACACTAGATATTGTTCAAATTGTAATCGTGCAGGACACAATACCTACGTTTAACTGCCGTAATAGACACCTTCCTAATACCGCACGAAATTCAGATGTTTACCAAGGATTCAATGTAACATATCTTGATTCAGACACAACTTCACAATTATCATATTAGGTATTACCACAACGAGATTTCCCAAACACTGAAGTTTGCAATTATGGCAAAGTGGTAGAACATTTCATCAGTGAATGTAGTAAACGAGAATACAACAATTCTAGACAAAATAATAGCTTCACAAATTATCGTCAGTCTTATCACAGTAGTATAAGTCAGCAAAACTCGAATCGTACACGTAATTAACGTCCTAATAAAAATCCTCAAAAATATCACTAACAAAATCAGTTCGCCTCCAATATAACTATCTCGAGTAACTTTTTTCCATGTAACAGTATTACTAGAAACTCTTGTCTTTCAAATTTTCTCCATGAGCAACATCTACCAAACCTAATTTCGTTGGAAGAAGCAACGATAGAATTCGGCGTCATCGATAACGTAGCAATCGTGCTCGTGCAAATTTTATCCTGCGTATTTTTAAAAAAATTTCACAAGGAGGACGAAGATCAAGCTAATCAGGATTCTAATGTAGAGAAACACATGATCAATAAAGAGCTCCAGAATGATACTAATCTTCGAGAAGGTGCCAAAAACAATTACGATGAGGTTCAGAACGAAGTTCAGACACCAAATATGATTCAGGAACACGTTCACGAAGAGATGAATGAGAAAATGATTGAAAATGTGAATGACCAGCTCGATGACCACGTAGACTATGAACAAACGGTGTTTCTCCTATAGATTTTGATGATTCACTGCCGTCGCCGCAGACTAACAAACCCCTCTTCAGCATGCAGCGTTTCCAGGAGCGGATAATGTAGCGGACAGCAAAACAAGTAATGTGGATTGAACTTCTCCTTCGTCCACGTACCTAGAGGAATTTCAAGATCCATTCCATCTAATCTTAATGCTTCGTCTTACGCGGTGTGTCATCTGGTTTCTGGTCAACAATTCTCCGTTTCACCGGCAACCTTTGTTAATGACACTAGCTTAGGATATGCATTTGGAAATCAGGTGGTTCTTCTAAGAAATGAAGGATTGCTGATGACCAATAGATAAGTACATGTATTAAAATCAATGATACGGACCGAGGAGTGTGATAAATCCATCGACGGAAGAAAACTTGATCTTAAGCTACCAGTGCAGATGAATAGACGACGCATAGGGTCGATTCCTGAACTCCAAAATGCAAACCGGTCGATGCTCTTTTGTCTATGCGTTGAGGCGTTGCAAACTGTTTTCCGAAGTCAGTTATCAAATTGGCTTTAATAGGATCTCTTTAAGGAAGAAGAAGTTGAGTCTTATGTTCGTCTCTGTTCTGCTTTAAATTTTCCTTTTATCATTCAAATATAGTTGCTTGTTTTACATTTTATATTTCCACAGTTCTTTCCATCATCATTCTTTCCGTCAATTGTATGTAACTATGTTCAACATGTCTAACGATGACTGTTGCAATAACAAATTAATGAATGTAAATGTAATTCCGCAGTTAAGGGGGGAGACTCGTATAACTCGCTAAAAATATGGTGATCTTTGTTAATTTTTATTTACAAAACAGCTGAATGGATCTTTTTGAAACTTTTAGGGCATTTTATTGAACATCTAAAGAGATAGAAAAAATATTGTGGTAGTATAAAATAAATCGATTATTATATTCTGTGGAGGTATTTTTCCGCAGCCTCGGCGTTGACACAGTCAATCGGCGTACAATCTAGCGCCCGTTGAACTTGCCTAAAACAGATAATCCAGATAATTTTGTGTTTTTCATAAAATTGCGCTACGGATGAACCTAATTATGCATGAAAAAATTCACTATTGTGAAATGACGTGACTTTGAAAAAAAATTGCGATTTTTACGACAAATTTTCATTTTAATTGTGCAACAAAAGTAATTGAAATTAACAATATCATTAAATATTGTAGGTTCATCCAGAGGGGAATGTATTAAGGTACATGTTCGCGGAGTTACAAGTCAATTGATTGAATATTTTTTGAGTTATGCTGCACGCCAGTTTGAAAAAGGTCGTTTTGAGAAAAACATGTTTAAAGTTTTGGGTATTGAAAAGTAAGAGTTTTTTTAAACTTATAGCTGTTTATCGCTAGTCTGCTATTCCAGGCCCATACAGTACACCTTCTGCTTCCTCAAAAAATTCTTGTTGCACCAATTGTTGCTGTCTACGTGTCGTCCGAGCCTCCTTAGTGTAACTTAGGCTGCGGCGCTCTTGTCTTTTCAGCCGCTCCGCGTCATACGTATCGGCGAAAAATTTGCACTGCTGTCCAATATTAAATTCTAGTGTTCTCATAATTTTCAATATGGCATAATGGCCTTCATTGAATACACCCGCAGCTAGAAAAACAGCGATCTCGACAATCTTTATGTCGGAATTCAAATGCTTCGGAGCTAAACGCCATACTGTAGAATTAAAACTCTCATTCGCATTTTGCGTGTGCCCGCCTACGCATCTTTGCAAAAGATCTTCTCTCAACAGATCTTCATAAATTGGAAATACACCCGTCCCTCAATTTACGCGGCACTTTTTTACGCGGAAAATTTACCTCAATTTACGCGGTACTTTTTATACGCGGAATTGATTTACGCGATCTTAGTTTACGCGGTCTGATATGTATATACATACATATTTTCCTATAAGTTTTAAAATTGACAGTTTTATACAGTCAGTATTGTGAGATTGGTTGGCGGAACGCGTGCCGCGGAAAGCACATTCACAATGTTACATTGTAATTGTGAATGTAACACAAAGTTACATTCCCAATGAAAATGAAGACGAACTTCAAAATATTTCAAGCGATGAATATGATGAGTTTATGCCAATTAAAAAGAAAAAACTTATTGTTTTGAATTACAGTAGCGATAGTGACATCGAATAAAACTTACATACGTCTGTTTTCTGAAATGTCTTACTTATTTTTTTGTTAAGTTATGTGAAATAAATATGTACACATGTATTTCTAAAACTTTAACTAGCCTTTATTTCCAATATTTTTCCTTTTATACTGACAGATTCAATTTACACGATTTTTTATTCGCGTAAATGAACAGTCAAACCTATGCCTTCGTAAAAAAAACACCACATTGACACAAACGTACACAAAGTACACAGGAATACTTACTCATAAACACCCAAGCAAACATCTGCTACGTAAAATAGACTGAACCGAAGGACGGACCCTCCGCGCGGACCGGTGTATATACCTGCGCAAGTATGTAAAATCGTCAATAACTCTGTAAATACTTCGAATTTCGATTTTAAACTTCAGGGGCATATTTCTCAGTTGTATTGCAATTGATTTATGCAAAAAAAATCAATTTTTTCGACACATTATACGAGTCTCCCCCCTTAAAAGATTCAGCAAATCTTAATATAAATCTGGAAAACCTAGATGTAGCTATCCATAAGTTACACACAATATCAAGTATCTTAGATTAATTCTTAAATAGACAAAATCTCGAAAAAAATGTTTCTATATTTATGTATGTTGACTATGCTATTGCAATTATAATACTAATGTAGGGTAAACTCTGCTTAGTCCGTGATACTGATTACTCTTTGATACTTTTTCATATGTCCGCAACACGAATTTGCCAGACTCAATTTAGTTAACCCTCCAGTGTACGGGTGAAGAGTACTCCCGCTAGTGCACGGGGAGGGTTCGAGGGGTCCACCGTCTATATTTTTATTAACAAATACAGTTCAGTTATATAATATCGACACTTCGAATGTTGGCGGACGACTGACAGAGTGTTGTTACGGAGGTACTGAAGCTGATACAGAATTCCGAGAGAGTTAAACGGAAACATCAAAAACAATATCGTTGTGGGTCCCACAAGTGCATTGGAGGGTTAAACAAAAAACTAACAGACAGTGTGAGTGTTCTAGTACCTTTGGTAAAAAAATTAGTCAGTTGAAGTTAGTGTGAGGGAATGAGAGAGTATTTCTGTTCCACAAGAGCATTATTTGCGTAATTTTTCGTGCTAATTGTGGACGATTGCTTTTTATATACAGTGAGTCACAGTGAAAATCGTACACCACATACAAAAATAAGTTTCACCTTTCAGAAAAGTTCAGGGATGATATGGAAGAAAAAATATGATGAATATACAGGGTGTCCCATTTGAATCTTTACACGCAATTATCTCCCGAACTATTCGTTATTCCAAAAAATGTTTCAAGTAGAACTTACTTTGTTTCGAGGGGGACATCTCCAGATGGCCACAAATCTGATCTAGGTGGACGTGCCTCCGAGACTTCAAGGTGACTTTTGTTTTCTTAAATGGAACTATATGTTTTCGTTTAGGTAGTCGTGTAGCCCATTCCGAGACGAATTCATTGACCTATAATATGTTGGACTTTCAAGGTCATTCAAGGTCATTTATTGCCGTTCAAAACTTACCTTCGTTAAACGTGCAGAAATTGTTTCTAGTCGCCGGTATTCGAAAGGACGACCTTGGACATCAAAACAGTGATTTATTCTATCCCTAAATGATAGTTCCACCCTCTCGAATCTTCCACAATTAATTTCTTGGCAGGCATCCCAAAACCGATCCCTCATATTATCAGAGGTAGTGGGTTCTTTCCGATACACTAGATCTTTTATAAAGCCCCAGAAGAAAAAATCTAGAGGTATTAAATCCTGAGACCTTGGTGGGAAGGGTGTCCTACTTCCAGTTCCTGATGGTTTGGGGATAGAATAAATTACTATATTGATGTCCAAGGTCGTCCTTTCGAATACAGGAGATAAGGAACAATTTCTGGACGTTTAACGAATGTAAGTTTTGAACGGCAATAAATGACCTTGAAAGATCAACATATTACAGGTCAATGAATTCGTTTCGGAATGGGCTACACGTCTAATTAAAAAAAACAAAGGTCACCTTGAAATCTCGGAGGCACGTCCACCTAGATCAAATTTGTGACCATCATGAGATGCCCCCCTCGAAACAAAGTAAGTGCTATTTGAAACATTTTTTGGAATAACGAATAGTTCAGGATATAATTGTGTGTAAAGATTTAAATGGGATACTCTGTATATTGTGAATGTACCTATATTTATTATGCAGTAATATTAAAAGAAATGAATCTTTCTAAATGTAAAAAAAGTAAAATTAATATGACTCATTGTCAGTCTGTAAAACATTTCACAGCTAAAATCGTACGGTAAACATCTTCCTAGTGTTCCCCAAGGGGAATGCCTGAAAACAAATGAAGACCTTCAAATATAGGAAGATTACATTATTCTAGCTTGTTAGTAAGCGTCGTGTAGCGTTCAAGTTCGAAATCCGAAATTAAAAGTGCAAAAATAGTACAGATGAAGCAAACGACGGAGCGACAAATTGTTATAAGAAATTGTGAAAGTGGCAGAAGTTATCGCAAAATTGCGAAAATTATTAACAGAAGTGTCAGCGTTAGGTTTAGAGCCTAATTTTTAAACATCGATAACTAACAAATGAAACCTCGACCGCAATTTCGTCATTCTTGATTTTCAACTTACTTTGACTTGTATAATCACTCCTTAAAATATTTATGACCACTAGTAAAACATCCTGTATAAGATGTTAAGAATGTGTAAGCGTAGATATAATCATGATAACGAAAATGCAAATGGGTGTGCCAGACTTATAAGTTACTTAGCTTTAAGACAAAGAAGTATGTAGTCCACAATATTATAATCGTGCAGTTCCTCGCCACAGCTTTGAACAATCGATAGAACTACAATCATGACCTAGCGATAGCGATACAAATAGCGAAAGAAATGTTTCACATCATAACATCTTAACAATCGACAGGCGCTATTAAAGGTAAATTGTAACTTGGCACCTAATTTAAATTTATCTTTAACTAAAGGGGGGAGTTGTAGAATTGTACTAGACTCCTGACTAGTACTTCACCTAATACACAAACATTTTTTCGCCTCGAAAACTTTCTTCGTACGTCAGTCTATGATTCATTTGTTTTGGCCCATTTCTGTATTTGCTCCCTACTCCAAGAAACTCCGGATAAATGAGAAATCTCTTTAAAAACCTAGGTAACCACATTCTACGAGCTCAGTGTGTGGCATTAGCTCAGTTTTACAGTAATTCTGTTAGAACGAGCTTGTGTGAAGTTTACAGTAAAACCCCTTCGACAAAACTTGGTAGTTTGAATATTATCCTGTGTAGTCGCCAGTCCATTGCATATACAGGGTGTTAAAAAAAAACATTCAATATTTATATGATACATAGGACACACTATACTAACAAGGGACGCTTCCCAGGTGGCCCCCTCTGATTTTGATGAAACTTTAGGATAATGTAGATCTCGAAAAAATATTTGACACGTATTTGTTTTTTCGACAATCATCCATAATGAAAGGGTGAAAACAGTTATATACATGAACTATAGACCAATGCCAGAAATACGGATAAATTGGAATTTTTAATTTCACTTTTGTAATAAATTTTATTCCATATGCTACATACTCATGTTTTATATTCGACAGCCTGTAGGTTCGTAAAACCGCAGGAGTTGAAAATTGTTATGTTTTAAGTCATTTACATTACCTTACGAGTAAATGTTTGTAAATGTGAAAATCACCAAAGCAGATAAAAAGCCCGTTGCGGCATACCTCGCCGTAGAGAATACGGTATCCGTGACCAGCGCTAATCATGCTCGAGTTGTTCACCACCGAAGAGAGATTAAAATTAAAAACACAATTCAGTAAGAGTTGTTGTTTGTCATTAGCAGGTTTAGCTCAAGTTGTCCCACGTTTGTAAAAATTTGGTAGCTCTGAAAAGAGCTGATTTTTTTTTGTACACCTGAACTCTTGAACGATGAAGTAGTGACAATATCCTAAATACCTCTGGGATGTATGTAGCGCAAAGCTGTAAATATATAAAATATTATTTTTGAAAACTTATTCTATGTAATTACTACAGTAGTGGTATTTTTCGAAAAAGTGGTTAAAACACAAATGATGCTGGCACCACGAGCATTTCAACGCAACTATGTACTTCCATACAGTCGGGGCAATTCATTGCATCTTTAGGTGCTACATGTGTGAATAAAACTAACAGTCAAACTATTACTACGATATATATATTTAAACTAAACTATTTACATGAGATTTGCGCTCGGCGAATCGCGCGATCCTTCTCATCTCGAGGCTGGGAAACCGAATGAAATCTCCCGCACTCTCAATCGCTTCTCTCGGTTAGACGATTACCTTTTCGGCTTAATCTGCCCGAGTTCCGCGTAATCGATAGTGGGCCCACACGCCGAGGATTTCGTCATCCTTGCGGCGCGTGTGATCCACCGGAACGCGTCGCAGTTCCCACGTACCGATGTTTATATCGCGGGTACGTGGAAAGCCGCCACACATCTGTCTGATTGAAAAAGGAGTTGACGGGGTTTTTAAACTCTTCCAGCTTGTCATTTACATAACCACATCGAAACCAAGCATATTTAAATAAGTTCCGGTATCTAAGTGCTGACAGCTGGTTGTAGATTAGTGACTGCATTTTTATAATCAAGTCTCTGGCATGTAAATTAATTTTCAAATCCAAAGTAACTACTAAATCGGATATCTTCCGTGCATAGTTTTTCCAAATTCTAAAACCATAAACATCTAATGGTTGCACAAGGCCCGTTGTATTTTTTGGAATTTTCCAAATTTCTAACCTTTTTCTTCTGGAGTCACACTTCTTATTAAATTTTCGTCGTAAAAAATACTGACTCGAATCATACTTTTAATAATTCTTTCGTCAATTTACCTTATGTTGAAGCTCCGATGGTAACATTAGACGCTTTAAATACTTTATGCTGTACCCGTGGTCCTAATTGTCCATTTTTTTTTCTTCAAGACGATAAACGAGGGAGAAAGCAACTGGCCATCAGCTGATACAATTGACTGAATTGTATGACTATGTGTCATAGCTAATGCTGATTGAATTCGCCCCTCTGTACTTTTCTCACCTTTGCATCGAGCCACACTCGACATAGAACCGGCTAGAACGAAATACTATGTCGAGTGTAACTTAAAAAAAAGATATTTAAAAAAAAGAATTGTATTGGCCCAATAAGAATGGAAAAAATTAAAGTGATCAAGTTACGTTATCCACCCCGTATAGGTATTATGCCACTTGCCATTTCTGTCGGAAGTACGATATTTTATTTAGATTACTGCAAAATTCTGAAAAAATTATTTAGCCCTTAGCGCTCCGTTGGCTCACAAGGGGAACACCAGGGTGTGGAAATCGGTTTTGGAGGGACAGTACGCATAACTTGTAGTACACATATTCTGCAACAAAACCCTAATGGGTTTCCGTAGAATGGGCCTTGGTTTTTGAGATATTTTGGTTCGAAGTTTTTAAAATTTTTGTTTGCATTAGTAGTACGATTATGGACAACCAGTGTCTCAACGGAGCGTCGTAGGTATAGCGGTATAGTGACTGCCTACTATGCTGGAGGTTCCCAGGTTCAAATTCTTATGGGAGTACAATTATTTTTCTGTATTTTTTTTTCTCACTTTAATAAAATATATGCAGTGTAAATCATTTTTATTTAATCTGACATTAATTTAAAAATCGAAAATGCCTCAAGAAGCGGTGCCGATTGATGTCGCGGCACTCATTGTCAGTGCTGTGTACTGCGTTCTGTTTTCGGATACCGTACAATAAAAGAGCGATGCCATAGGATCATTGGTATTCGTAAATCAACAAATCTTAATTATTATGTGGTTTATTTAGAATTTTTTGCCGTAAATGTAAAATGAAAAATATTTTTGCCGTAAATATCCACAAAATCACTCGAAGCAGCGACAAATAGAACATATATACGTGTGAAAATATAAAAATGAAAAATGCATTTTTGATCTTGAAATTAATGTAAGATTAAATAAAAATAATGATTTACGCGGTAAACATTTTATTAAAGTGGGGAAAAAATAGAGAAAAATAATTGTAACCCCCATGCGAAATTGAACCCGGGAACCTCCAGCACAGTAAGCAGTCACTCTACCGCTGTAACTACAACGCTCTATTGAGACACTAGCCCAAAAACCAAGGCCCATTCAACGAAAACCTATTAGGGTTTTGTTACAGGATATGTGTACTACAAATTATGCCTAATGTCGCTCCAAAAGCGATTTCCACACCCTGGTGTTCCCCTTGTCAGGTACGGAGACATCGCTCATTTGTTCAGTAACTCCGGTGGCTCCGCTGCGGAGCCAAATGTTTTTAGCATGATTACGCATAAAATGCTATGTCATCGTCGGGCGTTGACAATTGTTATCTGTAGTTAAAACGTGCTACGTCTGTAATATTGAGGTTAAATTATTTTATGGCCTTTTTTATAATTAGCAACATGGAGAAGAATAAATGTTACGAGACTTTCGTCAGATTTTGGAGATTTTCGTCAGGATAAAACAGGAGTTTCTACATCAATTTCTGAAATCAGATTAAACGGAAAACTTCATATAATCAGGAAAGGTGCAAAGAGGGACTGTGTTGTGTGTTCTAAAAGGAAAGAAATGGGTGGCAGACGTCAAACATGTGATTACTGTGACACTTGCCCAAGTAAACCCAGAATGCACATGGGGGATTGTTTCCAAAGATATCACACCATGGTGAATTACAAAATTTAAAATCTATGTTTTATTTACAAGAGGAAAACGCATATTTATAAAATAAATAAAATCAAAAACATTCACAAGCACGTGTAATTCTTTCCACTCAAAATAAGACTTCTTCTTCTCAGACGCTCCGCTGCAAAAATGTGCCGGAGTTGCTGGTAGGCAGTGGTACAAAAACGCGCGGAGCGTTAAGGGTTAGAAGAGTGTCAATAGAATAATGAACCAAAAATCGTACTCTAGCCCTTCTGCTTATCTAACTTAAACCCAATTGAGATAGTATGGAATGAACTGAATCAAAGAATACGACGTATCTGTCCAAAATCAAAAACTGATTTGTGGAACCATTTATAACTTGGAAGAAATCAGATATTACCAGAAATAATCGAAAGATTTGCAGCTAAAATGTCAAGATTTGTTCAAGCCATAATCAAGGAGCTAACGGGCTATACCAACAAAAAGAGTATTTGATTTTTAAATAATTTCCATTGTGAGATTTGTGATGTAATATAGAATGTATATTTTCTTTATAACAGAAAGTATGGAATAGAACAATATATTGTCGAGTCCTCTAATGGTTTCATATCCTTTTTCCGATTTATTTCAAACTTAGTGCCCTAATACTTATAGCTGGAAGTGTGTATTAAGGTTAATATGAATTTAATGTCAGCATAGAATGCAGTGTTACCCGGATCAGTGCAACGTCTCTCGCCCCAGAACTGTGTAATATTCGTATCTTCAACGCATACCCTACGTCGCTCCGCCGCACAGTGCGGTCGCCCATGGACAAAAATCCATAAGGTCATTGTTTATTATCGATCCGATAATATGTCTGAACTATGTCTTGATATTTACATGATGATATTTACCGACGAAAGATTCAAAGAATTCTGTAGGGTATCAGTTATAGGCGTCGTTTACAAGCCAATATGCGGGTCACCAAATAGCGTTACTAAGTCAGTACGTAGTTTGCATTCGTAACAGCATGAACAAAAGTAGTTTTAATGAAATAGTTACTATGGAGAATTGTGGCCAAGGTATGTCTAATTCTGATGAATCTTTCAGAAGTTTTATGACGCTTATATATATATGATAATATTTGAGCTGAAATAAAAAAATTAAATCTTATTACTTTCCTTTTTTAATACCAAATTTAAAAAAAGACTCAAAATATCCTGTGGTTTTTATTATTTCGTATCAGATAGACAGTATATTTTAATATTCTATGATTTTTTCTGCGAAAAATTGCGAAAATAAAATCTCTAAGTATTTTTCCAGAACGTCGAAGAGTTATCAGAAATTGCGATTTATTGGATGTTTGGCTTTCGTGCGGGAAGTCTGAAAAAATGATCCATATAAAGAATCACATTTGCTCATTGCTAGACATCGATCAATATTCTGATTCCACCGATCGAAAATTGGATAAAATTGCCAGTGATTTTTGCTTAGTTTTGAAAAGAAAGTGGAAAGATTGTTCACGAAACCGAGCTTGCTTATTTCATCACCATAAAGTATAGTTACAAAAGGAAATAAGCATTTCGAATATTTTAATTGAAAATGAATCAGTGTCTCCCCAGCCGATTGCTGGTCCCAGTGCAGGAAGACCTCGTAATGCTTTTGAAGATTCATCAGTAAAAATAAAAAAATACGAGTTCAAGATTTGGTATCATCGAGATTCTACGCCGAATTAAGTTTTGCTGTTGCCATGTTGAAGGAATCAAATCCTGATCAAACTCAACATCCACCTTTGCAACCTCACCAGCTTCTTGCTTTATATTTGGATCTAGATCTTACGGAAAAAAATATCAAATTTTAAGAAGTGTTATTAATGGCCTACATAAAAACTGTTTTCCGAGTGTGAAGACCCTGAGGCAAATGAGACATTCATTTTTGTCATCTGAAGTTCTATTCACAGAAACGTCTGCGAAAATCGACCTATAAGAATTAGTAAATAAATCAATGGATGGTTTATTAAAATTTGTAAAGATTAACGGTCACAGTGATTTAAAGCTTACATATAAATGGGGTTTCGTTGGCAGTGCAAATCACAGTCTTTATAAGCAGAGATTTACCGAAAAAACGAATTCATGTTTGTAATAGCACTGGTCCCCCTGACATTAATTAATAAAAATAATAGCAATTAATTGTGGATAAACCCCCGGCCATCGTCTACCTTTTTTTTGCCGACCGTTAGAGAACAGGAATCTCTAATCAATGATGCTGTCAGCAGACTTTCTTCTTACGAAATTAATTTAAATGATAATAGCCTAAATGTTACATATGAATTACATTTTACAATGATAGACGGCAGTATTAGTAATATATTATCGGACACTAATTCTTCGGCAAAGTGCTATATTTGTGGAGCAGCTCTAAAAGATATGAATTTAAAGAGAGTTACTGAAAAAGTTTCAAATACAGACCATTACCGCTTTGGATTATCTACCTTACATTGCTCGATGAGATTTTTTAAATGTCTACTCCATATTTCTTTTCGGCTGACGATTAAATGTTGGCAAGTAAGAGGAGCCAAGAACAAAAAAATATTCAAAAGTAGAAAAAGGAGAATTCAAGATGAATTTAAGTCACGTCTAGGGCTTCCGGTAGATAAACCGAAACCAGGGTTTGGCACAACCAATGATGGAAATACCGCAAGAAAGTTTTTCAGTAACTCTACGGTGAGCTCAGAAATCACTGGATTCAATAAAAATTTAATTGATAATTTCTATTTAATCTTACGGGTTTTATCTTGTAGTAAAAAAAACTAATATAGAACAATTTTAATCATTGTAAGATAATACATTTGAGTTGTATGTTAAGTATTATAATTGGAATTACATGCCCGTTACTGTATACAAGATATTAATACACGGTTGCGATTTAACAATTCTTTTTGTTTACCCATAGGTCTCCTCTCCGAGGAGGCTTTAGAGGCAAGACACAAAGAAATAAGAAAAAATAGTTTAAGTCACACTCGCAAAATAGGTAGGAACTATACGAACATTGACGTATTCAATAGATTGTTGCTCACCTCTGGTTCATTGATTTCAACTTTTCGCAAATCTACATAAAAAAAATTAAGCAGGAATATTAAATAGAGAAATATATTATAGACGAATCCGAGACAGCAAATATTGAAAACAAACGAATCTAATATTAGTGAACTTGAATCAATTTTCACAATTTTGATTTTCTTTCTGTTGTAAACCCACACCAAGGCCGCACTATGTGCGACAACTAAATTTTGTTGATACGAATTAGAGCATATTTCATGGTAATTGCGAACCTCGTTTGTTGCGTATCTTTATCATAAATATAACGAAAGTTATGGAATTTTGTTCAGAAAACGGTCTTTTCGCTGCACTGTGCGCCGGAGCGAGTCCCCGCAATCGTGCGACTGGCGGCTAGCTATTGAAAAAGATAAATAAACACGAAGAATGAGTCATCTCATAACGGAAATAAGAAATTCTTTGTTTTTTATTGTACATTCACGAGAATATTATTAATAGATAGGTGCAATTTTCCCAATTAAAATGAGTTTAAACACGGTCTCATTCGGACTATTTATCACCGACTATCAAATCCTGTTGAGAAGGTTCAGGAAATGATAACGCACATCCTTATTACCAATAAGGAAGAGAATATGTCTAATAAATTTGTAATTCTAAGTAGACAGCCACTTTACTGACACGAGGCAATAGGTTATCTTTCAGGCGGCGAATCTTAGACATGAAGTCAGCCGTTCACGCGGAGCATGTGCCTTGGTCGATTTATGTATCATATGTGTTGCGTGCGCAGATTCGATTGTCTTTACTGCTCCAATATCTCCTCTCAGAGCATTCAGATTTGAAACGACACTATTTATTCCAATTAGATGTGAGTCTCAGAGCTTTTGCACAATTAGTTGACTTATTTGCTGTGAGACCCTTGGTGAGAATAGCAGCTGGCATTCATCAGTTGACATGTACTTCAAGGCAATTTTCCCTTGCTCATACATGTCTCCTATGAAGTGATACCTGATGTCGATATGTTTAGTCCTTGCATGGAAAACTCGATTTTCAACCAGCTTTTGAGCACTTTAATTGTTGCTGTATGTAACGGTTCTGTTCACTTGTGCTCCCATTTGCTGGAAAATCTCCTGAAGGTATAAATCTTCTCTGATTGGTTCTGACATGGCCATGCATTTAGCCCCTGTGACTGGCGGTGCAGGTGTTTGTTACTTACACGCCTTCGAACCTACAGCTGCTTCAGCCAAAAAGAATGTATATCCTGTAAATGACCTACGATCACTCTGGTTTCCACCCCAGTCGGCATTAGCAACTCCATACGGCGTTTCTCCGGTTTTTCTGTATGTGATTCCAACATGCAGAGTGCCTTTTAAATACCGCAGAACTCACTTCGCAGCATTACAGTGTTCTACACTATAGAATGAGTGAACTCGCTCAGGACATTTATTGCCAAAGCAGTATCTAATCTTGTTGAAGTGGTCAGATACATCCACGCACCAATCAGCTGCCGATACGGGAACGTCTCGATTTTTCTTTTGTTCACCTCGTCTAGCTTACGTAGTGCACAATTTACCTTAATTGGAGTAACTGATGACTTACGAGTCTGCATCCCAAACTATTCCAAAATCGAATCAGCGTACCGACGTTGAATGAGGCAGACCTGATTATTGTTGTTGGATCATTGGCAATCAATTCCCAAACATTGATTGACCAGATCCAGGTCCTTCATCTCAAATGCTCTAGTCAATGATGAGTTCACCTCTTTTATCCAACACAAGTTAACTGATGCCATTAACATGTTGTCAACATAAATCACCATAAGCATAATGTCATTCTTGTTCATTACTATATACATGCATGGGTCTTGTATGAGTTGTCCTAAACCTAGGCGCCTCAATTCTATGACCAGTCGACGATGCCTCCCTGTCTTCTGACTGTCTGAGTCCATACAAGGCTCACCACAGAAGAGAGATTTTGTTGTTACTTTTTGGAGTCCTGCTTGATCCGACAGGTCATCTAGATAATATTTTACCCAGCGTTTCTTCCAACCATTGGGGAACCTTCATGTAAACTTCTTCTTTCAGCTCTCTATTTATACAAGCTGTTACGTCGTCCGTATGATGAATTTAGAGTTCCAATTCTGCTAACAGAGTTATAAAAATTCTAATGCTTCACCATCCTGTTTACATTTTAATAATCATGATAGCAATGTACACTAATGGTTTTGTACAGTAAGATAGTATTTAAAGTGGTCACTGCATAAAGTTATTTCATAGTTATTGCACTGACAATTTGTTTCTTTTTCATTTTTGTGAATAATAAATTATACTACACCTATGAGCTTACCTCGATGAGGTTGTTTCAAACAATATTGATCGACATGCTCTAATTTTTTATTTTTTCTCGGGTTCTTTAAGTTTGTCGCTAAAATTTGTAAGCCTGGCGACGATTTCGGGACATCGTCAAGTACCTTGGTATTGGGTTGCAGTGATGAGCCTGGGACCGCCCGCGTGTTAGGATGTCCGTCGTCACCTTGTGCGACGATAATTTTTTAGTTTTCTGTCTAGGCCTTCAGGAGCCTAAAGAGAAAAGGATGAACGCTCGAAGGTCCCGCTAAAATTTGTTTTAGAGACAAACGCAGACAAAATTACCGCTGGTATTTTCTATTCGGCCGGATTTCTTCCCTTGAAAATCAGTAAATTTGTAAACACAATATCTCGAAAGCTACTAAAAATCGAGTGTATACATTAAGGGTCAGTGAATTCGTCTTGAGAAGCACTACTAAATGGCATGAAGAAAAATATGTAGTTCCATTTAAAAAAAGCGAACTTGACCTTCATATCTCTTAAAACAATAATGTAAAAAAAATTTGTCTTCTCCAAACGATGTGCCCCGTCGTACCATGCAAATTCCATATATTTTTTTGTATTTTCAACAAGTTAGGAAGTATGAACTTATAACAGATAAGCTGGAACACCCTGTATGCGTTAATAATGCAATGGGTTAAATCAGTGATGGCCACCGTAGCTGCAGCCTTCCTGCACTCTAGGTCTACTCCCCTCCTGCAAGCTATGATCTGTGACGACGATGGACCGAGGGGGAACGTGAAGCGAACCAGTGAGAAGTGAAACGAGGGGAATGGACCTAGAGTGGGGGAAGGCCGCAGCACCAAAGGCAATCGCTGCATTAAATGTACATATACACATGTAATCTCTTGATACCTACAAATATCGTATCGATAGTTTACCAATATTTTATATATACTTAAAATGTAATATACAGTTGAAATTTTAAAGAACCAATTAAAAGAATTGCAACACGAATGAGTCTTGAACGCAATAACTTTGCGACAAGAATCTATTGTGTGGTCGGCTTCTCTTTTGGAACCTAGAACACAATTTCTTCAGATGTATACAGAAACAATATTATACGACGCGACACAGGGGAAAGTTCCATTCCGATCATTCTTCTTTGGACAAGCGATGCAACGCTGCATTCATCTCTTTTTGTTTTATACCTTTTACCACGTTACTGTGGTAGTTTAAGGGAAAGAAAGAATACACGTGGATACTGACACTTCACCTTTAATGCGTCTCACGTCAAACTAGTTGTTTACAAATTCTACTTGCTATCGCTATACACAGATGTCTCACCGTTGACTCTTCGATTGTTTCGCGCTCAGAGTGTGACTTTGACTTTGACTAACAACGGGCGCTACTTCGATGCACATGTATATACTTGTCGGAGTTCTTGAATTGTTGATGTCTGGATTTTTCGGTTCCAGAGGCTTCGCGAGTTCACGAGTTTTCGCGACGCGAACTACAATCCTGCATTTTCACGCCAACTTGGACCTGTTACCGTGTCTCTTTATTCTTTATTAGCCTTTCGTTTTCGTCGAATTGTATGTAGCGCGGTGTCGACTGCCAAAGGATCAAAGGCCAACGCAAAAATCACAGTGGAAGCTTTCCTTGTGTCGTGTCCGAGTGTGTAACGCTAAAGAAGGTGTGTTCATAATCAGCGAAGTAACGGCATCCCTGATAGTACGTTCCCCATTCCACTAATTCGTACCTGACTAATGTGTTTCATTTATGGTCATTTATGTTTCCTGTACATTTACTAGAAAGAAATTCATTGAAATTGTTGGCGTTACTGCTATTTTCTTCTCTCATGCGATCGAAATCTTGTAGACGTTCTTTTTAGAACTCAAATTTGGTGCGACGCTTTTTTTCTACGTTTTAATGATGTTTTCTTGACTTTTTTCATGTTCAATAACGTGTTACTGTGTTTTGTAAATTTCGAGATCAGTTAGTGCATACAGACTTGCAGCCTTTCTTTTTTAAATATGCAGGAAGTTATATCGTGTTTTATATTGACATTATAGCTATGGTAGGAACGTTAAGAAAAATCTCCGTTTAGTATTTCCGTGGTTAGTAATAAATTCAAAGGACTATTTTACGTGGCTGCTGTCGCGATTGTATTTATTCTTATCCTACCGTGTTACAATCTTTAAAGCGCAAATGGAAAAGTTTTCTTGTGAATGTCGGTCTGTTCTACGTGTTTCAATTGTAATTTGTGATATCATCATATTTTTTCTTTCATATACTTCCACTTTTCCGATTGCACGTGATATTTTTTTATCGAAGGACTTCTGTAAAAGTGTAATTAATTTGAAAAATTGTTTCATTAAGAAAATTTTGTATTTTATGTTATTCTCGAATTGTAAATAATAATTATAAGTATAATTAAATTTTTATTTGTTTTTCCTATGAAACGATTACATATTATTTATTATAATTATAGGTTCGAAGGTCGTTAAAAATTCCTGGACGCCGCAAGGAGAAAGAGAAATTACCAAGCGGCATTACTGCAGATTACAGTGCATCGTTTTTTGCGTACTTAGACCGTGATCTTTTGGAAAATTCGCATAATTCTTCGAGTTCAGGACAGAGTCTGCGGACTAACTCCAATTGGACAACTAGGACACCAGATGGTTTAACGCAAAGCGACTCTTCAGAAACTTCTTTGACGTCGTTGACTACTACAACTACGTCTTCGGTGACGCTAACGACAGTTAGTGGTCACTCAGAAAAGAATTTACCACCTTTGCCACCGAAACCTCCTAAACGAGGAATTCTCAAGGGACCACATATGAGTGTTAGTGGCATTGTCAACGTTCTTTCGGAAGAGAACGTATTACAGAATGGCACCGAAAGTAACTGTCAAGATGCCAGTAATTTATTAGTCAGAAATACTTTACAGAATGAAGTCATCGCTTACCAAAATATACCTACAGATTTATCGGTTCTCGGTAATATTGTAAATAAAGAAGAAATTTGCAATGAAGAAGAAACATTAACTGGCCATAGTTCGTGGCAAATTTCACCTCAACGATCATTTCAATATAGCCAACAACAGCAACATCATCATCAGAGTGATACAAAACTATTACAGGTTAGTTTATGCCGCCCAGGCAGAGTTCCTTGTTACTTTCTGTATTTTAAGTTTTACATAAATGCTGATTAATTTACACACTAAAAGCTGTATATGGGAAACGGAATATTTTTATGAGTAGTAAAGCACAATATACAGTACACGTCAGAATTTGCGAAAATTTTGATAGTATGTACAATATTATATACAACAATATTTCATCTTCAACACATTTGTAAGAACTTGTTTGTTTGAATGTTTTAAAAAGTACGTTTTTAATCAATCATTTCAAGCATTATGTACTCTTAGCTTACACCATTAAATACCCGGTATATACAGGGTGTCCGCGCCAAAGCGATACAGGCCCGTAATTTCTCATGTATTAAAGATACAAAAAAATTGTTTATATGAAAATTGCATGGTACAAGGGGGCAAATTTTTTAACGAAGACGAACTCGTTTTTACATTATTAGTTTAAGAAATGTGATGGTCAAGTTCATTTTTTTTAAATGGAACTATGTACTTCTGTTCAGATCATTCGATAGTGCTTTTCAAGACGAATTCACTGACCTTTAATGTATACACCCTATTTTTAGTGATTTTCGAGATATTGCGCCTACAAATTTACCGATTTTCAACGGAAGAAACGCGGCCAAATAGGAAATACCAGTAGTGGTCTTGTTCGCGCTTTAAGTTCCACGTGTCAGACATTGACTCTTGAAACAGATACGAAGGGCCTGCACCAGGAACGGCAGACTCAAACTCTGGACAATAGTTTTCCATTGTAAAGTATCAACGATACCTTTCTCGACTCTGTAAATGCTACATCTGTGGCCGGAAAACAATTGTCCAGATTTGGGCCTGCCGTTCCTGGCGCAGACCCTTCGTATCTGTTTCAAGAGGCAATGTTTAACACGTGGCACTTCAGGCGCGGACAGAACTACCACCGGTATTTCCTATTCGGCCGGGTGTCTTCCGTTGAAAATCAGTAAATTTGTAGGCGCAATATCTCGAAAACCACTTAAAATCAGGTGTATACATTAAAAATCAGTGAATTCGTCTTGAAAAGCACTATCGAATGATCTGAACAAAAGTACATATTATTTGTACATTATTTGCTAGAACTTTATTCGATAAAACTATGCTGGATACACTTCTTCTTTGCTGCTATACTGAATACTGACACGCAACATCCATTGAGCTTCCATCCGCCGCAACAGTGTCGATTCGTCATTTTTTCTGTTAGAGCGATAAAACGACAGTCGACTGTTGCAGCAGGCGAGCTACAGGACGGGTCAAAATGACCAGGCATTCGGTGTGCGAGGATTAAAGGAAGAGCATGTGTGAGATATTCGAGAATAGACAAAATAACAATGATATAATTAAATTTCAGTATACAAAATGTTACCTGGTTGAATCACAAAGAGGATAGAAAAAGTTTAGGCTCGACCGACTGGCGTCTTTAGAATTTATCGGGTGTTTCGACTTCCGAATACACAAAGAGATTATTCGTTGAGTCGAGGCAACGCTTTACGATCGGCCGTACAAGCGTCCGAAATACAATGACTCGAGGTTACTCGATGGTTGGAACAAAAAGGCGAGACGTTTTGATTGCTAAGGGTCGAGAAGATGCATTCTGCTACTTTTGTGCAGAATTGGAGAGGTCGACTGGTCTGCGAAACTTGGTGGTCTGATGCTTGGCTCTGCAGTTTTGGAAACTCGAAGTTCTGTCACGGGGTGAACGATGTGTGATTTAAATGAAGAATTTTGAATTTAAACTCTAATCAGTGTGACCGATACATTCAGTGATTCTTTAAAAGTGTTAGAGCATCACTATTTCTGCTTTTCTCTTCATAATTACGATCAGGATGCTAAATACATAAAGACAATAAACAATGACTTTATTCAGCCGCAAAATCTGCTAACGCGAAAAACCTTGATACTTTAATTGGTTACACACGGCTCGGTCGATACGTGCTGCTAACACGATGCGATTGGATACAATTTCGTCTGAAAGATTAGAATTACAACTAATGAGATATTTAGAAATTAATTGCGGGGATCTAAATAGGTTTGATACAGAACACACACGTGTTCACTCATGTTCACGTATAGTTATGGCATTACTTTTGATCAGTTATATGAACTATTTTTTAAAGAGGTATCCTTGCGATTCTTGCCATCATAAACTTTAAAATGATTCGAGATACTCATTTTTCTGTACCATATTTAACATTGTTACTGAATGTATTCAAATAATTTCATTTGTTTATCCTTATACTTATAGATACTAAAATGATTCATGCGTTTGGATCCATTGTCAGTCACCCCACGGACTTTCGCTTAAACTGCAGAGTCAAAGGGCTCCTCAGTGGGAATTGATTTCTGACATTTTAGTGTTCTACTTGTTACTGGGTGGTGAAGAGCAGACTCGTGACGAAATGTTTAACGTGCTATAACTGCTGCCCTGTTAACCCTTTCGTTACTAAAGGTGACTATTGTCACACAACGTATAGCGCTCGATGTATACTAATGGCCGGTATACACGGCGAAACTTATGTCGGACACTACTTTGGTTGATTTAACCATTTTTCAAGAAACTCTATTCTTAAAATGGCTAAGCTGGTATCTTCAACAATAAGAAAATATGGTTGTACTATGAGTTGCGCTTTGAGACAAAGATTTTTAGAAACTAGGATAAATCACCCAGTTAATTTTGAAAGAATTACGGTGGGTACAAGTCGATGAACTGAGAAATTTGTCTCCGAAGGCTCATAAAGAGGAAAACAGGATTCATATTTTATGGCAACTTTCCTATTAATTATTTACTCATAGTGTTAAAATGATGTTTATTCCTACTGGAAAGCACTTACCTTCGACTTAACATTCCATTCGTAAAGAAGAATGGCACGTATAATTGTGAAGAGTACTGAATCGAAGCACCGTAAGTTGTCATGAAATGTAGTACGCGGTAACAAGGAATCTTTCCAAGAAAAGTAAATCTTTAATATTTTTTTAATTATGCAAAATATGAAAAAATGTTTCAAACGATGTCTATTTCTTTTTATTCAAGCTATTCAATGTCACCAAAATTTCTATATTATTTTGTTAAAAGAAATAGGGGGTGCGCACCCCCTGCAACCCCTGAGTGCCTGAAGGGATGCACAATGTGCCATAAAGAAGGTATCATCGAACCATAAAGTGCGCAAAAAGAATTTTGTCGTTACCTATAATAGTTTTGAAGAAATTAATTTTGTCTAGCTAAATGTGCCATTCGTTCCACTGTGCGACGTTCAGAATATTTGTCAACCCCATTTCTGCCTCCCGAGTAACGCTACGAAAAACGACATACCCTTCTATGATACGAGGTTCGCAAATCATCACACGTGGCCGTTCTGTCAGTCACCGACACGTTTGAATTTCTGACTTCTGATCTAATAAAATTTCTTCAACTTTTACGCTTATAATAATGCTAATGTAAAAATGATACTAATGCGAATATAATATTATGAATAATATTCATGAACTGAAATAAATATTGCTACAGAATGCCTTTGTAGCACGCGTTTGTTTCTTTATCGCAATAATAAAATTAGTTTCGTACTACAGTGAATCCTCCCACATTGACCTAGTTGGCACTACGCTCACACTGACCCTATTGCTATTCCTACGCCTATGGCACAGTCAGTCAAGCGTGTGATTCGTACAATGCGATGCGCGGCGGCGGTTCTTTTGATGACAGTTCACGGCTTGGCAGTTCATAATACAATAACATAACTTTTTTAATTTTACTTTTTTATCTGAAAATTTGTTTAACATATTCGTGAGATTTTTCCGATTAAAATGACATCAAACACGATATATTTTGAACCACATTTACTTATTTCATACTTATTGTAAAACTCACTTTACTCCATTATTGCCTTGATTACATTACAAAAATGGGTTGTTAGTCACGTTTGAAATTATAATAGTATAATATTTCTAAACACTATAAATTACTAAAATCTAAAGTAGTAAAATATTCTACATTAAATTATATTTACAATGAGATGATACGTATATAAATATGTAATAGACTTCACACACAAAAAGTTTTGAATCATTCAACGTGGCTGAAAAATTTGTCCAGTTTCAAACCTACCCAACCATAACTTTGCTCATATGTATTTATAATATACTGAAATTCTGTACTTTATCGAAAAGAGTACCAAATCTTCAGTGATCGTTTTATGACTTTTTAAAAAACCATTTTGTCAAAAATAATAGAAATGCTGTGAATAATGAAAAAAAAATGTTGAAAAAATGTTTAAAACTTTTCCGAAAATTTCGCTGAGTTGAAAAATGTAATTGTTATTCGGTACATATGTAGTCTTAACCTTGCACTTGGCACATGCAGCCAAAGGACGATGTTAACAATACGCAAATTTTGGTACTCATCACCAAAGAAAAATTCGTTCATAATATGATTCTACACGTTGCAAGGAATCAAAAAGTCATTTTGTCAAAAATAATAGACAAGTTGTGAAAAATGAAAACAAATGTTGAACAAATTTTTAAAACTTCCGAAAATTTTGCTGAGTTGAAAAATGTAAATGTAGTGTTGTAGTCTTAAACAGGCTGTACCTCCACATCCGTCAAACGTAGGCTGTTCCACCACGTCCGGAAAATGTAGGCTGCTACTCTCTCACTGACCGAAAAATGTAGGCATGATTCTCACACTGACCACCAAACCTAGGCTGTTTCCCCACATTATCGAGGCACAGCTTACATTCGACGGACAATGTGTAGAGATATTTCATGTATTTTGCTAGCAATCCGTTTTTGTAATTCATTCGAAGCGATAATGAAATGAGTTACTCGATAAGTATTAATAAGTAAATGTGATCCAAATTATATCATGTTTGCTCTCATTTTGATGAGAACAATCTCATCAATATGTTATAAACTTTTTCATACAGAAAAAGTTAAAAATAAAAAAGTTCAAGTGTCGTCTTTATTATAACATTTGGTACGCGGGTATTTAAATCTCTCGGTTGCTTCGACTCTCATTTCATCCTTCTCTTTTATTCGCTGTCCTTTTCTTTGTTCGGCGAACTTTAAAGGCGCGCTGCGAGGCTGGAAATGTAGTCTCGGTATTCCCAAACTGACCCTTTACGATTCCGAGCTGTGGGTCAATGTGGGAGGATTTACTGTATTAGGCATTCTGTAGCTCTATTTATTTACCATTTACGAATATTGAGAATAATATTATATTCGGGTTAATATCATTTTTGCATTAGCAGTATTATCGGTGTAAGAGTCGAAGAAATTTTGTGAGATCAGAAGTCAGAAATTCTAACGAGTCGATGACTGACAGAACGTCCACGTGCGCGTGGCGCTCAGTGGCGTTGTGGTCACGTCACAGAACCTCGCATCATAGGTGGGGATGCCGTATTTCGTAGCGGCTCTTGGGAGGCAGGAGTGGGATTGACAAGTATGTATTCTGATTGCCAGTGTACCCAGTTCGCTTTCTTTGTCAGACGGTGCTATATGATCTGATTAGTAGATGTGACCGTCTCGGCTAATAGAGAAGATGCGTGTGTCCTGTTTTTATGATTGTGTCCGTCTAGCTGGGCTTATTATGCCACCTCTAATCAAACTCGCATTCCTTCGATATGCCAATTTTCTAGCACTGCACAGTACCTGTCTTGGCAAGGTGCACCCGTGTATAGTTCATGTATTGTATATGCACTTCGTTATTTCTTATAGTATTGGAGATATAAAAAAGTTGTTTATATGAAAGTTGCTTTGTTCAAAAGGACATATTTGGTGCTAGAAACAAACTCTATCAGAGTATGGCTTTAAGAGATATGAATCTGTTCAGTTTTTTAAGGGGTCTCCCTAGTGTGACGGTTTCAAAAAATCGAACTTTCTTTGTTGAGATTTTCTTATAGTTCTACATCTTAAAAACATATTCCCAAAGTATTATAGACGTAATACAAAAATAGATAATGCTAGAGGCTTCGAAACGGAGCCTTTCATATAATTTTAAAGGATACGTGAAACTTTGAACGCGTTTTTCTGATAACAATATTTTTTCAAATGGCTGCCAGGATATCTCAAAATCCAATCATCCGATTTACGTGAAACTTGGCAGGCATCTTCAGTACATGTCTCATTCTCGCCGGTATTAGAACTAAATCAATATTTGCAAAATTTAAATTTTGCGACTTAAATATCAAGCATGTTTTGTGTAAAATCGAAATTTTTCCTTTCAGACGTTGCCACCTTTTAATTTTTCGTTATTTTTCATTTATTCTAGTACCGGCTATAGCCACACTCATACAGATTAAGAATCCTTTTTTTTTCATTCTGATAATTCTGAGGGTAGATTTTATGGTAGCCATGAAGACAAATTTTTTTAGGTGCAGTGGCAAAATCTCTATAGCTTTAGACAGAATCATTATTTCTGCACTAACTCATTATTACGTATTCTTCAAACATTGTCTGATACAGCAGCCAACTATTACATTCATACGTTTATTACTTTTGTTAAAAAAAATTCACAAAGATCGCTTTGTTTTTCGACCGTCACACTAGGGGGACCCCTTAACACTAGATCTACCAACGATTAACGTGCACCTATTACATCGAAGCGATCACAATGACACGTTTTAGAAAAAAATACGTAATTCAAAGGAACAATGTTCATTGACATTTTTCTTTAGCTTTATTTAGCGTCAGTTCAAGGTAAATGTAATAGTCGTCAAAAATAAATCGTACGTAGTATAATTGCAAACAAGTAATTTTGACCGCCTTGGTAGTTCTAGTGTTAAAATGAAATCGTATATCTTTATTATAATTATTTCATTTTGCGTTATAGAACGAATTCAATAATGCATATGTATGTTGGAGGTATACTAGTTCTTCAGACATTTTTCATAATGAGAATGTCGGAAATGTGGCAAATATAGTAGTTCTTAACCCTGCTACGGTCTTCGGGTCTTTTTTTGCCCAAGGCGTTCTTATTTCTTTAAGAACTTTACTGTTCCCAAAGAACATGTATCGAAATTGTTACGAATATGTTCGTTTCTGTTCCCTTGATATTATATTAGTCCTATTGTCCTTGGTTGAATGGTATGTTAGTAATAAAAATAGTTACATATAAGGACTTCGAGTCTTTTTTGTTCCTAAGCAATTAAGACACAATTAAATGATGGAAATCAGTCATCAAAGTGATATATTTCGAAATCACGACTGATAGTAAAGTCGAATGGAACGATAAATAATATAAAATAACTAAGATAGTTTTATTATTGTCCAAAATGTGAATTATTATTTGGTAAAATTCGAATTTTGCTACGACGTATAAATCTTTTTTCTCATCGTGTAATGTAATGTAAGACTTTCTAGAGCTGTATAGATATATCTTTCCGTTTGTTTCTGGCTTGGAAAGCGCCCTCTTCCAAAAAAAGGCGTGCATATATAGAAAATTTAGGAAGTGCATTGATTCAGAATTATATTGCACAACGAAAACAGTACCCACGGGCGAAGGCTGCGAAAAAGATGTTAGAAAATATTACAAATTTGTCAGAACCTATTGCTTCAGCATCGGCTCAAGATGTTTCGATATGTAAAAAAGGGGTAGATGCCATTTATGCAATAAAACGGGCAATAAAAGTTCGTTAAAATGTCACAAATGCACAAAATTCGTTTGTAAAAGGCATTGTTACGAGATATGCACAACTTGCTATAAATAAACAATTTCAATAGAATGTTTTGTTTATTGCAATAAAAGTATTATAAAAGATATAATAACATATTTCTATATTTCCTTGATCCTTTAGTTAGACCGTAACATTAAAAATACGAATTTCACATATTCAGGTAATTTTTGCCTCAAAGACCTTAAGTGTATAGTTGAATCGAAGACCGTAACATGGTTAAGACAATTTTCATGATGAGAATATCAGGAATATGGCACATTTTTTACATTTTGAATTGAAATTTCTGAATTCGAAAAGATTATTGACAAAAGTCTCATTGCAATTACAACACCATACATGTGACACTATCGCGAAACAAAGTTTAACTCGAAACAATTTTACGATATACTTGGATGATATTGTGAAAGCTATGCAAGTAAAAATTTACTCGTCTTTAAAAATTGTAATGGCTATATTTTGTAATGAAGTAATAGGTCGAAAATTCTATAACTAGTTACATGTTAACGCAATGGATGAAACGAAGCCCTTGTAAAGCTATCCAACCAGACTTCAAAAAGTGACATTTCGATTGACGAATGAACTTTCTATTTCCGTTTTAAATGTACGAAAGTATTTAGGGTGGGTCACATAAAGTGTTATAGACTGTTTTCCCGGAAACTAGTATAGATAGAAGCAAAATCTTTTTTTAATTTTCCGGGTTTAACGGACCTTTTTTTATTATAGGTATCTGTGCTACATACGAGAGGAGATGGAGGTAGCTACTCCTACGATTTTTTAAATGGAATGATACAGAATTTTTTGCATTTTCGGATAGCCTTTCGAAAGAAAAGTCATATTTTTTGGATTCAATTGATCTGAAACGCATAGTTTTGGGTGCTATAATATATAGTTTTGTTTTACTTTTTTATGCTGAAAGCTGAATAAACGGAAAACTAAGTAAATATTTCCTAATCTATGCGTCATAGAACAAAATGTTTCGAATAAATATAACTTGTCTTTTGTGTCGCATTCGATTGGAAAAATTAGGGAGTGGTCACCCTTACTTACTTTTGTTACATTGTTAATAGCGTAATATATTATACATTTCTTACAATTAGAAGTACATAATGTTTAACAAGATAATATGACATATTCAATTAAAAAAAAGAAAACTAATATAGGAATTATTTTGAACAAATTTCTCGTGTTGCCGGTAAAGGCTGATAAACAGTTCATTTAATAAAATCTAACGAGAAAACTCACAGAACAGCAGAAACTCACAATGCTCGCTATTTAAGTGTGTCTACAAAACTCCCTCGCACCTCAAAAACACTCATTTTACTTTTTGTAGACCCTCCCACCCCTCTCGCTCTTTTTCACTCAAAAGGATACATGCATTCTCAGAAATGCACTCACAACCATTCTATACAATTAGGCACAGTCACCCGATCTCTTGTGCTGTGTCTCAAAAACTTGTATCTCGCGCCTGTACCTTTCAAACTTTCAAACATTCACCAGCTACACTGTAACAGTCATCACCTGCCCGAACTCGCAACTAACACGTGCACACTAGCATAAATCTTATAAAATAATCTCACACTTATTTGAAGTCTAAATATTCATTTCATTGTACTTTTTCTTGAGTAAAAGGTTTAATTTAATTTTTCAGGTGGTAACAAGCGCAAGCCCGTCGGCAGACTCCCTAACAGATACGACGAATTCTAGTTTTGCCACACCACCCTTCAGTTTGTCGCCTGTGGGGGAATCACAAGGTTTTTCAAGATGGCGATCTTCAGCATCTATTGAAGAACAGACTATCGAATTGCAACTTCCAGAGATCGTTCCATTGGAACTTCCTGAACCTCGAGAATTAACAATCCAAAGACAGCCACCACCGCGAAACGATTTCGGATTTTCTTTACGTCGTGCTGTAGTTGTCGAACGAACCATGAGCGGTATCACGCAAATGAGAACAGTAGTCTTCGCCGAACCGGGTTCGCTGGTACAACACAATAATGACACTGGTTTGTTGCCTGGCGACAGATTAATCGAAGTTAATGGCATTAACGTCGATGATAAATCGCGAGAGGAAATCATCGATTTAATTAAGAGTTCTGCCAACAGTGTCACCGTCAAAGTAAGTTTCTTAATATTATTTTTCATAAAGGATGTCTCAAAAGTAATGTTATGTCTTCAAAGTGTTTATAATGTTTACGTTAGGTCGGTTATATCGACACGGTTGGTCCAATGATATTTTATACTTCACTCGCCACTTTTGGGATCATTGTGGCCAGTGTAAAGAAACGGCAACAAAGTTATACACTGTTATACGCAACTGCTTTACACCGGATGTTTCACTGGAGGTGGTAAATATTTTAAGGGGAGATTCTACAAGCCGAAATAAATCGAGACTCAAGAACGACTAAATTGCGGTAGAGGCTTTATTTTTTAGTTATCAATGTTTAAAAATTGGGCCCTGGAACGTCTGTCGCACAGCAACTTGACCTACATATTGCAGACCAAGCAGGGTCCGTTCATTGGAGGTCAACGCACAACAAATTCGCCCTGTAGAGCGCATAGTTACCGACGTAACGGAAACCACCCCCCACGATACCATGCGATACGACAGTACGTTCTTGCGACAATTTATGAAAGAGCACACACGACACGTTGTGCAACATTAAACCTGCCTACTCGAAAAAATCCACATGGGCATATTAAAACCCGAACGAACGTGCGTATGTGTGCGCCCATTGGCGATTTTTGAGGACAAAATCGTGTATTGGATGTAGCATTCACCCTCTCTACTTGAGAATCCCGTCGGGCGGCTTTTGGTATGCTTTCGTGGATTTTTACGAGTAGCTAGGTTTAATGTCGTACAACGTGATGTGTGTGATTCTTCAAAAATTCTCGCTAGAACGTAGTGTCGTAGGTCATCGTTTCTGTTACGTCGATAAGTATGCATTCTATATGGTGAATCTGTCGTACGTTGACGGCCACTGATCGTACCGTTTCTGCGCTGCTTCATGCACGGCGGATGACCGTGCGACAGGCGTTCCAGAGCCCAATTTTTAAACATCGATAATTAAAAATGAAGTCTCCACCGCAATTTCGTCATTCCTGATTTTCGACTCATTTTGGCTTGTAGAATCACCCTCTAGGTTACTACCTGCTGTAAAACATTCTGTATAACACAAACCGAAACATAACCACAGCTATCATTGTTCAACAAATTTTGACTTATTTTTGGACTATTAATATTGACTGTGCGTTTCTTATAGATTTTTATGCGCTGAATATGAATCTGCAAGCCGTTTGTTTCCATCGCCTTCAGTTTTCGAAAAAATCAATTTTGAATAAAATACAAATTTTCAATTTCAAAGATGTTTTATGTTTTAACGGTAATAGATATTCAATTGCTCTTTGCGCGAAATGATTCATTGGACTCTCCCGAATAAAATGATATGATATATTGTAACATTTATAAAGACTTCAACATGTTTAAACACGGATTAAATTGAAAAGGATACCGACAACGCACCAATTTTTGCAGATATTTTTCAATTTATTTTAAAAACTGAGGGCCTAAGAGGAAATCTAATTACACCATGCGATGGAGCTGTTCTTTTTCTATGGGAAGCATGAAGAAAAGGTGCATGTTCGTTTTTGGTTTCAATACAGAAGCGAAATAATTTATCAAAACATGCGGCGCCGGCATTTGTACATAATAGCGCCGGTCGCCTTCTCTACCATTCACCTTGACATAATCGTGCGTGTTTAGCACTTCTAGTACGCTGGGAGACCACCGGAGTTGAGTACCACTATATGTGGCACATGTTTTGCCAAACTATTTCGCTTGTGTATCAAAAACAAGACAGGACTTGTACGCTTTCTTGATGCTACGCATATTAAAAAGGTCTGGTCTATCGCGTGGTGTAGTTACATTTCCTCCTAGACCATTAGTTCTAAAAATAAATTGAAAAATATCCGCAAAGATTGGTGAGTTTTCGGTGTCCTTTTCACTTTGATCATTGTTTAAACATGTTTATCTGTTTATAATGTTATAATATATAATATCATTTTATTCGAGCGAGTCCAGAGAATCATTTCGCGCAAAGAGCAACTGAGTATCTATTACCGTCAAAGCCCAGAACATCTTTGAAGTTGAAAATTTGCATTTTTCTCAAAAACTGAGGGTGATAGAAATAAGCGTCTTACAGATTCGTATTCAGCACATAAAAATCTATGAGGCATGCTTAGTAAATATTAACACATTACTTACCGGCAGCCTATTAATAAGCTTTATACCGCCACCGTTTATCGACCGGTAGCCTATAAATCGGCGTTTTGTTCACTTCGGTTATCAATCGGTAGACTATTAATCAGCTTTTTCCTAAATCTGTTAGGCGGTAATAGAAAAATTGTTAAACACATTCCCACTTGTTTTGTCAGTAATAATAATGTTTTACTTGTTTTTTTCAAAGTTGTTACAACAATTTTGACCCTCCAAAATGAATCTTGAGAATGAAAGTGAGGTATTATTGGATCATTTGTCAGAGCGTTCTAGTTGTTCGTTGGACGGCGATGATAGTGATGAGAGTGATATTGGAATTAAAATGTTTTTATTGTATTTATATTGTAGTAAATACCTTGATTATCTAAATTTTACTGTTAAATATTTAATGCTTTATTTCTTTAATATTTTATAATTTTTAATATTAATTCTTGTAACAAATGAACACAAAACCATTTTGTTACCTTAGCTTTTTGCATACTATTATTAATAACTGTTAACAATCTATAAAAAAAATGATGTCTTAAGTTTTTATTTTATTTCACACATTTTTACGTGATAGTCAAAACCGCCGGTATTATCGAAGTATTCAAGCTTGAACTGACCGATCTGTTGTATGTATCCGCTTAATTCGCAGCCGGTCAGTAATGTGTTAAAAGTTTCGTATGTGTAATTGATTTTCTTCCATAGACTTGGTAAAATTACTAAAGTCTAAGAAACTCGCATACAGGGTGTTTTCCCACCCCTGTCAAATATTTAAAGGAGTGATTCTACAAGCTAAAATATAATTGCGACAATTTATAAAGAAGCACGTACCTTTCATTGACGACATTAAACCTGCCTACATGAAAAAACCCACAAGGGCATATCAACACCCGCCTCACGGGATTCTCAAGTAGGGAGGGTGAATGCAATTGTTAATATACGATTTTGTCCAAAAAAATCACATACGCATCGTGATTATTTTAGTCGCAAGTATCCATGTGTACATGCAGCGGAAATGTCCATTTAATCACACACGCGCACCACGATTATTTCGTTGAACTCCGCCGTTAATGCTAACAAAAGCCTTATTGTTGAAAAACTTGCCATTGGGGAATAAGTTGCTGTATAATCGATTCCTCTCCTCTATATCTGCTCGTGTGCAACCAATCTTTCTTTAAATCTCGTAATTTTTCCTTTGGAGTCCATTTTTGCTTTAAATACACACTGTTAGATGTTACGGCAGCCCATTCATTTTTTCTTGCGCACCACTGGCGTCGACGAGCACCGCTACCGCTCGTGATAACGTTTCAGAAAAGGCGATGAGAAGGCGCTTCGGCGTTGTTCTTCTCAGTCGCAGTCTATGTCCCGCAATAGACGGACGTTTTCTTCTCATTTGCCTACAGGCACCGTGCGTAGAACCACAGTTGCGCGTACATAATGATCCTTAGACCCGGATTTGATTAGTTACTCATGCAACAATTCTGGATCATTCGATAGCCACTTCCTTAACTCATATCCGGTGAACGCCAACAGCCCTACGACCCCAAGGCGAATGATTGTAACTTCCTCTAGCGAATTAGAACCTGTCAATAGGTCGTATATGTAAAAGTCACGGAGCATCTGCCTTTCTGAGAAAGCTATTTGCTGGAGAGTTTTAGTAACTACAAACGTTGCTGGGACAGTACCGTATGTCACGGTAAGCAATTCATAATCCTCAAGCTGATCTTGAGAAGACTCTCGCTATACGATCCTCTGTAGAGGTGTTTGTGATGGATGAATTAGGACTTAGAGATACATTTTGGCAATGTCCGCGCTTAAAACATAGTAGTGTGCTCAGAATCTGATCAAGATGGAAAATAAATCTTGCTGCAAGGTGGGCTCTACCATCAATGTGTCATTCAAGGAAACAGCTGTATATGTTTTGCAGGACGCACCGAACATTACCCTAAGTCTTGTGGTCACATTATTTTCCTTTAGAACCGCGTGATGTGGTAGGTAATAATTTGGACGCATGTGGCCTAGCTGTTCATATTCGCACATGAAAACTGAGTATTCTATTTTTACTTGCGGCTCCCTATTCAATGGTCGTTTTAATGCATAAAATCGGCGTATAGCTATGTACTGTCTTTTGATTGAACAAGTTACTCCAGCTTCCCACCTCTCATTGGCAAACTTACGACGAATCTACCATTCTGAGTTCTCTGATAGATATGCATGTAATGTTCGTCGCAATGTCTTCCCTCGAGCGATAATTCCTTTTTGGACGACCCATGATCTAATTCCCAGAAGCGCATTAAAAGTGAGTCCAAATTATTTCTCACTTTTTTTTTTAACGAGGAGGGGGAATGCCTGTACGCACACCGGGCGGATGTCGTTGGCCAGTCATGGCGCTCGCACCAACTAAAACCCCACGTCTCGGAGGTCCACTGTATCCATACTGCGAGAATGGTAATTGCATTACTTCGAATTGGGACAGTACTGTGCCTCTTTTCTTCTTTCACCGTTTGCCTCCTGGTCACTTTCCCGAAGCCATCCCGGCCAGTTTATGAAATATTGGAGTTGCTGTCTCGCCTGTGTGCTCATACTTGGAGCCTGCAATTTCTACATCCCTCTGCTGAGAAATTGACTGTGAGCTATGAGCAACCCGACACTCTGCTTTTCTCGTTTCCCTTCATCTTCTTCTTTTAACTGTAGAACAGCTTTTGTACAGTCCCTCCAGATTTGAATGTTCATCTCCCCTTCCGTTATGGTACCGCGGCAAACCTTCACCATGATCCCTCTGCCCAATCTGTTTGCAACCTTTGTCTTCTGAGCATCCCAGCTTCGGCATTCAAACATCGTGTGTTCTACGTCAACCATTTCCTTGTCACTGTCCCGACAGGATGAGTCTACGGTACAGCCGATTTTGTGTCTGTATTCATTGTAACAACCGTGTTCTGTTAGCAACTGTGACATGTGAAAGTCTAAAAATTTTGGTCTCACTTTCACCCACTTATCTGTTTGGGAGATCAGATAGTACGTCCACGTGCCGTGTATAGTCCCATTCCACTCCTCTTGCCACATCTTCTGTGTTTTTCTCTTCCTCTTGCTCTCTGATGGTTTGGGGATCCAATATTTGGCTTCCGACACTGGGGACAGCTCTAACTTCTTCCTCCTCCAGAATTGCGGATCTCATACACCTGTAGTAGACTCGATTTCTTTCCCTTACTCTCAGGGTGATGGGTGTTATCACTGCCAGTACACACAGAGCATCCGCCGATGTTGTGCGGTATGCTCTACAAACGGGCGTAAGGATGACCTTTTGTATAGTTCTGCGCTTCTCTCTGAATACCTGAAAATCCATTGCTTCAGCCCAAATAGGTGTCGCATAGCAGATCACTGATTCTACAACCCTATAGTAAAGGAGCCTACTTCTGTGCCCCCCCCCCCCCCCCCCGTGTGTGTGTGTGGAGGAAACCTTCAGAAGGCACCCTGGACGGGAGGGCTTGGTAGTGTGGGATTTTTACCCACTAAAACCTCCACGGTGACCAATCCTCTGGCGTGTTACGGAGGGCTCCGGGAACCCCATAAGGACACTAATCGGAACCCTCCCAACGTCGTGACGCCAAAGCGCCCTATCCTCACGGGGTCAAACCAGACTATGCTATGGTCCGTCAGCACCCCCCAAGGGGGCATTAATTTACTTACTTCACCGACTATCCGTAAGGCTTTATTCCTAACCGCCTCTATATGGGTTCTATATACTCTATTATCCTGTATATGGGCTCCTAGGTACTTCATCAGAGCACTGTTTCTTAGTTCCGTACCCATTGGCCTAATGGTGAAACCACCTTTGACTTTCCTTCGTGTAAGAAGGCATACTTTCGTTTTTTCTTCCGCTAAATCGAGGCTCTTGGCCTGGTACCACGCGGTCAACCTCATCATCACGCTCTCTGCCAGGTGTTTCACAGTTTCTAGTTTCTGATGTGTGATGACTATCGATATATCGTTAGCATATTCAGTTATTCTGCAGCCAGTGGATATCTCTATCCTAAGGACTTTATTGTATTCTATATTCCATAACATAGGGCCAATGACGGAGCCTTGGGGATCGCCTTCATACACCTTCGTGAAAGTCCAGTTTCCATCAGTCCTATGCGCGATCACTGTATCTGACAAGTAGCTGGCGATGATCTTGACCAGGTAGTGTAGGCACCTCCGTTTTCCCGTCCTTTTAGGATGCTAGGCCACCTGACGGTGTTGAAGGCGTTCCTGACATCCAAGGCGATTAGTAAGGAATGTCTACCCGTGCGCTTACAGAGGCCCCACATCTTTATAACCTCATTTATGGCCATCACGGTATTTCTGCCAAACGGTATTTCAATATTATTCATCACTCAGAGATTGTAACACCTCATATTTGTTGCGAAAGACAAAGGCGCAAAATCGCCTGCTAAAATCCTTCCCAAATGCGCTTAATGAAATAATGTCTGTAATTCAGATGTTCTGACTTGACTCACACAAAGTAAGCTTCAGAAAGTATCTGCTCCTATGACATGGTTAATTTCCGCCAATACATGAAAGACAGGATTGGCCAACTTTATGTTAGATGGAACCTTTATAGTTGCACAATTGAATGAAATTAGTAGTATACTGGTACTAATATTATCGATAATTAAACACTCCAGTTTTGTAATTACCAAGCTGGTCCTTTATGCGAACCACCGCGGTGGGTAAGAAAGAGTCTGACCTTGTCAAGATTAAGGACTGCCGAACAACGGTAGCGGTTTGGGATTGCTTAAGCTGCGTTGTCGTATCCTCGCTATCGCGGACTGAGACATTTCCGGCCAACGTAGTTTGTGACTTATGTAACAATGTACTATGCCGCTTCCCACATTTTTTATAACAGCCCCATTAACAAACATTAGCCCGATGCACTGTAGTGTGCAAATAATTTAAACATAGTTTAAGTGCTGTAGCTTTCTTAATTCTATCTTCGATTGTTAATTTAAACAATTAATTACATCGGTATATGCGGTGATTGCCCTTGCAGGGTAAAGAAAAAGATTTACTATTGACCGACACATGGGAGAGAGCACTCTTGTTTCGCACGAATTTATTGGAAATATGTGTATCTTGTATTTCCTTAATAATCGTCTCCAATGCTTGACAGAGCTACGGGAATTTCGGGCTTTTGTCACACCAAACCTAGCTTTGAAGTTATTCGTTCGGACAGAAAGTGCGACCGCGATCCTGAGTCTAGAAACATGCGACAGGGTATCATGGGCCCCTGACTATCACGAATCTTAACGGTTGCCGTTGATAATAGAACCTCAGAGTTCGCAGATGCACTCAACGCCGAAGTATTTGCTTTCACCGCTGTTTGTTTCGGAATTTGCTCTTGGTGCAACAGTGTATGATGTTCCCCCTTACACTGTCTGCAGGTACGAGCATCGCAATTGATAGGCCTGCCCTTTTCCAAAATCTAAACGCTGATTAATATCGCTGTTAGTCAGTTTCGGACAAAATTGCGTAAAACGACTTTCGTTGCATATGCTGCACGTCGCGCTCGTTACCGTGTAAGAGAAAGTATTACCTGCGTCTTTGCGATTCCGATCGCTCATGTGGTTCTGCACATTCTGCACAGGAACAGCGTTTCCTTGAGTTTTCTCCTTCCATATTAGACATGTTTGCTCGTCCAACTGGAAGTGACTGCGTATATAGGGAATGCGTTTTAAAACGGTTTTCTTAGAGCCTTTAGAGCGCGGCAATCTTTATTAGCTAGATCCGTTAGTTCTCTCAATGTGTCCACCTTTTCACGTGTGCACATGGGCAGTTCAAAAAATGCGCGAACTCTATTATTCATGATGATTTTAGGATCGTTGCAATATTCTTCCAGAATGTTTCAGGCGACCATGTAATTTTCTTCCGTTATCTCCAATGATTCAGCCTTTTCGGCTGCCTTCCCGACCAAACACGATTTCAAGTAATTTAGTTTCTTCGCGGTTCCAAATCTAGGATTTTCGTGTTCCAAACATCGAAATGAATCGCTAAACCCGGGCCATGCCTCAAAAGAACCGCTCAATGTAGGAAGATGCATAGTCGGTAGCTGCATTTGAGTGTCGGCATCTACCGTTACTGGCGATTGCGTATTGATAACCGTATCAACGTTACTGATGGATAGTGCAATAAGCCGATTCAAACTTTTGCCGTTCCGCTAAACCAATTTCGTAACCGTCGTCCGCTGCGATCAGTTCTAATGCGCTCTGAACTGACTCGAACGCCTTGAACTCCTTCTTGAATCTTTCGACTTGTATTTTCAGTTCAGTGACTCTAGCGCCGTCGACTCCGTTAGACGGCTATATGAATTTAGTAAAGCTTGTGAGTTTCGACTTGATCGTACCACGTTTGCGATTGAGATCCCGCTAGGTTAGCATGCTGCTACTTTCTTAAGACATTTGCGTACAAGTGAGAGGCGTTAAGGGTAGAGGATGGATATGACAGACAGCGAATTAATAGTGTCACATGACTCACAATTTCGTGCTGGTAGACAATGTGGTCGTTGGTTGATTCTCTCCAACTCCGTGAACCTCTGGCGCAGCTCCTCTGGTGCTGGCGTTAGCTGGCGCTCCCGTTTCTGGAGACGATGTCGTCCGATCGTCGGTCTGCTGAAGGGCTGATGCAGGATGCTGCACACTGCTGGCAGCGACTCTTCTTCGTAGGCTCAACTATGTGTCGTTGTTTAACGTGCGGTGTGCACCCCTAGGGGTTTACCACACGGCTCCCATGGGCAAGGGACTGAGATATGCTCAGTCAGCACGTTCAAGTATAGGCTTATACAAGAACTATCAATTCGGCCCCGGATGACAGCCCAGGAATCCACCCATGGTTTGGGTGAGGCCGTTCTAAACATTTACCAGCTCTGCAGGCTGGTGCCCGAGCAGAGACCGCTGCTCACCCGTCGAGTGGCACGGCCTACTGTCCCCCGCGATATGGGGTCACCACATACCACCACGAATCCGACACCAATGGTCGGTACGGTACGGTAGGGGGGTAGACCCGGCATACCAACCCCCGTGGTACCAGTTTCGGGCCTTGAGTCTCAAGTACAACTGGTCACACTTTCGCGGGCCACTTACCAAAGCTTCGCTGCTCGCGCAAGATGCAGTCACATCTTCGCACCGACACGGTGGGTCGGTTTACAGGCATATAGCGGGGGGGGGGGGGGGGGGGGGGGGGCTACTTACCCATGGCGGCTCGGCACATGTCCGACCCTTTTTTTTAACGTTGAGGAAATCTTCAAGAAGACGCACCTTCAAGGAAGGGCTCCGGGAACGCGATAGGACAACTACGCAGTGCCCTCTCTACGCTCACGCGCTTTCGTGCCCTTCCTCGGGAGGTCTCGGTATTGTGGACCACCAACCATGCTTAAATCTATTAGGCGACATGACGGACCACTCGCCGTGCCACCACCTTCTCTTGAGTCGCGTGCAATGGTGACTTGGTACACTGCCAGGACCACCAGTGAACTCCGGGCGAACCTCTCTGTGTGCGGGGGAGATGGTAACGCACTCCAAATAGGGGACGCCTGATGACTAGAAGTGAGCAGGGTATGAGCCCCTGTCTACCGATGCCCTCCAACTCGCGGCCGGTATACTACTCGCTGCCACCCATCCCTGGAAAGGGTCGCCGCGCACGCGATGCCTCCTCTAAACTCACACCTTGACATCCCGCCACCTAACGCCGTAACCGCGATAAGCAGCGAGATGTCCCTGTCTCTAACCGTCCCTATGGACTCTACCTTGGTATTTCACGCGCGTATTACCGGGGTGGTGCATAACGGTGAGGCTCAAATTGCCCCGAATCAACCGCTGCACCCTTCCCTCCTAGGGGTGACCGTTGTCCTCGCCCCGCCCTCCTTGTTCAGGAGGTAACACAGCGCGCGTACCGGTTAATCCTACTGCCGCCTTCGGTGTCGAGTGAGGGTACGCTCGACTCGGCACCGGAGGCATCCTTCCAAGTGCGGATGTCCCGCGCGCACACACGCACTCATTCATGCACATTCATACTAAACTCCGCGCCTTCAGCACTAGCGGCTGTAGCCACTCCTGGGTCGGGACCAGCCCCCCCCCCCCCCCCCCCCCCCGTACGGTGCTGGCGGGGGCAGAACCTCTTGGCCTGTCACCGTGGGCGGACCGGTTGGCTCCGAGAGGACCCCGTGCCCTTTTAGTCGCCTTCTACGACACGCAGAGCATACTGTAATAGTATTCTTCGCTTTAAGCCCCATCAACCTCTCGAGAAGAGGCTAGTCCCCGCGTACCACACTGGGGAGGATACATACCCAATACTGCCCCACTTCGTAAGCTCAGTGCGTTTAGCTGGACCGCGGCCTTCTGCAGCTCGTAATTGATTGTGTTCTGGCCATAGATGTAACGGACTGTAGAATTGTAGATCGCCGGATGATCCGGCTCGAATGACCAAAATGTTGAGTGCCGAACCTGATGCTTATAGGACGTCTTGGGCGCCCTCGTAATACGCTCCGTCCACCAGACGACTGTACTATCTGTAGGAAATCATGAAAAGTAGGGACCGCAGCACCGGGACTCGACAAACCCTGTTCCTCTGTGTTGGTAACCAGCCACCTCACCCACTACGCCACCGTCAGTCCGCTGACATCCTTATTTCTACGATTCCTCTTATGTTGGGTCTGGTGGTCCCGATCCCACATATCTCTAACACAACTTAAAGTGTTAAATTCTGAAAAAGTCCAGTAGCGTCGCAGAGCATTTCTTGCGGATGAGTTCTTTAGCTACGTCGCGGCCAAGAGAGGATAACTCCTCCAGTGGTTTAAGCCGTATCCACGAAGAACCACGGAGCGGCGAACTCACGGCGTACACGCCTGTACGCACACTCTGCACCCGACCAAAATTGAAGAGATGGACCGGCAGGCAGCCATGGGCTACCTCTATTCGACCCGGTCTCCATTAGACTCTTCAACCTCGTTCAATTGATCGGAGATTCCTTTCGAATCATCATAGTTTACGGACATGTCCGGTTTTCGAACTCGGGTCCATAGAAGCATCTGGCTGTCTGGATGTTCACAGGTTGGTGATCGGACGGGAAATACGCTATTAATAGTAACCAGGTACTCCGTATGTATTGCGCACTCCTCCAGAACCGAAACCCAGTGCTGCTTTCGCGCAGCTGAAGCCCCCGAAGGTACCCATCTAGGTCACACTGGCCACGCCTCTCACGGATATATGTCCGCTACCCATTAAGGAGCACCCAACCTCCCAAATGACATGAGTGGATCAAACACCGAGATATAACTTGGGGTGGGGGGTCGCTACTTACCCAGTGGCGGCCCAGCGCTTACCACAATTGCCTGCCCGATCGACATGCGGTCACATACAGTCCTTAAGTCAGTCATAAATAAGACTAAGGCAGAATTGCGTCGAGCTAACTGCCTTCGACACTTCTTAAAATTCAGCCGCCGCTAACACGGCTAACTTGACCCATTTCACGCTATCGGGAAGCATCCTTTCATGCAGCAATTATACCTGCATCCATTTACGTCAATATACATATTTGTTCCTTCGAAACACATGACACAATACAAATATCATTCGCATCACATTGAACCCACAGTTCAGTAACATAACCATGATCACAGGGGATCACACACAATACCTGTCATCGGCGTCATAACATGCACAACTCCGTATCCCTTTCGGTACCTTGTTGCAGTTACCGCCTAGGACCACTCATTCGCAATCTGCAAACTGATAACTTCCACAATTCCGTACCCTTCTCGGCAACTCCATTGCAGTTATCCAAGCATACAACAAATAACAGCGGTTTATCAAGTCCGTGAACATCTTTCGGACGACACCCACTCGTACGCAAATCACACTCTACTACTGAAATAGTAGAATTCTACTGTTAAATAGTTTTCTCATCCATCAAAAAGCTATATCGACCGAACCAACACTACTCGAATTCTCTTCAACGTTTGGACACTTCAGTATCCACTCAATTAGCGCTTTCTTACCACTACGAGATTTTGGGTAAGATTATGATCTCGGTAACACTGAGCTTCAGAGCAAGAACTGAAGGACCGTTTACCGCTGTAGCACACGAAGTTCTTGACCGTCGAAATTCTAGTGCACATCAGAGCATATTTTTATGTGGCAATATCTAGGAAAGGTCCAGTAGAAATTAACTCCTTTCTTTGACAAAAGTCACTTCCATAGAAGTGATTTTCATCAACATTTATGAATGTTATCATAAATAAATAGCTTATGATAACACAATTCGACTGGCCAGACTGGAACCTAATATTTTAGTAGTATAAGAATAATTTGCATACATGGTATTTCACTTCAGGTGGTAAATATTTTAAGGAGTGATTCTACAAGCCAAAGTAAGTTGGAAATCAAGAATGACGTAATTGCCGTGGTGACTTCATTTTCTTTTATTATTGATGCTTAAAAATTGAGCTCTTGAACACCTGTCGTACAGCAACATGACGTGCATGGGGCAGGTCACGCAGGGTACGCTCACTGAAGGTCAACGCATCACAAATTCACGATGTAGAACACATACTTACCGACGTAACACAAGCGATGACTCAGGATACCATGTAGTACGACACCATAGCCGAGATATAAGAATAGACCAATCACCTTATGGACCTTCGTGGCCCAACGTGATTGCCATACCGACTTATAAATTCGACACTGATTTTAGCGTCCTCTAATTGAATTACAGAGGCATCCATACCGTGTGTTCATTTGAAAACTTTACGTCTAAATACCTCGAAAACAACACATTTTCGGGAAAAATGTTGAATACAGAAGTTTCAAGGTTTCGAGGGGGAAATACAAATATCCTATTGATTTTTTATTTGTTAAACGTTTTCAAGGTTATTTGAAAGTCAACTTTCTATTTTCAAATGGAAATCGTAATTTTGTTTCGGAGATTCTTATTATACGGAAAATAAGATGAAACTTTTGTGTGGGAGATTTTTTATTAGACCATCTTAAAAAGATATTTAATAAAATAAAAATTTATTTCAGTTTTGCTACTCCCAAAGTAGAGGATGGAAGATTAAATGATACAAACAAAAGTTCTTTAATTTTTCTGGTCATTATTAAATGATAAGGTAAAATCAATAACAATTTCACTTTTTTACGCTACTTTTTTATTACACAAAGAATCACAATAATTTTGCACGATCTTCGTTAGATGTTTTCAAAATGTTCTCCATTTTGTGCTAAGCAATAGTGCAATCTGTTTTCAGATTCCAGTCTCAGTTTTCTTCAAGTTTCTTTTGTAATATTTCTGCATTCTCTTATTATTCTCTGTTTTAAGTCCTCAATATTTATTGGTCTTGTCTTGAGTACTTCAGCAAGTCACTTACGCGTCGAAAACATTGTAGGTACGGGACTTACGTAAATGATGACACCTTTACTGCTTATATATTTATTTATGAACAAACATAGGAAGTACACATAAAAAGACGTGACAAATTCGTGATGCTCTCGACACGAGCTTCTCGACGAGACTACCACTTTTTCGCGGTCGTGTCCGCATCGCGACAGACACAACAAACCGAGCGCGCCGCGGTCGCCAAGGGGGCACAGCGAGACAACGGTCGGCGTCCAAATGCGTAACCCGATCCTCCACCGATTCGGAGAAGAGTTCACACACGGGTCGCTACAACATAAACAAGATCAATGAAACATCCTATGAAGATCGTGCAAAACTGTTGTGATTCTTTGTGTAATACAAAAGTAGCGTAAAAGAGTGAAATTGTTATTGATTTTCCCTTATCATCTAATAATGACCAGGGAAATTAAAGAAGTTTCGATTGTATCACATAATTTTCCTTCCTCTACTTTCGGAGTAGCAAAACTGAAATAAACTTTTATTTTATTAAATATCTCTTTAAGATGAAGTCTGATAAGAAATGTCCCATACAAAAGTTTCTTTTTTTATCCCCGTAGAATAAGAATCTGCAAAACAAAAATACGATTTCCGTTTGAAAAAAGAAAGTTGACCTTCAAATTACCTTGAAGACGTCTAACAAATAAAAATCAATAGGATATTTGTATTTTCCCCCCGAAATCGTGAAATTTTTATATGCAGCATTTTTTCCGGAAATGCGTTGTTTTCGAGGTATTTAGACGTGAAGTTTTCAAATGAACACACGGTATAAAGAAATAGACGAGCGAGCAAAGCTGCGGCGACGCCTCGCAGGCTAACGGCGGACAAAAATTGATTGTGTATTGAATTGAATTCTGCCAGAAATTTTTATTATTAAACTACATAATTTCAAATCATAAAACATCTTTAAAAGCTTCTTTAACAGACACTCCATACGTTCGGACAACGAATAGACACTACACCAAACGCTCGATTAATGTTAAATATTTATTTAGTTATTAAGAGACTATACAGATACAAAAACGCAAATGTAGCATTTTTCGGACTCCAACCTACTTGCAAAGTGTCATAAAAATGCGCACGCAATACTTTTTAAGATCCTTTTATGAATCAGTAACAGTAGTAGTACTTACTTTAGTAAATATTTTCGTCCTTGTAGGTTCAACCGGTAGCTGAACTGTCAGAATTATCAAGGCGAAGTGATAGTGATGGTCGTCAAGTTAAGCTCGCAGCTGCAAATATTCGTGGCGGTACACTACGAAGATCCGGTGGTGCGAGATTTCCTCAAAGTATGGTGAGTAGTTACTTTTAAATTGCATTACATAATTTAGTACATTCACTCAGCGCGTCCGACGCTTGACGGAAGTGCACAACGTTCGGTACATTCACAAGTGTCCACATATCATATCTTTTGACAAGGCAGGAAATCATTTTTTTCGCAAGAAATATAATTGGAATCAAAACACTGAGGGTGTATCGTGTAGTTGGATTATAGAAATGTCATTGTTAATGTTTGATACTGCAGAAACATGTCAGAGGAAAATGCTGCGTTGTTCGTAAGCGCTTAGTAAGTACGTTTCCTTAAGTTTATTATTTTTGAGATTTCAAGGTCATCCTTTTGCTGAATCATTTTTTTGTTTTATCGAAAAAAATAAATATTTCAAGTTGAGATACTCAAAGCACCCCGTATAGTTTTGAATAATTGCAACTACATACGGATTTATTTCTGTTTGAATGCAGTCAGTGATCTTTTCTTTACCGCAACTGTCACGAATAGCTTTTTTAAATTAGATCAGCAACCTAGAGCAGCGAGTAATTAAACATTTCTTTAAATAAAATCTTGATGCTACCATATCAATAACTTCCAGTATCACTTAATCACTGACATCCAGTATCACTGAAATCTTAAAAATTTCATCATTTTATATAAGATAAACCGCTCAAAGAAAATTCATGACTTTATATACTTTTCGACACTGATTTTAATATTAGAGAAAAATAAGTTTTGAAAACAAATTTTCCCCTCGGTTTGAAAAATTTAGAGAAAATATTTTTGGATCAGTGGAAACTGATTTAGAATTGAGAAACATTTCCTTCTTTGGATCTTTTTTCACTCTTGATTTTTGTGTACATACGTACGTACGCATAGACTTTACAAATCCCTTATTTTGGAATTTGTTCAATCGTTTGTACTACAGGACGGGTGTACTTCAAATTTCTGACAAACCCTTTATTGAATATATTTATATCAATCCCGTTTTATCGGCATGACTTTAACTGTTACATGCTCTCCAATATACGTATAGTCGATCACAAAAATATATGGACACCAATATAGTTTTGACTTTTATGCTTTATATTTTAATTAAGGAAACAGTAAGTGAAAAATGTACATTAAATGTATAGTTTATAAAACGAGAACAATTGTTTACTTGTAATACACGATTCTTTAAATCGTGTTTGGATCCCAATCTGTCTTGCATCTATCCAGCTTTTACGTATTTTAATAAAAGCAACGTGTTTTTGTACTTTGTGGTACGTATTTAATCAGTATCAACAACTAAATATAATTCAAACTATATCGTGTTTGGTCTCATTTTAATCAGAAAAATCTCACAAATACATTGGTAAAAGTTACATTTAGAAAAATTAATAAATAAAATAGTTTTATTGTTGCATTAGTATTGCCTCACCGATACGTTTCGGCCTCTCGCTTTGTTTCCTTGGACCTCTCTCTCCCTCCTCCACTGTCTGTTCCTTTCTACGTTCACGCTCGGCTGGAGCCGGATGTAAACATAGAATCGACACCTCGGCTGGATATATGCAATGTTTGGGTCCCAATCTCTCTTGCATTTATCCAGCTTTTACTGTATTGTTATCCTCAGCGGTGGATAACAATACTGTGTAGAGCTGGAAAGTTGGTGTGCGGGACAGCACAGGAGTAAGAAGGATACACCGTTCGCTCCGTCTTTGATGCTTCCGAGCCGCGGTGCTACATGATCCTTTTTAGTAGATGTGGCCGTTTCGGCCAATAAACAAAATCCGTATGCTCTGTTTTTATGATTGTGTTCGACTAGGTGGGCTTATTTATGCTTTAACCAAGCAGACCCGCATTCCTTTCGCATTTCTTCCGCACGCCAACTTTCCAGCTCTACACAGTTACGTGCAGGTTCGAAGTCATCGTGTATACCACCCGCTGAAGGAGCAATATACGGATTAACTCAGAACAAAGAATTTGTATATTAAAAGAAATTCGAGCTTTAATCCTTAAAAGCGCGTTCGGAATTGCCTCTTTAGAAATCTGACAAGCGTATATTTTCGAAGCATTCTTCAAACATACGGCATTACCTATCATAAACACGAGTAAATCTTACCTTCGTTCAGAATCTGCTTTTGTTCTGTGAGGCGGAACATTCCTCACTCTAATCCAAAGAACAGAACGGATTCGCAACAATATAAAAGCCGAACTACGGGAGTGTTTACAAAGTAATTGTCGTCACATTGAAGCTGGTGCACGAACTCGATTATTACCAAATATTAATCACGATGCTTCTGTTCTTTGGATTATACGTCGTTCCCTGGCCATAACCTACGTGAGGAGAATGGACGGAGAGTGCGAGTAACCTGGAGCCAGGCTTGACTCCAGATAACCATCTCTAGAATACAGTATCATCGTAAAGCTCGTACTTTTGATTAAGTGATGTTAATTTATTTAATTATTTTTTATAATTAGGCACGATCAGAAGAGCACTTAGCGCAAGAACAAGCGTGGTTGAATTCGGAAAAAGTTTGGATATTGCATCGAGGTGGTTTTACATCTGCATCGAAATGTGGTGCGACAGATCCGGATACAGGAAAATTACGAATTCGTTTGACGACTTCCGGTGAGGATCTTCTTGTTGATGAAGAAGATGTTGAAAAGGTACTGTTTCATGAAGCTTTTTATTATCAGAATTTGTATCAGTGTTTAATAATAATTTTATTATTTTAACGTAAATTAAGTTTTCATAAGTAGACATGACTTATTAGTTTTCTTTTAGTCAGTGCAAATAACTCGTAAACCAGGAAAATGAAATGGATAAAGAAAACAAAACTTCATATGCTTAGAAGTACAGGGTGCGTGGAAATTGTATGTCACGACCAGCATAGCGTGATTCTACACCTTTGGATCGGTGGACATTTGCTAAAAAAACTTGCCGCAAAATTGACATTGGCCTTGAAATTCAACGTCAAAATTTTTTTAATTGTATCGTATTCTACTTGCCGCGAGGACAAAAAGTCTGAAAGGAACCATAGGTCGCAACTCGCCCGTTCTCTTGAAAAGTGATGTTAAAGTTCCAATAACTGATAATTATTTACAAAGCAGACGACGCCACCGATTTTTATGAAATTGAAATATGTAGTCAAGGTCAACATTCTAAACAACTTTTCCTTATACATGTAACCGCCGCTCGGCTTTAGTTTCCCAGATATTCGCAAAAATATATTCGATACTATACATGGTGTCCCACCTAACTTTATCACCTGGAATATCTCGCTTGTTTTTGATAGCGAGCTTAATTAATAGAACTCAAAAAACAAATTTGACCTTGAATATCAAGGTCAAGGTCAATTTTTCGGCAACTTTTTTTAACAAATGTCCACCAATCCAAAGGTGTAGAATCACGCTATGATGGTCGTGACATACAATTTCCACGCACCCTGTACATCACTCGAGCATGTGGATTAAATGCGTATAATCGAACATTTCATTTACAGGCCAATCCTCCGCATTTCGACAAGGCTGAAGAGCTTTCCCAATTACGGTTTCTCAATGAATCTTCTGTTCTGCACACGTTAAGGCAACGTTATGCTGGTAATTTAATACACACTTATGCAGGTGATAGCATGATTGTTATCAATCCAGTGGCGCCATTGGCAATCTACTCGGAAAAGGTAAGTGAATGTTAGGTTTGGTTTATGTCTTTTAATGCAACTTATTAAAAATGTTTTACAATTTTACGTACATGATATTTATTAATTTTATTACTTTATAATCCTTTTAATACAGTAAATACATTTGTGTAATATATCGTACAAAAATTGCTCATTGTCAGTATCATATTTATTATTAAGCGTTACTTTAACCCTTTGACGCCAAGGCTCGTATCTCGTACAGATCCGCATAACTGGAAGCTTACAGTGTCCATACGCATATGCAAATTGCGGCACTTTAACATAAACTGAGAAAGTATGTATCTGTAATTAATACAATGCTGCATATTAAGTTATGTTTTATTTATAATAATTGTGGAATAATTCAGTCTTAGCTATGGCTTCAAAAAGTAAACATTTTATTATCATTTTATTTTATTTTTCGGAAATAACGAAAAGGATGTACTATACAATATTCGCAAGTAAAAGTTGAGTTATTGAGAATCTTCATTCTTACGCACAGTTTTTGTCTAACAGCTACCGCATTTCCCGGTCTCCACCGTTGTTGTGTCTCTTCGCTTGAATGTTGTTTCCATTCAAGAACGATTTAGCCATAACACATTTATCCTCTCGATGAATTAACGTCAGGAGAACTGGTCAAACGTCTCAGGATGGTGAGGTGCTGTGTTTGATTAACAAAACACTTGATTATAGAACCAAATATCAGAATATATTTTAACAAATTATAACTAGTGAATGGTGTGTTCGGCGTGGTGATGCTCTTTTGATAATAGTGAGAATAGTGATGCGCATATTTGGTGAATCCAAAAAGAAGAGGTGGGTGGAAAGTGTGAGATTGACGGACAGACACTGATGGAGTGACTAAAGAGCTGGGAATTTGGAGTTCAGAAAAACGAAAAGCGTCTAAGAACAGTCCATGATGAGATGAAAATGTGAAAGGACAAGAGCAAAAAAGTGTGAAGTGTTTAGGGCTAATTTATTGCGGGCGTATTGTGTTTCTATTTAGTGGTATGGAGTACGAAGAGGTTGTGGATTCGTATTTCTGTTAGCGCCTGCTTGATTCAGTGTTGAGTGGTCTTTTCATTTACCTTGGTGACAAATTGTTCAAATGGACGTTTCACGATTCAACAATCGTCAAGAGGTTAAGTACTACATAATCATGGCGCGAGAAAACCCAACATGCTTAAAGTTCGAATGTGAACCGATTGGGTTGTTGGTCCGCAACCGTCAGCGAATTACGGAAAAACAAAAACCTTTGTAGGATCAATGCGACAGTTTAATAGTAATGTAAATATTGTAATAGAAATTAATCAGAGAACGTAAAAGCAGAATTCCTTTATAACTAGAATAAAAACTGGTTACCCAAAATAAAACCATCTTCAGTATATTATTTATAATCCTATTTATCAGAAAAATGGAAAAATATGCATGTTATCACTAATATAAAATGAAATCGTGATTCTATTGTTACAATACTTCTAACTAACGTATACATGTCTACACATATAAAATCTTCCGTCTTTTTCTCTTGTAGGTTGCACATATGTTTAGAGGGTGCAAAAGCGAAGATATGCCGCCGCATATTTATGCGATGGCACAAGCAGCCTACAGGGGAATGTTAGCAACACGAAGGGATCATTCCTTAGTTTTCCTGGGTCGTAGTGGTTCAGGGAAATCTACAAATTTTAAACATGCCCTTCATTACCTTGTACTGGCTGCTGGCGTAGTTAATAAGGTGAATAACAATTTCTTTAGTTGAATGATACTAGCAGAATAAGTTGTTTGAGATTTTCACGGACCGGGTTCTTGTAGTGAATCTGAATGTTGTATATTTTGGTTAAATTAATACCTTCAATTTATTAAACTAAAAAGTCAATCAATAATACCAATAAAACTTCTATGCTTACTTTTATTGCTTTATTTTTATAGACTTCTCATTATTTAATATACTTTTAAAGATCCTGACTATCGAGAAACTCAACGCCCTCTTCACAGTCCTTGAAGCTTTTGGGAACAGCAGAACTCATATGAACTCAAACGCCACACGTTTTACGCAACTTTTCAGTTTGGACTTCGATCAGTCGGGGCAAATAGCATCTGCGTCCTTGCAGGTAATGTACATTTGCATTGCCATTTGTCTATTTCAGTAAAACTATAAGTTGTAGTACATTATGTGGTAGTACACTATGAATGATTTCAGCACTGAATAACAAGAATATTGATTTTGTCTACATACGTATGATTTTATCTCGTTTTCAAATTATTGGATGTCATAAATTGATAATAGTTAACGAAAATTTTCCTTTCTTCACAAAACAGTTTCCTTCTCAACACACGAAAAAAACACAGAATCACAAATAATATACAGAAAGACGAAATAAGATATACAAAAGAACGAAAAAGATTAAGTGAATCTATGAGAATTTGCTTCGGTCAATGTTTTGTTAAGTGTACGATAAGACGTCGTAAAGGAGACAGACAGAAAAGTCCTTGGACAACAGTTTAAATCCGGTATTCGCTGATAATTAGGAAAGCATATTAAATAAGGACAAGTATGAAGTGTGACAGGTAAGAAAGAGATAACGGAGGTGCGAACATTGACATCGGGTGTCAGGAGTAGGAATGCCTTATACGTCATCAACCGTTAGCTGATGTCTGGGTTGTTGACTCAATTCAACTAGGACAAAGGAATAAATAATGATAGAATACAATTAGACTAGGAGAGGTGATAGAGCAGTAAACTTACAATTAGACGAGTAGCAGTGGGAACGCAACCACAGTCTCACATATTCGCCAGAAAATACTGTATCCGTATCATATTTAATCAGTACAGGCCGTCGCTCCCCCAGACTATCCAACAAGAGCAAAGTTTTCGCAGTGGTTTCTCGTAAAGTGTACACCAAATTCACAGTTCAATTCGCGTATTTCGTTTACCGAAGACGTTGTTTTTACAAGAGATGGCATTACAAATTTTCACAATAACTATGTATGGGCAGAAGAAAATTCTCACGCAATTATGGATGGGCATGGTGAACGATAAATTTTTAGGACCTGTTATTTTGTCAAACTGGTTATCAGGAACATCTTACCATCATTTTTTGACAAATACGTTAACGCAATTTTTAGATTATATGCCTCTTCATGATAGACCGGAACTGTCTGTTAACAACGACGAAATTTTAAGAGAAGTCGAAGGCAGATAGCCCGACGCTATTCTGCTTTAGCCATATTTATAACTGGCTTGAAGACAGTTCTGTGTATGTATGTCGAGACTATGACTTGATGGATAGGTGTCAGGCGTTAGTCAGCGACTCGAAGTCGTATGGGTATTGGGTGTCATAGGCTGATTCTTTAGAAGAGGCATGAGAGAGAGTTTAAGGGTGGCAGGCGACCCGACGCCGTGCTGCTGGTTTTCCCAGAAAAGGGAGATTATTCCTAAAGGATTTGGCCACGGAGTGGGGAAGGCGAGTATGCCTTCTGGTAAGAGGATTGTTTTGAATCACTGAGGATTTACTTCAGTACCGTCAAGGAACAAGTTTCTTAATTTTATCCTGACCTCACGATTAATTTATGACATGTTGTTTATGAACGATGGAGCCTCAGTTCATTTTACATTTGACATTCGACGATATTTAAATAGTACCTTTGGTGAAAAATGGATTGGACGGGTAGACCATTTCTATGGCCTCCTCGATCTCCTGATGTAGAATCCCTGTACTTGTATTTGTGGGAATTTCTTAAGAGCATAGTGTACTCTTCACCGGTAGATGACATAGACGAATTACACTAGAAAATACAAAATGCTAGTAAAGCAGTTAGAACATAGCCAGGAATCTCTGAAAAAGTACGCAAGTCTCTGATACGAAGGTGTGAATCGTGTATGGAAATCAGAGCAGGACGTGTAGACAGTCTTCTGTAATCACGAAAAGAAGAAATGGTAAGGCAATCCATTGTTTTTATACAGTACGATAGCTTCCGAAGCGAGCAAACCACTCGCTTTAACCGAAACAAGAAATTCTTTATAATTGGACAAATATTAATTTTTCGATGCATGTTTACTCGGACTTTTTTCTGCCATTTGCTGAGTACTATTCTGATGTTCGATCTTTCATGGGATATGTGGTTCTCCAGAAAAAAGTGATCATAGTCTATGCCATGGCCGGAGAAATTTAAGTACGATCAATGATGATCGTTGTTTCGATATAACAATATAATGACTTTATTGAGAAAACTGGTTATTTTAACCCTAGTGTGGGCAACAAAAATGTTCACGGTTGTTGAGCAACCAGGGTACCCGGGTACCCCAAGCACCCTGTTCCGATAAATGAGATATACAGCGATATTTTTACTTACATACTTTCCAGAAACTGTTAGTTCTTCTATCCTATAATATACCAAGTGCTATTTTAAACAATTTGAGCGAAAAAATTATTCAAAACTAGACTGTAATACTATGCTAAAGTCAATCGTCCGTGTCATTCGCATGTGTGCGTGCAGTTCTTGACTCTCTACGAAGATGACTGTTTCTTATCTTGTATATATAAACAAGTATAAGCACCTACGGTACGAACTAGAGGACGGAACCAAGAACTGCATCAGTTTGAATCAGTTCTTTGAACGAATACGACGTGCATTTTTGTAAAATTTTCTGTGGACTTTTATTCTGGAACGTATAGTGTCTTCGTAGAATACAGTTCTCAATTTCGAAAGGTGTATGATTGTATTTAAAAATGGAAGAACTATGGGCAGAAGAATTTTCAATGTAAATATTAAGCTTACATGCAATATCTAAAAACAATTATGAATTTAGTATATCACAATAGGATAATGAACGTACGTGCACAACATTTCTTTAAATTATCACAGACGGAAAAAGATATTTATTTAACCGTATTATTGGGAGAAGAAAATTCTTCTGATAATATATCATCCAATGATGAGGATGGAGACTGGCTGACGCAATCACAAACAGAGTCATTGAATGACGAAGTTTCTGACACCGATCAGAATAATGCTGAACATCAGACGAGTGACGTGGTAACGATTATAGAATCGGAGGAACACGAAGATGACACGGATTCAGAAAGGGAAGATATTAGCAATTCGTCTGAAAATGTTTTTGTGGCCAAAGATGGAACAGTCTGGAATGAAGAATCAGCATTTCGTAATCAAACACCATCATATAATATTATTCGACAAAAAAGTGGCCCACATCGATCCACAGAAACATTATCCATCCGAGACACGTTCAATTTTATTTTTTCAACTAAAATGGTCGATATTATTAGGCGACAAACAAATCGTAAGGCGACTTCTGTTTATGAAGAATACAATCGCGAGAATCCCACAAAATTAAAAACAGGGGCAAATCTTACGACGGAGGAGTTGTTTGATTTTATAGGAATTTTTCTAACAGTCGGCGCAAACAATTTCAATGTAGATAATATATATGATAGTTGGAAGATGACTTCCTACCCTTGGTTCCGAGCAGCTATGGGCCTGCATAGATTTCGTTATATTTTGCGATATATTCGATGTGACGATGCAAATACACGAGCAGAATGCATGGCCAACGTTAAAGCAGCTCCCATACGAGACATATGGATAATGCTAAATTCAAATTTAGCAAAAGCATATAGACCATCGAAGAATCTAACTGTGGACAAGCAATTTTTTCCTTATAGAGGCAGAACTAAGTTTGCACAATACATTCCATCAAAACTGGCTAATACTATAAAACTAGTAAATTGACAATCGAAAGTATAGTACCACATGCCAGGCACAATGAACGACATCCCTTCGACTTTGGGTCCTACACAGCAACGAGATGCAAGTGAAAGAAAGAAAGTTGTAGGATGATGTTATAAATGTCAAGCTGATCCTGCTAAAAAATGTAGAAAAACGCGAGAGTACTGTCAGAATTGTCTAAAACCAGTTTCTGATGAGTACGCAAATACAATCACGATGTATAAAAATTGCCCTCTTGATACTTAGTAACTGTAATATACAGTACTTATGTTAATGAATAAACAGTACTAATTAACAGTCTTGTGTTCTGTATAATTTCTTTTTAAAACTTCCGTCTATAATTCATCCACCTACAGCCCGCCTCATATGGGTACCCGGGTACCCCGGTTATTCAACAAGCATATAAATAAGTCAGAAGCTTTAATATTTAAAATTTGCCGCATAAGCGGAGCGGTTTTACGATATTTTCAGAAGAACATTAAAAATTGTTAAAGGAAATATAGAAATGGGTACCCGGTTGCCCACACTAGGGTTATGCATGTCTAAAGCGGAGGAAAGATTGACTTTTATTCCGTGTTGGAAAACCTCGGAGGAGGGAGAACCGCTGAGAAAGGTAGAAACTATGAGCTGTGGAGGGGACGAGCGCTTAAATGGTAATGAGTGCGGTGAACAAGGGTTAAACGTTGGCTGGCGCTGTTTCGTATACAGTGGTTAAAATAATAAAATATAGTAATAATAGTGACACTAGTGATGGTTAAAGTGGTAATAAAAGAAGTAACGCCGTGGTCATAGTGGTAGCATTAGTAGGAGCAATTGCAATAATAGTAGTAGTAGTAATAATAATAATAGTAGTAGTAATAATAATTGTTAGTACCCGCTCGGTTTCCAACAGAGCACACATATAGAACACAAGAACATAAAACAAAACCTAAAAACAATATACACAGGTAGAATAATAGACATATTAAAAACAAAACTCAATTCAAGGAACCTAACACGAGCAATAAATACATACATATGGAATCTCAGCACTATCATATTCATCCGGAATAATGAAATGGGCGAATACGGAACTCCAAGAACTAAACCGAAATATAAGGACACTCATGACAAAATACAGAATGATCCATCCAAACACACGCATAGAAAGAATAAGCATAGGAAGATAAAAAAGAGGAAGAGGAATAATAAATATACAGGAGCTACACAACAGACAGAAATACTCACAAAATATTTCCAAATAAATTACATAAGCAGATTTACACACCGCTAAACCTAATTACAAACACACAACATACATACATCAGCTGCCAAACACAAGCAATAGAAAGATGGAAATCAAAACCACTATACAGGAAACATATGTATAAACATAGTAAAACAAGAAGCATAGACACTGAATTAACATATACACGTACATGGCTTACAAAAGGAAACTTACAACCAGAAACAGAGGGATTCATAATAGCTATCCAAGACCACGTTATCAACACAAAGAATTACAAAAAGCACATATTAAAAGAAAGAATGGAAGACGAAAAATGCTAGAAATGCCAACTCACATCAGAGACCATAGAACAGATAACAGGGGGTTGTAAACTAATGGCAGCAAGACACTATACAGACAGATACAATCAAGTAGCAGGAATTATACACCAAGCAATAGCACAAAAGTACAAACTTATAACAGAAAATTAACCATACTACACATACAGACTAACTACAAATAATATTAGAGAACAACAACTTAAAATTATATTGGGTCAGGCCAATATAAACCGATCATACAGTGACATGCAACAGACCAGACATAATACTTATAGACAAAAAGAATAAAATACCATAGTTAACAGAAATCAGCATCCCCAATGACATAACAAACAAATACCAGGTAAAAATAGAAAAATACTTGCCACTAGCACAAGAAATTAGAAGAATATGGCGGTAAAAAACTGTAAGAAATAATACAAATAACTATACCAACATCAGGCATAGCACCAAAGTCACTTCGCAGAAATTTGCAGGAAATGGACCTAAGCATAGGCATGCACATTAATACAGAAATCAGTCACACTCAAAACATCAAACATTATACGATCATTTTCATCGCATAAATAGACCCACATGGTCACACCTGGCATAATGCCCGTCTGCCCATACTTCAATCGTAATGGTGGAATCTAAATAAAATAATAATAATTGTTAGTACTCGCTTGCGTTAGCGCGGTGAAATGACGATCGGACTCCGCCGCTCCCCTCCACGCATCATTCGATTGTAACGCGCGTTTAACCGCCAGTTGTCCGCCAGATCTGGCACATGCTTGATTGTATAGTAAAGTAAGTGTATGTGCAATTTCACGTAGTTGTTATTTTGATCCTGACAATAATAATAATGGAAATGGAGGAATTAAAATAATATTAATAGTAATAATAATTATAATAATAATTTAAAACACAGACTATAAACTATACTGGGATAGGACACTCCACACAGACAGAACTATAATTCACAACTAACCAGGTATACAAACCACAAATAAAGAAACAGCAAAAACACACAATCATAATACGCAAGGAAGAAGGGAAACTATCAAAATACCTACCACTAGCAACTGCAATCAGGAAACATGGAAACAAGAAAAAGTCACAATAGTCCCACTAATTATATCCATAACTGGTATAACACCGAACACCTTCATAAGAAATCTGCATCTGCTGGGACAAGACACAAACTAGCACACAGCTATTCAGAAGACGTCATTATCAAGACTATTAGCACAGTCAGAAAATTCCTAAACGTTGCCAACAGCACGGTTAGTGCACGTGACTGCAATCAATGCGTGACAAAGAAGGAATAGAATAAATATAATAACATTATAGGAAGGAGATAGAATGTTACAACTATCTACCCTTAAAATTCTGAACACTTTTTTTACCATTTTGTATACATATCAGGAAAAGAGCACCAACTGACAGTTGAAAATATACAAAATGTTTCATTACAGGTGGTAAATATTTTAAGGGATGATTCTACAAGCCAAAATAAGTCGAACATCAAGAATGACGAAGCTGCGGTAGAGGCATCATTTTTTAGTTATCAATGTTTAAAAATTCGGCTCTATCTAGAACTGCTCTCGCACGGCAACTTGACATGCATAGGGCATGTCAGACAGGATGCGTTTAGTAGAGGTCAACGCACGACAAACTCATAATGTAGAACGCATACTTACCGACATATAAAAAATGACACTACGTTCTTCCCACGATTTATGAAAAAACTCACACATCACGTTGTACGGCATTAAACCTCCTTACTCGAAAAGGGCATAATGAAACCCGCCCCACGGAATTTTCAAGTAGAGAGGGTGAATGCAACTTCCAATGCATAATTTTGTTCTAAAGAATCACCGACACGCGCTTACACACGCACCACAATTGTGTGTTGCTACAAAAATGTTTAGGGGGACGGCACAGAGGCAAGAGGAGTACATACTCCGCTCGCTCCGCCTTTGAAGATTCCGAAACCCCCCCCCCATTTTGGTTCTTCGTGGCACACGCTGATATAGTAGCATAATTCCCATATCTGCGAGGGATACGTTTCAAAGCCTACCGCGAATACACGAAATATGAATGACTAACATATTCAGATGCGTACGCTACAAAGCTCATCGGATCGCTCTATCCCACTCGGTCTCGATGTGTCCCGTTCGCTTCCATTGTCACACGGTGCTATATGATCCGATTACCAGATGTGACCTTTTCGGCCAATAAAGAAAATGCGTGTGCTCTGTTTTTATGTTTGTGTTCGACTAGGTGGGCCTATTATGTTTCAACCAATCAGTGCCGCATTCATTACGCCTGCCATAGTTCCAGCAACGCACGGTACAGAGTTCCACGAATGTCTGAACTCGCATTCGGGACTGACAAGGGGAAGGCACAGGTGCTGCTCACGCTTTTGGAACGACAGTATGTGGAGGTCGTAGTACCCGCGTAGTATAACAAAGCCCTTAAGGGTTTCGTTAGAATGGGCCTTCGTTTTTGAGATATTTTGGGTTAAAGTTTTTTACGTACCGTATAATCCAGATACATAAGAGGTACATTCAAGTAGATTCCGTAGCTACGACGGTAGCGTATCAGCTTGTTACGCAGCCGGCCCGGGTTCTCAAGTCCGCAGTGTGTGAAAAATTGTTTTCTTCTTTTTTTTACCAGTTTTTAACATGGAAATATATTTTTTATATATTATGTATTATATACTATGTTACATATTATCTTGCACAAATTTTAAGGTTAAAAATACATTAATAACATAAACTATTCTAATCATCTCTTTCACGGATGTTTTTATACTTTTCTATTGTGAAAATATTTTCCTCTGTGAATTCTTCATACCGAAAGTTTTGACTCCGGAGAGTGTCAATCAGGTAAAATAGGATAGCAATCACATTCGACCGTAAGGGTAGTCTTATACCCGCTCAAACAAATGGTCGAAACCTGGTCGCTGGAGGTGAGTAAATAACAAGATAATATGTAACATAGTATATAATACATAATATATAAAAAATATATTTCCATGTTAAAAACTGGTAAAAAAAAGAAAAAAAAATTTTTCACACACTGCGGACTTTAACCCGGGCCGGCTGCGTAACAAGCTGATACGCTACCGTCGTAGCTACGGAACATGCTTCAATGTACCTCTTATGTATCTGGAGTACTAGATACGTAAAAAACTTTAACTCAAAATATCTCAAAAATGAAGGCCCATTCTAAAGAAACCCTTATGGGGTTTTTTTATACTACACGGGTACTACGACCTCCACATACTGTCGTTCCAAAAGCGAGAGCAGCACATGTGCCTTCCCCTTGTGAGCAAATTCAGAGATCCGTTCCAGGACCAGGTTTCATCCCCTTCTCGAGCACAAGATTTACAAGCATAGCTCGAGAAGCGATAATCTGGGAGGGAGAGAGACAGAGCACCGGCGAGGTTTCAGTCGGCCGCCGCCAAACAGTTTTTACGTCGACGCAAAGAGTCATCGTATAACGAAAAACAAAATTTTTCTATTTTTTACAATACATTAATGAAAATACTACAAAGGAATAGGTGAGGTTTTTTCAATGAAAATGAGCAAACACGATGTCATTCGGTTCATTTGTTATTAAAATTTTGCATAAGGTAAAATTCGATAGTCGTAATGTCTCTGATAACAAATAGTCCGAATGAGATTGTGTTTCGACTCATTTTAATTGGGAAAACTTCATCCATCTATTAATAATATTCTCATGAATGTACAACTATGTGTCGAGTGTTACGTGCAGTATATATGTCTAGGGTTTTACCGCACGGCCCCCACGGGCGTGGGATTGAGATACGCTCAATCAGCGCGTTCAAGTATAGGGACTATACAAGAACTACCAATTCGACCCCGGATGACAGCCCAGGAGACGACCCATGGTAGGGGTGGGGCCTTTCTAAACCTCTACCAGCTCTGCAGGCCGGCGCCCGAGCAGAGACCGCTGCTCACCCGTCGAGTGGCACGACCTACTCTTCCCCGCGATATGGGGTCGCCACATACCACCACGAATCCAACGCCAATGGTCGGTACGGCACGTGGCGGAAACCCGGTCCGCGGGCACACCCACCCCCGTGGTACCAGTTTTCGGACCTTGGGTCCAAGTACAGTAAATCCTCCCACATTGACCCACAGCTCGGAATCGTAAAGGGTCAGTTTGGGCATACCGAGACTACATTTCCAGCCTCGCAGCGCGCCTTTGAAGTTCGCCGAACAAAGAAAAGGACAGCGAATAAAAGAGAAGGATGGAATGAGAGTCGAGTCAACCGAGAGATTTAAATGCACGCGTACCAAACGTTATAATAAAAATGACACTTAAACTTTTTTATTTTTAACTTTTTCTGTATGAAAACGTTTATAACATATTGATGAGATTGTTCCGATCAAAATGAGACCAAACATGATATAATTTGGATCACATTTACTTATTAATACTTATCGAGTAACTCATTTCATTATCGCTTCGAATGAATTACAAAAGCGGATTGGTAGCAAAATACATAAAATATTTCTACATATTGTCCGTCGAATGTAAGCTGTGCCTCGATAATGTGGGGGAACAGCCTAGGTTTGATGGTCAGTATGAGAATGATGCCTACATTTTACGGTCAGTGTGAGCGTAGCAGCCTACATTTTACGGACGAAGTAGGGGAACAGTCTTCGTTTTCGACGGATAATGAGAGGGAACAATTCTAAATTTTATGGATAATTTGGGGGAATAGCCTACGTTTGACGGACAATGGGGGGGAACAGTCTAAATTTTCGGGAAAGCGTGGGAAACAGCCTACGTTTGATGGTCAGTGTGAGAATCATGCCTACATTTTTCGGTCAGTGTGAGCGTAGCAGTCTACATTTTCCGGACGTGGTGGAACAGCCTACGTTTGACGGACGTGGAGGTACAGCCTATTTAAGACTACAAGACTACAATTACATTTTTCAACTCAGCAAAATTTTCGGAAAAGTTTTTAAAATTTTATCATTTTTTTTTCATTTTTCACAACTTGTCTATTATTTTTGACAAAATGACTTTTTGATTCCTTGGAACGTGTAGACTCATATTATGAACGAATTTTTCTTTGGTGATGAGTACCAAAATTTGCGTATTTTTAACATCGTCCTTTGGTTGCACTTGCCAAGTACAAGATTAACACTACATATGTACCGAATAACAATTACATTTTTCAACTCAGCAAAATTTTCGGAAAAGTTTTAAACATTTTTTTAACATTTTTTTTAAATTTTTCACAACATTTCTATTATTTTTGACAAAATGGCTTTTTAAAAAGTTATAAAACGATCACTAAAGATTTCGTACTCTTTTCGATAAAATACAGAATTTCAATATATTATAAATAAATATGAGCAAAGTTGTGGTTGAAACTCGACAAATTTTTCAGCCACGTTAAATGATTTAAAACTTTTTGTGTGTGAAGTCTATTACATATTTATATACGTATCATCTCATTGTAAATATAATTTTATGTAGAATATTTTACTACTTTATACTTCTATAATTTATAGTGTTTAGAAATATTATACTATTATAATTTCAAACGTAACTAACAACCCATTTTTGTAATGTAATCAAGGCGATAATAGAGTAAAATGAGTTATACAATAAGTATGAAATAAGTAAATATGGTCCAAAATATATCGTGTTTGATGTCATTTTAATCGGAAAAATCTCACCAATATGTTAAAAAAATTTTCACATAAAAAAAGTAAAATTAAAAAAGTTATGTTATTGTATTATGAACTGCCAAGCGTGAACTGTCGTCAAAAGAACCGCCGCCGCGCATTGCATTACACGAATCACACGCTTGACTGAATGTGCCATAGGCGTAGGAATAGCAATAGGGCCAGTGTGAGCGTAGTGCCAACTGGGTCAATGTGAGAAGATTCACTGTACAACTGGTCGCACACTCGCGGGCCACTTCCCAAAGCGTCGCTGCCCGTTCGAGATGCTGTCACACCTCCAAATCGACACGGGTTGGTCAGTATACCGGGATCCAGCTCGGCAGGGGGGTGTCGCTACTCACCCAGTGGCGGCCCGGCACCTACCACCCCTGCCTCTCTCATGAATGTACAATGAAAAACAAAAAATTTTTTATTTCCGTTAAAGGATGACTCACTCTTCGTACAATGTATCATGTTTCTCAAACGTCGCCGCGAGCCGCCCGACTTTTTGGCCCGGATCCGCAGGAGCAAGGGGGGATATGTGGTTGGGGTACAGCCGGTTCAGACGTCCGTATCGAAAAGCAGTTCAGACATCCGTGGAACTCTGTACTGTATGCGACTGGTAAGTTGGCAGACGTAAGGAGTGCGGGTCTGATGGTTACAGCACGCCTACTTGAACACAATCATAAAAGCAAAACACACGCATTTTCTTTGTTGGCTGAATGGTCACGTATACTAATCGGATCATATACTACCGTGTAACAAAGGCGGAGCGAGCCGCGCACTCCTCTTGCCCCTAAGCCGTCCCGACAGCCACTTTTACCAGTCGCGTACAGTACTGTGTAGAGTTGGAAAGTGGGCGTGCGGAAGGAATGCGGAAGGAATGCGGGTCTGATTGGTTAAAGCAAAAATAAGCCCACCTAGTCGAACACAATGATAAAAATAGAGCACACGGATTTTGTTTATTGACAGAAACGGTCACGTGGAGTGATCACTTGCATTTGTTTCCAACGAAGCAGTATCCTTTCAAACTTTGAGATAGAAAGTTTACGAAAGTCCGTGTACGATATTGTGCGTCATATTTTGTATAAAGTATAAAACCAGAATGTATGGACAATTAAAGAATTATTAGCGAAAAGAATAATTTGCAGTGATGCCGAAACCGATGACGGTTTTCTTCGTCGTGACGGTTCGCCATTGAGTAGCGACAATGTATTCTGTGTATGGTCCGTAATTTGAAGTGATCGACATTTGTTTTGGGGAACAATTTCGGCTGAGAACGCAGAGTCTGCAGCTGGACTCGTGCCATCGTTCGGCGTCAACGGCCTCAGACGTGTAAATTTCATTTCTCTGCGAATTTAAGTTTACACTTTTTAATACAGGTATACTTGAAAATTTAATAACAATTCCGTTTGTACTTATCTCGCAGAATGTGGAAGTAACACTCGCGGATGGGACAATCATGACGCGTGTATTCATATGTGTGCGTGCGCGGGCGTGTGTGTGAGGTGCGTAGTAGTTACACACGTCCGAATGATCACTTTTTACAAAGACAGTAGAACGCCGAGCACGGTATTGATAAATTTTCTTTGCAGAGAGAACGGTGGTTAAACCTCATGCGGAAGAGTGAAAAATGTAACACAAATATGTTTGCGCAGGTCACTCGGACATGCCTGCAGGCGTGTGCAAATAAGGGTCACTTTTGTTTATATGCCAATGCCTTTACATTGTTTCATCTTTTAATCGTTGACTCCTGTCTCTCGAATTCTCGAAATCATCGGTCAAACGTATAAATTTCTTACACCTCAATTTGGTAACTGTCGTCAAAAGGAAAGCAGACTGTAATCAGCGGAAAACATTTCTAGCGTAGAAAGCAGTCTGTCTTTTTCAATTTAGTTTTATTATTAGTGTTAGGCTTACTTTTAGAGTTTTGGATTTGTTTTTTTCTTTTTAGTATTTTTCTGTGTATGGGTAAGCTGATCTCGCATTCACGGGTAAAGTAACTGCAGTGTGTGAGTGTGTGTGTGTGTTTGTGAGATTAAGTGGACACTCGCGGACGGGACAATCGTAGTGCGTGTGTGTTTCCGGGTGGAAAATATTATGCAAGTCTGTGAACATTTCTTTGTCGACACTCGCGGACGGGGTAATCGTGGTGCATGTAATTCACATGGACATTCGCTAATGAAATAATCGCGGCGCGTGTGTGTGCGCGCGTGAATGATTTTTGAGGACAAAATCTTGTATTGGAAATAGCATTCACCCTTTCTACTTGAGAATCCCGTCGGGCGGGTTTTGATATGCCCTTGTGGATTTTTACGAGTAGGCAGGTTTAATGCCGTACAACGTGACGTGTGTGCTTTTTCATAAATTGTCGCAAGAACGTAGTGCTCTATCGCAACGTATCGTAGGTCATCGTTTGTGTTACATCGGTAAGTATGCGTTTTACATGATGAATTTGTCGTGCATCGACCTCCATTGAACCGTACTGTGACTAATCTGCCGCGTGTACGGTGGATTGCCGTGCGACAGGCGTTGCAGAGCCCAATTTTTAAACATCGATAACTAAAAAAATTAAACCTCCACCGCAATTTCGTTATTTTTAATTTTCGACTTATTTTGGCTTGTAGAATCACTCCCTAAAATATTAACCACCTGTTGTGAAACATCCTGTATACTAAATACCTCTCTTAATGCTTTTATTATTTCACAATAAAGTTTGCAAATAGAAAATCAAAAAGACTTTTTTTTCTTTTCTTATAACTATTCTAATTCTAAGTATGAACAAAACTAAATCCTAACGCATAACAAAATCTTATTTACTTATCCCTCTCTAGTTTGAACACACAAACCTATCTCTTGTCGTAATTTAGAAAATGTTGGCTTACGTGAACCTTGAGTAACTGCACAGTAAATTCTTCCACATTGTCGCTACTGGTGGTTCCCTCTCATTGTCCACTACGCTATTCTTACGCCTATGTTAGAGTCAGTGTAATGTAATGCTATACGTGACGGCGGTTCTTTTGACGAGAGTTCACGGGTTGACAGTTCATAGTACAATAATATAACTTTTTAATTTTAGTTTTTTTTATCTGAAAATTTGTTGAACATATTGGTGTGATTTTGCCGATTAAAATGACATCAAACAGGATATAATTTGGACCACAATTAGTTATTTCATACTTATTCTATAACTCATTTTGCTCCATTATCGCCTTGATTACATTACAAAAATGGGTTGTTAGTTACGTTTGAAATAATAATAGTATAATATTTCTGATACACTATAAATTACAGAAGTGTAAAGTAGTACAATATTCTACATTAAATTATCTTTACAATGAAATAATATGTATATAAATATGTAGTAGACTTCACACACAAAATGTTTTGGATCATTGAACGTGATTCAAAAATTTGCCGAGTTTCAAACCTCCATCACTTTGCTAATATGTATTTGGGTCATTCCACATGAAATCGGTCACTTTCTGCTGTCCATGTCAGGGATTTTGCTCAAAAATAATAGAAACGTTATGAAAAATGAAACAAAAACGTTGAAAAAATTTTGAAATCTTTTCCGAAAATTGTGCTGAGTTGAAATATGTAATTGTTATTCGTTACATATGTAGTCTTAAACAGGCTGTGCCTCCACATTGTCCGTCAAACGTAGGCTGTTCGCCCACGTCCGTAAAATGTAGGCTTGTACCCTCACATTGTCCGTCAAACGTAAGCTGTTTCCCACATTATCCGTAAAATGTAGGATTGTTCCCTTACATTGTCCGCCAAACGTAGGCTCTCCCCCCACATTGTCCGGGCACAGCTTATGTATTCGACGGACAATGTGGAGGCACAGCTTAAATTCGACGGACAATGTGTGGAGGTATTTCATGTATTTTTTTAGCAATCCGTTTTTGTACATAATTCATTCGAAGCGATAATGAAATTTGTTACTCGATACGTATTAATAAGTAAATGTGATCCAAATAATATCATGTTTTGTCTCATTTTGATCAGAACAATCTCATCAATATGTTATAAACTTTTTCTTACAGAAAAAGCTAAAAATAAAAAAGTTTAAGTATCTGTTGTAGCGTCACAGCATCGACGGGTATGTTTCGCGACCATAGAATGACGCTGACTTCGAACTGAGTTGTAAGTCCAGTGAAGCCTTTCGAAAATGCGAATAGAGTGGACTGTATAGGTTGAATGTATCTACACAACGTGTCGAGAAAGAATGTATTACTGATACCAGTATTCCAAATACAAATGTATCGTTGTGTAGTGCGAAAGTGTAATGAGAATGTTCCAACGTGTAATAGCAACGAACGAATGTCTCTATGGTTTCAGGTATGCTTAATTTATACTGTTTTTGGTTGCTGGTATGCGACCAATCAGCGTGCGGGAAATTGGGCAGCGTCGAAGCGCTGCATTGTGGGTTTTTCCCACCTTGGCCCTTCGACCTGGCTCGGGCGCTGCGGGTCGGCGCGTACGCTGGTATGAGGACAAAATTGCACACGGTATTAAAAATGAATGTTCGGATTTTACAGTAAAGACGCAACAGTATCTATTTTATTATATCATTTGGTACGCTGGTTTTTAAATCTCTCGGTTGCCTCTAGTCTCATTTCGTCCTTTTCTTTTGTTCGCTGTCCTTGTCTTTGTTCGGCGAACTACAAAGGCTAGCTGCGAGGCTGGAAATATAGTCTAGGTATACCCAAACTGTCCCTATTCGATTCCGAGCTGAGGGACAATGTGAGAAGCTTTACTGTGTTTTTAATTTTCACACAGAAGTATCTGTTATGTATGTATGTCGGATGAAATTAGCACATACAGCGAGGTAGGTAGAAAGCGGTGCAGGTTATCTAGCTGTCTCTGATGCCAAACCCTGCCGAAGGCTCTCTCAACGTCAATGAAGAATGCAAAAAAGTATTTCTTTTCTTCTAGTGCTTGTAGTATTTGTTTACCCATGCAGTGTGTTTATTCAATGGTGTTATGTTTTTCTCGGAATACAAATTGGTGGTTTGCTATTAGCCCTTTGCTGTTAACAATGGTACTGGCTCTTTTGTGTATTACCCATAGCCTGTTACCCTATAGCCGCCGATTGTGAAAGGCTTGTTAGCTGTTCTCTCGCTGCGTCTGTGTCATATGAATATACACTTCAGTGGTATGTTGCATGTTAATTTGTCTTCTATCATTCTCCTGTAGTTGTCCCAGTTTGTTCTTTTATTTGTTAGATTCCGTCGATTGGTAGATATGGTGACTTTCGAGTTAAGGGGGTATTCTAGCGTGAATGTTTGAAAAAATCGATTTTTTTGCATTTTCTTAAAGAATGGTGTTTCAAAAATACGTCTGCCAATCCCTATGTCAAAATTCCTAAAGTTAACGAAGTTATGACTGTTTGAGTGGCCATTACTGTGGACCGTTACTATCGGTATACAAAACTTTAAACGTGTTTTTGTTGAATCCATGTTTTTTAAAATGGCGTCCATTATATCTCAAAATCTACTCGACCAATTGGCTTAAAATTTTGTGTGCAGCTTCAGTGCATGTATCGCTGTAGCCCGAACTAGAATCATTTCAAAATCTTTATTTTTTCTATTTTTTTAAGCCGCCGAAAGTTAGAAAAAGGAAGAAAAAATCGACAATCAACGTTCAAAGTGCCGCCATTTTTTCAATTATCGACTTTTTTCTTTCGTTCTAGTTCCTGTTATAGCCATATTCATCCTAATTAAGAATCTTTTTGTTTTTTTTTATTTTAGATAAGTAGAACGGCTGAATTCACGGACGTCATGAGACGACCTTTTTGAAAAGCGATTGTGTACGAGGGCATGCAGTGCCACCAATTGTGATCTTTCCTCGATAAAAAAATTATAAATGTTATGGAAATATGTATAAATATACCCTGGAAGTGTCATTGCAGAAAGTATTATAGTTTCTGTGCAAACAAATTCTGTAAAGAACGTAAAAAAAGACGTTTCACACTAGAATACCCCTTTAATTGTAAATAAAATGGGCGTGTGATCTGAACTAAATTCAAGAATTTCAGTAGTTTGAAAGTTGCTGGCTTTAATGTTGGTGATGCCAGTATCCAGTGTGTCAGGTATTTTGTTCAGATCTGTCGGTCAATACGTGGTTCTACCAGTCGAAAGGACTGATAGTTGCCTGTCGTTGATTTGTTGGTACAGTTTTACGTTTTTGCTGTTTATTGTTCTTGAACCCCAGAAGTGGTGCATAGCATTAAACTATACTGTTATTAGACAGTTATTTTCAAACACATCGAAGAATTTGACACTATGAAGTTGGACTAACCCCCCTAGTAAGTGAAGCCCTAAAGGATTTCCGTACAATCGGCCTTGTTAACAAAGTTATTTAACAATAAATATTGAAACAGTTTCTAATCTTCCGAATACTTTATCATCATAACAGCGAGTTGCTGTAGCCGAGGGGCTACGGTAGTTGCCTAGTAATTCCAATAGTCGCGAGTTCATCAAATCCCTGCTGTGTGCAATTTTTTTCCCTCTAAAGCACCAGACCATGCAAATAGTATTTTAAAAATTACATTCTATAAGAATCATTTATTGATTACATGCATGCAAATTATAGTTTACAAATTATATTCAATCAAAATCACTTTTTCATTACATATACGCAAATTATATTTTATAAAAATCATTTCTTGATTACATGCACAAAAACTGTATTTTAAAAACATACCTTCCATAGTATTCGTGTTTCTTTGGTTCTTCTGTAGGCAATCTTTTACAATCTCTTTTGAAGTGCCCACGTTCGTCACAGCCGTAGTAAACTCCATGTCTGTTAGATACAAACACGGCTGGTTCTGATTTTCCACTCCTTCTTTCTGCTTCAGCTCTTAAATTTGATTTCACAATGTTAAACGTAACACTATCAGCTAGCATATTTTCCAGCACTGTGACCACAGTTTGATAGGACTTAGGTAGAGAAAGGAGTAAGTTGCAGAATGCATCTTCATCTTTAACTTCTACACCTCATGCCTTTAATTGATATAATAATTCCTCAAATTTTAAAATGATATCCTCTAGATTTTCTCCCTCATTTAATCTCATTGTCATTAACTTTCTTTTCAATAATAGCTGTCCTGATAGGCCCCTTTACTCGTATACCTCTTTTAAACTTTCCCATATGCGATATGCTGTCCCTTTATTTCTAAGACGGCCTATCTATTATCCATGCATTGAACAATAATCGACTTGCATTTGCTATCTTTTCACACACGCGCGCGCGCACACACACCCAGGCATTACATACCCAACACTTTGATTTACTACTTCATACAAAGAAAACGTAACTCTGGCTTTGGATGTGTTACGTATGAAGAATATTTTTTCCGTTCGCTTTCCTTATGTTTCTCAAGCTCGCGTCCGAGGAAGGAAAACGCCCTAAAACCCCTTCATGTTTATCTCGCGAGTAACGAAGGGGAGCATGAGCAGCAGTCCCACGGATAGCAACCAGAAGTCAAAGCTGATTCATCTAGGATTCACGAAGATCTCCTGATATGGAAATCTTAATGGATCCCCACCCATTTTTCGGTGTATATAAACCCTCAAATTTCAACCCTCTTGGGCAGAACTGAAAAGTCGTTCGTAACGTCACGTCGCATTACGTTCGTTAAAGAGTTGGTTGCATCTAGTGAGACCGGGCTCAAGTTCCCTTTCGAATCAACAGTTAACCTTATAGAATCCGCGAGTTCGGTAGAAAATCTATTTGGCATTCTTCTTAAACCGCTCTTCTGTCCCCGCATTGCCAGTGCGTCAACATCGAGCATCCATCGCATAGGTAATAGAAACATTAAACTATTCGCGATACACACATACACTTGTAACAAGACTGACTTTTTGAATATACATTTAGTGTTCATTTATAAATTACATCTCTTTCAAACCCCATCAATTATACCAGCAATCCTTATAATAGTAGTTGAACGTTCCCACGCGATATAACTTTACCGCTCGAGTTATATCGACTTTTAATTTAGAGTTACGAGGCTAAACTAACATTTCCTGCGACTCCCCGATTTCGCATCAGGTTCGTTCACACAACACATTTATCCAAAAGAGTTTTCTCTAACCTAGTGGCTCCCCAGTTTCGCATTGGGTTCGTCCACGAAATCTAACCCATCCTGCGGCTCCCTGGTTTCGCACCAGGTTCGTCCGTATCCTACAGCTCTCTGATTACGCATTAGGTTCGTCTGTAAACTCATTCAACCTCCTACAGCTCCCTGATTTCGCATCAGGTTCGTCTGTAATTTCTCCAACCTCCTGCAGCTCCCTGATTTCGCATCAGGTTCGTCTGCACGTATTATCCTAGTGACTCCCTGATTTCGCATCAGGTTCGTCCGCACGTGTCTCCATCCTAGAGGCTCCCTGATTTCGCATCAGGTTCGTCCTCGTTTTCAAAATCCTAGTGGCTCCCTGATTTCGCATCAGGTTCGTCCGCGTACCACACTAACAAACTGATAAACCATATTCCTTGCAAAATACACCTCGCCGGCCTCACGCGTTGCTAACAGCCCTGGCTCGTAACAGATGCAAAGACATTATTTTGTTATCAGACAACGCTGGGGGTCAAAATAAGAATTTAACAATGTTTATGTTTTGTTCGTATTTGGCTATATCGGAGCTATTCGGAGTACATTTAAAGAAACTGAAAAAGACAAGCGGGCTTGCTACTGGACCTGACTACAATAAAATAATAATGAAAAGTGCCGAAGTTCTTCACGGAAAAGGTATTATCAACACGTACGGTAAATCTTTAGCTCTCTTCTACCAGAAGAGGCCTACAGTTAGAGGAAAAGCTTCACAATCCAGAAATACCGCCGATTTGAATGTACAACATTTGATAATATTCTAGCTACTTCAACATACTGTGTAACCTATGAGCCATTTTCATGTTTTTGCGATAAAATAAAGTTCCAGTAAACCTTGCATCACAGATTCCCATCATCAAAAGACAAAGCGTGAAACCAGAAAAACTGTAAGACGTTAAAAGTCTGTAAAATTTCTTGAAAGAAGAAGAAATAAACTGGTTTAAGGGATAGTCAAAGAAACCATTGCAGAATATAAGGCGGAACCTGAAAAACTTATTGATTACGTCTTGAATGAACCTAGTGATATTGAAGATATTATCGAAGATGCGGAATGAGTTAGCGCGAGACATTAGGACTTTTTCATTGTTTTTCCTATGACTATATTTTTTTCAAACATTGTGTAAATATTAAATAAATAATAAAAAATAATGTTAAAAAATAACATTGTTTTCTATATTTCTGCATTTTATGCAACAAGGGCCTCAGAAGGCTATAATTAAAATTAACTTTACTGATTAATTTATTACATAATTTCGATTGTAATAGAGAAACTACAAAGGAGAAGTATCAAATTTTTAAACATTATAAACAGTTACAACACCTTCAGTACGTATAAAAAATATCTATCTTTGTCATGTTTAGAGTTTAGAGGTACATGCTTCTTTCGAAACTGACATGTTGTGACACTGAGGCCCCTCTTGTATCTAGCAGTATATCTCGCATGTTTCAGGAGATTGATGGAATTGTACGTTTTTTTGTTTACAAGGTGTTGCTGTTGGAAAAATCCAGGATAGGTAGAAGAACAAATGGAGATCCAACCTTCCATGCTCTTTACCGTTTACTGGCGGGTTCTGAAGGCGCCCTGAGAAAAGAATTGCATCTTACTAATTTAATCGCAGAGAACAATCCATTTATCACACCTTTGCAGAAGCACGAAGATAAACAACGAGCTATGGTCGAATTCAATCGTATCGTAACTGCCTTCCGAGTTCTTGGTATTTCTGAAGCAGACGAGAAAGTAATTTGGGTGGTACTTGCTGGTATATATCACCTGAGTTGTGCCGGTGCTGTTAAAACTAGTATCAGTTCTCAAAGTCGATGGCAGTTTGCAAGAGTGGAGTGTGCCGAGAAAGCTGCCACATTGTTGGGTACTACTGTTGAGGAATTGAGTAGAACAGTATTTTCGTCTAATGGAGCTGGTGCTGGTACACCAAGTACTCCAAGGCCTGCCCTCCGTACTCCAAGTCCTACAGAACAGAGTAAAGATATACCAGGTCTTGATGCTCTCGAGGGTTTTCTTATTGGACTTTATTCTGAATTGTTTCACTGCGTTGCGGCTCTTATTAATAGGTAATATCCGTCTTTATTCAGACAATATCAAATTAGATGTGATTAATATTATAATATTGATTTTCTTTTATTTATAGGTCTATATCATCGCCTATACATACAGTATCGTCTTTGCTGTTATGTGACTCACCGGGATTTCAAAATCCAGCCACATGTGGACGACAAACTGGAGCTTGTTTTGAAGACCTTTGTCATAATTATTTACAAGAACGCCTACAGCTGCTTTTCTATCACACTGCATTAGTCGCTCCAAAAGACAGGTGCTCCGCAGATTGTGCAAACCAACAAATCATATAACATTGATAAATTAAACTGTTTATAATATTAACATATTTCAAACTTAGGTACGCTCAGGAAGGAATTGACGTAGATTATGAAGACGACTGCGATGAAGATGATACTGCTTCACCTCAAGGTTTGATATCGTTATTAGATCGCGGAAGTTCGCAAGGTGCAACCATGTTGCGAACTAGCCAATGTGACCCTAGTAGCAACAGACAGACAGAACGAAAGGGTCTTTTGTGGCTATTAGATGAAGAAACAATATGCCCTGGCGGTAGTGATGAAACATTTTTGGATCGATTGTTTTCTCATTATGGAGATCGAGGTACTTGTATTTAATTTTTAACGCGACTTATAAGCATTGTGGAAATTAATTGTTCTTTTCCTAATTTAACAGACCATCAAATGCTCCTGAGAAAGGCACCCGGTAGTAATCAATTTGTTTTGCAACATCTGTTGGGTACTAACCCTGTACTCTACAACGCGACAGGATGGCTGCGAGCTGCACGAGACAATCCTGTTACAAAAAGTGCCCTTACAATCATTCAAGAGAGCACAAGGTATTTTTTTGCGACATTTTTTGTTTAATTTTAAATTTTGTATGAAGAATCATTCCCCTAACTGAAGTATTTAGAGTATGTTTTTTGTTTTTTCAACGGAAACATGTTGTTCAAGATAAAAGTGTTAGTTTCGAAATTAGTTTTGAAGGTGTTAATATTTAGGACCATGACAATTTTTATACTGGAAACATGTTCGCGTTACTTGTAATCAGTGTGTTTCTTGTAACACACAAGTGTATGAAACAAATGTTTCACTATTTTTTGTAAAGAAGAAGGAAATATAAATATATTTCTAAAATTCACATTATGAAAGTAAGAACAATTATTTCAATTAAATACTACATTGATTTTAACATCAAGTGAAAACTGCAAGATGAATTCAATGATACATGAAACAAAGACATTCAACGTTGTTAGAGGTGGAAAATGAAAGAACTAATTTAAACGTGGCGCAATTCACTGCTAACAAGGGACATCACTCAATTAATACATGTCAACTTTTATGTAATTTCGATATGATATAGAATTCTACAAAAACATTTGATATGTATTCATTTATCGGAAAACATTCATATTGAAGAATGAAAAACCGCCCTCAAAGTTAGAGCTGAGAAAGCTATTTTATCGAATATCTAGGAAACTATTAGGTTAGGTCAGTGGTTCCCAAACTTATTTTCTCGTGGAACGTTATACGATTTTCCAAAAATCGTGGAACGTATACATATATTTTACGAACAACCCCCGCCTCCCTAATTTTAACGCTTTCGTTACTACCGGTGACTATAGTCACCCAACGTTTAACGCTCGCTGTGTACTAACGGTGACTTTAGTCACCCGTTAAAATTTCGCATTGATTCACAACTTTGGTTGAGCAGAGCATACTTGTCATCTCCATGGTTTCGATTATCTTTATTTTCGTAACTATTTTGATTTATGTCACGAGAACTTTGCGATTAGCGATATGAAAATCAGTCACAAAGTATCAATGTTACGCTCTCCCTGCGATGAAATGTACGTTCGCGTCACGATTGCTCCGTACAATGCAGTGCCAGCATATTTGCGAGCAAGACCGCCGTAACGAAATGGTTAATAAGACATTAAATGCAACAAAAATTGTATCAGAGACAATTTACTCATATAAGAAGACATGTAATAAAAGGCATAAAAAATATTCAAATAAAAAAACGACTTTATTTTAATTGCTGTGAACAAAATTAATGAAAAGAAGATTGATGCGAAGAATGTTGCTGCTTCTTAAAGGTATCCTCTGAAATTTGTGTAAGAAATAAGAAAAATCAGACCAGAAGATAGAAATCGAACTTGGGCCTCTTCGCCTGTAAGTGAGCGCTTTAACCACTTGTTTTTGTAACTAGCATTTATTGTACCAAAGAATAAGAATGACAATATATACAAGAGAATGATAGACTTAAACACACAAATAGTGTAACTAAATAAACAACATTTATACTAGACTAAAGGCTTTAATCACAGAGAAGGCGTAGCCTAAATTATGGTTATGGATAGTGCACTTACTATTATGGTTTATTATTAAATGACAGGTGTCTACACGAGCGGTGTGTATACAACATTGGCACAACGGCTGTACATTCAGTCTTAGCTCGGCGAATCAGCTATAAATATAAGTATAATTAATTCTTTAGTACATGAGACCTATTGTTTGAGAAACTTGAGCATATTGCTGCTTTACAATGCAGGCTTATTGTTAAGATACATGTGACATGAACTATGACTAAAGGTTAATTTAAATCGGTGGTGGTGGGGGGGATTTAAGAACCGGGTAGAGAAGAGGAAAGAGGGATAGGTGTACATTTTTTCTCTTTTTGGTGTTTTACAAAAGAGAAAAAAGGAATGCTACTGGAAGGCACACGAGCTTCACCGTTGTTCCATAGAACAAAATGCGATATACGTAAAAAAGCAGTAATTGGCACAAAGGGACAAATTAAGTTGGGAAAGTGAGGGGCGGATGAAGGTTAAGTCACTTTACTATCATGAAAAGTAATTCATTCGTTAACATCTGTAAAAAAATAATTATAATGAGAATAAGTATAAGTGTTCGAGACAGTTGCATAATAAATTTTTCCATAGTAAGTGTGGTTGGTGCGCTGCGGAGGAAATTGTGAAAAAAATGGAAGGAGGAAAGAGGATAGAGCGTTTCGTCCGGGGTCTGATAGTGTACTCGTCAGTAAAGCTCCTTAGTAGGCATGTGCCTTAGACGTGGATGCTGAGGGTCAGGTCGAAGGTGTATATAAGAGTTCATGGTTTTGAACGTGTATTAAAAACATACGTGTATGTACTATTTCACGTATACGGCCATTCCACGCCAAATCGATCATATTTTGACGTCGATGTCAGCGATTTTGTTCAAAATGAAATATGATACAATGCCCATCATATTAGAGGTGGCTTAAGTCATCATTTTGCTGGTTTCGAATTTGTTTAAAAAATACGGACCTTTGAATTTTGCAATGGTTGCCTATTTTCACGAAAACAAGCTAATATATTTGAATGAAAAAATTAATTTTGTAATATTAAAAATTATAAACAAATTCTCGAAGGATCGGTATCATTTTTCTTTAACACGTATGACTTAACTTCCTTGCACTTAGCACGTGCAGCCAAAGGACAATGTTAGAAATACGCAAGTTTTGGTACTCATCACCAAAGAAAAATTAATTCACAACATGATTCTACACGTTCCAAGGAATCAAAAAGTCATTTTGTCAAAAATTGTAGAAAAGTTGTGAAAAATGAACAAAAAAAACGTTGAAAAAATTTTTAAAACTTTTCCGAAAATTTTGAAGAGTTGAAATATATAATTGTTATTCGGTACGTATGTAGTCTTAAACATGATGTACCTCCACGTCTGTCACACGTAGGCTGTTTCCCCACGTCCGTAAAATGTAGGCTTGGTTCTCTCACATTGTCCGTCCAACGTAGGCTATTCCTCCCCATTATACAGGCACAGCTTATGTATTCGACGGATAATGTGGAGGCACAGTTTTCATTCGATGGAAAATGTGTACAGGTATTTCATGTATTTTGCTAGCAATCCATTTTTGTACATAATTCATTCGAAGCGATAATGAAACGAGTTACTTGATAAGTATTAATAAGTAAATGTGATCCAAATTATATCACGTTTGGTCTCGTTTTGATCAGAACAATCCCATCAATATGTTATAAACTTTTTCATACAGAAAAAGTTAAAAATAAAACAGTTGAGTGTCGTCTTTATTATAACATTTGGTACGCTGGTTTTTAAATCTCTCGGTTGCCTCGACTCTCATTCCATCCTTCTTTTTTATTCGCTCTCCTTTTCGTTGTTCGGCGAACTACAAAGGTGAGCCGCGAGGCTGGAAATGTAGTCTCGGTACATCCAAACTGTCCCTATTAGATTCCCAGCTGAGGGACAATGTGGTAAGCTTTATTGTACCTTGTATCAAGAAAGCAGGAAATATGCCTCAGAGTTACAGAATTGGTTTCATCGTAGTCAAGATCAAAACGTTGAACAAGTCTCAAAATAATAGTTCGCTTCAATTTATTAATTACTTCATCAGTATCATTTTGCAGTATTAAATGGCTTTTAATTAATTTCCTTATTAATGGTCTTACCATTAAAATTGGAGAGTGACCTTCGCAACAAAAAAGAGTTGTTACAATTTGCACTGGTTTCAGAACATTAACTAAAGATTCTATCCTCTTCCATTGACTTTCATTAATTTCTGAATTTTTTGCTGTGTTTGTATTAGTGACGGATCGATCTGCTATTGTATTTGAAATAGGACATGTGTTTATATATAATCGTTCTAGCATGAACAAAGTTGAAATTTATTGCGTCGTACATAATAAAGTCGACTTTCGCATTTCAAGTTGCTCTTGTTTTTGCTCTAGAGCAGGAATCGGCAACGCGGGGCTTGCGAAGCATTATCAAGGTGCCCGCCGCCCACCACTGTGCTAAACATACATACAACCGTCGAACATCATTCAAATATAATAGGCATAGTAACAAATTCATATAAAAATTCATGTAAAATAAATAGCATTAAATACATTTTAATGTTACAACTTTTCCTCCATCAAAATTAAGATCAAGTGGGCCATATTATGCAGAAACCTACCAACCCTTAAAATGACAAAAAATTAGTCAAACATAGTACGGATCCCATAATGTTGCGATCTTTATTTTACAAAAAATTTGTAACCCATACAACAACTCTTACATTAAAATGATTAAAATTACCAAGCCATAGCTCCATTTGAAGTTTATAGTTACTCAAACTCCAATCTGAATTTATTCAGTTTCAGATCATTGAGGGATGGTAGGTTTCTCCATAACATGGCCCAAGTGCCCTTTGTCATAAGCTAACCGTTCGAGGTGCCCTTTATAGTGAAAAGGTTGCAGATCACTGCTCTAGAGCTTTTTTCGCAACATTCGAATGCTTGAAGTGTCCAACGACTTTACTGCAGTGTCGAATAAGATTTTGTACATTTTCTTCCTTCAGTGCATTATTAACAGCGAGTTGAAGCGTATAAGCTGCACATGTTATACTATTTACTTCGACGGTTTCGGATATTACAGAAATTGCATTTGCCATGTGTGGTAACCCAATAAATAAGACACAAAGTACAACGATAAGACTTTTATTTTCAGCGCAATTACAAAGATGCAATCATACCGCTCGTCGGCTGGATGACAACTTCATGGAGCCGCTGTCCCTTGCCACCTCCCGTGTCACCCTCCGCCAGTACTCGATTGGTCCATAGTATGTTTTCCCCCTAATTACTCATTTGTGACCGCGCGCTCCCACACCATCTTTTTAGCGTTATCCGTAAGAATAGCTAAGACTTTTTGAGTTATTCCCCATTCATTTAATGTCTTTATTAATTTATCAGCAATATTTTCGGATGTGTGTCTTTCCTCCATTTCATGCGTGGTCAACATATATGATAGTGTACACCATTCAGAATTAATAATATTTACATTTACTGTAATGTACAATTTTTGTAATAATGAAGTCCAACAGTCAGTCGGGCAAACTACGCCCTTAGCAGCACTAAGATTTTCCTTTATTTTTTCTTCAACCGTAGTTCGTAAAATTGCTAGGCCTTTTTTCATTGCTCCTCCTTGGCAAAGTTTATACTTTGGCTCAACTACACTCATATAATTTTGATAACCAATACTTGAGCAAAATGAAAAGGGCAACTGATTCATCACTATTAACTTGGCTAAGACTTGGTGCAGTTCTTCCGTTCTTTTAGCATCGCATGAATGGTTTCGAAGTGTTACGAGAGTAAGGTTCTGAATACCGTCTACGTTTTCTTGGGCATTGTGAATTTCTCATATCTTCTTGATTATATTATTCATTTTGCTGTATTTCATCTCCTGCATTATTGCACTGACTGTTACTCGCATCTTCGGCATTTCGTGTGCATAGATTTGTGGTCTTTAAATTATGAATAAATCTTAAATATCTGCTTACGGATTCGGTAGTTCCACCAACACATGCAAATACACTATTGCCTCGTTCATCACATACGTTACAAATAGCTTTATCGCCATCACGGTTTACATATCGCCACATCCAACTTTTTCCTTTAGACACTTTTTTAACAATTTGCAATCTACTACTTTATCTTATAATATAATATTATACAAAGTTATTCAAAGATGAACTGATGCTTGTACAGGGTGCGTGGAAATTGTATGTCACGACCACCATAGCGTGATTCTACACCTTTGGATCGGTGGACATTTGTTAAAAAAGGTTGCCGCAAAATTGACCTTGACCTTGAAATTCTAGGTCAAATTTTTTTTTAATCGTATAGTATTCTACTCGCCGCGAGGACAAAAAGTCTGAAAGGAACCATGGGTCCCAACTCAACTGTTCTCTTGAAAAATGATGTTAAAGTTCCAATAACTGGTAATTATTTACAAAGCAGACGACTTTACCAATTTTTATGAAATTGAAATATGTTGTCAAGGTCAACATTCTAAACAACTTTACCTTGTACATGTAACTGCCGCTCGACTTTAGTTTCCCAGATATTCGCAAAAATGTATTCGATACTATACATGGTGTCCCACCTAACTTTATCATCTAGAATATCTCGCTTGTTTTTGATAATATTAAAAAATATTTGAGAAATAAGTTGAATAGTTTCGAGGAGGGCATAATTTAATCGACGTAATATGTATAGGAATCATAGGACGGTCGAGGACTTGCGGGAAAGTTATGCGCTTCTGATCCCTCTGCTAGAAAGATCGGGAAGTGCCTCCAATAAGCAAGAATATTTATAAGAACATTCAAATGCGAAACCTTAAGTGTCTCAGAATAGCAAAAAACGGCTTTATGCCATTCTCAAAATAAAGGACTCATATGATACCCGTGCCTCAGCAACAGTTCCCGAGAAAACAGCTTGTACAATTGACATGGAGAACTCCGTATTTTCCCTCTCGAAAGAAATATTTCTTTCCCGAACCCTTTTATATACTTCTAAAATAACATAGATAACGTGGATATACAGTCAGCCGCAAAAGTATTCGTCCACCTAACGTACTCGACATATATGGAGAGAATTGAAAGAAAATACAAATATAATTTTTAAATTAAAAATACAGAAATAAACCTTTATTTATATAAAACAATATAACACTCGCAAAAATGAATAATTATTGCACAAAAAAGGGAAATTTAATGATATATTATAATATATCAGAAAATGAGACCGCAAAAGTATTTGTCCACGAATTTTTATATTAGATAAAATGCTCGGAATGTTCGAAATGTAAAACAAGCGAGCTTTCTAGAGGCGATTGTGCTTTTTTTCAACTAGCAACAGTTCATCAGAGATCATCTTAAGCGATTACGAAAGAAGGTCGTAGAATATTCATCATGAGTCGTAGAAAAAGTGAAACATCTTTATCCGAAAGGGAAATTGTTGTTAAATTATTTAAAGAAGATAAATCTGAACGCGAAATAGCATCAATAATAGGAAGACCTCGGAGTACCATACAGTATATTCTAAAGAAATTTAAAGAAGAAAAAATAATTATAAATAAACTGCGAACTGGTAGGCCCAAAAAATTGACGGTTCGTGATGAGATGAGAATACTAAGGGCTGTTAAAATAAATCCGCACATTTCCGGGCCTGAATTGTTAGAGAATGTACAATCAACATCAGAACAAACAGTTAGTGTGGATAGAGTTCAACGAGTATTGCATAGAGCTGGCTTGAAAAATCGAATGAGCCGTAAGAAGCCGTGGTTCATTAGTGCAGTGAATAGAAAAAAAAGATTACGATTCGCTCAAGAACATGTTTCTAAATCAAAAGAATTTTAAGAAATTTAACACCCACGGTAAAGCACGGAGGAGCATCAGTGATGGTGTGAGGGTGCATGTAAGCGACTAGGGTTGGTGATTTTCATATTGTAGAGGGTATCATTGACCGCTGGGTATATTTGAATATTCTGAAACATTTACCATCAAGTGCTGAACAACTGAACATAGGGAACAATTTTATGTTCCAGCAAGACAACGATCCGAAGCATACCGCTCGGATCGTCAAAGAATGGATCTTATACAATACCCCGCATTATCTGCAAATACCGCCTCAGTCGCCAGACATAAACCCGATTGAACATTTGTGGGCAGAAATTAAAAAAAATATACGAAAAATGCCTCCTACAAATCGGGAACAACTAAAGGAGCGATTCAAAGAAGAATGGGAAAGAATATCTACACATTTGACGGAAAAATTAGTCAAATCAATGCCTAAGAGGCTTGAGGCTATAATTAGATCCCAGGGATATCCCACTAAGTATTAAGTTTATAATTTGATGTAATTAATTTTAAACGTAATGTAATTATAATTAGAGAAACTATACATGGACGAATACTTTTGCGGTCTCATTTTCTGATATATTATAATATATCATTAAATTTCTCTTTCCTCTGCAATAATTATTAATTTTTGCGAGTGTTATATTGTTTTATATTAATAGAGGTTTATTTCTGCATTTTTAATTTAAACATTATATTTGTATTTTCTTTCAATTCTCTCCATATACGTTGACTACATTAGGTGGACGAATACTTTTGCGGCTGACTGTACAAGATAGGTGAAACAACCTCTAACAACAATTTTTATGAAATTATTGCTTATGACTAATACTTACAAAGTTATGATGAAGTCTCTGTTAATTTTGTTCTATGTACAGTAGTACCTGGTTAATGTTCGCAAATTTTGCCCGGTTATTTTTTGCGGTGTTATCCCTGCCAGTCCCCATCAGGGCATTTCTTTCGGGTTATTTAAAACTATTTCATTCTGTCTTTCTCGCTCTCAATGTGACTCACCGAGAGTCGAGTGAGCCGGAGAGAGACAATTCCCTGAACACCTACCTGCCCAGATAATAGTCGCGATGAGGTCCGTGGCGTGCGAACATTAACCGAGCATTATTGAAATCTTACCTTAAATAAAAACACATTTGAATTTCAGGGAGGATATAAGCAAGCTGTTTGTAAATGCACGTGGTGCTGGAGTTTCTGGAAGTCTTTGTAGTTCAGTGCTCGGATTAGAAGGTTCGCAATCTTTAAGAAGAGCTTCAAGTGTACGACGAACATTTACAGCTGTGAAAAGAAAAAACGTTTGTTTGCAAGTTAAATTTACCGTAGTAAGTATGAAAATTCTAATATTATTGTGCCTATTGACTAATCATATATGAAATATAATTTATGTATGTACTTACAGTTAACGTATTTATTACACATTGATAGGGGTGTGCAGGTACTCGAAATTATGCGTCGGGTCGGGTCTGGAATTTTTCTCGGGTTCGAGTCGGGATCCCGAAAGATTATGAACACACAAATACGTTCGGGTACCCGAAACTGAATTCGGGACGGGTATTAGAACTTTTAGATTTACATTCGCGTCTACTGCGAGACACGCTGTTTACAATCAGTACACACAAAGTGTTACTGACCATGTTTCTGAGAACACGTCAAGTATGATGGTGTCGTGTTGATACATGCAATATATTATATTATCTTATCCAGTCGTCTTAAACGTGATGTAGAAAGCAAGCATATGAAGTGTCTTTCAAATTAATTTAGTCGATTTATTCAAATACTCGAATTTCGAGTCAAATAATTACCGATCGGTCGAGCCGAGTTGAACGTTTAAATTTTCGGAACTGCTTGAAATCGACGAACTGTTTAAAAAAAATGCGAGCTACTTGAAAAACTCAAATGACTCGAATATTCGAGCCCTCGTAAGACTTCGAGTTACTTGCAGATAAATTTTCAGCTCGAAAATTTACGAATTACCCCTAACGAGAATTAAATTGCTACCAGAAAGTGTGGAGCAGTTATGTTCCCTTCATACAAATTTAAAGTAAAATAATATTACTTCACACATTATATTGTGCAATGCTTTCATTGGTTTTGGACGCTTACAGTTGATTACAGTACAGAATATGAAAACGCTTCTAAACTTTAAAATTCAAGTACAGGTCCCGATTGAGAAATAATGTTCCGAATCCAGTTTCGGGTACCCGAAATCACAGGTGCCCGAACATATTTATGTGTGTACAAACTTTCGCAATCCCGGCCGGACCCGATCCGATCATTTTCGACCCAACCCGAGGCTCATGTAAGATTAAATTTACAAAAAGGAAATATATTTTACAAATAAAGTAGTTCGAGTCATTATACAGGATTCGGCGAGCGTAAGGGAAAAGCGTTCTGTCGCAGATCGAGGGTGGTCCAGGGCTGACTCTCCGTTAGAGAAAACGTTTTCTAATCGTGATACAGAGTATTTCACCACCCCAGTCAAATATTTTAAGGGGTGATTCTACAAGCCAAAATAAGCCGAAAATCAAGAATAATAAAATCGCGTTCAAGGCTTTCTTTTTGTAGTTATCGATGTTTAAAAAATGGGCTAAAAACGTCTGTCACGCGACAGCCCTCCGTGCACGCGCAGTGGCTGTTATTCCACAAGTTCATCGTCTGGAACGCTCACTTACTGATGTGTTACGTATGAAGAATTTTTTTTCCGTTCGCTTTCCTTAAATTTCTCAAGCTCGCGCCCGAGGAAGGAAAACGCCCTAAAACCCCTTCATGTTTATCTCGCGAATAACGAAGGGGAGCATGAGCAGCATTCCCACGGATAGCAACCAGAAGTGAAAGCTGATTCATCTAGGATCCACGAAGATCTCCTTATATGGAAATCTTAATGGATCCCCACCCATTTTTCGGTGTATATAAACCCTCAAATTTTAACCCTCTCGGGCAGAACTGAAAAGTCGTTCGTAACGTCACGTCGCATTACGTTCGTTAAAGAGTTGGTTGCATCTAGTGAGATCGGGCTCAAGTTCCCTTTCGAATCAACAGTTAACCTTATAGAATCCGCGAGTTCGGTAGAAAATTTATTTGGCATTCTTCTTAAACCGTTCTTCTGTCCCCGCATTGCCAGTGCGTCAACACCGAACATCCATCGCATAGGTAATAGAAACAGTAAACTATTCGCGATACACACATACACTTGTAAACAAGACTGACGTTTTGAATATATATTTAGTGTTCATTTATAAATTACATAATCTCTTTCAAAACCCATCAATTATACCAGCAATCCTTATAACAGTAGTTGAACGTTCCCACGCGATATAACTTTACCGCTCGAGTTATATCGACTTTTAATTTAGAGTTACGAGGCTAAACTAACATTTTCTGCGACTCCCTGATTTCGCATCAGGTTCGTTCGCACAACACATTTATCCAAAAGAGTTTTCTCTAACCTAGTGGCTCCCCAGTTTCGCATTGGGTTCGTCCACGAAATCTAACCCATCCAGCGGCTCCCTGGTTTCGGACCAGGTTCGTCCGTATCCTACAGCTCCCTGATTTCGCATCAGGTTCGTCTGTAATTTCTCCAACCTCCTGCAGCTCCCTGATTTAGCATCAGGTTCGTCTGCACGTATCATCCTAGTGACTCCCTGATTTCGCATCAGGTTCGTTCACGAAGTTTCAACCTCCTGCGGCTCCCTGATTTCGCATCAGGTTCGTCCGCACGTGTCTCCATCCTAGAGGCTCCCTGATTTCGCATCAGGTTCGTCCTCGTTTTCAAAATCCTAGCGGCTCCCTGACTTCGCATCAGGTTCGTCCGCGTACCACACTAACAAACTGATAAACCATATTCCTTGCAAAATACACCTCGCCGGCCTCACGCGTTGCTCACGGCCCTGGCTCGTAACAGATGTAACAGAAACGGTGACCTACGTTACGATGCAATAAGACACTACGTTCTTCCGACAATTTATGAAGAAGCACACACCTTTCCTTGACGGCATTAAACCTGCCTACTTGAAAAAATCCACAAGGGCATATCAAAACCCGCCTCACGGAACTCTCAAGTAGAGAGGGTGAGTGCAATTTCTAATAGACGATTTTGTCCAAAAAAATCACCCACACGCGCTTACACGCGCACCGCGATTATTGTATTCGCAAGTGTCCATGTGAATTGCACGCACTATGATTGTCCCATCCGCGAGTGTCCACAAAGAAATGTTCAAAGTCATGCACAATATTCTGCACCTGAAAACACACGTAAAACGATTATGCTGTCCGCGAGTGTTCACTTAATTACACACATGCGCACTGCGATTACTTCACCCACGAATGCGAGGTTACCTTACTCACCTACAGAAAAATACTAAAAAGAAAAGAACGAATCTAAAAAACTAAAACTAAGCCTAACACTGAAAGTAAAGCAGATTGAAAAAGACAGACTGCTTTCTACTATAGGGCTTGATTGTACGAAAATGCGGACTGATGCGTACGGCGGGTTCATCGAGCTGTTCCTAGGCCCGTCATGGCCATCCAGAGCGTAGCCCTGCTCCGGCCTTCCCCCACTCTAGGTCCGTTCCCTTCGTTTCAATTCCCTCCAGTTCCACCTCAGACCATCGTCGTCGCAGATCACAGCCCGTATGAGGAGAATGGACGCAGAGTGGGGGTAGGCCGGAGCGCAGCCTCACTCCGGTGGACCGAAGAGAAACTGAAGGAAACTGAAACGCAGGGAATGGACCTAGAGTGGGGGAAAGCCGGAGCAGGGTTGCGCTCCGGATGGCTATGACGGCCCTAAAGAGTGCATGCGTGTAATCGGTTTGAATGTGTGTGTGTGTGTCAAGAGTCAGATTCGGATGTCGAGTGGATGGGCAGAGTGAGAGTTTTACGTGAGACATTGCGAGAGGAAGATCTGATGGAGAGTTTTACGTGAGACATTACGAGAGAAAGATCTATTGAGAGAGCGTGTAGAATATGAAGAGCGAATTTATCTTTGTTATTAAAAATTACTGTTACAAAAAGCAAAATATTTCTATTCACTGAAAATCCCTACACTAGGCTAGAAATATTTCTCGCCGATTACACAATGACCGATTACGGACAGGTGTTTTTAGCCCTGTTTTTAAACGTCGGTAACTAAAAAATGAAGCCTGAAACGCGATTTTGTCATTATTGATTTTCGTCTTATTTTGGTTTGTAGAATCACCCTTTAAAATATTTGACAGGGGTGGTGAAACACCCTGTATATACATTTACTTATTATGAAAATCATTCTCTGTTCGATTATAATATACAACACTCAGAGAACCTACAACGGTGTACTTTTGTCGATCGAAGTACACCAAATTACTAATAAAAGTCACGAGGCCTGCGGCCAACATTTTCTGCGGCTCTCGGCGTTAGTGGTACGTCGGTTCGTCCGCATATCATTTTCCTGGGGCTGCCGACGTTATCCATACGTCGGTCGATATGTACTAATAAATACCATATTCCAATAACCCCCCCACGCTAGGCGCCTTCTCCGGTTCTTGACTGTTGAAGTTTTATTTATAGAATAAAACAGGGTGCACAGTTTACTATAGTTAAAGTTTTATTTTTAGAATACAGTTCGTGAATATAAGAAAGGAAAAATACAAAAACAAAAGACCCAAATCAAATATGTAATTTAGAAAAGTGCGTGTCGCTAATTAAGACTTTCTCGGTCAACTGAAATTATAAAATGCAGCGAGTGTCGCCGGCCCGACGAGTGAACCTCTCCCCACCCTTTTACCTCGGGCACCTAAAAACAAAGAATAAACGCATCGATAGATCGATTCACGCAAATGTAGAATTTTCCAGTCCATCAGTAACATTATCAACCGTAAGTAGGTGGCCATCATATAGCGTTAACGATTTACCTTTTCCAGGTAGAGTCGCTTCGGACGTCTGAAGGCCATCTCTGTTTTTTAAATGGAACGCTGTGTTTCTTTAGTAACAGTCCAGTGTCGACTGTTGAGAGGAATACAATGACCTATGGCGCAAGGTCATTCAAGTTCATCCAAGGTCAGTTATAAGAAAATAATTTTTAACCCTCACAGTCACAGAAGGTGTTCGAAATGATCGCCATCAACACTAATACATATCTGTAATTATCTAATTGTAACGTTGATCGCAGATCTTCTCTCGAAACTTATAGAAATGCATGCTGCAATAATTTGCTGTCGTGCATATATTATCAGGTGTAGTTGGTGCTTCTTTGAACACGATATCCTTCAACATTCCCCATTCTTAAAGTGTAAAGGAGTCAAGTTCGGTGAACAGGTGGGCCACTTGATTTTTGACAGTCCACGAAAAATGTGCTGGGCAATCTTCATGTTGATATGATAGTAATTGTCATGTATTCAAAGGTAAATCTTCGACAACGTTGGTAACGTTTCTCGAATAAATCTACAGCACACACTGCTATTCAGATTTCTTTCGTTGAAGTGGGGACCAATAATTTTGTCCCCAGTGATCCCACACTATACATTGACCGATCATTGCTTTTGGCGTTATACTGGCCGTATTCAGTGTGGATTTTCCACTGACCAAAAATGCATATTGTGTAAATTCATATTTCCATGACTTGCAAACGTTGCTTCATCAGAAAATAAAATAGAGTGAAAAAGGGATCAGTCATTTTAAAGCTGACGTTGTGCCCACCAGCAAAAGATAACCCGATTTATAAAATCTGTGCCGCGTAATTCTTGGTGCAAACTGAGATGATACGAATGAAATTTGTAGTGGTGAAGGATGCGTAATACACTGCTTTTACTAATTCCATATTCACGTGCAATTTGACGCGAATTAATGCAAAGGTCTCGAGCCACACATGAAAGAACACCGATTTCAGTACCTTCATTACGTGCTCGCTTTCGATGGTCACTTTTGCGAGTCGCTTTACGGCTTTTCGCAACTGTTTACACACATTTTTGAATTTTTGAGGTAAAGGCTGAGAACGATGAGGATATCGTATGGCATACAAAGTTTTAGCTCTCATTGAATTTTCTTGACATTCTCCGTAAATGAGAATCATATGAACTTGCTCTTCGAATGGATACATGATGCTTCATCAATTGATTCGGCTTTATGAACTTTTTCATGTTTACATAGTGTCTAACTATCCTCGAAACAATGTTTATTACTGATCACGTGTAGCAATAGCGATCATTTCGAACACCTTCTGTGACTGTGAGTATTAAAAATTATTTTCTTATAACTGACCTTGGATGACCTTGAATGGCCTTGTGCCACGAAGCATTGTATTCTTCTCAACAGCCGCCACTGAACTGTGTCTAAAGAAATACAGCGTTCCATTTCAAAAAACAGAGATGACCTGCAGAAGTCCGCAACGACTCAACCTGGAAAAAAATAGTTAACGCCGTGTAATGGTCCCGTTTTTTTGGTGCAACTTCTATTTGACAATGTTTTCTGTAGTTCTTACAGTTTAGAAGATATTCAAGGTAGTAATTTTTATTGGTCCACCATGTAACCACAGTAAGGCAAATTAAAATTAATCCTAACCTTAGTGTATCAAAGTTATCGAAAGAAGTTTTATTCAGAATTAATAAATCTGTATCGATTGAAATAATGCATCGGGTTTTGTTTGAACCACGCAGTGTTTGGATGGTCCAGGCTTTAGCAAATTAGTACCTAACTATTTTCTAGCTGAATTTCTGCTTTATTTTTATGTTGTATGTTACACTTAAGTGAGTCTTGTCGGTAAAGAGTATAGTTTAGGTGTTGTCGGCGTGACTGGTGTTTTAAAACTAAATTTGTTCTGCTTGTTTGTTAATATTCTCGCCCTGGTGTAGATATGACCTTCATCAGTGGCTTGTGTTGCTAATTGGTGATTGGTTGGGGGAATGTACCAAGGTTTCCGAGTGAGAGTTGTGAGTTCAGCGGTAGAAGGGTTGCTGATCGCTGAGTCACCTGCAGAATTCCTACATTTGGGAAATTCCCAAGTACGTCTGGTTTCCAGAAATCAAGCTTCCTCGAACCTTGATGATCTATATTCCATGTAGTACGCAAAAGTAATGAAACAATTAGGTCTGATCGCAAATAATTGACCAGACCAAGGTGTGCTAGACATCGTGGCCGCGCGGACAGTTTTTGACCTCCTGAAGGGTCTTTAAGCCGTGACAGGTTTTACGTAATGAAAGGTACAATAGAAGAATCACCTGCAGGAAACCCCTCATTTCAAAAGCCAATAGATTAAGAGGTTTAGAGTTTGAAAAAAAAAAAATATATTAATGTGGGATGCCTAGGAGTGTTTCGGGCAAGGTGGCCATGTGTTTCGTTTAGGCCTAAGACAGGCGGTCATGTCAGAGTTTAGGCTAACGTCAAATGTCCTGGCGCCATTGGAAAAACAAGGAACAAAGGCGCGAAACTTGCATAGAACTGTCAAAGGATGCAAGCGAGGAGTTGCGTAACAGTCGTCGAACAGAAGAGTTGTCTGCGTGCTTTTTATATTTTTTCAGTTTTCTGTATTTTTATCTATTTTTATATATCTACCTCTTATTATACTTTTATTAAATTCTGTTTGTTTGTTACATTCGGGGCACAATAGTTACTGAACCCCTCACCCTCGAAGATCAATTAATTTATTATTTGGTCATAATATCTGGATCTAAACAGGAGAAATCCTACATTAATTATGAAGTGAATTTCTGGAATAGTATTATATTTTACGAGGGAACAAAAATTAATTTACTTAGTTTTCACAGCAAAGAAATCGTGTGACGACAATAAAATATAGAATTTAAAAGAAATAAGACATGAACTTCGATTAAACGTGCTGGTATTTCCATAATGTTGTGGGGCTGCATGGCAGCGAAAGGAGTCGTAAAAATGGGATTTATTGAATGGACTACTATGGACAAACTAAAGTACCTCAATATTTTAAAGTATAATTTGGAGACTTTAGTGGAAAAATTGTAAATGCCGCTCATCTATTATTTTCACCAGGATAATAATTCAAAGGATTCCTCTCATCTTGTACAAGAATGGTTGACATAGTATACCAAGTTGCTAAAAACGCCACCATTGTCTTCGGAAAATTAAGTTAAATCATTATAAAATAATAGATAAAGTAAATGCTAAACTTAAAATTCAAAACACATGGAAAAATATCTCATTGTCACAATCACTAACTAAAAAATGAGTGGACTCAATGCCACGGTGGTTGCAAGCGGTTATAGATGCAAAAGGTTGCGCAACAAAATATTAAATTTATGTAGCAGGGTAATTTTATTATGTGTACGCACAATTTTCATAAAAACGTTTCATAATGAACTAATAAAGTAATATACAGGGTGTCAGCTAAAGGAGGCCATCTAAAAATCTTCCTCGTTTTTCATGACATGAAAAATGTTCATGGCACAATGTGAATGACTTTAATGAAGGAACACCCTGAAAAACAAATTTTTCTGTCAGATCATTTTTTCTGTTTTTTCAAGGTCATTGGTATTTTTTATTTGGGAAACGTGTATTTCTTATTTGGGAAACGTGTATTTTTTTCTATTGCATCTTGTAGCGGATGAAAAAATACATTTGAATATGCCCGAATCATGACCATCCGATGACCTTGAAAAAAAAATATTGTGATGAAATTGTCGCGATGGTATGTGAACTTACTGCTTATGTTATGAATGTTCAAAGTGATATCCGGCGGCAGCGGTACACTTTCTGACACGAGTAAGTACGGATTGTGCTGCACTTTCTAATTTTTTACGGTGGGATAGCAGCAGAAGCACTAATTATGCGGTTTATCACGTTTTCTGGAGTAGTAGTTTGATGTTCGTAAACTTCTTCCTTTAATTTTCCCCAAAGAAAAAAGTCAAGTGGGATGAGATCTGGTGACCATGCTGGCCAAGCTATGTTTTTTCGAACTTTTTAATCAATTTAGCGTACGACGATCGCGATGGACAGTTGCGATTAGGAAATCGTTCTTTGTACAGCCGTATCGCTTCTCTTACGCACTTATTAGCTGCATCATAAATGTAAATCAGTTCGATTCGTTCCTGCTTGGTATAATTGTAGGCCATCGTGAGACGTTTACCGATACACTTATGATCACTCTTCGCAGTGAGGTAGTAACCAAATCTTATATTGAGAAATATAACACAAATGAGAGAGTAGCACAACCCGTAATTACTCGTGTCAATTTCATCATTGGTTTTCAAGGTCATCTGAAGGTGATCATCCAGGCATACTCAAATGTATTTTTTCATCCGCTACAAGATGCAATAAAAAAAAAATACATGTTTTCCAGATAAAAAGTACCAATGACCTTGAAAAACCACAGAAAGAATTACGTGATAAAAAAATTTCTTTTTCAGGGTATTCCTTCATTGAAGTCATTTAAATTGTGCCATGAAAAACGAAGGAGATATTTAGGTGGCCTCTTTTAGCTGAGACATCCTGTATATCTATTACCTGTATATAAGATTTGTTCAAATAAAATTACTGTTTTTTTTTATATGTATTCTTAACGAATACATTCCTTGTCTTGTGTGTACGCTCAATTTTTTGAGTAAGTGTATATACTGTGGGATTATTTTATGATTTTTATAATTGCCATGTGCTGGTTGCGTGTTCGAACGAATGTTTGGAAGATTTGAAAGGTACAGGCGCAAAAGCCAAGTGTTTGGGACAGAGTATAAGGAATTGGGTCAACGAACAATGGACAAAAATAAAAAATCCGAAGTGTGCGAACCAAGATATCCTATATGTCAAATGTTTGAAAAGAAGCGTACATTTTAATGTCACTTTCTCTTTTAATAAACTCGAAAATCCCTTGTTAAAATTGAGAGCAGAAGTTTATTGCAAATTTCGGCAAATTTTTTTTAAATACATCATTCAGAGAGTATTTGTATATTTAATTTGATCTTTATAAGTCGTAATAAACACTATAATACCTCTAAAATAGGCGAACAAATTTGTTTAAACATATTAATAAGTATTGGTAATTGTTAATTTGCAAGTTTATCAACTTTGAGTAGACTTTTAAAAAAAGTACATCAAAGTACATCCGCGATTTTTTCTTTATGTTTAAGCTGGAAACATTAGCTTTAGATTAACGTTAAATTTAAAACCACATATTACCATAAAACTGAAGAAAATAGTGAAAATAGTTATTAGCGCGCTTTGTTATTAAACTATTTTCGAAATATCTCGTAGACAATTCATTGTAGAACAAAACTGTAAATTGGTAATATATGTGTTTTTGAATTCTAAATTCAGATATGCAAACGATTTTTGTTAAATCCGATTTATTTAAACAATATGTTAAAAATTACATTTTTGCACATTTTCATGGAAACTGTTGTTCGATATATGTATATAAAACTTTAATTACGTAAACTATAGTTTATATCCAAAAATATGGATAAATTGAAATATTTAATTTCGCTGGTATAAAAAAGATACGAACCTGCAAAGTAAAGGACCGGACTTAATCCGTAGAAACATCTCCTAGAAGTAGACTGTCTTTGGAACTTTTCTTAAAAGTACATTAAGGTGCATCAGTGGTTCCTTTCAATGCTTATTTAGGACACATATGGCTATAAAATAAAGTTCCATGAAACCCCACAATTCACCACAGACTGAAGAAAATAGTAAAAATAGTTATTAGCGTTGTGAAGTAATTCGTAAAGACAACTCTTAAAAGTGGACCGTTTTTGGAACTTTTCTTAAAAGTGCACCATGGTACATTAGTGATTCTCTTTTATGTTTATGCAGGATACATTGGGCTTTAAAATAAAGTTCAATGAGACCCCACAACTCACAACAAACTAAAGGAAACAACGAAAATAGTTATTACCGCGCTCGGTCGGGGCGTACCGGTCCTTTAACAGCTCATTGCGACGTTAATTTTAAAGACTCCATCCTGATCGAGGGCTTATTTTGAAGACAATATTTCAAGGAACGTTGTCATATTTTTTAAATTTTAGAGGTACCGGACCTTGAAGGAGAAATTTACAAAATAAAAATTTGTTTATAGTTTTCAATATCACAAAATTAATTTTTCAATTAAGGAAAATATTGTTATAATAGGTCAAACCTTCTAGATTAAAATAAAAGAAAATGAATTCCATTTGGCAAATAGTTACCGAGATAAATATTGCAACATTCCAGGGTCCGTATTTTTTAAACGAATTCGAAACCAGCAAAACGATGACTTAAACGCCCCCACGTGGACCGTGCCTAATTGTATAGAACAATTGCGAGTGCGTTTTTGCACATGCATGTGTCTCTTCGGGCGAAGAAGAAAGAGTGAGGGGTGAGGGTGGGGGGAGTGAAGGTATGCAAGAAGACATAACGAGTGTTTTTACTCAGCCTGTGAGAGAATCTTGTAGAGAGAACTGAATAGCGAGCATGGTGAATTTTAATCTTTTTTTCCTGTGAGTTTTATAGTTAGATTTTATTAAATAAACTGACAACCAACCCTTACCCGCAACATGAGGAATTTTAATAAAATAATCCCAACAGTATTCATTGATTTGATACGTGTTCCATTGTTATGTTACCTTCTAATTTCGTTGTTTACTTTATGTTATTGATGTATACATATGTATACAGCAGACTTGAATTGTTTTTTTAATTTCATTAAAATTGTGTCCAGTATTAAATGAAATCAGTGAAAAGTATAATTTTGTGCAGGATGGACTCATTGAAACATTGAGAAGGACCCGAGTGAAATTTATTCACTGCATATTACCGCAACATAATGCTGGGTATACAGACAATAAAAGCTTATTATCTGTGAAGTCAAATCAGTGCGAAGACAGCGTTATCAATGTACCTCTTCTGCGATCGCAGGTAAAACTTCATTGTTTTAATTTTTATATACTGTAAAAAGTTACTTTTAATTAACATCATATTAATATTACTGCCTCGTAGAATTTCTTTAATCTTTAGTTTTCCACACAGTTTTATCAATCAACTTTTCTTTTTATACAGATTCGTGGAAGTCAAATAGTTAAAGCAGTTCGTTTGCATAAAGTTGGATTCCCAAAACACATGGTTTTAGGCGAATTCAGAAGACGATTCGGTTTGCTGGCAAATGATGTTAATTCGCGACCGGGTAGTCCTGTAGCCGATGAGCGACGGGCTGTTGAGGATATGTTGCTCACTGTTGACGTTGATCCTGCTTTATATCGAGTTGGTCAAAGCCAGGTAAGTTGTACTTTTTTTTGCTAATATCTAGCTATATAATTTACTAGCATTTTGTCGCAAATGCTAACGTATAGCTAGTGACCGGAAAGAAACAAAATTAACATTGCAAAAAAGTTTGGTGTTCTATGGAATTGTAAATCCTTAGCATAGGAATTCTTTTTTACTTCCCAGATAAAAAATTACCAAATTTTCTACAGGTAACTGAAGTTGTAGAATATTATAAAAAGTTTCTTCCAGTATGAGCCATTTTCAGAGTATCTTTATTGTAATAATGGAGAGTCATAATATTAAACGAAGTTACTACGATTATGAATTGCAGTTTTATTAACATTTATTACTAAAAGTAAAACTAAAAATTTAATTGTGTATGATATACCTGAAACACGGCACATCACATAGCTCAACGTCATAATTAATGGGTGGCATTGTGAACCAACAAACAGTACAAGAGTTCTATGTCTGTCGCAGAGGCCGTTTTGGCGCCTCAGATAATATGAGACTCTTGTGAGCGATATTTGTATATACCTTTTCGGCGTGCGGCGCGCCAGGAACCAAACGAGCTCACGGCAAGACATCTAGCTCCGTTCCACGAAATACACAAGCGATTCCAAATCAAAAGAAACTAAGAAAATCATCGAGCATTTAACCGCAAAAAATTATATAAAGCTGAGTTTGCGGCTAGCTCATGAGATATGCAGGGTGTGAAATTACAAGTAGTACATATTTTAGGGGATGATTCTACAGGCCAAAATAAGTCGGAGATCAAGAATTACGAAACTGCGATGAAAGTTTAAATTTGTATAAAAAATTACTGGCTAGTTGCAGCTAATATTCTACACTTTGTTTATACCCATTAGCTTCTATAATTTGAGCCCAGATTTATCCAAAAAGCTCGGGGTCAAGTCACGACTTCACCTTGTGAGCCTATATCGTGTACATACTTATTCATATAGTCTGATAAATGCCTCGCATCGCATCGGGCACATGTTTTTTCGGAAATCTTTCGCGATAACTGCGACGTTCTTCAGATGCATGAACCATCACTTCACCATAGTATATGAGCATGTTTTCATGTTTCACAAATGAATATTATCCTTCAGTCGTTATCGACACGTTCATCCTCACACACCACACACAGAGAAACACTAAAAAGAAGAAAAGAAACAAATCTAAAAACTAGAACTGAAACTAAAACTAAGCCTAACACTAAAATTAAAACTAAAACTACAACTAAATTGTAGATAGACTGCTTTCTACCCTAGAAATATTTCCCGCCGATTAGAGTGTGTATGTGTACCCGTAATGTTCCTGCGTCAGCCACCAAACTGAGGAGGCGTCGTCTTGGAACCTCTTCTGCACGTAGTGGTTTTCTTTTATTCCTTACTAACTTCTGACATATTTCGCGAGTTAATCTATAGTTTCCTGCTGATTTGTTAATAGCATACTATTTATTTTCTCACTATAAATGTAAACACATTGTGAATAAAGTCAGTTTCAGAATTATTAGAACTTTAACATCATTTTCCAAGAGAACGGTTCAGTTGTGACCCATGGTTCCTTTGACACATTTTGTCCTCGCGACGACTAGAATGCGATAATATAAAAAAAAGTTTGACCCTGAGTCTCAAGGTGAAGGTAAATTTTACATGTACTTTCTTTTTACAAATGTCCACCGATTCGAAGGTGCAGAATCGCGCTGTGATGGTCTTTACACATCATTTTTATACACCCTGTACAGTAGTTACAGTATGTTTAGTACAAGCACGCACCATCGCACAGTGGAACGAATGGCACATTTAGCTAGACAAAATTAATAACTCAAAAACTATTACAGATATCAACACGATTCTTTTTGTGCACTTTATGGTTCGGTGATGCCCTCTTTATGGCATATTGTGCACCCTTTCAGGCACTCGGGGCGTGGTGTGCACCCCCAATTTTTTTAACGATATACCATAGAAAGTTTGGTGGCATTGAATAGCTTAAATAAAAAGAAATAAACATTGTCCGAAACATTTTTGCATATTTTGCATAATTAAAAAAATATTGAAGATTTACGTTTCTTAGGAGGAATCCTTGTTAGCGCGTGCTACATTTCGTGGCAACTTTCGATGCTTCGATTCAATACTCTTCACAATTACAGGTGCCATTTTTTTTACGAATGGAATACCAAGTAGAAGGTAAGTGATTTCCAGTAGGAATAAACACATCATTTCAACACCATGACTAAATAATTAATAGGAAAGTTGCAGTAAACTATCATTTCTGTTTTCCTCTTTATAAGTCTTCGAAGACAAATTCCTCAGTTCACCGGCTTGTACCCGCCGTAATTCTTTCAAAATTAACTAGCTTATTTATCCTAGCTTCTAAAAATCTTTGTCTCAAAGCGCAACTCAAAGTACAATCCTGTTTTTTTTATTGTTGAAGATACCGGTTTAGCAATTTTAGAAATCATTTTTTTTTGTAAAATGTTTAAATCGACCAAAGAATGGAAAAATTCTTTTCGCGCATGATACGGATAGATGAGACCTTCCTTATGACCCATTGTGCACCCCTTCAGGCACACGGGAGGTGGCAGGGGGTGCGCACCCCCAATTTTTTAACGAAAAAGTATAGAAAGTTTGGTGGCGTTGAATAGCTTGAATAAAAAGAAATAAACATTGTCTGAAACATTTTTTTCATATGTTATATTTTTTCATATTTTTTTATATTATAGGTTTAAGGTCCAACATCGAACATATGTATGTATACATCTTTAACAATAAAAAAAACAGGGTTGTACTTTGAGTTGCGCTTTGAGACAAAGATTTTTAGAAGCTAGGATAAATAAGGTAGTTAATTTTGAAAGAATTACGGCGGGTACAAGCCGGTGAACTGAGGAATTTGTCTTCGAAGACTTATAAAGAGGAAAACAGAAATGATAGTTTACTGCAACTTTCCTATTAATTATTTAGTCATGGTGTTGAAATGATGTGTTTATTCCTACTAGAAATCACTTACCTTCTACTTAGCATTCCATTCGTAAAAAAAATGGCACCTGTAATTGTGAAGAGTATTGAATCGAAGCATCGAAAGTTGCCACGAAATGTAGCACGCGCTAACAAGGAATCCTCCTAAGAAACGTAAATCTTCCATATTTTTTTAATTACGCAAAATATGTAAAAATGTTTCGGACAATGTTTATTTCTTTTTATTTAAGTTATTCAACACCATCAAACTTTCTATAGTATATCGTTAAAAAAATTGGGGGTGCTCACCCTCTACAACCCCCCGAGTGCTTGAAAGGGTGCACAATATGCCATAAAGAGGGCAACGCCGAACCATAAAGTGCGCAAAAAGAATCGTGTCGATATCTGTAATAGGTTTTGAGTTATAAATTTTGTCTAGCTAAATGTTCCATTCGTTCCACTGTGCATCGGTAGGTCACAAAGGTATTCGAACGCATGCATTATTATTTATTTATTTTTACATATTATCTTATATTAATATTTAGTTGGTGAACCTTTTGCTCTCATTACATCTTTAAGACAGTACTCCATATGCACTAACTCTTGCCAGACATTCATGTCAATAGTATTCCATAATTCAATAATTTTTTGTTATAGTAATACTTTTGTGTTTCTTTCATGATTATATATAATTTCGTACCTATTTCAAACCATAAGTGCTCATAAGATTAATGTCTGGGTTTTCTGGTGGAGTATTTAGGATGTGGGGTGTATTTCGTAGTACCCATTTTATTACGACCCGAGCATTACGCTTCGGATCGTTATCATGTTGAAAATACAAATTTTTTAACAAGCCTAATTTTTTCGGCACTTTTTTCAAAATTCTCCTTCAATATGTATAAATACTTGTATTTGTCTAAAATTCCATCGATAAATAGTAGATTTCCAGTACCATTGGTTACCATGCAACCCCACGCCATGACAGAACCACCTCCGCACTTTACTGTTGTGTAAATTTTACGGCGTAAATTTTGTATTTCAATTTTGGTTTGGAGTCTTTTCCACACATAATTACGTTCATGCGGACTAAAAATATTAAATTTGCTTTCATCGGAGAATATATCTGCATCCCAGAAGATACTGTCTTTATTAATATCCTTTCTTACAAAATTTAATCTCTTTCTGATTTGTCTTATGAGTGTACGGTTTTTCCTTGCAAGACTACCGTGGAAATTATTTTCTCGTAAGAGTCTTCTACAAAGTTCTGGGTGAAAATTTGTTCCAAATGCATTTCCGACCACTTCCGCAAGTTTCGGAGCCGACGTATCTGGGTTCTGCTTTATTTCATGAATAATACTGTTTTTTTCTTGACGGGTCAACTTTCTTTTATAACTTTTACGGACTTCATTTGCAAGAATCCCTATATTTTTCCACTTTCTTATAATACAGTGCATTATAGATTTTTTTTTTTATTAAGCTTCTGAAACCTCAATTGAGGTTTATTACAGCTACATCTGTTATACAAACATTGAATGTGACGAATCGGAATGATAAACAATATGAAACATGATATGACAGTTTAGCTTACGAATACATTCTGAACGTGTTGATGAATAACTGTCTTATATTCTGAGGTTACAGTCTTTTAAAAAAGTGTGAATACAGTAGCAGGCTGGGATGTTGGGTTCAGAAATTAATATATCTGCTTTTAGAGGTAATTGAAACTTGTGTTTCCTTAAGTTTTTAATAAGCTTGTCCCTTTGAAAGTCGTAGAAGCTGCACTGCCACAATACGTGACCCAAGTCTTCATATTCATAGCCACATCTGCAGCCGGGATCACTGACAATGCCGACCCGAAATAAGAAAGCTGCTAAATTATAGTGGTCGGTTCTGACGCGATTGATTGTGGATGTGAATTCTCTATTGAGATTTTTGTAAGCGAACCATGGGGTTGGGTTAGTGCTATGGAAATGATCAAAAAATTGTTTGCCTTTGTTTGTGCCTTGATCTAATAATGTGTTAGTAGTAAGAAGATAAGCTCTTGTTTTGGAGAATGAGAACAGATCAGAAAATGGAACATATTCCACGTCAACGATACCTGTCATAGCAGCGGATTTAGCTAAATTATCGGCGTCGTCATTGCCAGATATCCCCGCGTGCGAAGGAACCCAGTAAAACATGATGTTGCAGGAATTCTCATGATTAATTTGTACAAACTTTCTTTTAATTTCAAGTATGTATGGGTTTGTTGTGATTTGTGTTTAGTGGATTCCAGGCATTGTAAGGCACTCAAGGAATCAGAAAAAATGATAAAGTTATGAATTTTGTACCTTATAGCAACGTCGATGGCATCGTCCAAGGCAACACATTCTTTGCTGCGAAGATGGACGCGTTATTATTAATATTTCTTTTAATACGCACATTAAAATCATTACAGATACAAGCGGATCCGACGCAACCAGAACTCGACAACTTACTTCCATCTGTGTAGATAGCGTGTGCAGAGTTTTCTTCGAAGACTTGATCAATCAGCAGATTTGGGTCCCTGGATTCTTTGAGTGTGTTGCCTAGCCTAGTGTCAAATGAGATGGAGGTAGTTAAGGTTTTATAATCGTGGCAATATAAATTGAAATTAGTGTTGGTATCTATTTGTAGATTGGTCTCCATGATAGATGAGATGCATTGGCTGAGGATTCGATTATGATTGGCCCCTGATCTTATCTTTTTGATTAAGTGAAAATGTCTTGTGGTGGACTGAGATGTGTAAGAATTTTTATTGGCCAGAACTTTAGCAAGATAGCAATCGCAGAAAAATTGAGTTCTATCATATAATAGCATAAGTTTCGATTCAGCTAGCATTACATTAGTAGGAGAGCTTCTGCGGTACTCTAAGGCTACTCTGACTGCAGCATTTTGGATTTTGTCGATCTTATTTCTAAGGATTGAGGTTTTCGGCCAGTACACGAAGCTACCATAGTCAATAATAGAACGGATATAGCTTTTGTAAATAATTAAGAGAGTTGAGGAGTCTGAGCCCCACCATGTACCGCACAGAAATTTTATTATTTTGAGAGATTTTATGCATCTATTGTATACTTGCTCAATATGTGGTGAGAAAGACAGTTTGTAATCGAAAATTACTCCAAGGAAGCGGACAGAAGAACGCGATTTAACTGTAAAGTCTTCGATTTTTATGTCGGCTTTACCTAGTAGTATTCTTTTATTGTTAAAATGAAGGAGCGCGGTTTTACTCGGGGTAAGCTTGAGTCCAATGTCGGAGAGGTTTTTACTAATAGAACTTACTGCTGTTTCTAAGATATTTTTGGCTCTTTTCATGGATGAGAAATTGATGTATACTGCTATATCATCTGCAAATTGGGAGACTGTTATCGATTTAGGCAGGTTTTCAGTCATTTTCGAGGTATAAAGAATGAAAAGCAGTGGGCTAAGGACGCCACCTTGAGGAACGCCTTTAAAATAAGTCTAGGTTTGTTTATTGTTAAATCTGAAAAGATACTTCTTTCACGAGTAAGGAGTTCTACAAACTTTAAGGTTTTAAATGGGCAACCAAGAGAGGCGAGTTTAGATAAGATTATTGCAGAGCAGAGCAGAAATTCTTTTATGATTGATCAAGTCCTCTAAGTTGTACGTGTGCAGTCATTTTTTGTACGAAGCTCTACGTAATCTTATGAGCCTATCGCAATCAGAATCTCACCAGGGAACTGGATTTTTTATATTTTGCCTTGAGTGGTTTGTTAGTTTCTTTTTAGAGGGTGTACTAGATTTGACAGCATTGATAATAATATTGGTAAAGATTTCATATTTTAGTCTAGGAGATAGAGCATCGTAATTTTTTGTGAGGAAGTCAGAATAAAAATTTTCGAGAAGATCAGAGAAACCTTTCCAATTGGTGCGAGAAGATTTAAGCTTGAAAGATTTGTTTTCACAGTGGTTTTTGCCAATATTAATGTTAAAATAAATTGGGAAGTTGTTTCAATTTTGTCGCAAGTGTCCATGGTAGAGAACAATAGATCGATATTGGATTTAAAATTTTAGTGAACGTTTATGTATGAAAAGGAGTTGTCATTATGAAGAAAGAGATCAGTGGTTTCCAAGGCATTATGAAGTCTTCTACCGTTGGTGTCTGTATACTTACAATTCCAATTGATATGGTGGGCGTTGAAGTCGCCAACAAGAATACAATTACGTTTGTTATTGGTATTTTGTATTATAATGTCCCACTGATCTTGTGTAAGAATGAGACCCGGAGTTCTGTAGCAAACAAATATGTCGAGTTCTGGTTTTACATTATTTATGTGAATTCCGCATAATTCAACTGAATCATCAGGAGTCTTAACGTTGTTAATTTGCGTAAAAGCCACATTTTTACGAAGAAGAATGAGAATTCCGCCACCTTTTCTACCGAACGGTAGAAAACCTGGAAAGCTAATGTTGTCCTTGGAAATGAGCCATGTTTCCACGAAGATTAGGATGTCAAAATTCTCCACAATAGTGTGGATTTCCGGTTGCCTAGGACGAAAGCTTCTTGGGTTCCAGTAAAAAATACGTAAAAGTGTAGTATTTGAAGACATGATAAATTATATTAACTAAATTAGGTCTTCCTGGTATTCAAAGGTACTAGAATCTTCGCTCGTTGTGTCTTCAGGATGGGAACTGATGAGTCGTTTGATAATTCTTGTAATGCGACTTTTTATCTTGCGTTCTGTAAGACATTCCTTTAGAGACGAGAGCATCCTTATTAAAGCTGGTATGTCTTTTGTATAGGATGATGCTGTTTCTAGAATATTGGGATTGTCGTAAGTGTCTAGCAGAAATAATACACATTTATCATAATTCAATGGGTGATTTAGAGTGAGAGTCGAAATAAAGTCCTTGGCAGGAAGCAATAGTTGAGAGATTTCTTCTAAGGTGGTTACTGCCTTATAGGTTATTCTGCGTTTTTTATTTTCTTTAGGGGGAATAATTGCTTTGACTGTACCCTTGTCTTCTGCTGTATTTGAATGAAGAAAAGAATTGTTGGATGAGCGTGAGGAGGGGAGCTGCCTCTTGACGCTTGAGGGAGGGGCCATAATGTTTGCAGTTGATAAATTTGGTAACTGTAACGTCGGTAATTCTGAGGACTGTGAAGTTGATAAAGCAGGGTTTGATAGCACCTCTTTATTTTGAACAGCTGACTCGCTATTCACTTCGATGTTACTATTGTCGAGATTATGCGAACTCAAGGTTTGAGAAGCCGCATTTTTACAAAATTTAGCGACGTGTCCTTCCTTTTTGCATAGAAAACAAGATAATTTCTCGGCAGATAAATATATCCAATAGGTTGTGTTATCGTAATTTATTTGTATAGATTCGGGTAGTATTGAAAGGCCCTCAGGTTGAATATACATCTGACGCCGAAAACTTATGATATGAGCGTATCCAGGATTATTTAGACTTGCTCTAACGAATGTGATCTGTGAGACAGGTTCGATATTCCGTTTGGCAAGTTCTTCAAGAATTACTGTGTGAGGAATTATCGGACACACGTTAGAGAGTATAATACGTTTCGATTTAGTAATGAGCGGTCGAATTTCCAGTAAGTGGGATTTGATGTTTACCTTCGTATGATTGTCTGTTAGTTTGTCAGCCGTTTGCTTATTGTCGAGGTATAAATAGACACGACCGTGAGAAATACGAGATACGAATCTAATGTTCGTTGGACCGATAAGTTTTCCAATTTCGACCGTATATTCTTGAATCGAGATCCCTTCAATAGAATCCAAAATGATCGCTTGTTCTCTTGTAGGGAATTGTGTCTGCTGAGCGATTCGTGCATAAGAAACTTTGGAATTAGCATTTTGATTTGAGGATTCCATGATTTAAGTTAGGAACGCTGAGACAAGTGCCCCTGTGGTCAGAAACACTTGTAAAAAAAAAACTGAGGAAGTTGAGCGAAGTGACTGGGAGCAATTTATGCTCCCAGTACTACACAGAAGCACGAGGTTGCACCGCACTTACACTGAGAGACAGTATGTAAACGTAAAGGTTCACGTTCACGTTAGCACTCGTTGTCACGTCTTCACGCCGCGACAGTCAGGAAGAGACTCGATTACAGATTTACTTCTACTACCGAGATCGGTCATTTCTTCGTGAAATTTTCCTTCTTTATGGAATTTTAATATTAATTCTCGTTTGCACTTCTAGGATTCCGATTTCTTCGTATTCATAGCTTGTACACTCTGATAATTGCATGGAATTATAACACGAAAGTTATTATATGATGTCTTAACATCAATTGAATTTGTCAGTCATAGCAGTTGTTACGGAAATACTTTTGTGACCCACTGATGGTACGTGCTTCTACTAAACGTACTGTAATTATGCTACAAATAACAGATTATTTTAAACGCTTTGATTTAACATACACGTTTCGCTTATTAAACGTTAAAAATATAATCGTACAAATACTTTCGTGAGCAACTGTACATAGAGTGATGAAACCAAAAACCGGCAAAGAGCGTGTTAATGCAAAGTTGATCCAAACAGATCTTTCGAGGCTTGAAGAAGTTTGCACGCTGAGTGCCAAATATTTTAACGTGTATACTCGAAGAACCACCTCCAATGTCGGAGGAAAGATGGAGCGTGATTTGAAATAATACTTATATTCACTCAAACTTATAGAAAGATATAAAAAGTTTCCGTGATGAGTCTTAAGAAAGGTATACAAGAGATTATGTCGGAAGCCAAAGTGTTTGTAGTGACTGTGTCGAAGATCGAAATGTTTCTGATGAATTTTTGCGATTATTAAAAATGCAAAGTCTTACACCTCTCATGCAATGCGCCCTGAGCGCGGTGTCCCTTTGGAGTGAAGGTCGCGATGACTTGGACTCTGGTTCCTGGTGGACGGAGATTCGACAACGCTGGGGAATTTCTTGTGTTAAAGACGCTGCACCCGTCTCGCAGAATGCTGGAAGGGTCTACTCTTCGGAATTTCCGATTTTTATAGTGCACTCCGCCGGTTTGTATTTTTTGGTGCGTGTTAGTACCAAATGCCTGGTCACAACATGGTCGCTTCCTTAAAATTATGCGCAGTTAAAAATATGGCCCGGAGCGTATTACGAATTTTGCCAAAGTGCGCACGAGCACAATGAACGTCGTGAGTGTTGGCCATAATTGTCACTAGCATCCGCGAAATTACTAGCCCGCCTGTTTTTTAATTCTACGTATTCAACTCATTTCGAAGATAAAAAGACCTAAAGAAAAAAATGTTAAAGTTATTACTAAATCGAGCGGTTCTAGGGCTTGCCACACTGCTTTAAGTTTTAGGATACAAAAACGAGGACCCACATACTGCGTTGGACAGAAATGAAAATTTTCTGTGAACTTGAAAGAAAAGATGATAGAAGCGTATTCTTATTGCGAACAACTACAACACTTTATTAGTAAGCATTTCAGTGTGTTAACCGTTTGAGTGCTGCACAAGTTTTTTGGATATATACCAAAAATGCGGAACTGATTGCGCGTGTATGGAAAAAAATTAATAAAAGTAGTCATCTAATTAGATCACAAATATTGCGTTATTACAAAAAAAATAAAAAATAGCATTTATTCACTTAAATTTCCTGTGATTTATTTCTTGGAAAACATAGTAAGAAAATTATAACTCACTTGAATTTTTCTTACAATAATGGTTTGCTATGCAAAGCGCGTGAAGTCCTTTTTTACAAATAAAGAAAATTAGTCGTACGCTCCGCAAATGCAAACAGCTTCTCTTTTCTCTTAGCACTCAAACGGTTAACGTCAGTTGTTTTCCAAACTGTTAATAAATATCGTAATCGTGATGTTGTAGCGAATTTAAGGAATGACAACGGAAGAACCCTGAAAAACCTCAAAACAATGTCAAGGAGACCAAAGAACTGATCTACAGGGATTGTTGCATCTCTGCAAATCAAATTTTAAGTGTGTCAGATAAAGAAAATTTCTTGTTTAGAACTATATAACGACATCTTAAAGAGGCTGGTTTACTAGAAAGAAAACCAGTCAAAAAATCTATATTGAGCAAGAATAGTACAAATGCAGGAGTATACTTTAACAGTATGCGTTTGCAGTGGACTACAGAGGGCTGGAAAAATTTATTATTTAATGACGACTCCAAGTTTCATCTCGTTAAAAGTGACGGTGTACAATAAATATATCATCGTTATGAAAAAAGACGGTACAAAATATATTCGTGGAATACTTACAATTAAACACGGAAAATGTCTCATATTGGTATCGATTTTTGTTTTTATAATGTTATATGACCTATCTACAAAATCGGTGGAAGAACGTACCCTTTTGTGAATACAAACATATTAGGAAGCATAATACTGTAGGAATTTTAAAGAGGAAAAATTAGACCTGAGGGATAGGGAATCAAACCCGGAACCTCTCCGCTTGCAAGCGTACGCTCTAACCACTGAGCCACCGGCCAATTTCCGATTCCAGTCGATTTTTCCTCTCTTAACGCGACACTCAGTCGCTTCCTTTTTCCGATCCTACAATACTCTCCCCTGCGAAACTCTAGACTTCATTTATAAATACGATAATAACTGGAAACGTACCGCAAAAAACGTAACATAGTGTTTTACGGAAAGAAAATTACTGTTCTGAAATGAGTGAATGAATTACCAGACTTCAGTGTATTTGAAAATTTGTGAGAATTCGTTGCGATGATTATCGTCGTTAAATAAATAGAATGACCGTGAAGTAAATAATTATTTATTGTAGGACAACAAACTGAAGAGTTTTTTTTTCATTTTCCTGCTTTATTTGCAATCTGTTATAATAACAATAAGCAGATGTCGTTTCTTAGAGAAGAATCGTGAGTAAGTAGTAGATATTATGCCCATTGGTTCATATCTTTTGTAGCCTATTTGAACAATAACTATATTGCAGAGCATTAGAATCTATTTTTTATATATGATGGTTTGAATCGTTTGAGCATACATGAGTCTGATGTTTCTTCAAGTAGACGCTTGGCAAGTATGTTAGGATGGTGAAGTAATTTCTGTGAGTAGTTTGTTGTATGTTTGGTGACTTCCTGCTTGACCGAAAGAATTTCAAGATCTTTTTGTAGTGTGTCATTGGTTGTAAACCATGGCGCATTCGTGATAATACGAAGAACTTTTTATTGAAATTGTTTTAATATTTTAGTGTTGAAAGTGGATGCTTGAAACCCATAGTTCTATGCCACACGTCCATATTTGTTTCAGTATGCATTTATACAATGTAATTTTGGAGCAGGTTGATAGTTGTGATTTAAGTGCTAACAACCACTACATTTTACGTAATTGCATACCTAGTTTATTGCTATTTTACCAGATATGCTTTCTCCAAATATGTCTGCGGTCCAAGTACATTCCAAGGTACTTGACAGAGTCTACAACAAGTATTATTTTTGTGTTTAATGTTACAGGAGGACATGTATGTATCTTTTCTAAGGATAAAACTTACATGGGTTGATTTCTCTGTATTGGCTTTGATTTTCTATTTTTGTAACTATTCTTGAATATTATTTAAGCTGTTTTGTAAATGTTCAAGTGTTTTTTGTTGGTCGATATATGTAGCTACGATTGCTGTGTCGTCTGCGAAGTAAGGGTGTTCGGGTGACCGGTACATCTGCGGTATACGGTAAATCCTCTCACATTGTCCCTTAGCTCGGAGTGGAATTGGGACAGTTTCGGTAGACAGAGACTGTTTCTCCAGCCTCGCAGCACGCCTTTGTAGTTCACCGAACAAAGACAAAGACAGCGAATAAAAGAGAAGTATGGAATGAGAGTCGAGGCAACCGAGAGATTTAAAAATAAGCGTATTAAATGTTATAATAAAGACGACACTTAAACATT